>OZ005741.1:98681108-99281108 GCA_963930735.1 Dioctria linearis
AGGGGTATACTAAGTTTGTCATTCCGTTTGTAACACCTCGAAATAATGATGGTAGAGCAAAATGGATTGGACACCCACGCATAATATTAAATGTTATTTTGATTTTTGCATGTCCGTCCGTCCGTGCGCACGATAACTCGAGAACGCGTACACTTAGAGAGTTGAAATTTTGTACACAGACTTTAAAAAAAAAAAGTAAAATTTAGTTCGAAAATGATACAAATCGGGCAACTCCTTCGTGGGGTTGCCATACAAAAATTTCGTTTTCCGTTATATATTTGAACACTGCCTGAGAACGAGTCGCCCTAGAGAGCTGAAATTTGATACGTGGTGTTTTCATTGTACTAGCAAACAAAATTTCAAAAATGGACTAAATCGGGCAACCCATTCTTGGTGTTGCCATATAAAAAATTAGGTTTTTTATGTATACTGTGAAAACGATCAGTCCAACACATTTTTATTGTACTAAAAACTTCTTCAGAATATGAAATCCTATAAAATTGGTTTTAATTATTTTTTCTGTCCGACGAACCGTTCTAGAAATAAAAAATCAAAATTGCTCAAATGGGTACCCATACGAAATTTCATACGGACATTCATCTAGGATATCATAACAATTGGTCTTAGACCAATTCTAGCTTTTTCACTTGTTTTATTTTTGCTTTCTCACGGCGATGATATATCGTACGTGAGAATATGCGAATTATTTTATGTGCAATTCAATTTGCACGACGAAAAATGATATCCGATTACACGGCATGTAGGTAGATATACCGTGTGAGTGGAGTGCATTACTGATAACGAAATGCAATTTATGCTAAATTGCATTTTGTTGCAGTATGGAAATGCAACTTTAAATGCATTTGAAATTTTTGAAGGCAAATGAGAAATTTAAATGATTTAAATGAAAATTTAAATTAAATTGGTTTTTCCTTTTCAGGGTCCTTTCTGCGATACATCAATATATTGCATAGGGCAATATATTGATGTATTCAACCTATGGTTGTGATTTAGGGCATTGGTACCTGAGTCATAACAATAAGCTAATCATGTTTTAAGCATGAGTTGCTTGTGTATGAATTTTATAAAATATAATTTTTACTTATTACCCTTTTTCAGGTTTTATATGAGAATTCTCATTACTTTTTACTTATTACCCTTTTTCAGGTTTTATATGAGAATGTTATTTATTTTAGGTATATGACAGAGTCCTCTGCCGAAAAGTGTTCCTGTTCATCGGAAATTATCAACATCTCGTTTCGTTGCGATTCTCGAAGATGTATCGTTTCGATCACAGAATTAAACTTACGCTGGGTGCGCACTAACTTTTGAAGGTTGGCACATTTTCTTCGAGTTAGGAGAAAGCACGTAAATGTCTAACTTGTCGCTCGACTTGGCTACAAATTAATACATTGTAAGGCTTAAATATAAATTAAACATTTCATTATTTAGGCACAACTAATCCGATGTAATTGAAGCTCGTGGGGAATCTCCTTTCGCATCCAGTGTTGACTCTTTCATGGCGCCTCCAACGCGCTGCTGCTGACGCATGGTGCGATAATTCTGCTCGCCATTCTCGACGCCCTGTGGAGATAAAGAAAACCAAAGCAGTACAAACTTAACAAGTGATTATGGGGACTACACGAATACTGACATCTAATGGCGAATAGTCATTTCTGCATTCGGGTGGTGGGTGGCTTTGGATTTGTAACACATATGAAAATACTCAATCCTTTAATAGATATTTGAGCTCTACTGTTCAAGTTAGACTTTCACTGAAGCTGTTGTAACTTTTGAAGTATTTATTCGATTAGGATTTTTTTTAATTTGACTTCAAAATGAAATAAATACTTAATGAGTTATGTTAACACACAGAATCAGAAATTTTGAATTGAAATCTCGAAATTTCCAGTGTTCAATCCCTTTGTACGGAAACTAAGGCTTATCATTTTTTTTTCAATTAGTTAGAAGCCCTGTTGATTATCTTAATATTTACACCTAACACTTATACCTTTGATTAAGAATGCAACAATTGTTGTCGAAAATATCATAAACTTACACTGTGGAAAAATCGGTGCTAATAAAACCCCAAAATGGTGTTCCATGGAGTCCGACATTAGCTGGTGTTATTTTTACACCGAAAAAGTGGTGTTTCTGTAAAACAATTATCGGACAATATTAACATGAGTTCAAAGGTATAATAAATTTTCCTGGTAGATAATAAAATAACACCTCTTCAGATAATACATTTTATCCGGAAAAAAAATAACACTGAAAATGATTAGAGAATTTCCTTCAGTGGATAATAAAGATTCATTTCCGGAAAATAAAAAGAATAAAAAAGATAATAAATTTCTCTAATAGATATTAAAATAATACCTCTTCAGAATACATATTTTGTCATTGAAAAAAAAAATTACACCTAAAAATGATTAAATTGTCTTTAATGGATAACACAGAACCAATTTCTGCGTAGTATTGCCACTCCTTTGTTAAAGATAAATTTATCATCCGACGAAATTTTTATCACATTTACCTTGGCCCGAAAGAATTCTTTCGTTTGTATTATAAATATGCAGATATGCTAAATAAAAAAATAATAATATTTGTTATGCAATTCAAGATATTTCAGTTTATTGTGATTCAAAATGAACATATGCACATACATTAGATATTATTTTTATATGGTTAATTATTCCGATATGCATAATCATAGCTAACTTTTTTCTTGTTTTTCGTAAATGTATAGAGATCACGAATTTTTCATTTTCATTTCTATGTAAAATACATATATTTGTGTATATACCACATCAAGCGACAAATACTTTTGTTGGTATTATATATGAAAAGTTATCCATTTTGCAAATTAGTCAATTCAAATCTTTCATTATATCTTGACGTTTCAAACTTTTCTAATATTACTCATTGAGAAATCTTTATTTTATGAGCTTGCAAAAATGTATTAAATTCACCGGTGTCATACATCTGTAAAATAAAATAAATAGTTTGATCTAATATTAATATATTTTTTATGACACCGAAAGAAGGAACTTCTTCTTCATCGACCATAATACATATAAAGAATCCTTTTTTATATTCGTAGCTACATTTTAATATATTTATTTGTGTTAATATTCGGCATCTTGAGCATATAGACGCAATTATTTTACAAATATATACAGGGTGTCCCGGAAGGGTACCGCCATACTGCACCCATAGAATCTTGACGGAAAAAGGAACAGAAAAGTCCAACATGACATATGTCCTATCTTGCGTAGTTTTGGAGTTATTAAGGAAAAACTGATTTTTCTTAGAATCCGCTCCGTAACTTACAGTTTACCCTATAACTGGGTAAATACTTTGCGGAAATAAATCGCACCTAGTAATTTTTTTAGAGCAACAAATTAACTTTTAAACTGTTTATTAAAATTTTTCCAAGGTGATATGCCTTCCTTTATTTTTGACTTAGAATGTGTCGTCGTGCCTTTAGAACACAATAAAACCCAATTTGAAAGTAATAATTCTTGGAAATTTCTTATAAGAATGGGATGCGCAAGTATGGGAAAAACTTCTTCATTTTATGACCTCTTAAATTCCCGAAACAATCATTTACCTAAAATCAACGGTTTCAAAATCCCAAAGCAAAGTACGCCTCAGGTAGCCGAAACTTCTGCCACCCATATTCTACTAACTTTGGTTTAAGAAAGTGAGGGCTGGAGGACGTGAAGTCCTATTTCCAGGGATAGCTGACAGCTCACTTAATGGCAGCTTCGCCGGCCGGCACGCTAGCACCTCGGTTTAAGTGCGGAGAGTGTGGGGTGGGTTCAATATACAGAAAAACATGCCTGTCACTTGCCCATAAACAAAAAAAGGTATGTTGCGCGCCGGCAACAAGGGTCCAAGGGTTAATCAACCGTAGAGAATGTGTTGGGACCAACTTAACACTTTTTATTTTGTACAAATTTACACTTTTACAATTTACTTTAGAGCTTTACTTAGGACAAATATACTTTGACTTTAACACAATATTTTTCTTTATATTTTCCACTAGAGGCCTTACCTTGGGTAGGGGGACTCTCTAGCTTCAAGTGTAGAATATTTATGATGTTCCTTGCATCAGAACTCTCCATTTATTCAAAATCAATCTGCAGTGGTTAATACTCCCTTCCACTTGCAGATTGATTATTTAGCTATTTTTGTGGTAACCAATAAAAAATTACCAATTGAGCATTTTTTCTTGTGAAAAACAACCCAAAATCACCTATCAAGCATTTTTTCCAATTAAGGTGAAAAATTTATTGCAATAATGCAATTTGATTTTTCACTCGCAAATTATAGAAAATAATTGAGAACAATTGTATGAAAACAACGGTATCAATTTTCACACGAGTCCCAAAACAATAATTCACTTGGTTTATTACGTACAAATGACAAAAAGAAATTAGACGCCGGCGCTTCCGCTAAGGCAATTTCATTTGGTCAATATGTTGCACAGCGGGTGTGCGTTAAAATCGTTTAGCGAGTACCATGCTTTACTTCTTATCGCTTTGAGTTAATCCTCCATTATACGTTTGGCTGATTTTTCTCAAGCAAGAAGTCCAAAGGTTCTTATTTACGTCTAGAAAGGTGACAGGCCTTGTCTACCTAAGAATTATTACCATGGGCTTGATCATAGTCGTGTGCGCATAGTTGTTTGTTTATTGTTTTGGTTCTCATTGTGGGATCAGATAACCGTGATTTATGAATGGGGATGTTGCTTGATTTTTTAGGTAATGCGTTATGAATCAGAGGCAATTGAAGTGGTTATTGCTTAATCATATTATTTGGATTATTTGGGGGATTCATAACAGGTATCGTGCCTAAAAAAAATTAATACCGAAGGTAGAACGAGACCTACTACTGGAGAAATTAAATAAAACACCACACACAGGTCCTGATGGGACCTCAAACAGCACTCACCCGAAGAACTCCATGAGGACAAGATGGTATGATCCCAGTTTGCCGTCCCCGGCCGCCAATGACACCACTGGCGGGAGATTTGCGATGTCCCTTATGTGTGCCTGTGAAAGAGAGAAGAAGAATGGTCCGGGAGGGAGGCGGAGAGAAACGAGCTAAGGTTTACTTCTTATCATTCATTTTATTTTAGCCCATGAGGCTGAATACCAATACCGAATTTTTTTATTTATTTATTTTTTCTTATAATCACCCCTGAAGCGCTATAGGTGCCGGCGAGTAGATGAGCCGTGCTGGTGCTGGGTCATTAATTACATCGGTGATCGATCCATTGAGATTTCCTCCTTCCTCCTTAATTGTAAGAATGCTTGCTTACTATTAACTCGTTTCGCGGTTAACGAGTCTCTAAAAGGCCTTCTGGAAACGTAATGCTATAAACGAAATTTTTACCGAAACGACACGCGGTCGAGGAAGAAACCTCTCGTTGGGGACGATACTATGCCGGCGGCTCAAACAGCCTAGACGCAACGTCAGTGGACAAGTCTCATCCAATTGTTTGATTCTCCGACACTCGAGATACTCGTTGCCTCAAATAATGTATTTCCTGTTCTGCCGGTGCTCCTCCGAGGAGATCCTTGGGACAAGTGCTTAATTTGCGTATGAACGCATGTGATGCACTACGTTAGTGATAATGTAGATGAGATCCTAACTGTTTTACCACAGCTGGTCTGTAAATTCCAATAATTGACAACTACGAAAGGACTGCGTTCGTAATGCAGAGTTTAATGAAATTTGCCAATTCCTATAATTGACTTTCGAATAAACTGCAATTACGAACGAGAATCATATATACAAGGCAAAAAAAAACTTCCCTTTCTGTGTATCTTAACTATGTTATTTACTAATGGCTGAAAGTAAATATTGATTAGAACTCAAGCTAGATCTGTGTAAAACTGACCTAATGGCATATTTTTTACACGATAAATAATTGTTTGAAATTTCGATTTACATAAGTTAAATAATTAAATGGCTGAAGGGAAGAAATTAGTTAAAGAGAATTCAATCGTTCTTGTTAATTTCATACATGTGTGTATGACCAACACCTGGCATGCAAACACAAATTTATGAGCAAAAATGAATAATTCGCAAAGTTACCTTTAATTTGATTTAAAAATTTGTAACTACTAAAATTCCACAAATGAAGTGACGGAAAATTCCTTGCTGTTTGCGAATTGCCTTGTAAATGACTGATGTTGAAGAAAATTCTGCTTCTGAAGCTGCCCAGATGGCCTTGTAGCCGTGGGCCCATTACATTAGTTGATAGTTAAGTTAGATTTAAGTTTTAATCTATGTAATTACAACTAATGACAATAAATAAGTAAATAAATAAATTCTGCTTCTGAAGTATTGCTGAAAATTCTATTTCCTTTTGCTGATGATGAGACTATTAAAATTGCAAAAATGTGGGAGGAATGCTCTACAGACATATGCTCGCACCTTGACAACTTTTGAAATAAGAAGCAAAAATGAAGAATAAAAATGTATTTTTCAATTTCTGGCTTAATTTGACTACAATATATGATTATCTTGTAGTCATTTGATGTCAAATTACAAATTGAATTTTTTGACATCTTTACCCATAGAAATTAGTTTTAATTTCGAGGAATTATGATAAGTTTTCCTAAATCTTACCATAATGTCAATTTACAAAATTCCTCTCATAATTCATTTTGTTCATCTTCATCCTTTTCCCTTTCACACCTTTGTGTCTCTTTCGCACTCATTGATGTAAAGGTAATTTCGAAAATTCTCGATTATTTCATAAACCGTGGAAAATATCTCGACGCGAACGCGCCCAGTGAATTTGTCGTCTCGTTTTACCCCGGGGTGACATTTCAAACGTCGCGAGAAATTAAAGTTCGATGTGTTGTTTATACGCGAAATGTCAGCCGCGCGCGAGTTTTGTTTTATGTTAAAAATTGTGTTAAATTCAGTGTTTATGTGTATATTAATTATTCATCGAGGGAATTATACATTTTACTACAGGGGAGTACATAACTTTCTTTCTTTTATGTATTAAGAATGTTGATTTTTCTGCCTTGTACGAATGGTATAGATACCTGTCAAGGTGAATCTATTTGCAAGATTTCACCTAAGGTATCTATGTATTCCTTGTACAAGGTAATTAGATTGTATGTTAGTGCCTTGTACTTAATTGTTTATGCCATTTTATGTTGTAGAACATAAAGTTTGTTGTTATTACATAGTGCCTATATAGTGCTATAAAACACAAGCTTGTTGGTGTAAAAATTCATATATTTATCTTAAGATTTCATATTTTAATTCGTTTTGTTTATTTCGGGTCGTCGTGGGATCATCTGCATCTGTGAATCTCCAGATGCTGGTAAGACTTTTCTAATTTAATTTAAATCTAATTTTTCCCTTTGTAGGTTGGTCGAACACTAGCACTCTTCGCGGAAGGTACTAATTTGATTCATTTCCATACACGTGCTCCGATATATTGTGGACAGCTCTCGGTAAGTCTGTAATCTAATGATAGATGGCTATCTCAGCATAAACAAATTTAATAATCGCGGTTGTATTTCATTTCAGGTGCTCCGATATGTGGGTAGCACTCGGTAAGTCTATAATCAAAAAATATATGGAACTTTCGGCACGAAAAACATTAATAATCGCGGTATTATTTCATTTCAGGTGCTTCGATATGTAGATAGCACCCGGTAAGTCTATAATCTAAAAATATATTGAACTTTCAGCACTA
Source organism: Dioctria linearis (assembly GCA_963930735.1). Taxonomy (NCBI): domain Eukaryota; kingdom Metazoa; phylum Arthropoda; class Insecta; order Diptera; family Asilidae; genus Dioctria; species Dioctria linearis. Next base: position 98,688,844 of record OZ005741.1, read on the forward strand.
AAAACATTAATGATCGCGGTATTATTTCATTTCAGGTGCTCCGATATGTGGATAGCACCCGGTAAGTCTATAATCTAAAAAAATACATGGAACTGTCAGCACGAAAAACATTAATAATCGCGGTATTATTTCATTTTAGGTGCCTCGATATGTAGATAGCACCCGGCAAGTCTATAATCTACAAATATATTGAACTTTCAGCACTAAAAACATTAATGATCGAGGTATTATTTCATTTCAGGTGCTCCGATATGTGGACAGCACTCGGTATGTGTTTACTCTAAAAATATATAGCTCTTTAAAGCACTAAACAATTTAATAATCATGGTTGTATTTCATTTCAGGTGCTCCGATATGTGGATAGCACTCGGTAAGTTTATAATAAAAAAAATATCTGGAACTTTCAGCACGAAAACATTAATAATCGCGGTATTATTCCATTTCAGGTGCTCCGAAACGTGAACAGCACTCGGTAAGTCTATAATCTAAAAAAAATATATGGAGCTTTCAGCACGAAAAACATTAATAATCGCGGTATTATTTCATTTCAGGTGCTTCGATATGTAGATAGCCCCGGTAAGTCCATCAATTTACGTAGTATGTACTTTAATTAAAGTATATTCTTATAACATTTCGACTGGCCTTTCGGCACGTACGAGTTAGATCGTGGTACTTTACCGATCGTAGAGCCAAACTGGAAGATAAGAAACCTTGTATCCAAAAGACCGTCACTCAAAAGCGATAGGCTACGAGTTTCAATTATAAGGAAGGTAATAAAGAAAAAACAACACTTTTTACTGACTGTAGTTTTATTGATTTCTTTTATTGACTTTTTGTTTTAGCACTTCCTTCACAAATCCGTCGTACAATGAGAAAAATCTCTTTAAAAAGAAAAACTACAGTTAATTTACTCTACTTTACTCGATTGAACATTTAAGCTTCGCGACTCGTTAATTACTACTTACTCTCGAGCTTTTACAATTTCTCTTTTGGTCTGTTTTAATTGTCAGGTAAGCATTTTTTATCTCTTGATAGCATTTGGATTTATATCTGAATTAATATGACACCCTTACGTTTCATGAAAATGTTGATGTCGCGACATGAAAATGTGGGAAGTTAGATTTTATGAAAGAATGTTGCGGTTGCAACATGAAAATGTGAGAAATTTGAATTTTAGCCTTTCTCACTACCAAGCCATGGGTTTTGTTGTTGCAGTTTGGTATGAGTCTGAGTCTGATAGATCCGGTGTCGGATTTACGTCACGTTTTAGGTCATTGTATGTTACTTACATGACAATTAATAAATTTCATTTATTTTCCGGTGCTCTTGGGATAGTACTCGGTAAGTCTTTCAATTAGCGTAGTAATTCTTTATGAGTATATTTCAAAGGATACTTCGACTTATGTACATTCAGTCACATTTGAAAACAGTACTAAGTTCCTTCATTTTCAAGTGCTCTCGGACAAGGAAGCACTCGGTAAGTCTGTCAATTAACGTAATAATTCATTATAAATTATTGTAATGATAATAAAACTATGGTCAAGCATATTTGCAAAAAAAAATAAAAAATATTAAACTCCTTCATTTTAAAGTGCTCCTGGGAGATGATCGCACTCGGTATGTCTATTAACAAAATTTTATAGCGATATAACTACAACTTTTTGATACTATTATCTTTAATCGTGAAGAGTTAACTAAAATTTTATTTTTATATATATATATTATTATCTTGTCGGCGCTCCTCTGAACGGATAAGCCATATTACTGGTACGTTCATTGAACTTTTTGTAGCGACATGCGATTGTTAGGGATCCTTTTCGACGAAATGTGATGTTATATTTTTGGTTTTTCTTTCTTTTATATAGGTGCTCCGTGGACCGGATTACGCTATCGAAATCACTGGATTATGTTCCTCACGCGTAATTGAGGTGCTGGTTAAGTTTAAACTCAAAATTTTTTTATACTTATCTTATTCCAATGGGACGGAGAATGTATTTATCAACTATATAGAATCCGATGGATACTCTTCCTTAACAGATTATTTTCTCACTTCCTGATTTATCAGGATTTTATTGGCAGCCTTATTGCCAATAGATACAGTAACCTTTTTTCTTCACCTTTTCGTTCCGACGTTCACCTTCTGCTGCTGAACACTTAATGAAAATATGCCCGGCTGTCGCTTTTTTCCCCCTTCCCATCCGTCATCTTTCCGACCTCTCCGTGGACCGATCTCACTGTTTCCCCACATGGTGTGTGTCGTTCCGCTGACAGCTCTGACGGCTAGAGGTCAGGCAGGGTGAGTTCACCTGGGCGGCCTGCCGTGGTTACACTTGGCATTTCCTAGCTGCCGCCATGCCCATATGCGACCATAACAAGTCTTCCTCTATTTCTTCCACTCTACGTTTTTCTGTGTTTTTTCTCTTCGTGAGGAATTTCCCGCTACTCTATTTACCGTTCCTAATCGATGACCAATTATCGTCCCCTATTAGAGTCGTCATAAAAAACTTCCTGAAAATAAGATTAAGTAAGATCTACAAGATTATGAGAATTTTATAATTTCACTCTTACATAATTACTGGGATTCTTTCCAACACATAAAATCCCAAAGATTCTATCATAAAAGGTACGATGTCGTTGACTGTATTCCTTCTGAATCGGTCATCTAAAGTGCCATTTGAATTATATTCCCCTATTATATCAGGAATTCTTAAGTATGATCCTATTGGATGACAGTATACAACTTTTCGTGTCTTAACACAAAAAGTATATCTTTCATATTTTAGCTTTCCATAATGTTTTGTTCTCCTGTGGAAAGGATTATTCTTAACATTGTAGTGAACGCACCCATCATAGAAAATCGCATACAACTTCGGCTCGCTAGCATGCGCCATTGCTGCACGTACGTGACTTTAGGATACACGATGACAATATACCGCATCACTCTCGCTCTTATATTTCTTCCGCCGGCAACAGCAGACGCACCATAAAAAGTTTATTTTGTAATTTTAATTTTTCGACAGTAAAATAAGTTTTGGTTAGAAGTAGCTAAGTTTAGCTTTAGAGTAAATTGAATAAATCGTGAATTGAACAAAGAGCTGTCTTTTTACTAAAAACGTCGAAAGTCTTAGAAACTGTTGTCGGCCATCACGCATCTAACGTCTGCGGCTCAGCTACAAGAAGATCTCGTCGAAGCCCTGGGGCTCATTGATTCACCTCACTACCAACAAACTGGTGACCCCGAGGCGAAAAGCCAATAAAATTTGGTAGCGCACAGAGCCAAGGCAAGAATTCTATCTCAAGGAATTATTTTATTACGTGGATACATACACACATGTTAAAAAGGTGTAATAATCATCTCTGAAGGTAAAAAATAAAATATTATTTAAAAACCGAGCAAGTCTATCAGCACATGAGCGCAACGGGATTAATCATATCGCCGAAACAAAGGCAACAACGGAACGTAGTAGTCCGTACACAACATTACGGTTCACCACACATACACATATATCAAGAATACCCGCGTGGGTGGAATTAGAGGCAGTCTACATAAACTAACCTCAAAATAATAATCTACATAATCGGCAGGCAAATTATTCTGGATGACACAAATTGCTTGGCGCAAATACATTTCGATCATTTGGAACTTGAACAGTCTGCAGCAAGTTAATTATAATATTTAATAACTAGAGCAGTATCTAGATTTAACTTTATACATATTATTTTCAGCTTTTATTTGATTTAATTTCATTGCAAATTTACATTTTCTATTCCGAATAAATATTTTTTTCAGTGAAATATTCGCATTAAAGACAGTTAGTGTCGCATACTTATATATGGTGTGAAGATCATTTTAATTGCATTAATTGCATAACAGTTTCAAATTCAATTGAAAGATAAAAACTTAACTCAGGATTTTATGTTAATTAGCATTGTAAAAGAAAATTTATCGTTCCGTTTGTCATATATCGTTTCTGTTGTTGTCAGCGGTAGACCGAATAACATCCCAATCAGTAATTATCCTCGGTGAGCTACATATAGCCAAGTTGTGTGCGAATAATATTAGACTATCGCGAGAATTTTACAATAAATAATAACGAAACATTAGGAAAATGGAAGATAACGAACAAACCAACACGAAAAATAGCAATCATGAAATCAAAATAGAAAATGACGTGTCTTCGTTTTCAATAAAACTTCGTCCTTTTTGGACAAAATCTCCAGTCACCTGGTTCTTACAGGCGGAGGCACAATTCGTGGTCAGAAAAGTTAAAGCAGATGCATTGAAATATAATTACGTAGAGGCGGAAGACGTTATAGAAACGGTTTTCGACTTCATTCAATCCACCTAGCGCGCAAACGTTTACGAAGCCTTCAAGAAAACACTTGTTGAACGACATTCAGTTAATAAAGAGCGACGCCTAGAGAAAATTTCTCTCCAGTGAGGAAATAGGTGGTCGCAAACCCTCCGATTTTCTGAGATCACTCAAACAATTTTCAGGAGCCACTGGTACTTGTAGTGACATTTTCATTCGGAAATTATGGCTCAGGAGACTTCCGCAAGTCATAAATATTGCCCTTATCTCTCATCAAGACAAGGACGAGAGCGAGTTAACGCAACTGGCCGATAAAATCTGGGAAGCTTCTACAACATTTCGAAGTGTGGCAGAAATGCAAAAACACAACACTTCGCATTTTCATGAGCAATCCACGCATCAGTCACTAAGAGATGAGATACAAGAAATGAAGATAATGGTAAAAAATTTATCAGCCAGTCTAAATAAACTTCGACAACAAAAACAAGCACCACGACAGTCGCGATCAAACTCAAGGTCGAGATATAATAAAAATTCTTACGAGAGCAACTTTTGCTGGTACCATAAAAAATATGGCAAACTGGCACGAAAATGTCACACCCCTTGCAATTTTAGTAAAGCAACGTCAGAGAACCTCTCACTACACAACGACAAAGTTTCAAAAAACTAGAGCATCCAACTCTTGGTGTAGCGAATAGTTGGACTATCTCACAGCCACGCCGCTTATTCGTTCGAGACACGGAAAATCACCTTACTTTCTTAATTGACACGGGCGCTGACATGTCTGTAGTTCCACACTCACCCTATCGCAATCAAATGAAGAGCACTTGCTTTTCACTATCCGCAGCAAACGGAACCGCAATAGATACATACGGCACCAAGTTGCTAAGAGTAAATCTAGGCCTAAGAAGTTATTTCACTCACCAATTCACAATCGCGGAGGTCAATCGACCCATAATTGGAGCCGATTTTTTGTGTAAATTCGGTTTGCTAGTCGATATACGAAACAAATGTTTAGTAGATTTAAAAACAAAACTTAAGACCTGACGCTAGCAACGCTCTTGTTGACACACCGACACCAATAAACTTTTCGGTTGACAACGATTTCGGGAAATTACTCAGAGAATATCCTTCCGTTGTACAACCACCAAATTTTAACCTTCCGGTTCAGCACAAGGTTCAGCATCATATTGTGATTAAGGGACAGACACCCTTCAGTAAGCCTAGAAGATTAGGACCGGCCCATCATAAAGCAGCCCTAATGGAATTACAACACATGGTTGACCTAGGCATTTGCCGACCATCTTCTTCACCAATATCTTCCCCACTACATATGGTTAGTAAAAAGGAAGCGAAGACTGGCGCCTATGTGGGGATTACAGGCGTCTTAATGCCATAACAATACCTGACAGGTATCCGATCCCTCACATCCATAACTTCTCGATGCAGCTACATGATTGTACGATATTCTCGAGAATTGACTTAATAAGGGCCTACCATCAAATACCCGTTGCCCCAGTAGACGTCTATAAGACAGCAATAACAACTCCATTCGGATAATATGAATTCACTAGAATGCCTTTCGGTTTGCGGAACGCAAGTCAAACATTTCAACGCTTCATAAATGAAGTAGTAGGGGATTTAGATTTTGTGTTTGCCTATGTCGACGACATATTAATCGCAAGTAAAAACGCAGAAGAGCACAAAAGGCACTTACACCTAAGGCTTCCAAAGGCTGTCTGACTTCGGCTTAACCATCAAACCATCGAAATGCATATTTGGAACTGGGGAAATAAACTTTCTCGGAACGGCATTTTTCCAATCAAGGGAGGAGTTGATGCCATCATGAGCTTACCAGCACTCACGAGCATTCGCCAGATACAGCAATTCGTTAGTATGGTGAATTACTATTCATACCAAAACTGGCCGAGTTACTAACACTTATACACGCACATATGGCAAACATGTTAAAAATACAAAAAAAAAAATCACTTCACTTGGCCTGACGACTGCAATGAGGCATTCATAAAAACAAAACAGGCCCACTCAGCAGGAACACTTCTAGCTCACCCAATCGAGAATACCATATACAGTATCACAACAGATGCTTCTAATACCGCAGTAGGTGCTGTTTTACAACAACGCAATCAAGGTAGATGGGAACCTCTTGCCTTCTTCTCGAAGAAGCTATCTAGCGCGGAATATGCATTCGATCGCGAACTTCTCGCAATATATTTAGCAACGAAACATTTTCGCTGTTTTGTTGAAGGTAGAGAATTTATTATCTATACAGATCATAAACCTTTAACAAAGGCACTCACTTCTAAAACAGAGCGTAGCCCTCGAAAGGCTTGCCACTTAGATTACATATCACAATTCACAAGTGACATAAGACACATCACAGGGAAACAAAATGTAGTAGCTGATCTACTTTCACGAGCCGGAACAGAGATACACAATCTCGATCTTACATTAAAGTCACTCAGTCAACTGCAAGAAAATGATGAGGAGCTCCAAACAATAATATCAAAAGATACGGGATCACAATCAACCACCAAGTTTGAGCTAATCACAATTCCCGTAACCAGAGAAAAATCTGTGGTGCGAAACTAGCTCAAGCACAAACCGCCCCTTCGTTCCTCATCAACGACGAAGAGCAGTTTTTGATTCCATACACAATTTGCCGCATGATGGAATCCGCGCGACATGTAAAAAAATCACAGCAAGATACTTCTGGCCACTCATGAACAAAGACTTTAATGACTGGGCAAAAACATGCATTTCATGTCAGCGATCTAAAGTACATCGTCATACCAAGTCCGAATTCGGACACTTTAAAATACCCAACGGACGCTTTGTGCATATCCACATGGATATAGTCGGACCTCTACCACCTTCAAACGATTACTCTTATATCCTAACAATAGTCGACAGATTCACGAGATGGCCCGAAGCATATCCCATAAAAGACATGACCGCTGAAAATATCGCAAAAACTTCCGTTCACCAATATGTCTCTCGGTTCGGAGTCCCAATCGAAATTACTACCGATCAGGGCAGACAATTTGAGTCTAAGCTTTTCACAGAGTTAACGAAATTACTAGGATCACATCGAATTCGCACATGTGCATATCACCCCCAAGCAAACGGAATGGTACAGAGATTTCACCGACAGCTAAAATCTTCCTCGATAGCACGCGGAAACTGCATGAACTGGAGCGATGAACTTCCATTTGTGTTACTAGGCATCCGAACAGCTATCAAAGAAGATCTTGGGTGCTCGGCATCAGAACTTGTCTATGGACAAACCTTAAAGGTTTCCGGAGAATTCTTTGCAACATGCACTTCGAATGAATCCTCCAACGAATCCCCTAGGTTACTACTACAACTGAGAAGTACAATGCAGTCCACTATCCCCGTAGACACACGTAAAACCAAACAAACAAATATCCACGTCCCGGCGTCCTTAGACACAGCTGACTATGTCTTTGTCAGAGTTGACAAAGTACGCACTGGTCTTAACCCGCCTTACGACGGACCTTACAAAGTGATTCGAAGATTTCGTACACAATTCCTGGTGAACAAAAATAACAAAAAGATAAAAATCTCAATTGATAGATTAAAAACAGCTCATATTATGTCCTCTGACCACGACCGCCCAAAGACGAGGAAGAGAGTAAAATTCAAGAGAAAGTAATGAATATTAATGAAACGCTCCGCTGGAAGGGGAGTATGTAGTGAACGCACCCATCATAGAAAATCGCATACAACTTCGGCTCGCTAGCATGCGCCATTGCTACACGTACGTGACTTTAGGATACACGATGACAATATACCGCATCACTCTCGCTCTTATATTTCTTCCGCCGGCAACAGCAGACACACCATAAAAAGTTTATTTTGTAATTTTAATTTTTCGACAGTAAAATAAGTTTTGATTAGAAGTAGCTAAGTTTAGCTTTAGAGTAAATTGAATAAATCCTGCATTGAACAAAGAGCTGTCTTTTTACTATAAACGTCGAAAGTCTTAGAAACTGTTGTCGGCCATCACCCATATTTTTAATGACTCTCATTAGACTGTAATAATACCGATCGACATCTCGTAGCGAAACCCAACTTCCCCGACCGCCCTGAGTTGGTCTACGATCAGCATGCTACCATCCGTACTTATGTCTGAAGGTTAACTAACTACTCGATGGTTCATGCACACGTTTACCGTTTACTTGAGGATTATTATTGTGTTAGTAAGGAAAGGATCTGTTTCGTCTTGGCAAGTTCGAATCCGTATTCACATATAGCCCTGCTCATCACCAACCGATCGGGGGAAAAGGCAGCGTGAGTTGCCTTGTAAGAGAATCAGTGTTACCAAGTGGGATTTGTCCGTCCCGGAGATGACATGAAGAAAGCCACTGACACCAATTCTCTTCCACCTGGAATACACAATCATTGAAGACAATAATTCGGATCGCAACCACAGCAGATGCTGTATGGCCCTCATATCAACTTCTTCGCAGTCACTTAGATTGATTCCAATTTGACTAATTGGTATTCAATACAATCAATGCAGTGTCATTCCAATAACACCCTCTTTAGGTTTTTTTTCTATTTGTGCTATATAAAAAAAACTACTATCGTCCAGCTATACAATCTAGCACATAAGTCAATTTAAGGGATCATAACACTCCAAACGCAGTGCGGTCCTCTTATTGACTGTACACCTTTCTTCCAATTTCATTGCCGTTATTTTGGATCTCAATCACTCCCGACGCAGTGTGGACCCCCCCCCCCCCACCTTGGCGTGAAACATTGCTGACAGCACCCGATATGGGTGTGAGCTATGCCACGAAATACCTTCACATATAACACATCTAGGCTCACCACTTTTGGAAATCAGGAATCCACTAATCAACTTATCCTTATTCTTTTCCTTCCTTATACGAAGTTATAGTGGTATGAACACGATGGTCGTCTAATATTGGTCATCAATATACAATAGAGAAGGAGGGGTGGGGGGGGGGGCTTATCTAGTCAATATCATTTCACTTTATTGTTAAATAAAAGAAAAAAATTGAAGAAATGAATGTTAATATATTTATTAAATGGAATGTAAAAAAAACTTAAACTCTCGTCCTCAGAAGCTATTCAAAGAGTATGGAGAGTATTTCAAGGGCCCGCCTCCCTTGGACGTTGATATGGATGAACAAGATAATTTGTTTTGCGTGGTTGATCCTGATGATAAGGAGCACGTCTGGCATTGGTCAGTGTGTATTGCAAGGCGGAACGTTGCACCTCTTGCAGTTCAATTTCTTCAAATTGTTTTATGGTTCGTAGAAGATCCTTCAGATTAGCACACTGAAATGAAAGGAGAACATTGCGCAGATTATCACTGCCTAAACCCGAGATTATATATTTGGTCATCGCATTATCATCTAATTTGGCTCGTTTATACTATTCCTCCATGTCATAGAAATAAGTTTCTATACATTCTCCACGTTGTTGCTTGCGAGTCATGATTTTAGTTAAAATGCTAGACACTTCCTCCACCTGTGGGAAACACTGGACAATTTCAACTTTAAACTCATCCCAGGATTTCAATATTTCCTTCCGACTTTGATACCATGATCTAGCTGGCCCACCGAGTCTTAATGAGGCGTAAAAGAGTATTGCTCTATCTGGCCAGCCGTAAACGAGTTTCAAGGAATCGACTGTCTTGACCCACTGATTTATCAGCAATTCTTTTCGATTTTCAGGATTAAAAATTGGAAGTAATTGACTTACCTCGCTCATTCCAATTCGAAAGTTGGAGATTTCCGAACCAACCGGCGTGCTATGGTTATCCTCTAGCGATTGGTTGGACACCCTCTCCACTTCCTGCCTTAGCAAATCATTTTCTCCCCGAAGTCGAGCAATTTCGCCTAAATTTTCTCTCTCTGGATTTGCCTTTTTCCTCTGCCTTGCTGACATGGCTAGAATTACTACCCCCTTTTTTTTACACTATGTTGCTTTTTTTCCTATTTATCCGCGCAATTAGGGTTTGAGTTCGTCTCAATTGTTTTGCTTTTAACACTCACTGTCACTGTGTGTCTTTTATCGAAAATTTCGCTTATTTGTATATTTCATTCAATTTGTTTGCCATTCCCTAATTTTCACCATTTACTCTAGTAGCTCTCGCTGTGAATTTTTAAGCACTACCGCGCACAACAAATTTCCACCTACTGATACAGTAAAAATGCAAACGGCGGCGTCGTCACTCTTAAGTCCCAGCCTATTTTCTAGGTAAATGAATTAAAAGCGCAAAGGTAATTTTTCATCGTCAAACATGGAGTGAACACATTGGTGCAACGCATTAACATCAATGCCAGCGAAAAAGAAAAATATCACAGGTGGTTAAGTAATTGAGAAATGCTTGGTAACCATATTTCATCTCCTTCCTGCGCACATCACTGAAAAATGTACAACTACACAAGCAGAGAAGGAAAGAACTAATTAAAATAAAATACAACGCAGACTAAGTCAAAAGACAAACAACCCCTGTTTTCTAGGTAAAGAATTCAGAGGGAAAAGGTAATTTTCGGCGTCAAACGTTCATAAAAGATCAATCAGAGAAATTAAGATATGCTAGGCAGCGATATTTCATCTCCTACCTACGCACAACAACTCGTTTGATTTGTATGATTTCTACTTATCAGGGATTTTGCGACGCTGCTGGGTTTCCTCCTTAATTCTATTAGCACTCAAAGTCTAAAGAAAATTTTCACGTACGCATTTTCACAACTAATGCACTTCAAGAGTTATGCCTTTTTTTTGAAAATATATGCATACTTTAACTAGCCGGCCCGCACATGGACGATACCACTTCTGATTAATTATAATGACTCTCATTAAACTGTAATAATACCGATCGACATCTCCTAGCGAAACCCAACTTCCCCGACCGCCCTGAGTTGGTCTACGATCAGCAGGCTACCATCCGTACTTATGTCTGAAGGTTAACTAACTACTCGATGGTTCATGCACTTGTTTACCGTTTACTTGAGGATTATTATTGTGTTAGTAAGGATAGGATCTGTCTCATCTTGTTTGTCAAGTTCGAATCCGTATTCACATATAGCCCTGCTCATCACCAACCGATCGGGGAAGAAGGCAGCGTGAGTTGCCTTGTAAGAGAATCAGTGTTACCAAGTGGGATTTGTCTGGTCATTACAATATTAATATTATACCTTCGTTTAAAATAGTTTTAATTTGAAAAATGTTATTGACAAAAAACACTTATTCAAGAATATTCAAATTTCCACCTTACACGTAGTAATTAAATCAATAAAATTGATTTCGTCACCATCACTCTCAACTAGCACAAATTTTTGCGCGAAATTATGTTCCACTTTGAATAGTTTTTTTTCATTTTGATGTCTTTTCTATTTGACGCACTTCAAACAAATTATTCAACATATTTCCTTTCCGTACAATAAGAGAATAACAAAAGCACCATTCGGAGTTCTTCAACACTCAGTGGATAATTTGAAGTAATATGAATGAATATGTTCCTAAAACTTATCCCTTCGGTGTACCAAGAATTTTCCTTCGCGGTATAATCTTATGGAAAATGTTTACACCGAATAATGAAAAAATTCTCCGAAAGAATAATAACAGTTTTAACCCCATTAAAATGGTGTTTTAAGTTCACAAATTGCACGAAAAGGATAATAATATCTCATTATCCAACATGTGGTGTTATTTTACACCTCAATTTTTTTACTGTGTACCTATCAAAAATGTCAAACTTAAAAGAATGATTACGGTGCTCCATTCCGCAGATTTGTGTGCTCTTCTGAGAAAACTTGGAATGATCCTTTTCATACATTTCTAAGAATTGTGCAACATACACTTGGTTATCAGAGTTTCTAACGAAAAATTATTAAGCGTGTGATAATAAGTAGATACCAATATATCGTGCGAGTTATGGTTTTAGTATTTATTACTTCTTCAGAAAAAAACACAAAAATTCTAAAAATAATAAAATTGGAAATAAAAAATGCTAGAAATTTTAATTTCTCAACAAATTTATTCACTGTTCACGACGATCTTAAGACATTCGAAAACAAACTTGAACTCCTTAACTCAATCTAAAAACAATTTCTATTTTACATTTTTTTTTTCGTTGCAATTGCTTGTTTTTCTTTTTATTGTCAGTAGCTAGAATTGTGTGAGAAGATTTTATTTTGCATTCTCTCAAACGTCGTGCGATCCTTTGTTTTGTCTTGGTTTGGTTAAGTGTATTTGTAACTTCACCGTTTTCAGGGTTACTATCATTTTTTGTTGATGTAACTTGCGTGAATAGGAGAAATGGTTTACGTACACGGTGAGTCACTAGGAATGATTACTCGTAAATCTAATTTTAAATTACTTGCAAAAAAAGAAACGCTAAATTATCAATATTTAAATTTCAAGATTTTAAGGCTAAGATTATAACTACTCCAATATGCAATATACTACCTACCTAACTAAATAGATCTGAACTACAGCAATACTTGTTATTCTTAATATACATATGTGTGCCATGTAGCTGCTACTTTAATGATGCGCCTTTCGGCTATTTATAACATTCGTAAAAAAAAACGTTTTGCTTTTCAGAGATTCGTGAAAGGCAGATGAGTTAAGGGATTAGTCTTTTTTATCCTTCTACTCGTAATAGTTGCGTCTAGATGCAATCCTCAACACACGAAGTTGAATAAATCTTAGGATATCTAAGAAGATGTGAAGTTAGCTCGTCACAGCAAGATCGTTACTAGACCGACAAAACTTTCAACCTTCAAAACTTGACAGCTCAAGGGTTACGAAAATTCGGATTTACTTGCTCTGGAAATAAGAAATTCTGAGCAGTATCCCAAATTATCACAAACGCCACGCACAACATTTACGGTTCATGCATAGGGATTTCTGGGACGTAACATCTTAATTGATGATATGCTCCTTAAGGATTATAGTCAGTATTTTCATCAGTATGAGCACACTGATGAAATTCGCCCATAGGTACCCATCCGTATACATAAAAAAGTGCATTTTCTTCATCAAAACTTTAATTACCTGGAAGCAACATAATGTTTTGAGAACAAGTAGTTTCCTCTATTTCCATTATTTTCATGACAGGGAAATAAAACTCTTCCTCTTATTCACAGTTACCAGTTTGTATAAGTTCCCAAGTTCCCAAATAAGTTTTTATTGCGCGACATAAACTGGTTGGGAATAGAATGCACACGATTCCCAAATTGCTGGCGTATCCATCCAAAGAAATTCTCTAACCAGGCTTGATTGAACCGACTAGTTAACAAATATTGAATATTTCCCTGAACTTTATTGATAGACCATATATGTATATTTTAAGTTTTGTATGGTAATCAACCGGCCGTTGAGGCATTTAGATCCACCAGTTACATCGTTTCCGTATATGATTTAAAAATTAAAGATATCAAACTGCTTGTCGGAAATGCCAATTAATTGTACGGTATTCATAGCAGTTGTGCTCCATGTGCTTTCTTTCGTTTCGGAGAGAATACCTGTGGGAACAGTGTGACTAAAAGTCTGTGTAGTAAACTTGACTTTCATTTCCTGGAAGTTATTTTAGATATACGTGCGCGTCAGTCAAATTTGTAGCTTTACGGAAGTCTCTCTTTTTATCTCGTTCATACAATATTTTCACATCACTCCAGGTTGCTGTCTTGTGTTCATAAATAATATCATATTTTATGATTTTATTTCGCAAACCTTTTATGGGGTGGCAATGTTCGAACATGAAAAAGACTGGCTTACAAATGTTGTATAAGCCTATGTTATCCCCGGCAGACTTTTGCCAAAGCTTGGAAATTGAACCCTTGGTCACAAATAACAGCATGCGGCTCGAACTCTATTTCACGCAGGCGAATCACTGCATCAAATATTAAATATTTTGTTGGGTGAACATATTTTCTTCGGATCTAGGAAACTTCCGTTCATCCCCTTTAAAATAATGCCAATTAAGCTCGCTTAATTACTTCCGCAGTTATATACTTCTAAATGTAACTCTGTACAATGACAAAGGTAACTCTGTACAATGACATTTAACGAAATTTTTCGCCTATCTCCCAAAGCTACTGGTTATTTGAGAATTTCTAAAATTATAGAGTAGAAAGAAATAAAGAGATCTTGTGAATAATATCTGAAAAAGTGTGATAGTTTAACCGAAAAATGTAACAATTTTGGACGACTTTGCGCTGCACAGTGCGACAATCGATTGACTTTACGAAGAAATTGATAAATTAATACAACTCGTAGCAATTTGACTGGTCACCTGGCAGTGCCTCTTTTTTAACTTTGCAAGAAGATGAGTAGCACAATAAAAGACCGTCGCAACGCGACGTTTTCAACTAGACTTCTTCTTCCACATAAATATGACGATAGTTAATTAGCAATTACGTAGATTATCTTGATATAAATGGACAAATGGTCTTTCGGTGGGTGTGTTACGGTACATCGAAAATTAAGACACTGATAACGAAAGTGGAAATCAGTATTTGTCGACTCATAAAAATGTCGAACGTAATTTAGTGAATGACGTTTATGAAAGATGCGTAAACATCATTCACAAGTTTACGTTCGATTTATCAATATTTGTAATAAAAAAAACAAAAAATGAACTCCGTTACTACTCATTTCTACTTGCTCTTCTTTCTGGAAGATTTATATATGCACACTGCTTTGATTACAAAAGCAAGGCTGTACTGCTTTTAGTTCTTACATGGTCCATTATAACATAAAGAATGTCCATCTAAATCTAAAACCCTTCTACAAAAAATTGAAATTTATTTAAAAAAAGAACCAAAACTATTGAAGAAACAAATATTCCAAACCATTTGAGAACATGTGTTTTTGTTGCTGTGATGAAAATTTTCTAAATGAAAAATCTTTAATTTTTGGTAGTATTAGTAATTTGAATACTCTTCAACATTACAGGTATGGCTTATGATACATTTCAAGATATACGAACCATAATGAACTCTTGAAAATAGCTGTCGATAATAATGTAATACCTTAATCTTGTTTACATAATGCAATAACAATATATCTACAGAAATGTATTTATCTTAATATATAAAAATCCCGTGTCAGTGTGTTCGTACACGTTAATCTCCCAAACCGCCCAACCGATTTCAATGATATTTTGTGAATGTGTTTTGATGGCTCCAGCTTGCAAGACACGATAGATGGCGCTATTGTCGAGGTCTAGAAAACTACCTGAGAACGCTTCGACCCGGAAAACTGTAATTTTGTGCACGGCGTTTTCATAAAAATTGCAAATACAAGTTCAAAGATGGTTTCAAGGGGGCAACTCCTTCGTTGGGTTGCCATACAAATATTATGTTTTTTTTTAGTATATATTTCGAGACTGCCTGACAACGAGTACACGTAGAAAGCTGAAATTTGATACGTGATCTTTTCATAGCAATAGCAAACAAAAATTAAAAAATGGGCGAAATCCGGTAACCTCATCTTGGTGTTGCCTTACAAAATTTTGGTTTTTCACTATATATTTGGAAAGAGAACGCGTCGTAGTGGAGAGCTGAAATTTTATACACGGCGTTTTCTTGAGAATTGCAAATGCTAATTCAAAAATGGGCCAAATGGGGCGACCTCTTTTTGTTGTTGCCATCCAAAACTTTATGTTCTCACTATGTATTTGGAAAATGTAAATTTAAGTAGGAAAATGGGACAAATCGGGCAACTCCTTCGCAGGGTTGCCCTACAAAAACTTCGTTTTTAACTATATATTTTGGCACTGAATGAGAACGCGTCAACGTGGAGAACTAAAATTTTGTACACGGCGTTTTCATGAAAATTGCAAATACAAGATCAAAAATGGACCATATCGGTCGACCACTTTTTGGTGTTGCCATACAAAACTTTAGGTTTTCACTATATACTTGGCAGCTGCCTGAGAAGGCTTCGAGGTGGAGAGCTCATATTTTGCGGACTGCGTTTTCATAAAAATAATATACAGTTCGAAAATGGACCCATCGAGCAAATCCTTCGTAGGGTTTCCATACCAAAATTTCGTGTTTTACTGTCTGTATATTTGGGCACTGCATGAGAATTCGTCGACGTAGAGAGCTACACTCTCCCATACATATGAATGTATGCACTCACACTCATACACACATACAGACACACACATAGAGACACAGAGTGAAAACCTAGAGTTCGGAATCGTTCATCGAGTCAGATAATAGCTTAGATATTATTTATCTCTAACCACCACACCCCACCCCCACCCATCTAGGTATCTATATTATCGCCGAGCAACGCCGACCGGCTTCCCCTAGTATTATATAGAGAAAAATAAATAAAATATCCTTTTGTTCTGCTCTTATGTTCGAAATTTTCAAAATTTTCAAAATTTTTGAACTTTTCAGTTAAAACCGCTTTCGACATATTCAATTTCGAAGAAAACTAGTCGATCTTTTCATATTCTCTAAAATCTTATTTTTCGACATTTTTGTATTCGACATAACGTACTGCTCCTCTTTTCGGTGTATCCTTAGACCTTGTAGTAAAATATTGATCTCCTCGATATGTTTAGAAAGGCCTCATTCACCACATTCATTTATAAAGTTTCAAATTACACTAACCGGTGTTTGTAAAAATCATGTACATTTCCTCTCATGGCCCACAAATGTAGCACCTATAGTTTGTTAGCTGCATTATCTGAAGATGTTATTAATTCATTCATTTCGCAAAAACGAGTTTTTAACTATATGTAACTAAAACTAAGGACAAAACATATGTCTATAAATATTTACTAAACCTAGTTCAATTAATTTAAATCGGAAATATGTTATTTACAAAGGCTTATGATTTTTTCGCATAAACTTTTCCATCACTCACTCAAATATATTTATAGTTCGTCTCCCTGAACTCCCTTCACACTGTTTTTGTTTCTTTTAAAAAAGTTGCGAAGTTTGCAGTCAGATGCTCTGCAATGTAGATGCGAACTTCATTTAAATGTTTTCGAACAATATGTGTTTCAAAGCAATGTTCTTCCCAGTATTTTTGTACACTTGTATGCAACATTCTTTAGCAGTCCCAGTCCCATGATCCTTCGAGTGAAATGTCTGTTTATCATAATAGCGGATGATGATCTAGGATCCCAATTAACTAATCATCGAGATATATTAATCGTAAATTTGCTATTGAAAAATGTTGTTGCACCAGGAAGTAAAAAAAGAAAATATGAAAATAGCATAGAATTTTTGGCTTAATAATTGAATTTTTGGCGGTTTTTAATCGAAGACTATCATTAATCGTGAGAAGTAGCCATCATGTTTTAGTTATCATCAAATTAAACCTAGTTTCGGGAGAAAATAAGTAAGGAATTTTATATTTTCCAAAAATCTACCAATCACAGGCCAAAACACATACCACTTAGCACTTTGTAGGTGGCCACGAATCGTAATAAAAATTTTGAAAAATGTTTCTGTAATTCTTATTGCACTTTTCAACTCATTATTTATCTTTAAAGCATTGAATTACGCTTCTAAACGAATCTCTAACATAAGATACTTTAAATTTTGCTTCTGCGGCTGGGTATTCTTCCGGGAGCGTAATATATGGTCATCACATTTCAAGGATTTATTAAAGTTATAAAGCAAAATTAGCGCCAATTTGTCTGTTTTGCAACATAAATTTGGTCAGGGATAAGCATTATTTTAGTCTGAGTAAGATATTGACTTTAACAATCAAATAATATAGTGAGGTGGCGCCAGAGACCACGCGTCAATCGCGATCATAGGAGGTGCACACTAACATTACGTGGTGTCTTAGGGTTTAATATACGCTATTGCGGATTAGATAGAGCGATACGAAGTCATAAGGCGCACTTACTCTATATATGGACAATATACATTTAAAAAAGAACGAATGTCTTCCAATGAACAATCCAGAGAACCAAGCTGCAAAACATTTCAAAAATAAAATTTTAGAGCATCCCTAAGCAAAATGTTGTGATCTTTATAAATCCCGAAGAGTCTTCAGCTGAGGTAAAAGCCAAAGGAAAGAAAAAAAAAATTTCAACTGTGTTGAAAAGTGCAATTCTTCTTTGTGAATTGGCCGCATTATCAGTGTCAGGATATAGATCTTTGGTAGTTTCTTGAAAAGTTATCTTCTATCCTCGAAACTGGGTTGTGCATATTGAATTCAATTTGGATTCAATAAGTAGTATTAAATCAGATGGTTTAGTTGTCCAGTGTAGATACATAATTCATGTGATAATTTTAATTAAATCGTTGTTCTACACACATATTGTTCTATTTTATTTCTGTTTAACAATGCAGAGTTCTGCATTAATTATTTTGTGGTGGTTACTTTTGTAGTTTTATCCTGAGACAAATTTCTGCAACTTTTGCACATGAACTTGAGCAGCTCCTACCTAGCTCCAACAGTTGAATTTCCCTTTCCTGACCTTTTCGAGAATGATTGCTCTTCACAGTATTAATCATGTGCATGCCAAATGTAACAATTTTTATTGCTCCGATGTATATAATAATTCACAAGAGAAGATAGAAAAATTATTTTGAGACTAAACATTTTGTTGCAAAAAACAAGCACAACATTTTTCAATGGAAACACTAAGCTCAATACTTCACAAACTCAGTGCCATCTTTATGCATGTGCCTGCTGGGCCCAGTACCAGGGCTCTGCGATCCGTGGGGCCGCTTAGTCTTTGAGACCAACCGATGATCACCTATCACACCTATCACCTATTACAAGCCAGTTTAGCTGTTAGAGGGGACCGTGGAATTTTTTCGAACTTCTATACATGGCAATAAATTATCATACAAAATAACGTATAATGACTGTGTTAGCAGCCCCTGTAGGTATATTTTAAATTTTCGGCATTTTTTCATGGTATACTTTCAGTAGAAAATCTTAATGTATTTGATAATCACCGACAATTTTTATACTGCTGATTCATGTTAAGCCTAACGCGCACTGGAGACTTTTTATCATGTAACTTTTTGGTAACTACACGGTTAGAAATAATAGGATAAAAATTATACGAAAAGGATATGTATTTCAGTCCGTATGAAAATCAGTATTGGAATAATAAACATCTAAAGTATAGAATTGTATTAAGTGCATTATTGAAATTGTTACCATGTCTTATTAAACCGAAATATATACCTATATATACAGGCGGTTGACTAATTTTTGTATAAAAGTTATACCATAATTTGTTATAGTTCTCATAATTTCCTTGAGTGAATTTTATAGAAACTATCATATAGTAACCATTCCGTACAGGTAGAGCTTTTATAGGTTTTAAGTATCAGTATAATCAGATGATCATATCAAACACATAGAAGGCTCTTATAGCTTTTATATTGGAACCAAATCCATTCCCGCTTTTTGCGTATAGCAGGAAAATACCAGAACCAGGGTATTTATAGCTGAAGCCACACAAAGTTAACCCTTTAATTTGTTTACAATATGAGAAACGAGTGTGGGTAAAGTTTAACGATCAAATAAGTACTTCGAAAGCTAAAAAAAGAACAACAAATAATTTGCAATTTTATTCATATATATAGTTCTACTTTTTATTCATTTTAACTAATTATGGCTTATAAACAATGTAATTTTTGTTTGTTCTACGTGATAATGTAGGGTTATAGTATTTACATTACAGCAGTTAGAAAATTCCATAATAACTAAATCATTTTCATTGAAACATTTACGAATTTCATATGAATTATGAATATTATCAAAACAAACGGTCTCCAATTTTTGACACATAAGAAATTACTGATCTTCATACATTAGAATATCAATTATATTTAAATAATTAGGCATCCCATTTTGACGATAGAAAGAAGTTTCTAATGAAAATACACAAATCTTTTCGAAACTGCGTATTTTAATATTTTATTCATGATACGATATAAGTATCTTTTTCGGATGTGTAGTTTGGAATTTTCTGTAAAATACATTCCTTATTTCTTGTAAAACTGTGTTGTCCCTATAAATTTTTTTCCAGGTTGTACCTGTCTGTCATATGTATAATACTCCCAAGTGAAAGCAAATTTTTCCTGATGTCTTATAGAAAGTGTTTTTGGTAAGTTAATAAAATTTCGAGAAGCACTACATAACGTTTTAAAATATTGGTGTTTCGATTCAAATCTCATTGTAGAAAAGTACCTAATTGGACCTAAATTCTTTATTACAGTTGGATAGTGTGTTAAAATGTGATGTTTTGGAATCAACCGCACTTTGTACGTATTAATTAGTATTGATAAATGTTTCTCAATCAATATCTTTAACCGCTCTATTTCTGAAGGTATGATGATTTTTGAAAAGGTAACGTTAATTATTTGCAATAATGTCGTTATTCCCTCCCAAACCGGATGTATTGAGGAATCTATTAGGTCTCCAAAGATTAAAGGTAAGTGTACAATTAGGCATAGGCACTGCGATGCTGTTAAACAGAATAAATCTTTACCAAAAGAACAAGACGGAATATTTTTCTGAAATAAAAAACCAAATTGAAATGAACTTATCCTACCATTAATGTCCTCATAAGATATATATTTTCTTTTTACTAAAATTCCAAAAAAAGCCTTAATGGCTTGGGGAACAACACCCTCCAACAAATCGTGCATAATATCTACAGTTCCATTATTAAATATATTGTAACTCTGAAGACCATTTAGGGGAGATATCATTTTCACTCCCTTTGAAATCATATTTTCATGATTTTTGTATTTATTTAAATTTCTCATTTTTGAATATATTTCCTGAAACATATGCTGTACCTCTTCTTTCTTCGCTTCGCAGAATCTACAATAGTAGCTTGCATTAAAGCTACCTGCAAAGCCTAGTAGAGTATTTCCACCCAAGTTGTCATGAGAAATCCAAATTAATCCAGCTTTAAGATATACACCATCAACGTTAATGCCTACATTTTCTAATTGCTTCAAGTCAGATAAAATTAGGATGATTATCTTGTCATAACTAATATTGGGTTTTAAGTCATTCGTATTTATTAGCTACTAAATGAATCTGGTCTAACTGTGACAAATATTTGGAAGGTAGGTTTCTAATACTAAAATAAATGGCTCCTTGTTTATGTATTGTTTTACGACTCTCTAAAGGGTTTGTTTGAGCCGTGAAGGATTCCTACACAGTTCAGATTTGTTTGGTTTAAGAAGGCTTCCTAATTAAACCCAGAACAACAGAACAACGCTTTCATTTAATAAAAACTTTATTCTAAAATTCTATTTACAAAGCTCGATATTTATATACAAAATTTAATATGACAAATATGCAGAATCAACAAATTCAATTTAATAAATTTAATTGACAACAAATTTCATGCGTGAAATTCGATCTCACGAAATTGTTATTTGTCTGCAGGTGTTGCTGATGCAGCAAAAGTGCATGAAATTTACCTAATTAAATTGAATTTGTGCTGCATTTTTTTTTCTTCAACAAAGTTATTGACTTCTGAATTTGCTGATAGGTTTTTAATGTTTAATGCTTAAACAGGGTTAGTGCAAAGTCATCATAAAAGAGATGTATTTGAATAACGTTTTTATTTTTATTATAAAACACATTTTCTTTATAGGACTTTCCACAACAAAATCCGAACATCTTTTCTTCAGAACAATCATGATTCTTTTCAGAAAAAGCTTCTTTAAAATTTAAGTTTTTAAATAATGCTGAAATTGTTTTAATTATAGGCGTGTAATTAAATGTATTTTGCACCAGTTTTTTCATAAATTTGTTTGTTTGTCGACAATATGTTTTATCCCATCGGGTACCCATTGACATTTGTTTTGGCTTAACATAAAATATAGAATTTTTAAAATGTTTATTTCTCTTGTATTTTGTAGAAAATTGGTCTAAACAGTGTTCTATCTTTGTTCCTAAAATAGCAATACTTTCACTTGGAGTTAATATATTGTTGTTAACAGAGGTTGCAATAATTTGAGCAGAATTATTTGTAACCTCATTTACAAGGCTCTTTGTAAAATCTAATATTTTATCAATAGTAGTGTTAGGAAGTTGCAAAGAATTTATATTTTTTTCGGATTCAAATGAAATTATCTCAACATTTTACCCTATTATTTTTTTATTTTTTTCCGCTTGGAAGAAAGCCCAATCGGTGCTCTATAAGTTAGTCTTCACAGCACACAAAAATATTTGACCGTTCCAAATCATAACGTAAAATGTTCAGGTCTTACCCGAACCCCATTTTATAAATTTGAGGTTTTCACCAGAACAAAGTGAAACAAAGTGAAACCTTTTTCTCAAATAACTACAACAATGTTCAGTAGTCCAAGAACTGAACCAAGGAATATAAAATTACAGACAAAAAGCGAGATGCAAGCAGACAAGTACACATTTTTACACAAAAATAAAGAAAAAGCAATTTCGATTTGTTAGATACATTATTACAGATTTTAACTATTAATACTTACAAAAATTATCTAAAACTAACTGACGCTAACTTTTCAAAATATTCCCGAAATGTCCGCCGTTATTTTGAATGCATAGCAAACATCTTTTAAGATCTGTCGTTGTACTGCCCGTAGTTAGAGCGTACATGCAATAAATGAAAGGTGTAGTGAAAATTTTGCCACTGGTATAAAGCCAGTGGTTTTTATTTGTTTATTCACTGCACTAAATGTTTCAAGTTCAATAAATACTGAAACTTGAGAACTGTAAGATATATATATATATAGGTTATAATATAAAAAGCTGAAAGCAATGTTTATTAAATGATTAATATATCAATTTGATTTACACAACTGTAGCAATTGACTTGTACTCACCTGATCAATATATAGCAGCTGATTTACTTGCAGTCGATACCCGCAGTAAAGTGGATTTGTTAGGAATTGTCTTATTACAGTCGAAACCCGCAATAAGACTCTTTATTACAGTCGATACCCGCAATAAAGTGTTTTGTGTTAGTGATTTTCTTACTACAGTCGAGACCCGCAGCAAGAATCTTTATTACAGTCGAGACCCGCAATAAAGTGTTTGTGTTAGTAGTTGTCTTACTACAGTCGATACCCGCAGTAAGACTCTTTATTACAGTCGATATCCGCAATAAAGTGGTTTTGTTAGTAATTGTCTTATTACAGTCGAGACTCGCAATAAGACTCTTTATTACAGTCGAGACCCGCAATAAAGTGTTTGTGTTAGTAATTGTCTTACTACAGTCGATACCCGCAGTAAGACTCTTTATTACAGTCGATACCCGCATTAAAGTGGTTTTGTTAGTAATTGTCTTATTACAGTCGAGGCCCGCAATAAGACTCTTTATTACAGTCGAGACCCGCAATAAAGTGGTGTGAGTTAGTAGATTTCTTATTACAGTCGAGACCCGCAATAAGAAACTTTATTACAGTCGAGACCCGCAATAAAGTTATTTGTTAGTAATATATTATCTCAGTCGAGACCCGAGATAATATTCTTTAAGTCAGTCGAGACCCGACTTAAAGTGAATGTTAGTATATATCTTAACTTCAGTCGAGACCCGAAGAAAGATTCTTTATTTCCGTCGAGACCAGAAATAAAGTGTATTGTTAGTAATAATTTTTATTGCAGTCGCTATCCACAATAAAAAAAAACCTTTAATTTAATCGCTATCTAAAACAAACTCCTTAATCCAGTCGGTACCCAGAAAAAGAATATTTTATTTAGCCGTCAATTAAACAAGGTATTTAATTTAGTAATAAAAAAATAACACTAGGAAAAATCACTAGGAAAGAACACAAAGGAATAAATTGCCAAGTTAATCACTGCACTGCTAAATCACAAAAGAGAGCAAATCAAGTCAAACTGCTGTTTATATAGCCCTTGCTTGTATACGACACCAATGATGGAGTAGCAGAGGCGCATAATCACAAGAATTGGCCGTGATTCTGTAATTTTACGGTACTAGAGATAAAATATGCATAGCAATGAACAAAAATGCATAGTAACAAGAAATTTAAAGCAACCCATGCTGCTGTGTTAAATTGAATTCTGTATATTTGCAAAAAATGTTATCTCTATCACGTAGAGAAGAAATTCCCGTTCGATAGTATTTATAATGATGATAGAGTTGCAAATTGATCTGCTTGATCTGATTGTATTTGTGCCATGCATTGTATGCTACATGACAACACATGCTTTGGTTAGATGCTGTACCTATTTTTGGGAAAATTTGTAATTAGATTGAATTTGTTTTGTTTTTAGAACTCAATTTTAGCATGGTATTTTTGCATATGTTCTTTTTTAGCATGAATCTAATTGCTTCAATCATATGATAAGAATTTTAATTTGCTCTGCTCAATGAGGCTATATTGTTGTATTGTATTTGTGCAATGTGTTATGTAGATGACAAATACATGGCTTTGTTGGGTTGTGTACCTGTCTTTTGATTACGAGTAACCAAATTTAATTTAAATTTCCTAAAAATTTGATGCCTTGTTTTCAGGATATTTTCCTTTTAAAGTAATCGGTAAAACCAAAATATATTCGAACCGATTTGGTTCGAACAGTCGTCCTTAATTCCTCCCTAACTTCTAGGGCAGCTTCTTCGATCCTCCTTTTCAACTGATCTTCGGTTGATATTTGTACTGAATACACCATCTCTTTCATATATCCCCAGAGATAAAAATCCAAAGTAGTCAAATCCGGTGATCGTGGCGGCCAAAGTATGGGCGCATACCGTCCAATGAATTTCCCCGGGTGAGTTCTTTGAAACCAGTTGAAAACTGGTTGAGCACTATGTGCTGGAGCGCCGTCATGTTGATAAAACATTTGACTCCTTGGTGCTAAGGGCACATCCTCCAACAATCCTGGTAGATCATCTTGGAGAAAATCCAAATAATTTCTGCTATTCAGTCTTGGAGGAGGTATATGTGGACCAATCAGCAAATTTCCTAGAATGCCTGCCCAGACGTTAACTGCAAATCTATGTTGTGTTGATGATCGACGCGAAGCATCAGGATTTTCTGCAGCCCAAACATGTTCGTTGTGGAAGTTTGTCACGCCATATTAGATAGACTCTTTATTACAGTCGAGACTTGCAATAAAGTGATTTGTTAGTAATATATTATCTCAGTCGAGACCCGAGATAATATTCTTTAAGTCAGTCGAGACCCGGCTTAAAGTGAGTGTTAGTATGTATTTTCACTTCAGTCGAGACCCGAAGAAAGTGTAACTGTCTAATTTAAACAAATGGACACCCGTCAACCTGTCTTCCGACAAACCGTTGAGTGTCAATTTGTAATTGTCAAAACAAAGCAAATGACAGCTATGGCCGGCTGTCAATATACTCCCATAAGCAGACTGTCAGCCGCCACACCCGTCAATTCTGTTAGATCACACGCTGCCATGCAATCTGACATTATTAAATCACAAATAAATACTGAAATTGATTAGAAAATTTGTCGAACAAAACCATTCCATGCTCACTGTGCTGCCATCTCTGTATCTGAAGAAGTACTGAAGGATAACAAAAGATTTGAACTTCTGAATGTGTCTAAGTTTTCGCCTGTCTAGTGGTTACGGGGGCTAGCTCGCCGCACCGTGGGTAAGTGACACAATCTCCGTTCATGTTGACAGTTACTTGTTTTTTTTTTCTTTATTTATTTACAGGCTCAAGGGATACTAACGAAAATATAACAACTTGCAATTGCAGACGGACGGACAGACAAAATGGTTAAAAAAAAAATTCCACACCTCCTACATCATCGGGAGGGAAAGGGGAGTAGAACGAAGGACCCCCAGGTCATCACCACTACACCACACCACACTCGGCTTTACTGATTCATATTTGGTTCCATTGATAATTCAAAGGATATATAGATATTTAATAAAAATTGCAATATATTGGTAAGGAAAAGCAAATTAACAAGCTATTTATTAAATGTTTAAATAATTTACCTTCGTACATATAACTAAATTCCATCAGGGAAATTCTTGATGACATGATATTTAATAATTAGTTACTTTAAAAAAAATATTTTTCTTTCTTTCTCCCATTCAATTTTTTTCTTTTTACAAAAAAAATCTAACTTTTATTTGTGCTTAATCAATTATAACTTAAGTTATTAATCCATTTAATCATAACTTTATATTAATTTTCATTTATAAATTTTATCAAATATTTTTTTTCTCTCTTTATGCAATATAACATGCTATTAAATAATTTCCTTTCTAGTTAATTCATATGAATTTAATGATTATATTTTTTTTCTTTTTTAATTTACCATATTATTTTTCTTTCAACCCAAACTTTAACCTCAATCTTTATTTAACAAATTAAATTTTTTTTTTTTCAGTGCAACATCAACATCAGTTCCAACATTATATTAATTTTATTTAGCAAAATAAATTAAATTTCCACATTTAAGTCTCGTGAATTATAGTATTTTTTCTCTCTAATTCTTTTCGATTTTCAGGATTAAAAATTGGAAGTAATTGACTTACCTCGCTCATTCCAATTCGAAAGTTGGAGATTTCCGAACCAACCGGCGTGCTATGGTTATCCTCTAGCGATTGGTTGGACACCCTCTCCACTTCCTGCCTTAGCAAATCATTTTCTCCCCGAAGTCGAGCAATTTCGCCTAAATTTTCTCTCTCTGGATTTGCCTTTTTCCTCTGCCTTGCTGACATGGCTAGAATTACTACCCCCTTTTTTTTACACTATGTTGCTTTTTTTCCTATTTATCCGCGCAATTAGGGTTTGAGTTCGTCTCAATTGTTTTGCTTTTAACACTCACTGTCACTGTGTGTCTTTTATCGAAAATTTCACTTATTTGTATATTTCATTCAATTTGATTGCCATTCCCTAATTTTCACCATTTACTCTAGTAGCTCTCGCTGTGAATTTTTAAGCACTACCGCGCACAACAAATTTCCACCTACTGATACAGTAAAAATGCAAACGGCGGCGTCGTCACTCTTAAGTCCCAGCCTATTTTCTAGGTAAATGAATTAAAAGCGCAAAGGTAATTTTTCATCGTCAAACATGGAGTGAACACATTGGTGCAACGCATTAACATCAATGCCAGCAAAAAAGAAAAATATCACAGGTGGTTAAGTAATTGAGAAATGCTTGGTAACCATATTTCATCTCCTTCCTGCGCACATCACTGAAAAATGTACAACTACACAAGCAGAGAAGGAAAGAACTAATTAAAATAAAATACAACGCAGACTAAGTCAAAAGACAAACAACCCCTGTTTTCTAGGTAAAGAATTCAGAGGGAAAAGGTAATTTTCGGCGTCAAACGTTCATAAAAGATCAATCAGAGAAATTAAGATATGCTAGGCAGCGATATTTCATCTCCTACCTACGCACAACAACTCGTTTGATTTGTATGATTTCTACTTATCAGGGATTTTGCGACGCTGCTGGGTTTCCTCCTTAATTCTATTAGCACTCAAAGTCTAAAGAAAATTTTCACGTACGCATTTTCACAACTAATGCACTTCAAGAGTTATGCCTTTTTTTTGAAAATATATGCATACTTTAACTAGCCGGCCCGCACATGGACGATACCACTTCTGATTAATTATAATGACTCTCATTAAACTGTAATAATACCGATCGACATCTCCTAGCGAAACCCAACTTCCCCGACCGCCCTGAGTTGGTCTACGATCAGCAGGCTACCATCCGTACTTATGTCTGAAGGTTAACTAACTACTCGATGGTTCATGCACTTGTTTACCGTTTACTTGAGGATTATTATTGTGTTAGTAAGGATAGGATCTGTCTCATCTTGTTTGTCAAGTTCGAATCCGTATTCACATATAGCCCTGCTCATCACCAACCGATCGGGGAAGAAGGCAGCGTGAGTTGCCTTGTAAGAGAATCAGTGTTACCAAGTGGGATTTGTCTGGTCATTACAATATTAATATTATACCTTCGTTTAAAATAGTTTTAATTTGAAAAATGTTATTGACAAAAAACACTTATTCAAGAATATTCAAATTTCCACCTTACACGTAGTAATTAAATCAATAAAATTGATTTCGTCACCATCACTCTCAACTAACACAAATTTTTGCGCGAAATTATGTTCCACTTTGAATAGTTTTTTTTCATTTTGATGTCTTTTCTATTTGACGCACTTCAAACAAATTATTCAACATATTTCCTTTCCGTACAATAAGAGAATAACAAAAGCACCATTCGGAGTTCTTCAACACTCAGTGGATAATTTGAAGTAATATGAATGAATATGTTCCTAAAACTTATCCCTTCGGTGTACCAAGAATTTTCCTTCGCGGTATAATCTTATGGAAAATGTTTACACCGAATAATGAAAAAATTCACCGAAAGAATAATAACAGTTTTAACCCCATTAAAATGGTGTTTTAAGTTCACAAATTGCACGAAAAGGATAATAATATCTCATTATCCAACATGTGGTGTTATTTTACACCTCAATTTTTTTACTGTGTACCTATCAAAAATGTCAAACTTAAAAGAATGATTACGGTGCTCCATTCCGCAGATTTGTGTGCTCTTCTGAGAAAACTTGGAATGATCCTTTTCATACATTTCTAAGAATTGTGCAACATACACTTGGTTATCAGAGTTTCTAACGAAAAATTATTAAGCGTGTGATAATAAGTAGATACCAATATATCGTGCGAGTTATGGTTTTAGTATTTATTACTTCTTCAGAAAAAAACACAAAAATTCTAAAAATAATAAAATTGGAAATAAAAAATGCTAGAAATTTTAATTTCTCAACAAATTTATTCACTGTTCACGACGATCTTAAGACATTCGAAAACAAACTTGAACTCCTTAACTCAATCTAAAAACAATTTCTATTTTACATTTTTTTTTTCGTTGCAATTGCTTGTTTTTCTTTTTATTGTCAGTAGCTAGAATTGTGTGAGAAGATTTTATTTTGCATTCTCTCAAACGTCGTGCGATCCTTTGTTTTGTCTTGGTTTGGTTAAGTGTATTTGTAACTTCACCGTTTTCAGGGTTACTATCATTTTTTGTTGATGTAACTTGCGTGAATAGGAGAAATGGTTTACGTACACGGTGAGTCACTAGGAATGATTACTCGTAAATCTAATTTTAAATTACTTGCAAAAAAAGAAACGCTAAATTATCAATATTTAAATTTCAAGATTTTAAGGCTAAGATTATAACTACTCCAATATGCAATATACTACCTACCTAACTAAATAGATCTGAACTACAGCAATACTTGTTATTCTTAATATACATATGTGTGCCATGTAGCTGCTACTTTAATGATGCGCCTTTCGGCTATTTATAACATTCGTAAAAAAAAACGTTTTGCTTTTCAGAGATTCGTGAAAGGCAGATGAGTTAAGGGATTAGTCTTTTTTATCCTTCTACTCGTAATAGTTGCGTCTAGATGCAATCCTCAACACACGAAGTTGAATAAATCTTAGGATATCTAAGAAGATGTGAAGTTAGCTCGTCACAGCAAGATCGTTACTAGACCGACAAAACTTTCAACCTTCAAAACTTGACAGCTCAAGGGTTACGAAAATTCGGATTTACTTGCTCTGGAAATAAGAAATTCTGAGCAGTATCCCAAATTATCACAAACGCCACGCACAACATTTACGGTTCATGCATAGGGATTTCTGGGACGTAACATCTTAATTGATGATATGCTCCTTAAGGATTATAGTCAGTATTTTCATCAGTATGAGCACACTGATGAAATTCGCCCATAGGTACCCATCCGTATACATAAAAAAGTGCATTTTCTTCATCAAAACTTTAATTACCTGGAAGCAACATAATGTTTTGAGAACAAGTAGTTTCCTCTATTTCCATTATTTTCATGACAGGGAAATAAAACTCTTCCTCTTATTCACAGTTACCAGTTTGTATAAGTTCCCAAGTTCCCAAATAAGTTTTTATTGCGCGACATAAACTGGTTGGGAATAGAATGCACACGATTCCCAAATTGCTGGCGTATCCATCCAAAGAAATTCTCTAACCAGGCTTGATTGAACCGACTAGTTAACAAATATTGAATATTTCCCTGAACTTTATTGATAGACCATATATGTATATTTTAAGTTTTGTATGGTAATCAACCGGCCGTTGAGGCATTTAGATCCACCAGTTACATCGTTTCCGTATATGATTTAAAAATTAAAGATATCAAACTGCTTGTCGGAAATGCCAATTAATTGTACGGTATTCATAGCAGTTGTGCTCCATGTGCTTTCTTTCGTTTCGGAGAGAATACCTGTGGGAACAGTGTGACTAATAGTCTGTGTAGTAAACTTGACTTTCATTTCCTGGAAGTTATTTTAGATATACGTGCGCGTCAGTCAAATTTGTAGCTTTACGGAAGTCTCTCTTTTTATCTCGTTCATACAATATTTTCACATCACTCCAGGTTGCTGTCTTGTGTTCATAAATAATATCATATTTTATGATTTTATTTCGCAAACCTTTTATGGGGTGGCAATGTTCGAACATGAAAAAGACTGGCTTACAAATGTTGTATAAGCCTATGTTATCCCCGGCAGACTTTTGCCAAAGCTTGGAAATTGAACCCTTGGTCACAAATAACAGCATGCGGCTCGAACTCTATTTCACGCAGGCGAATCACTGCATCAAATATTAAATATTTTGTTGGGTGAACATATTTTCTTCGGATCTAGGAAACTTCCGCTCATCCCCTTTAAAATAATGCCAATTAAGCTATCTTAATTACTTCCGCAGTTATATACTTCTAAATGTAACTCTGTACAATGACAAAGGTAACTCTGTACAATGACATTTAACGAAATTTTTCGCCTATCTCCCAAAGCTACTGGTTATTTGAGAATTTCTAAAATTAAAGAGTAGAAAGAAATAAAGAGATCTTGTGAATAATATCTGAAAAAGTGTGATAGTTTAACCGAAAAATGTAACAATTTTGGACGACTTTGCGCTGCACAGTGCGACAATCGATTGACTTTACGAAGAAATTGATAAATTAATACAACTCGTAGCAATTTGACTGGTCACCTGGCAGTGCCTCTTTTTTAACTTTGCAAGAAGATGAGTAGCACAATAAAAGACCGTCGCAACGCGACGTTTTCAACTAGACTTCTTCTTCCACATAAATATGACGATAGTTAATTAGCAATTACGTAGATTATCTTGATATAAATGGACAAATGGTCTTTCGGTGGGTGTGTTACGGTACATCGAAAATTAAGACACTGATAACGAAAGTGGAAATCAGTATTTGTCGACTCATAAAAATGTCGAACGTAATTTAGTGAATGACGTTTATGAAAGATGCGTAAACATCATTCACAAGTTTACGTTCGATTTATCAATATTTGTAATAAAAAAAACAAAAAATGAACTCCGTTACTACTCATTTCTACTTGCTCTTCTTTCTGGAAGATTTATATATGCACACTGCTTTGATTACAAAAGCAAGGCTGTACTGCTTTTAGTTCTTACATGGTCCATTATAACATAAAGAATGTCCATCTAAATCTAAAACCCTTCTACAAAAAATTGAAATTTATTTACAAAAAGAACCAAAACTATTGAAGAAACAAATATTCCAAACCATTTGAGAACATGTGTTTTTGTTGCTGTGATGAAAATTTTCTAAATGAAAAATCTTTAATTTTTGGTAGTATTAGTAATTTGAATACTCTTCAACATTACAGGTATGGCTTATGATACATTTCAAGATATACGAACCATAATGAACTCTTGAAAATAGCTGTCGATAATAATGTAATACCTTAATCTTGTTTACATAATGCAATAACAATATATCTACAGAAATGTATTTATCTTAATATATAAAAATCCCGTGTCAGTGTGTTCGTACACGTTAATCTCCCAAACCGCCCAACCGATTTCAATGATATTTTGTGAATGTGTTTTGATGGCTCCAGCTTGCAAGACACGATAGATGGCGCTATTGTCGAGGTCTAGAAAACTACCTGAGAACGCTTCGACCCGGAAAACTGTAATTTTGTGCACGGCGTTTTCATAAAAATTGCAAATACAAGTTCAAAGATGGTTTCAAGGGGGCAACTCCTTCGTTGGGTTGCCATACAAATATTATGTTTTTTTTTAGTATATATTTCGAGACTGCCTGACAACGAGTACACGTAGAAAGCTGAAATTTGATACGTGATCTTTTCATAGCAATAGCAAACAAAAATTAAAAAATGGGCGAAATCCGGTAACCTCATCTTGGTGTTGCCTTACAAAATTTTGGTTTTTCACTATATATTTGGAAAGAGAACGCGTCGTGGTGGAGAGCTGAAATTTTATACACGGCGTTTTCTTGAGAATTGCAAATGCTAATTCAAAAATGGGCCAAATGGGGCGACCTCTTTTTGTTGTTGCCATCCAAAACTTTATGTTCTCACTATGTATTTGGAAAATGTAAATTTAAGTAGGAAAATGGGACAAATCGGGCAACTCCTTCGCAGGGTTGCCCTACAAAAACTTCGTTTTTAACTATATATTTTGGCACTGAATGAGAACGCGTCAACGTGGAGAACTAAAATTTTGTACACGGCGTTTTCATGAAAATTGCAAATACAAGATCAAAAATGGACCATATCGGTCAACCACTTTTTGGTGTTGCCATACAAAACTTTAGGTTTTCACTATATACTTGGCAGCTGCCTGAGAAGGCTTCGAGGTGGAGAGCTCATATTTTGCGGACTGCGTTTTCATAAAAATAATATACAGTTCGAAAATGGACCCATCGAGCAAATCCTTCGTAGGGTTTCCATACCAAAATTTCGTGTTTTACTGTCTGTATATTTGGGCACTGCATGAGAATTCGTCGACGTAGAGAGCTACACTCTCCCATACATATGAATGAATGCACTCACACTCATACACACATACAGACACACACATAGAGACACAGAGTGAAAACCTAGAGTTCGGAATCGTTCATCGAGTCAGATAATAGCTTAGATATTATTTATCTCTAACCACCACACCCCACCCCCACCCATCTAGGTATCTATATTATCGCCGAGCAACGCCGACCGGCTTCCCCTAGTATTATATAGAGAAAAATAAATAAAATATCCTTTTGTTCTGCTCTTATGTTCGAAATTTTCAAAATTTTCAAAATTTTTGAACTTTTCAGTTAAAACCGCTTTCGACATATTCAATTTCGAAGAAAACTAGTCGATCTTTTCATATTCTCTAAAATCTTATTTTTCGACATTTTTGTATTCGACATAACGTACTGCTCCTCTTTTCGGTGTATCAAAATCAACCCTTAGACCTTGTAGTAAAATATTGATCTCCTCGATATGTTTAGAAAGGCCTCATTCACCACATTCATTTATAAAGTTTCAAATTACACTAACCGGTGTTTGTAAAAAATCATGTACATTTCCTCTCATGGCCCACAAATGTAGCACCTATAGTTTGTTAGCTGCATTATCTGAAGATGTTATTAATTCATTCATTTCGCAAAAACGAGTTTTTAACTATATGTAACTAAAACTAAGGACAAAACATATGTCTATAAATATTTACTAAACCTAGTTCAATTAATTTAAATCGGAAATATGTTATTTACAAAGGCTTATGATTTTTTCGCATAAACTTTTCCATCACTCACTCAAATATATTTATAGTTCGTCTCCCTGAACTCCCTTCACACTGTTTTTGTTTCTTTTAAAAAAGTTGCGAAGTTTGCAGTCAGATGCTCTGCAATGTAGATGCGAACTTCATTTAAATGTTTTCGAACAATATGTGTTTCAAAGCAATGTTCTTCCCAGTATTTTTGTACACTTGTATGCAACATTCTTTAGCAGTCCCAGTCCCATGATCCTTCGAGTGAAATGTCTGTTTATCATAATAGCGGATGATGATCTAGGATCCCAATTAACTAATCATCGAGATATATTAATCGTAAATTTGCTATTGAAAAATGTTGTTGCACCAGGAAGTAAAAAAAGAAAATATGAAAATAGCATAGAATTTTTGGCTTAATAATTGAATTTTTGGCGGTTTTTAATCGAAGACTATCATTAATCGTGAGAAGTAGCCATCATGTTTTAGTTATCATCAAATTAAACCTAGTTTCGGGAGAAAATAAGTAAGGAATTTTATATTTTCCAAAAATCTACCAATCACAGGCCAAAACACATACCACTTAGCACTTTGTAGGTGGCCACGAATCGTAATAAAAATTTTGAAAAATGTTTCTGTAATTCTTATTGCACTTTTCAACTCATTATTTATCTTTAAAGCATTGAATTACGCTTCTAAACGAATCTCTAACATAAGATACTTTAAATTTTGCTTCTGCGGCTGGGTATTCTTCCGGGAGCGTAATATATGGTCATCACATTTCAAGGATTTATTAAAGTTATAAAGCAAAATTAGCGCCAATTTGTCTGTTTTGCAACATAAATTTGGTCAGGGATAAGCATTATTTTAGTCTGAGTAAGATATTGACTTTAACAATCAAATAATATAGTGAGGTGGCGCCAGAGACCACTCGTCAATCGCGATCATAGGAGGTGCACACTAACATTACGTGGTGTCTTAGGGTTTAATATACGCTATTGCGGATTAGATAGAGCGATACGAAGTCATAAGGCGCACTTACTCTATATATGGACAATATACATTTAAAAAAGAACGAATGTCTTCCAATGAACAATCCAGAGAACCAAGCTGCAAAACATTTCAAAAATAAAATTTTAGAGCATCCCTAAGCAAAATGTTGTGATCTTTATAAATCCCGAAGAGTCTTCAGCTGAGGTAAAAGCCAAAGGAAAGAAAAAAAAATTTCAACTGTGTTGAAAAGTGCAATTCTTCTTTGTGAATTGGCCGCATTATCAGTGTCAGGATATAGATCTTTGGTAGTTTCTTGAAAAGTTATCTTCTATCCTCGAAACTGGGTTGTGCATATTGAATTCAATTTGGATTCAATAAGTAGTATTAAATCAGATGGTTTAGTTGTCCAGTGTAGATACATAATTCATGTGATAATTTTAATTAAATCGTTGTTCTACACACATATTGTTCTATTTTATTTCTGTTTAACAATGCAGAGTTCTGCATTAATTATTTTGTGGTGGTTACTTTTGTAGTTTTATCCTGAGACAAATTTCTGCAACTTTTGCACATGAACTTGAGCAGCTCCTACCTAGCTCCAACAGTTGAATTTCCCTTTCCTGACCTTTTCGAGAATGATTGCTCTTCACAGTATTAATCATGTGCATGCCAAATGTAACAATTTTTATTGCTCCGATGTATATAATAATTCACAAGAGAAGATAGAAAAATTATTTTGAGACTAAACATTTTGTTGCAAAAAACAAGCACAACATTTTTCAATGGAAACACTAAGCTCAATACTTCACAAACTCAGTGCCATCTTTATGCATGTGCCTGCTGGGCCCAGTACCAGGGCTCTGCGATCCGTGGGGCCGCTTAGTCTTTGAGACCAACCGATGATCACCTATCACACCTATCACCTATTACAAGCCAGTTTAGCTGTTAGAGGGGACCGTGGAATTTTTTCGAACTTCTATACATGGCAATAAATTATCATACAAAATAACGTATAATGACTGTGTTAGCAGCCCCTGTAGGTATATTTTAAATTTTCGGCATTTTTTCATGGTATACTTTCAGTAGAAAATCTTAATGTATTTGATAATCACCGACAATTTTTATACTGCTGATTCATGTTAAGCCTAACGCGCACTGGAGACTTTTTATCATGTAACTTTTTGGTAACTACACGGTTAGAAATAATAGGATAAAAATTATACGAAAAGGATATGTATTTCAGTCCGTATGAAAATCAGTATTGGAATAATAAACATCTAAAGTATAGAATTGTATTAAGTGCATTATTGAAATTGTTACCATGTCTTATTAAACCGAAATATATACCTATATATACAGGCGGTTGACTAATTTTTGTATAAAAGTTATACCATAATTTGTTATAGTTCTCATAATTTCCTTGAGTGAATTTTATAGAAACTATCATATAGTAACCATTCCGTACAGGTAGAGCTTTTATAGGTTTTAAGTATCAGTATAATCAGATGATCATATCAAACACATAGAAGGCTCTTATAGCTTTTATATTGGAACCAAATCCATTCCCGCTTTTTGCGTATAGCAGGAAAATACCAGAACCAGGGTATTTATAGCTGAAGCCACACAAAGTTAACCCTTTAATTTGTTTACAATATGAGAAACGAGTGTGGGTAAAGTTTAACGATCAAATAAGTACTTCGAAAGCTAAAAAAAGAACAACAAATAATTTGCAATTTTATTCATATATATAGTTCTACTTTTTATTCATTTTAACTAATTATGGCTTATAAACAATGTAATTTTTGTTTGTTCTACGTGATAATGTAGGGTTATAGTATTTACATTACAGCAGTTAGAAAATTCCATAATAACTAAATCATTTTCATTGAAACATTTACGAATTTCATATGAATTATGAATATTATCAAAACAAACGGTCTCCAATTTTTGACACATAAGAAATTACTGATCTTCATACATTAGAATATCAATTATATTTAAATAATTAGGCATCCCATTTTGACGATAGAAAGAAGTTTCTAATGAAAATACACAAATCTTTTCGAAACTGCGTATTTTAATATTTTATTCATGATACGATATAAGTATCTTTTTCGGATGTGTAGTTTGGAATTTTCTGTAAAATACATTCCTTATTTCTTGTAAAACTGTGTTGTCCCTATAAATTTTTTTCCAGGTTGTACCTGTCTGTCATATGTATAATACTCCCAAGTGAAAGCAAATTTTTCCTGATGTCTTATAGAAAGTGTTTTTGGTAAGTTAATAAAATTTCGAGAAGCACTACATAACGTTTTAAAATATTGGTGTTTCGATTCAAATCTCATTGTAGAAAAGTACCTAATTGGACCTAAATTCTTTATTACAGTTGGATAGTGTGTTAAAATGTGATGTTTTGGAATCAACCGCACTTTGTACGTATTAATTAGTATTGATAAATGTTTCTCAATCAATATCTTTAACCGCTCTATTTCTGAAGGTATGATGATTTTTGAAAAGGTAACGTTAATTATTTGCAATAATGTCGTTATTCCCTCCCAAACCGGATGTATTGAGGAATCTATTAGGTCTCCAAAGATTAAAGGTAAGTGTACAATTAGGCATAGGCACTGCGATGCTGTTAAACAGAATAAATCTTTACCAAAAGAACAAGACGGAATATTTTTCTGAAATAAAAAACCAAATTGAAATGAACTTATCCTACCATTAATGTCCTCATAAGATATATATTTTCTTTTTACTAAAATTCCAAAAAAAGCCTTAATGGCTTGGGGAACAACACCCTCCAACAAATCGTGCATAATATCTACAGTTCCATTATTAAATATATTGTAACTCTGAAGACCATTTAGGGGAGATATCATTTTCACTCCCTTTGAAATCATATTTTCATGATTTTTGTATTTATTTAAATTTCTCATTTTTGAATATATTTCCTGAAACATATGCTGTACCTCTTCTTTCTTCGCTTCGCAGAATCTACAATAGTAGCTTGCATTAAAGCTACCTGCAAAGCCTAGTAGAGTATTTCCACCCAAGTTGTCATGAGAAATCCAAATTAATCCAGCTTTAAGATATACACCATCAACGTTAATGCCTACATTTTCTAATTGCTTCAAGTCAGATAAAATTAGGATGATTATCTTGTCATAACTAATATTGGGTTTTAAGTCATTCGTATTTATTAGCTACTAAATGAATCTGGTCTAACTGTGACAAATATTTGGAAGGTAGGTTTCTAATACTAAAATAAATGGCTCCTTGTTTATGTATTGTTTTACGACTCTCTAAAGGGTTTGTTTGAGCCGTGAAGGATTCCTACACAGTTCAGATTTGTTTGGTTTAAGAAGGCTTCCTAATTAAACCCAGAACAACAGAACAACGCTTTCATTTAATAAAAACTTTATTCTAAAATTCTATTTACAAAGCTCGATATTTATATACAAAATTTAATATGACAAATATGCAGAATCAACAAATTCAATTTAATAAATTTAATTGACAACAAATTTCATGCGTGAAATTCGATCTCACGAAATTGTTATTTGTCTGCAGGTGTTGCTGATGCAGCAAAAGTGCATGAAATTTACCTAATTAAATTGAATTTGTGCTGCATTTTTTTTTCTTCAACAAAGTTATTGACTTCTGAATTTGCTGATAGGTTTTTAATGTTTAATGCTTAAACAGGGTTAGTGCAAAGTCATCATAAAAGAGATGTATTTGAATAACGTTTTTATTTTTATTATAAAACACATTTTCTTTATAGGACTTTCCACAACAAAATCCGAACATCTTTTCTTCAGAACAATCATGATTCTTTTCAGAAAAAGCTTCTTTAAAATTTAAGTTTTTAAATAATGCTGAAATTGTTTTAATTATAGGCGTGTAATTAAATGTATTTTGCACCAGTTTTTTCATAAATTTGTTTGTTTGTCGACAATATGTTTTATCCCATCGGGTACCCATTGACATTTGTTTTGGCTTAACATAAAATATAGAATTTTTAAAATGTTTATTTCTCTTGTATTTTGTAGAAAATTGGTCTAAACAGTGTTCTATCTTTGTTCCTAAAATAGCAATACTTTCACTTGGAGTTAATATATTGTTGTTAACAGAGGTTGCAATAATTTGAGCAGAATTATTTGTAACCTCATTTACAAGGCTCTTTGTAAAATCTAATATTTTATCAATAGTAGTGTTAGGAAGTTGCAAAGAATTTATATTTTTTTCGGATTCAAATGAAATTATCTCAACATTTTACCCTATTATTTTTTTATTTTTTTCCGCTTGGAAGAAAGCCCAATCGGTGCTCTATAAGTTAGTCTTCACAGCACACAAAAATATTTGACCGTTCCAAATCATAACGTAAAATGTTCAGGTCTTACCCGAACCCCATTTTATAAATTTGAGGTTTTCACCAGAACAAAGTGAAACAAAGTGAAACCTTTTTCTCAAATAACTACAACAATGTTCAGTAGTCCAAGAACTGAACCAAGGAATATAAAATTACAGACAAAAAGCGAGATGCAAGCAGACAAGTACACATTTTTACACAAAAATAAAGAAAAAGCAATTTCGATTTGTTAGATACATTATTACAGATTTTAACTATTAATACTTACAAAAATTATCTAAAACTAACTGACGCTAACTTTTCAAAATATTCCCGAAATGTCCGCCGTTATTTTGAATGCATAGCAAACATCTTTTAAGATCTGTCGTTGTACTGCCCGTAGTTAGAGCGTACATGCAATAAATGAAAGGTGTAGTGAAAATTTTGCCACTGGTATAAAGCCAGTGGTTTTTATTTGTTTATTCACTGCACTAAATGTTTCAAGTTCAATAAATACTGAAACTTGAGAACTGTAAGATATATATATATATAGGTTATAATATAAAAAGCTGAAAGCAATGTTTATTAAATGATTAATATATCAATTTGATTTACACAACTGTAGCAATTGACTTGTACTCACCTGATCAATATATAGCAGCTGATTTACTTGCAGTCGATACCCGCAGTAAAGTGGATTTGTTAGGAATTGTCTTATTACAGTCGAAACCCGCAATAAGACTCTTTATTACAGTCGATACCCGCAATAAAGTGTTTTGTGTTAGTGATTTTCTTACTACAGTCGAGACCCGCAGCAAGAATCTTTATTACAGTCGAGACCCGCAATAAAGTGTTTGTGTTAGTAGTTGTCTTACTACAGTCGATACCCGCAGTAAGACTCTTTATTACAGTCGATATCCGCAATAAAGTGGTTTTGTTAGTAATTGTCTTATTACAGTCGAGACTCGCAATAAGACTCTTTATTACAGTCGAGACCCGCAATAAAGTGTTTGTGTTAGTAATTGTCTTACTACAGTCGATACCCGCAGTAAGACTCTTTATTACAGTCGATACCCGCATTAAAGTGGTTTTGTTAGTAATTGTCTTATTACAGTCGAGGCCCGCAATAAGACTCTTTATTACAGTCGAGACCCGCAATAAAGTGGTGTGAGTTAGTAGATTTCTTATTACAGTCGAGACCCGCAATAAGAAACTTTATTACAGTCGAGACCCGCAATAAAGTTATTTGTTAGTAATATATTATCTCAGTCGAGACCCGAGATAATATTCTTTAAGTCAGTCGAGACCCGACTTAAAGTGAATGTTAGTATATATCTTAACTTCAGTCGAGACCCGAAGAAAGATTCTTTATTTCCGTCGAGACCAGAAATAAAGTGTATTGTTAGTAATAATTTTTATTGCAGTCGCTATCCACAATAAAAAAAAACCTTTAATTTAATCGCTATCTAAAACAAACTCCTTAATCCAGTCGGTACCCAGAAAAAGAATATTTTATTTAGCCGTCAATTAAACAAGGTATTTAATTTAGTAATAAAAAAATAACACTAGGAAAAATCACTAGGAAAGAACACAAAGGAATAAATTGCCAAGTTAATCACTGCACTGCTAAATCACAAAAGAGAGCAAATCAAGTCAAACTGCTGTTTATATAGCCCTTGCTTGTACACGACACCAATGATGGAGTAGCAGAGGCGCATAATCACAAGAATTGGCCGTGATTCTGTAATTTTACGGTACTAGAGATAAAATATGCATAGCAATGAACAAAAATGCATAGTAACAAGAAATTTAAAGCAACCCATGCTGCTGTGTTAAATTGAATTCTGTATATTTGCAAAAAATGTTATCTCTATCACGTAGAGAAGAAATTCCCGTTCGATAGTATTTATAATGATGATAGAGTTGCAAATTGATCTGCTTGATCTGATTGTATTTGTGCCATGCATTGTATGCTACATGACAACACATGCTTTGGTTAGATGCTGTACCTATTTTTGGGAAAATTTGTAATTAGATTGAATTTGTTTTGTTTTTAGAACTCAATTTTAGCATGGTATTTTTGCATATGTTCTTTTTTAGCATGAATCTAATTGCTTCAATCATATGATAAGAATTTTAATTTGCTCTGCTCAATGAGGCTATATTGTTGTATTGTATTTGTGCAATGTGTTATGTAGATGACAAATACATGGCTTTGTTGGGTTGTGTACCTGTCTTTTGATTACGAGTAACCAAATTTAATTTAAATTTCCTAAAAATTTGATGCCTTGTTTTCAGGATATTTTCCTTTTAAAGTAATCGGTAAAACCAAAATATATTCGAACCGATTTGGTTCGAACAGTCGTCCTTAATTCCTCCCTAACTTCTAGGGCAGGTTCTTCGATCCTCCTTTTCAACTGATCTTCGGTTGATATTTGTACTGAATACACCATCTCTTTCATATATCCCCAGAGATAAAAATCCAAAGTAGTCAAATCCGGTGATCGTGGCGGCCAAAGTATGGGCGCATACCGTCCAATGAATTTCCCCGGGTGAGTTCTTTGAAACCAGTTGAAAACTGGTTGAGCACTATGTGCTGGAGCGCCGTCATGTTGATAAAACATTTGACTCCTTGGTGCTAAGGGCACATCCTCCAACAATCCTGGTAGATCATCTTGGAGAAAATCCAAATAATTTCTGCTATTCAGTCTTGGAGGAGGTATATGTGGACCAATCAGCAAATTTCCTAGAATGCCTGCCCAGACGTTAACTGCAAATCTATGTTGTGTTGATGATCGACGCGAAGCATCAGGATTTTCTGCAGCCCAAACATGTTCGTTGTGGAAGTTTGTCACGCCATATTAGATAGACTCTTTATTACAGTCGAGACTTGCAATAAAGTGATTTGTTAGTAATATATTATCTCAGTCGAGACCCGAGATAATATTCTTTAAGTCAGTCGAGACCCGGCTTAAAGTGAGTGTTAGTATGTATTTTCACTTCAGTCGAGACCCGAAGAAAGTGTAACTGTCTAATTTAAACAAATGGACACCCGTCAACCTGTCTTCCGACAAACCGTTGAGTGTCAATTTGTAATTGTCAAAACAAAGCAAATGACAGCTATGGCCGGCTGTCAATATACTCCCATAAGCAGACTGTCAGCCGCCACACCCGTCAATTCTGTTAGATCACACGCTGCCATGCAATCTGACATTATTAAATCACAAATAAATACTGAAATTGATTAGAAAATTTGTCGAACAAAACCATTCCATGCTCACTGTGCTGCCATCTCTGTATCTGAAGAAGTACTGAAGGATAACAAAAGATTTGAACTTCTGAATGTGTCTAAGTTTTCGCCTGTCTAGTGGTTACGGGGGCTAGCTCGCCGCACCGTGGGTAAGTGACACAATCTCCGTTCATGTTGACAGTTACTTGTTTTTTTTTTCTTTATTTATTTACAGGCTCAAGGGATACTAACGAAAATATAACAACTTGCAATTGCAGACGGACGGACAGACAAAATGGTTAAAAAAAAATTCCACACCTCCTACATCATCGGGAGGGAAAGGGGAGTAGAACGAAGGACCCCCAGGTCATCACCACTACACCACACCACACTCGGCTTTACTGATTCATATTTGGTTCCATTGATAATTCAAAGGATATATAGATATTTAATAAAAATTGCAATATATTGGTAAGGAAAAGCAAATTAACAAGCTATTTATTAAATGTTTAAATAATTTACCTTCGTACATATAACTAAATTCCATCAGGGAAATTCTTGATGACATGATATTTAATAATTAGTTACTTTAAAAAAAATATTTTTCTTTCTTTCTCCCATTCAATTTTTTTCTTTTTACAAAAAAAATCTAACTTTTATTTGTGCTTAATCAATTATAACTTAAGTTATTAATCCATTTAATCATAACTTTATATTAATTTTCATTTATAAATTTTATCAAATATTTTTTTTCTCTCTTTATGCAATATAACATGCTATTAAATAATTTCCTTTCTAGTTAATTCATATGAATTTAATGATTATATTTTTTTTCTTTTTTAATTTACCATATTATTTTTCTTTCAACCCAAACTTTAACCTCAATCTTTATTTAACAAATTAAATTTTTTTTTTTTCAGTGCAACATCAACATCAGTTCCAACATTATATTAATTTTATTTAGCAAAATAAATTAAATTTCCACATTTAAGTCTCGTGAATTATAGTATTTTTTCTCTCTAATTCTTTTCGATTTTCAGGATTAAAAATTGGAAGTAATTGACTTACCTCGCTCATTCCAATTCGAAAGTTGGAGATTTCCGAACCAACCGGCGTGCTATGGTTATCCTCTAGCGATTGGTTGGACACCCTCTCCACTTCCTGCCTTAGCAAATCATTTTCTCCCCGAAGTCGAACAATTTCGCCTAAATTTTCTCTCTCTGGATTTGCCTTTTTCCTCTGCCTTGCTGACATGGCTAGAATTACTACCCCCTTTTTTTTACACTATGTTGCTTTTTTTCCTATTTATCCGCGCAATTAGGGTTTGAG
Organism: Dioctria linearis; assembly: GCA_963930735.1. Taxonomy (NCBI): domain Eukaryota; kingdom Metazoa; phylum Arthropoda; class Insecta; order Diptera; family Asilidae; genus Dioctria; species Dioctria linearis. Next base: position 98,732,673 of record OZ005741.1, read on the forward strand.
TTCGTCTCAATTGTTTTGCTTTTAACACTCACTGTCACTGTGTGTCTTTTATCGAAAATTTCGCTTATTTGTATATTTCATTCAATTTGATTGCCATTCCCTAATTTTCACCATTTACTCTAGTAGCTCTCGCTGTGAATTTTTAAGCACTACCGCGCACAACAAATTTCCACCTACTGATACAGTAAAAATGCAAACGGCGGCGTCGTCACTCTTAAGTCCCAGCCTATTTTCTAGGTAAATGAATTAAAAGCGCAAAGGTAATTTTTCATCGTCAAACATGGAGTGAACACATTGGTGCAACGCATTAACATCAATGCCAGCAAAAAAGAAAAATATCACAGGTGGTTAAGTAATTGAGAAATGCTTGGTAACCATATTTCATCTCCTTCCTGCGCACATCACTGAAAAATGTACAACTACACAAGCAGAGAAGGAAAGAACTAATTAAAATAAAATACAACGCAGACTAAGTCAAAAGACAAACAACCCCTGTTTTCTAGGTAAAGAATTCAGAGGGAAAAGGTAATTTTCGGCGTCAAACGTTCATAAAAGATCAATCAGAGATATTAAGATATGCTAGGCAGCGATATTTCATCTCCTACCTACGCACAACAACTCGTTTGATTTGTATGATTTCTACTTATCAGGGATTTTGCGACGCTGCTGGGTTTCCTCCTTAATTCTATTAGCACTCAAAGTCTAAAGAAAATTTTCACGTACGCATTTTCACAACTAATGCACTTCAAGAGTTATGCCTTTTTTTTGAAAATATATGCATACTTTAACTAGCCGGCCCGCACATGGACGATACCACTTCTGATTAATTATAATGACTCTCATTAAACTGTAATAATACCGATCGACATCTCCTAGCGAAACCCAACTTCCCCGACCGCCCTGAGTTGGTCTACGATCAGCAGGCTACCATCCGTACTTATGTCTGAAGGTTAACTAACTACTCGATGGTTCATGCACTTGTTTACCGTTTACTTGAGGATTATTATTGTGTTAGTAAGGATAGGATCTGTCTCATCTTGTTTGTCAAGTTCGAATCCGTATTCACATATAGCCCTGCTCATCACCAACCGATCGGGGAAGAAGGCAGCGTGAGTTGCCTTGTAAGAGAATCAGTGTTACCAAGTGGGATTTGTCTGGTCATTACAATATTAATATTATACCTTCGTTTAAAATAGTTTTAATTTGAAAAATGTTATTGACAAAAAACACTTATTCAAGAATATTCAAATTTCCACCTTACACGTAGTAATTAAATCAATAAAATTGATTTCGTCACCATCATTCTCAACTAACACAAATTTTTGCGCGAAATTATGTTCCACTTTGAATAGTTTTTTTTCATTTTGATGTCTTTTCTATTTGACGCACTTCAAACAAATTATTCAACATATTTCCTTTCCGTACAATAAGAGAATAACAAAAGCACCATTCGGAGTTCTTCAACACTCAGTGGATAATTTGAAGTAATATGAATGAATATGTTCCTAAAACTTATCCCTTCGGTGTACCAAGAATTTTCCTTCGCGGTATAATCTTATGGAAAATGTTTACACCGAATAATGAAAAAATTCACCGAAAGAATAATAACAGTTTTAACCCCATTAAAATGGTGTTTTAAGTTCACAAATTGCACGAAAAGGATAATAATATCTCATTATCCAACATGTGGTGTTATTTTACACCTCAATTTTTTTACTGTGTACCTATCAAAAATGTCAAACTTAAAAGAATGATTACGGTGCTCCATTCCGCAGATTTGTGTGCTCTTCTGAGAAAACTTGGAATGATCCTTTTCATACATTTCTAAAAATTGTGCAACATACACTTGGTTATCAGAGTTTCTAACGAAAAATTATTAAGCGTGTGATAATAAGTAGATACCAATATATCGTGCGAGTTATGGTTTTAGTATTTATTACTTCTTCAGAAAAAAACACAAAAATTCTAAAAATAATAAAATTGGAAATAAAAAATGCTAGAAATTTTAATTTCTCAACAAATTTATTCACTGTTCACGACGATCTTAAGACATTCGAAAACAAACTTGAACTCCTTAACTCAATCTAAAAACAATTTCTATTTTACATTTTTTTTTTCGTTGCAATTGCTTGTTTTTCTTTTTATTGTCAGTAGCTAGAATTGTGTGAGAAGATTTTATTTTGCATTCTCTCAAACGTCGTGCGATCCTTTGTTTTGTCTTGGTTTGGTTAAGTGTATTTGTAACTTCACCGTTTTCAGGGTTACTATCATTTTTTGTTGATGTAACTTGCGTGAATAGGAGAAATGGTTTACGTACACGGTGAGTCACTAGGAATGATTACTCGTAAATCTAATTTTAAATTACTTGCAAAAAAAGAAACGCTAAATTATCAATATTTAAATTTCAAGATTTTAAGGCTAAGATTATAACTACTCCAATATGCAATATACTACCTACCTAACTAAATAGATCTGAACTACAGCAATACTTGTTATTCTTAATATACATATGTGTGCCATGTAGCTGCTACTTTAATGATGCGCCTTTCGGCTATTTATAACATTCGTAAAAAAAAACGTTTTGCTTTTCAGAGATTCGTGAAAGGCAGATGAGTTAAGGGATTAGTCTTTTTTATCCTTCTACTCGTAATAGTTGCGTCTAGATGCAATCCTCAACACACGAAGTTGAATAAATCTTAGGATATCTAAGAAGATGTGAAGTTAGCTCGTCACAGCAAGATCGTTACTAGACCGACAAAACTTTCAACCTTCAAAACTTGACAGCTCAAGGGTTACGAAAATTCGGATTTACTTGCTCTGGAAATAAGAAATTCTGAGCAGTATCCCAAATTATCACAAACGCCACGCACAACATTTACGGTTCATGCATAGGGATTTCTGGGACGTAACATCTTAATTGATGATATGCTCCTTAAGGATTATAGTCAGTATTTTCATCAGTATGAGCACACTGATGAAATTCGCCCATAGGTACCCATCCGTATACATAAAAAAGTGCATTTTCTTCATCAAAACTTTAATTACCTGGAAGCAACATAATGTTTTGAGAACAAGTAGTTTCCTCTATTTCCATTATTTTCATGACAGGGAAATAAAACTCTTCCTCTTATTCACAGTTACCAGTTTGTATAAGTTCCCAAGTTCCCAAATAAGTTTTTATTGCGCGACATAAACTGGTTGGGAATAGAATGCACACGATTCCCAAATTGCTGGCGTATCCATCCAAAGAAATTCTCTAACCAGGCTTGATTGAACCGACTAGTTAACAAATATTGAATATTTCCCTGAACTTTATTGATAGACCATATATGTATATTTTAAGTTTTGTATGGTAATCAACCGGCCGTTGAGGCATTTAGATCCACCAGTTACATCGTTTCCGTATATGATTTAAAAATTAAAGATATCAAACTGCTTGTCGGAAATGCCAATTAATTGTACGGTATTCATAGCAGTTGTGCTCCATGTGCTTTCTTTCGTTTCGGAGAGAATACCTGTGGGAACAGTGTGACTAAAAGTCTGTGTAGTAAACTTGACTTTCATTTCCTGGAAGTTATTTTAGATATACGTGCGCGTCAGTCAAATTTGTAGCTTTACGGAAGTCTCTCTTTTTATCTCGTTCATACAATATTTTCACATCACTCCAGGTTGCTGTCTTGTGTTCATAAATAATATCATATTTTATGATTTTATTTCGCAAACCTTTTATGGGGTGGCAATGTTCGAACATGAAAAAGACTGGCTTACAAATGTTGTATAAGCCTATGTTATCCCCGGCAGACTTTTGCCAAAGCTTGGAAATTGAACCCTTGGTCACAAATAACAGCATGCGGCTCGAACTCTATTTCACGCAGGCGAATCACTGCATCAAATATTAAATATTTTGTTGGGTGAACATATTTTCTTCGGATCTAGGAAACTTCCGCTCATCCCCTTTAAAATAATGCCAATTAAGCTCGCTTAATTACTTCCGCAGTTATATACTTCTAAATGTAACTCTGTACAATGACAAAGGTAACTCTGTACAATGACATTTAACGAAATTTTTCGCCTATCTCCCAAAGCTACTGGTTATTTGAGAATTTCTAAAATTAAAGAGTAGAAAGAAATAAAGAGATCTTGTGAATAATATCTGAAAAAGTGTGATAGTTTAACCGAAAAATGTAACAATTTTGGACGACTTTGCGCTGCACAGTGCGACAATCGATTGACTTTACGAAGAAATTGATAAATTAATACAACTCGTAGCAATTTGACTGGTCACCTGGCAGTGCCTCTTTTTTAACTTTGCAAGAAGATGAGTAGCACAATAAAAGACCGTCGCAACGCGACGTTTTCAACTAGACTTCTTCTTCCACATAAATATGACGATAGTTAATTAGCAATTACGTAGATTATCTTGATATAAATGGACAAATGGTCTTTCGGTGGGTGTGTTACGGTACATCGAAAATTAAGACACTGATAACGAAAGTGGAAATCAGTATTTGTCGACTCATAAAAATGTCGAACGTAATTTAGTGAATGACGTTTATGAAAGATGCGTAAACATCATTCACAAGTTTACGTTCGATTTATCAATATTTGTAATAAAAAAAACAAAAAATGAACTCCGTTACTACTCATTTCTACTTGCTCTTCTTTCTGGAAGATTTATATATGCACACTGCTTTGATTACAAAAGCAAGGCTGTACTGCTTTTAGTTCTTACATGGTCCATTATAACATAAAGAATGTCCATCTAAATCTAAAACCCTTCTACAAAAAATTGAAATTTATTTACAAAAAGAACCAAAACTATTGAAGAAACAAATATTCCAAACCATTTGAGAACATGTGTTTTTGTTGCTGTGATGAAAATTTTCTAAATGAAAAATCTTTAATTTTTGGTAGTATTAGTAATTTGAATACTCTTCAACATTACAGGTATGGCTTATGATACATTTCAAGATATACGAACCATAATGAACTCTTGAAAATAGCTGTCGATAATAATGTAATACCTTAATCTTGTTTACATAATGCAATAACAATATATCTACAGAAATGTATTTATCTTAATATATAAAAATCCCGTGTCAGTGTGTTCGTACACGTTAATCTCCCAAACCGCCCAACCGATTTCAATGATATTTTGTGAATGTGTTTTGATGACTCCAGCTTGCAAGACACGATAGATGGCGCTATTGTCGAGGTCTAGAAAACTACCTGAGAACGCTTCGACCCGGAAAACTGTAATTTTGTGCACGGCGTTTTCATAAAAATTGCAAATACAAGTTCAAAGATGGTTTCAAGGGGGCAACTCCTTCGTTGGGTTGCCATACAAATATTATGTTTTTTTTTAGTATATATTTCGAGACTGCCTGACAACGAGTACACGTAGAAAGCTGAAATTTGATACGTGATCTTTTCATAGCAATAGCAAACAAAAATTAAAAAATGGGCGAAATCCGGTAACCTCATCTTGGTGTTGCCTTACAAAATTTTGGTTTTTCACTATATATTTGGAAAGAGAACGCGTCGTGGTGGAGAGCTGAAATTTTATACACGGCGTTTTCTTGAGAATTGCAAATGCTAATTCAAAAATGGGCCAAATGGGGCGACCTCTTTTTGTTGTTGCCATCCAAAACTTTATGTTCTCACTATGTATTTGGAAAATGTAAATTTAAGTAGGAAAATGGGACAAATCGGGCAACTCCTTCGCAGGGTTGCCCTACAAAAACTTCGTTTTTAACTATATATTTTGGCACTGAATGAGAACGCGTCAACGTGGAGAACTAAAATTTTGTACACGGCGTTTTCATGAAAATTGCAAATACAAGATCAAAAATGGACCATATCGGTCAACCACTTTTTGGTGTTGCCATACAAAACTTTAGGTTTTCACTATATACTTGGCAGCTGCCTGAGAAGGCTTCGAGGTGGAGAGCTCATATTTTGCGGACTGCGTTTTCATAAAAATAATATACAGTTCGAAAATGGACCCATCGAGCAAATCCTTCGTAGGGTTTCCATACCAAAATTTCGTGTTTTACTGTCTGTATATTTGGGCACTGCATGAGAATTCGTCGACGTAGAGAGCTACACTCTCCCATACATATGAATGAATGCACTCACACTCATACACACATACAGACACACACATAGAGACACAGAGTGAAAACCTAGAGTTCGGAATCGTTCATCGAGTCAGATAATAGCTTAGATATTATTTATCTCTAACCACCACACCCCACCCCCACCCATCTAGGTATCTATATTATCGCCGAGCAACGCCGACCGGCTTCCCCTAGTATTATATAGAGAAAAATAAATAAAATATCCTTTTGTTCTGCTCTTATGTTCGAAATTTTCAAAATTTTCAAAATTTTTGAACTTTTCAGTTAAAACCGCTTTCGACATATTCAATTTCGAAGAAAACTAGTCGATCTTTTCATATTCTCTAAAATCTTATTTTTCGACATTTTTGTATTCGACATAACGTACTGCTCCTCTTTTCGGTGTATCAAAATCAACCCTTAGACCTTGTAGTAAAATATTGATCTCCTCGATATGTTTAGAAAGGCCTCATTCACCACATTCATTTATAAAGTTTCAAATTACACTAACCGGTGTTTGTAAAAAATCATGTACATTTCCTCTCATGGCCCACAAATGTAGCACCTATAGTTTGTTAGCTGCATTATCTGAAGATGTTATTAATTCATTCATTTCGCAAAAACGAGTTTTTAACTATATGTAACTAAAACTAAGGACAAAACATATGTCTATAAATATTTACTAAACCTAGTTCAATTAATTTAAATCGGAAATATGTTATTTACAAAGGCTTATGATTTTTTCGCATAAACTTTTCCATCACTCACTCAAATATATTTATAGTTCGTCTCCCTGAACTCCCTTCACACTGTTTTTGTTTCTTTTAAAAAAGTTGCGAAGTTTGCAGTCAGATGCTCTGCAATGTAGATGCGAACTTCATTTAAATGTTTTCGAACAATATGTGTTTCAAAGCAATTTTCTTCCCAGTATTTTTGTACACTTGTATGCAACATTCTTTAGCAGTCCCAGTCCCATGATCCTTCGAGTGAAATGTCTGTTTATCATAATAGCGGATGATGATCTAGGATCCCAATTAACTAATCATCGAGATATATTAATCGTAAATTTGCTATTGAAAAATGTTGTTGCACCAGGAAGTAAAAAAAGAAAATATGAAAATAGCATAGAATTTTTGGCTTAATAATTGAATTTTTGGCGGTTTTTAATCGAAGACTATCATTAATCGTGAGAAGTAGCCATCATGTTTTAGTTATCATCAAATTAAACCTAGTTTCGGGAGAAAATAAGTAAGGAATTTTATATTTTCCAAAAATCTACCAATCACAGGCCAAAACACATACCACTTAGCACTTTGTAGGTGGCCACGAATCGTAATAAAAATTTTGAAAAATGTTTCTGTAATTCTTATTGCACTTTTCAACTCATTATTTATCTTTAAAGCATTGAATTACGCTTCTAAACGAATCTCTAACATAAGATACTTTAAATTTTGCTTCTGCGGCTGGGTATTCTTCCGGGAGCGTAATATATGGTCATCACATTTCAAGGATTTATTAAAGTTATAAAGCAAAATTAGCGCCAATTTGTCTGTTTTGCAACATAAATTTGGTCAGGGATAAGCATTATTTTAGTCTGAGTAAGATATTGACTTTATCAATCAAATAATATAGTGAGGTGGCGCCAGAGACCACTCGTCAATCGCGATCATAGGAGGTGCACACTAACATTACGTGGTGTCTTAGGGTTTAATATACGCTATTGCGGATTAGATAGAGCGATACGAAGTCATAAGGCGCACTTACTCTATATATGGACAATATACATTTAAAAAAGAACGAATGTCTTCCAATGAACAATCCAGAGAACCAAGCTGCAAAACATTTCAAAAATAAAATTTTAGAGCATCCCTAAGCAAAATGTTGTGATCTTTATAAATCCCGAAGAGTCTTCAGCTGAGGTAAAAGCCAAAGGAAAGAAAAAAAAATTTCAACTGTGTTGAAAAGTGCAATTCTTCTTTGTGAATTGGCCGCATTATCAGTGTCAGGATATAGATCTTTGGTAGTTTCTTGAAAAGTTATCTTCTATCCTCGAAACTGGGTTGTGCATATTGAATTCAATTTGGATTCAATAAGTAGTATTAAATCAGATGGTTTAGTTGTCCAGTGTAGATACATAATTCATGTGATAATTTTAATTAAATCGTTGTTCTACACACATATTGTTCTATTTTATTTCTGTTTAACAATGCAGAGTTCTGCATTAATTATTTTGTGGTGGTTACTTTTGGATAATGTTGCAAAAGGGCCAAGTCCGCACGTTGACTGTAGTTTTATCCTGAGACAAATTTCTGCAACTTTTGCACATGAACTTGAGCAGCTCCTACCTAGCTCCAACAGTTGAATTTCCCTTTCCTGACCTTTTCGAGAATGATTGCTCTTCACAGTATTAATCATGTGCATGCCAAATGTAACAATTTTTATTGCTCCGATGTATATAATAATTCACAAGAGAAGATAGAAAAATTATTTTGAGACTAAACATTTTGTTGCAAAAAACAAGCACAACATTTTTCAATGGAAACACTAAGCTCAATACTTCACAAACTCAGTGCCATCTTTATGCATGTGCCTGCTGGGCCCAGTACCAGGGCTCTGCGATCCGTGGGGCCGCTTAGTCTTTGAGACCAACCGATGATCACCTATCACACCTATCACCTATTACAAGCCAGTTTAGCTGTTAGAGGGGACCGTGGAATTTTTTCGAACTTCTATACATGGCAATAAATTATCATACAAAATAACGTATAATGACTGTGTTAGCAGCCCCTGTAGGTATATTTTAAATTTTCGGCATTTTTTCATGGTATACTTTCAGTAGAAAATCTTAATGTATTTGATAATCACCGACAATTTTTATACTGCTGATTCATGTTAAGCCTAACGCGCACTGGAGACTTTTTATCATGTAACTTTTTGGTAACTACACGGTTAGAAATAATAGGATAAAAATTATACGAAAAGGATATGTATTTCAGTCCGTATGAAAATCAGTATTGGAATAATAAACATCTAAAGTATAGAATTGTATTAAGTGCATTATTGAAATTGTTACCATGTCTTATTAAACCGAAATATATACCTATATATACAGGCGGTTGACTAATTTTTGTATAAAAGTTATACCATAATTTGTTATAGTTCTCATAATTTCCTTGAGTGAATTTTATAGAAACTATCATATAGTAACCATTCCGTACAGGTAGAGCTTTTATAGGTTTTAAGTATCAGTATAATCAGATGATCATATCAAACACATAGAAGGCTCTTATAGCTTTTATATTGGAACCAAATCCATTCCCGCTTTTTGCGTATAGCAGGAAAATACCAGAACCAGGGTATTTATAGCTGAAGCCACACAAAGTTAACCCTTTAATTTGTTTACAATATGAGAAACGAGTGTGGGTAAAGTTTAACGATCAAATAAGTACTTCGAAAGCTAAAAAAAGAACAACAAATAATTTGCAATTTTATTCATATATATAGTTCTACTTTTTATTCATTTTAACTAATTATGGCTTATAAACAATGTAATTTTTGTTTGTTCTACGTGATAATGTAGGGTTATAGTATTTACATTACAGCAGTTAGAAAATTCCATAATAACTAAATCATTTTCATTGAAACATTTACGAATTTCATATGAATTATGAATATTATCAAAACAAACGGTCTCCAATTTTTGACACATAAGAAATTACTGATCTTCATACATTAGAATATCAATTATATTTAAATAATTAGGCATCCCATTTTGACGATAGAAAGAAGTTTCTAATGAAAATACACAAATCTTTTCGAAACTGCGTATTTTAATATTTTATTCATGATACGATATAAGTATCTTTTTCGGATGTGTAGTTTGGAATTTTCTGTAAAATACATTCCTTATTTCTTGTAAAACTGTGTTGTCCCTATAAATTTTTTTCCAGGTTGTACCTGTCTGTCATATGTATAATACTCCCAAGTGAAAGCAAATTTTTCCTGATGTCTTATAGAAAGTGTTTTTGGTAAGTTAATAAAATTTCGAGAAGCACTACATAACGTTTTAAAATATTGGTGTTTCGATTCAAATCTCATTGTAGAAAAGTACCTAATTGGACCTAAATTCTTTATTACAGTTGGATAGTGTGTTAAAATGTGATGTTTTGGAATCAACCGCACTTTGTACGTATTAATTAGTATTGATAAATGTTTCTCAATCAATATCTTTAACCGCTCTATTTCTGAAGGTATGATGATTTTTGAAAAGGTAACGTTAATTATTTGCAATAATGTCGTTATTCCCTCCCAAACCGGATGTATTGAGGAATCTATTAGGTCTCCAAAGATTAAAGGTAAGTGTACAATTAGGCATAGGCACTGCGATGCTGTTAAACAGAATAAATCTTTACCAAAAGAACAAGACGGAATATTTTTCTGAAATAAAAAACCAAATTGAAATGAACTTATCCTACCATTAATGTCCTCATAAGATATATATTTTCTTTTTACTAAAATTCCAAAAAAAGCCTTAATGGCTTGGGGAACAACACCCTCCAACAAATCGTGCATAATATTGTTACGAGCGTGGCCTTAGTTCGTTATTTAAAACACAATATTTCAGATATAATTCAAAAGTTCTTTCTTTATTTAACTTTACTGTTTACTCTCACAAATTCACAAATAATTATCAAATCAACTCTTTATTTATCGCTAGTACTGTACTTCTAATTATCGCAATCCAAATAGTTTACTTCGTTCACTTCGCTGTCTGAAATAATACTCGCCTCCTGGATGTGAGCAGCGCCGTATTTATACTCTACGAATTATCCTAGAACCTTCCTGAATATTCCATTCTCCAAACCCAGTTTACTAGGATGTCACTAACCTAAAGTTGTTTCCATTCCCAATAGATGTCGGTTGTATCACTTTGTGGCGCGTAACACTGCCCCCTTCTTAAAATTGTTCGTCCCGAACAACAGGTGATCCACGGTCTTGATGCTCGCAGTATTGACATAAACGATCTAGATGAACGATTTTCCGTTTGCCTCTTGTGCCCCGCTGAATCCTATATACTACGTCATTTATTCTAGTCACTACTGAATACGGTCCTTCCCAGTGTTGTTGTAATTTGGGAGAACGTCCCTTACGTCGTTTCGGGTTGTACAGCCAAACAAGGTCACCTTCATGAAATCCTGCTGAGTTAGCACGTAAGTCATAGCGGGTCTTCATCCGATCGGTATTTAATGCTAATTTTGCTCTTGTGACTTCGTGTACATCAGCTAATCGTTGTCTAAGTTCCGATACATAATCGTCTGGTAACTTTTGTTCACCTCTGGGTGTACCAAACTTGAGATCGCTAGGTAAACGCATCTCCTTTCCGAATATCACTTTTGCTGGAGTTTGTCCGGTCGTGTTGTGTACAGCTGATCGATAGGCCATTAAGAACATGGGAATATGTCGATCCCAATCGCGTTGGTGATAGTCGACTACTTTCTTTAGATGCTCGACCAATGTTCTATTGAAGCGCTCTACCATGCCATCAGATTGTGGATGCAGAGGAGTTGTTCTGGTTTTTCTTATTCCCAGAATTTTACACATCTCTTGGAAAGTCCGTGATTCGAAGTTCCGTCCTTGGTCCGAATGAAGTTCATGAGGAACACCAAATCTACTGACCCAATTCATTACTACTTGATCCGCTACTGTGGTAGACTCTTGATTAGGGATTGCATAAGCTTCAGGCCATTTACTGAAATAGTCAATAGCAACTAATATATAACGGTTACCGTTATCTGTTTCTGGAAAAGGTCCAGCGATGTCTACGGCTATCCTTTCAAATGGGGCTCCTACATTATACTTATGCATTTCTCCTCTACTTCTGTGTGGTGGTCCTTTGCAAGAAGCACAGATAGTGCATCTGCGGCACCATTCCTCAACATCCTCCCGCATATGTAACCAATAAAACCTTTCACGTATTTTGGAAATTGTTTTATTCACCCCCAAATGTCCTCCAGATGATCCACTGTGCATTTCTTCTAGAACATCTTTGACCTGGGATGCTGGCACGACTATTTGCATTCGGAATGACTCGCCGTTAGTTGATTCCCACTTGCGCTTTAATATACCACATTCAACGTGAAGAGAGTTCCATTGAGCCCAGTAGCTCTTCAGTTTCTCACTCCTCTCCGAGATATCTTGCCATTGTGGTCTTTCCATGTCTTCTTTCCAAGCAAGAATAGGTGCTATGTCTGGGTCTTCCCGTTGAGCTGTTCGCAAGCTCTCCTTGTTCCAACCTGTCGATGGTTCCACCGTCATCAGCTGTATAGTTGCATCCGTTTCTTTTTCTTCCAGCCGAACGCAATGTTTGCATTCAACTTTGCATGGACGTCGTGAAAGGGCGTCTGCATTTCCATGGATACGTCCTCTTCGGTGTTGGATTTCAAAGTCATAAGCTTGGAGTCGCTCTATCCATCTCGCCACTTGCCCCTCAGGGTTCTTAAACTGCAAAAGCCATTTAAGCGCTGTATGGTCAGTGCGGAGGATAAATTTCTGCCCGTAGAGATATTTATGGAAATGCTTGGTTGAGTTTACAATGGCAAGTAGCTCTTTCCTTGTAGCACAATAATTTCTCTCTGATTTTGAGAGTGCTTTGCTAAAATAAGCTACTGGCACCTCTTGACCATCCTCCTCCTGTGAAAGCACTGCACCAATACCTACATTGCTGGCATCCGTGTCCAATATAAAAGTTTTTCCCAGCTTTGGATAGTGAAGCACTGGAGTTCCACAGAGCTGTTGCTTCAAATTTGCAAAACTCTCGTTACATTTATCTGACCATATGAACGGCTTTCCTTTTTCTGTAAGTTGATGTAGGCTCCTTGCTATATCTGCAAAACCTTTTACGAATCGCCTGTAGTAGGTAGCTAATCCAAGAAAACTCCTTAATTGATGTTTGTCCTTTGGAACAGGCCAATTTTTCACAGCTCTTATCTTCTCTGGATCAGTTCTTACTCCTTGTGATGAAACTATATGCCCCAAATATTTTACTTCATTCTTGAATAGAGCACATTTATTCGTACTGAGCTTCAGTTTCGCATCTCTCAGTCTTTGAAGTACGTCCCGTAAGTTGTTTTTATGTTCCTCGAATGTCCTTCCGATCACAATTATGTCATCTAAGTAGACAAGACATGTTTTCCAGGTTAATCCTCGTAAAACACATTCCATGAGTCGTTCGAATGTGGCTGGAGCATTACATAATCCAAATGGCATAACTTTGAATTGCCATAAGCCACTTCCAACTGAGAAAGCAGTTTTGTCTCGGTCCTCGGGATGTATTTCCACTTGCCAGTAACCGCTCTTCAAATCCAATGTGGAAAACCATTGCGCTCCGGAAAGGGTGTCCAATGTGTCATCAATCCTTGGTAACGGATAGCTATCCTTTCTTGTTACATTATTTAGTTGGCGGTAGTCCACACAGAATCGTGTGCTGCCATCCTTTTTCCTGACCAAAACAACTGGCGATGTCCAAGGGCTATTAGATTCCTCAATTATGCCTTGTTCTTTCATGGAATTTATCATATCTGCAACTTCTGGTTGTTTGGCTAATGGTAGTCTTCGTGGTGGTTGCCGAATGGGCCTAGAATCTCCTGTATTGATCCGATGCTGGACAAGATTTGTTTTGCCGAAATCATCATCATTCATTGCAAATAATTCCGAAAATTCATCGATCATATCTTTGGCATCGTTGTATTGCTGTTCACTTAAGGCACTAGATGAAAGAAGTTTCTGAACCTGTTGAGTAGTAGCTGGTATACGTATTGCCTCCTTAATATTACTACCATTTTCCAAATTAACAATCTGATAAACAGGCTCACAATTTCCAATTATAGCACCTTCTTTTAGTTGTACCTCATTTTCGGATGTGTTGAGCACTCTGACTGGAATTAATGTTGCGCCTTCTGCCTTCACTAAAGTCTTACCAACGATGATGTTCGATGTTACTTTTGTAGGGTTAGGCTCCACCAGATAGAATCGGCAGGTCCCGATGTCATCAGTAAGCTTTGTCCATACTAGCGTCTCCGAGAATGCAGAGAGAGTCATATTCTCACAGACCATCGTCCTTAATTTTGCAGGATAATCTGTTCCTCCTCCTAGTCTCATAGGAATTTCTATGTTGCCATATTTGAGTATTCGTTCTCCGACATCTAAATTTATTTTATATGTGGTCATAAAGTCTACTCCAAGGATGCATTCATCCATTATGTCTGAAACCAGGAAAGTGTGAGGAAATAGTAGTTCGCCTAGTTGAACATCTAAAGTTATTTCTCCAAACACCTGTGCTGCCGCTCCAGTTGCTGTTCTTAGTAGATATTTGGTGGTGTTGTGAAGCCATTTGTTCTTGACAAGATCCGCTCTAATAATTGATCTCGAAGCTCCAGTGTCGATAGTGACAACGCAGTCATTTTTTCCTACACTTCCATATATAACAAGACTGCTATTATTTCTCTGCAACTGGGCTATCTGAATGATGACTTCGGGGCTGTCGACTCTACCAACCAACTTCTGCCCCCCGAAGTTGGTTTTTACATGTTTTCCGACTGCTGAACAGGGGAGCTGATGCGACTAGTTGCTGTTTGATTTCTAGGCTCTCCCCGAATAGCTTGCTCCCTGGCTCGACATCTTTGGCATTCTGTTCTGACCTCCTCTTCTGGTGATTCTGTTCGACGGCGTTTTCTGCAGTCCCTTTGGAGGTGTCCTGGTCTATTACAATTCCAGCATCGCAGAATACCACGTGAAGAATTGCTCTGTGATGGCTGCATTCTATTACAAGTACATTCCTCCACCGAAATTTCTCTCACTCGTACTGCACTTCGGGAAGCTTGCCTGGCAGATTCATACGCTAGTGCATAGCCTAGTGCTTCTGCTGTTGATTTCTTTCCTGCTAGCCTCAACGCTTGTTGTAAATTTTGATCTGCAATAGCGTTCACAAATGCTTCTGTTGCCACTTCATTAAGGAAATCTGCATTTACGCTAGAGTATGAGAGATAAGCTAATCTTTCCACATCACCCTGCAGTTGTTGTAGTGATTCGCCATGCTTTTGAATCCTGTTGCGTAGCTGTAGGCGATATACTTGCTGCATGTGTTCATCTCCATAACGTAACTCTATCGCCTGTACTAATGAAGTATAATCACGTTGCCTTTCTATCGGTATAGTTTGTAAAAGCTCTGATGCAGAACCTCGAAGTGCTAATACCAGAGCTGTAGCTTTGTCTGCATCATTCCATCCGTTTACTTCGGAAGCAGCCTCGAATTGTCTCTTGAAAATATGCCACGAATTTTGTCCATCAAATATTGGAGGTTTCATTCTGCCTGCATTGGATATTTCAATTCCTTCGTGCCGTGGTTGTCGATGCTTCATCTTCTCCAAATCTGATTTGAAGTTGTCAAGCTGTTCGGTCACTTTTTGTTGAACTTCCGCCACTTCTTGCTTGATTCCTTCAATTTTTAAATTTTGTTCGTCTAACGAGTTTTTCAGGAAATTCTTTTGTTCCTCTAAGCGACTTTCTAGACAATTCTCCAGAGAACTCTTTTGTTCATCCAAACGCGTTTCCAGTGATTTCTTCTGCTCATCTAAACGGGATTCCATAGAATTCTTTTGTTCATCCAAAGCATTCTTCTGCTCATCTAAACGGGATTCCATAGAATTCTTTTGTTCCTGGAGAGAATTCTTTTGTTCGTCCAAACGGGTTTCTATAGATTTCTTGTGTTCCTGGAGAGAATTCTTTTGTTCATCAAAACGGGCTTCCATTTTGCTCATTAAAGTACTTAAAAGCTGTTCTATGTTCATTGCAGGCTCTTCCTCAATTTCTGGTTCTTCTTCGAAAACGAATGTCTCAGGATTCTTTTCTTCCTCTATCAAAGCT
The DNA here is from genome assembly GCA_963930735.1 of Dioctria linearis. Classification (NCBI taxonomy): domain Eukaryota; kingdom Metazoa; phylum Arthropoda; class Insecta; order Diptera; family Asilidae; genus Dioctria; species Dioctria linearis. Next base: position 98,748,713 of record OZ005741.1, read on the forward strand.
TGTCTAAGTCGCTCGACTAGAACATTCTTTAGGCCAGTCGTTTGTAATGACCGCTTCCCCAACTCCACTTTCAATTCTTCTATGCGAAGCTCCTCTAGCTTGCGTCCCATTCTTGCGTCTTTTGTAATTCACTCACAGTTTAATATAAAATTATCTTTCGGAATTTTTACACACGATTTCACAAAATTAATTACTCTTTGAATTTCAAATTCAAATGCCACCACTTTATTTCGCGATTTTATTTTACTTCTGACACCAGTTGTTACGAGCGTGGCCTTAGTTCGTTATTTAAAACACAATATTTCAGATATAATTCAAAAGTTCTTTCTTTATTTAACTTTACTGTTTACTCTCACAAATTCACAAATAATTATCAAATCAACTCTTTATTTATCGCTAGTACTGTACTTCTAATTATCGCAATCCAAATAGTTTACTTCGTTCACTTCGCTGTCTGAAATAATACTCGCCTCCTGGATGTGAGCAGCGCCGTATTTATACTCTACGAATTATCCTAGAACCTTCCTGAATATTCCATTCTCCAAACCCAGTTTACTAGGATGTCACTAACCTAAAGTTGTTTCCATTCCCAATAGATGTCGGTTGTATCACTTTGTGGCGCGTAACAATATCTACAGTTCCATTATTAAATATATTGTAACTCTGAAGACCATTTAGGGGAGATATCATTTTCACTCCCTTTGAAATCATATTTTCATGATTTTTGTATTTATTTAAATTTCTCATTTTTGAATATATTTCCTGAAACATATGCTGTACCTCTTCTTTCTTCGCTTCGCAGAATCTACAATAGTAGCTTGCATTAAAGCTACCTGCAAAGCCTAGTAGAGTATTTCCACCCAAGTTGTCATGAGAAATCCAAATTAATCCAGCTTTAAGATATACACCATCAACGTTAATGCCTACATTTTCTAATTGCTTCAAGTCAGATAAAATTAGGATGATTATCTTGTCATAACTAATATTGGGTTTTAAGTCATTCGTATTTATTAGCTACTAAATGAATCTGGTCTAACTGTGACAAATATTTGGAAGGTAGGTTTCTAATACTAAAATAAATGGCTCCTTGTTTATGTATTGTTTTACGACTCTCTAAAGGGTTTGTTTGAGCCGTGAAGGATTCCTACACAGTTCAGATTTGTTTGGTTTAAGAAGGCTTCCTAATTAAACCCAGAACAACAGAACAACGCTTTCATTTAATAAAAACTTTATTCTAAAATTCTATTTACAAAGCTCGATATTTATATACAAAATTTAATATGACAAATATGCAGAATCAACAAATTCAATTTAATAAATTTAATTGACAACAAATTTCATGCGTGAAATTCGATCTCACGAAATTGTTATTTGTCTGCAGGTGTTGCTGATGCAGCAAAAGTGCATGAAATTTACCTAATTAAATTGAATTTGTGCTGCATTTTTTTTTCTTCAACAAAGTTATTGACTTCTGAATTTGCTGATAGGTTTTTAATGTTTAATGCTTAAACAGGGTTAGTGCAAAGTCATCATAAAAGAGATGTATTTGAATAACGTTTTTATTTTTATTATAAAACACATTTTCTTTATAGGACTTTCCACAACAAAATCCGAACATCTTTTCTTCAGAACAATCATGATTCTTTTCAGAAAAAGCTTCTTTAAAATTTAAGTTTTTAAATAATGCTGAAATTGTTTTAATTATAGGCGTGTAATTAAATGTATTTTGCACCAGTTTTTTCATAAATTTGTTTGTTTGTCGACAATATGTTTTATCCCATCGGGTACCCATTGACATTTGTTTTGGCTTAACATAAAATATAGAATTTTTAAAATGTTTATTTCTCTTGTATTTTGTAGAAAATTGGTCTAAACAGTGTTCTATCTTTGTTCCTAAAATAGCAATACTTTCACTTGGAGTTAATATATTGTTGTTAACAGAGGTTGCAATAATTTGAGCAGAATTATTTGTAACCTCATTTACAAGGCTCTTTGTAAAATCTAATATTTTATCAATAGTAGTGTTAGGAAGTTGCAAAGAATTTATATTTTTTTCGGATTCAAATGAAATTATCTCAACATTTTACCCTATTATTTTTTTATTTTTTTCCGCTTGGAAGAAAGCCCAATCGGTGCTCTATAAGTTAGTCTTCACAGCACACAAAAATATTTGACCGTTCCAAATCATAACGTAAAATGTTCAGGTCTTACCCGAACCCCATTTTATAAATTTGAGGTTTTCACCAGAACAAAGTGAAACAAAGTGAAACCTTTTTCTCAAATAACTACAACAATGTTCAGTAGTCCAAGAACTGAACCAAGGAATATAAAATTACAGACAAAAAGCGAGATGCAAGCAGACAAGTACACATTTTTACACAAAAATAAAGAAAAAGCAATTTCGATTTGTTAGATACATTATTACAGATTTTAACTATTAATACTTACAAAAATTATCTAAAACTAACTGACGCTAACTTTTCAAAATATTCCCGAAATGTCCGCCGTTATTTTGAATGCATAGCAAACATCTTTTAAGATCTGTCGTTGTACTGCCCGTAGTTAGAGCGTACATGCAATAAATGAAAGGTGTAGTGAAATTTTTGCCACTGGTATAAAGCCAGTGGTTTTTATTTGTTTATTCACTGCACTAAATGTTTCAAGTTCAATAAATACTGAAACTTGAGAACTGTAAGATATATATATATATAGGTTATAATATAAAAAGCTGAAAGCAATGTTTATTAAATGATTAATATATCAATTTGATTTACACAACTGTAGCAATTGACTTGTACTCACCTGATCAATATATAGCAGCTGATTTACTTGCAGTCGATACCCGCAGTAAAGTGGATTTGTTAGGAATTGTCTTATTACAGTCGAAACCCGCAATAAGACTCTTTATTACAGTCGATACCCGCAATAAAGTGTTTTGTGTTAGTGATTTTCTTACTACAGTCGAGACCCGCAGCAAGAATCTTTATTACAGTCGAGACCCGCAATAAAGTGTTTGTGTTAGTAGTTGTCTTACTACAGTCGATACCCGCAGTAAGACTCTTTATTACAGTCGATATCCGCAATAAAGTGGTTTTGTTAGTAATTGTCTTATTACAGTCGAGACTCGCAATAAGACTCTTTATTACAGTCGAGACCCGCAATAAAGTGTTTGTGTTAGTAATTGTCTTACTACAGTCGATACCCGCAGTAAGACTCTTTATTACAGTCGATACCCGCATTAAAGTGGTTTTGTTAGTAATTGTCTTATTACAGTCGAGGCCCGCAATAAGACTCTTTATTACAGTCGAGACCCGCAATAAAGTGGTGTGAGTTAGTAGATTTCTTATTACAGTCGAGACCCGCAATAAGAAACTTTATTACAGTCGAGACCCGCAATAAAGTTATTTGTTAGTAATATATTATCTCAGTCGAGACCCGAGATAATATTCTTTAAGTCAGTCGAGACCCGACTTAAAGTGAATGTTAGTATATATCTTAACTTCAGTCGAGACCCGAAGAAAGATTCTTTATTTCCGTCGAGACCAGAAATAAAGTGTATTGTTAGTAATAATTTTTATTGCAGTCGCTATCCACAATAAAAAAAAACCTTTAATTTAATCGCTATCTAAAACAAACTCCTTAATCCAGTCGGTACCCAGAAAAAGAATATTTTATTTAGCCGTCAATTAAACAAGGTATTTAATTTAGTAATAAAAAAATAACACTAGGAAAAATCACTAGGAAAGAACACAAAGGAATAAATTGCCAAGTTAATCACTGCACTGCTAAATCACAAAAGAGAGCAAATCAAGTCAAACTGCTGTTTATATAGCCCTTGCTTGTACACGACACCAATGATGGAGTAGCAGAGGCGCATAATCACAAGAATTGGCCGTGATTCTGTAATTTTACGGTACTAGAGATAAAATATGCATAGCAATGAACAAAAATGCATAGTAACAAGAAATTTAAAGCAACCCATGCTGCTGTGTTAAATTGAATTCTGTATATTTGCAAAAAATGTTATCTCTATCACGTAGAGAAGAAATTCCCGTTCGATAGTATTTATAATGATGATAGAGTTGCAAATTGATCTGCTTGATCTGATTGTATTTGTGCCATGCATTGTATGCTACATGACAACACATGCTTTGGTTAGATGCTGTACCTATTTTTGGGAAAATTTGTAATTAGATTGAATTTGTTTTGTTTTTAGAACTCAATTTTAGCATGGTATTTTTGCATATGTTCTTTTTTAGCATGAATCTAATTGCTTCAATCATATGATAAGAATTTTAATTTGCTCTGCTCAATGAGGCTATATTGTTGTATTGTATTTGTGCAATGTGTTATGTAGATGACAAATACATGGCTTTGTTGGGTTGTGTACCTGTCTTTTGATTACGAGTAACCAAATTTAATTTAAATTTCCTAAAAATTTGATGCCTTGTTTTCAGGATATTTTCCTTTTAAAGTAATCGGTAAAACCAAAATATATTCGAACCGATTTGGTTCGAACAGTCGTCCTTAATTCCTCCCTAACTTCTAGGGCAGGTTCTTCGATCCTCCTTTTCAACTGATCTTCGGTTGATATTTGTACTGAATACACCATCTCTTTCATATATCCCCAGAGATAAAAATCCAAAGTAGTCAAATCCGGTGATCGTGGCGGCCAAAGTATGGGCGCATACCGTCCAATGAATTTCCCCGGGTGAGTTCTTTGAAACCAGTTGAAAACTGGTTGAGCACTATGTGCTGGAGCGCCGTCATGTTGATAAAACATTTGACTCCTTGGTGCTAAGGGCACATCCTCCAACAATCCTGGTAGATCATCTTGGAGAAAATCCAAATAATTTCTGCTATTCAGTCTTGGAGGAGGTATATGTGGACCAATCAGCAAATTTCCTAGAATGCCTGCCCAGACGTTAACTGCAAATCTATGTTGTGTTGATGATCGACGCGAAGCATCAGGATTTTCTGCAGCCCAAACATGTTCGTTGTGGAAGTTTGTCACGCCATATTAGATAGACTCTTTATTACAGTCGAGACTTGCAATAAAGTGATTTGTTAGTAATATATTATCTCAGTCGAGACCCGAGATAATATTCTGTAAGTCAGTCGAGACCCGGCTTAAAGTGAGTGTTAGTATGTATTTTCACTTCAGTCGAGACCCGAAGAAAGTGTAACTGTCTAATTTAAACAAATGGACACCCGTCAACCTGTCTTCCGACAAACCGTTGAGTGTCAATTTGTAATTGTCAAAACAAAGCAAATGACAGCTATGGCCGGCTGTCAATATACTCCCATAAGCAGACTGTCAGCCGCCACACCCGTCAATTCTGTTAGATCACACGCTGCCATGCAATCTGACATTATTAAATCACAAATAAATACTGAAATTGATTAGAAAATTTGTCGAACAAAACCATTCCATGCTCACTGTGCTGCCATCTCTGTATCTGAAGAAGTACTGAAGGATAACAAAAGATTTGAACTTCTGAATGTGTCTAAGTTTTCGCCTGTCTAGTGGTTACGGGGGCTAGCTCGCCGCACCGTGGGTAAGTGACACAATCTCCGTTCATGTTGACAGTTACTTGTTTTTTTTTTCTTTATTTATTTACAGGCTCAAGGGATACTAACGAAAATATAACAACTTGCAATTGCAGACGGACGGACAGACAAAATGGTTAAAAAAAAAATCCACACCTCCTACATCATCGGGAGGGAAAGGGGAGTAGAACGAAGGACCCCCAGGTCATCACCACTACACCACACCACACTCGGCTTTACTGATTCATATTTGGTTCCATTGATAATTCAAAGGATATATAGATATTTAATAAAAATTGCAATATATTGGTAAGGAAAAGCAAATTAACAAGCTATTTATTAAATGTTTAAATAATTTACCTTCGTACATATAACTAAATTCCATCAGGGAAATTCTTGATGACATGATATTTAATAATTAGTTACTTTAAAAAAAATATTTTTCTTTCTTTCTCCCATTCAATTTTTCCTTGGTTTTTTCTTTTTACAAAAAAAATCTAACTTTTATTTGTGCTTAATCAATTATAACTTAAGTTATTAATCCATTTAATCATAACTTTATATTAATTTTCATTTATAAATTTTATCAAATATTTTTTTTCTCTCTTTATGCAATATAACATGCTATTAAATAATTTCCTTTCTAGTTAATTCATATGAATTTAATGATTATATTTTTTTTCTTTTTTAATTTACCATATTATTTTTCTTTCAACCCAAACTTTAACCTCAATCTTTATTTAACAAATTAAATTTTTTTTTTTCAGTGCAACATCAACATCAGTTCCAACATTATATTAATTTTATTTAGCAAAATAAATTAAATTTCCACATTTAAGTCTCGTGAATTATAGTATTTTTTCTCTTCTCAAATTATCAGTAAAATTAATTACACAATTATATCAAATTGTTTTTATTTAACGAAATAAACTTTTCTATTTGATTTGTATGAATTTATTGTTATTTTTATTTCTCAATTCGCCATTTTATTGTTCTTCCTCAATTTCAACTCAATTTTTATTCAGTTTAGCTCATATCAAACTTATTATTATTTTTATTATTTTTAATTGTATTGTTTATTTCATTTTTAATTTATATGATGACTTAACCATTCAAGAATTTCTCCGGACATTTTCTCACTTATAATTTTTGCACAAATTAACTGCGCCATTTTCTTGGACGCTTTCCATTAATATAAAAAAATTCACCAAAGTAATAAAAACTTAATTCCTTACAAAATTGCCAACAAGTATCAATAATCAATTATTGATATTCTAATTATCACATTCGCTCCATTTTCTGGAACACCTTATTATTATTATTTTAAAATTCACATGCGCCATTTTATTGGACGCTTCCATCAATCCTTTTTTAAAAACAATCAACACTCAAGCCACTCAACCTAATTCCAAATCAACGCTCTAGCTAAGACTCTTTTTTCTTACCACCTCTGCTAGTCATTACCTCCTCTTTTCTATTTTTTTTTAAAAAACTGATCACAAACAAGCGCATGAACGAAATAACTAAAAACTTCTTGATTTTCATTCAACCCACCTTTTATCCTCCGACAAACATCAGGGGTGCCGCGCTTACAGCGTGCCAAGGCTAAAAGTCAATTTCTACAAAAAAATCAGGTTTATGCGCAAGGAGTTTTGTTACAAAGCGGGTTCTCTGGCGGAGAGCTATTGACGAAAGGGAAACCGAAAGCAAAACTGAAAATCACAGATCGTGGAGAATTCAAACGTGTGGCACGACCCATGACCTTGAGATTAAGAGTCTCATGCTCTACCGACTGAGCTAGCCGGGCAGTAAATCTCGCCTTCAGCCTAGGTTCCTAAATACAGATGGAACCGAAGAGCATCGACAACAGCTAGCCTGACTGTACCACACAGCCCTACCAGCTGTCCACGAACCTCCACAGGTTCCCCTCAAGACTCAGTCCCTCAATCGCTCCAGACGGACCGGAGACTATACCACATAGTCCCAAGCCATGCAAAGAAAAAGACGAAACTGAACTCCGCGCACTACTTGAAAATGGCTATGGAAATGTGTATTGTATATATATATAAAAAAATGTTTTTTTTTTTTTTTTTTTTTTAAACAATAACAACTTGATGCTAAATATTTCACCACCCATCCGGCATCACTATGGGCAGGGGAAAATTTTATTGGTACTGGTTTGGGTATCACTACTTCTATTGTTGGATACCAGTTATAAGCTGGGGCTTGTTGATAATGTTACATCACATAACCTACTCACTATACAGGTCGCCATCGGGAACAAATACAGCGCAAACCGTATCTTTGCAGAAAAAAGAAAAGCAGAAAAGTAAAACATTCACTTAAGATAACCTAGAAGAGGCCAGAGCTATGAACGGCTAAAACTCCATTTCCTCTACACCCGTGAGTGTAAAGGCCTATAGTACAAATAGGATAAAGTACCATCCGGTAAGTAACCACAGTAATAAGCACACGTGATGATGCTCATAGAACTAAGTTCAATTCAAACTGCAGTGGTGGCTAAAATAATGAATGAAATTTTTTTTTTTTTTTGAAAAATTGTATGAATCACTAGTATTCATACATGTGAAATACCATTTGACCGAGCTATATACATCTATTGTCGTAAATCTTTAGCGTGAAAAGTAGCTATGAGATTTCCTTGTAGGTCCTCAACTTCATATAGACTAGCACCAACACGTCTTCGAATCCGGCCTTTAGAAAATTTATTTGCCAATTTGGCATTAAAAAAGGCAGACATTTTGCTCAATGGAAAATTTCGACGAAACACTTCCTGTCCAGGAATGAAATTTACTTTTTTACAACGAGTATTATAAATATTCTCATGACGAGAATGAGCTAAAGAAAGGTTGTGTCTAATACGTTCACGTATTAATGACAAACGATCAATAGTTGGCATAACAAGGATGTCTCCATCTTGAAGTGCTTCAAGCTTTTTAAGGACTGGATAGGTTGATCCGTGTAGAATCATGTGACACCCGAAAAGCGCACGAAAAGGATCCATTCCTATGGACTCATGTATAGTACTACGAAGAGCGCAAGCGATACTTGAATGATTGCGATCCCATTCACGGTGATCGTCTTGAAGATAAGCTCTGATTGCAGCCAATACGGATCTATTAACTCGTTCCGAAGCATTAGGGTGAGGCGAATATATTGCTGTCCGTACATGTCTGACACCATAGTCAGATAATAATTTAGAAAACTCTTTGGAGATGAACTGTCGACCATTGTCGGAAAAAATTGTTTCAGATACTCCAAATGTATGAAAAATTTCATGCTCTAGGAATTCGATGGCAGCAGTAGCCGTTTCAGCCTTGGATGAAGAAAAACGAATTTACTGAAAGAATCTAGTACAACAAATACACCAATATTACCATTTTTAGTCCGAGGGTATGGACCTAGAAAGTCAATATACAAATTTTGGAAAGGTTTAGAGACGCGTAAAGGAATTCCCATAGGAGGTCGTAAAATTTGATTTGTAGCCTTGGTCTCCTTACAGACCACACACTGAGAAACATATGACTTCACCTGAGCAACCATTCCGGGCCAAAAATATTTTGTTTTCAGTCGAAACAAAGTCTTGCCAATACCACCGTGAGATGCTTGTGGAGGTTGATGAGGATTTTCAATCAAGGTCTCAGTTAATTCAACAGGAATCCACAATTTCCAAGTAAGATCTTCTTGTACCAGATCACCCAATCGAGGAGAAGTACGATGATAAACATATCCTTCAGAAACTTGTAAATCAGGCAATTGATCTTTATTGCTTGAAACGTGTTCTGCCAAAATTTTATAAGCTGGAGATTGAAAAGCTGAAGAATTTAAATCCACATCCAATATTAAAGCAACCTCATCAATACAATTGATACGGGATAATGCATCTGGTACCACATTCTGTGTACCCTTACGATGTTCGATACTAAATTGAAAACCTTGTAACTTCAAGCTCCATCTAGCTAATCGTCCACTCAAGTCACTGTGGTTCATAAGCCACTTTAAACTAGAATGATCCGTAATTATGGTAAAAGTCTGACCCTCCACATATGCTCTGAATTTCTTTACACTCAGGACTGCCGCATAACATTCCAATTCAGTGATACTGTAATTACGCTGCGCTTTATTAATTTTCTTAGACATATACGCAATAGGATGTTCATTATTATCCTTGTCTTTTTGAAATAAAACACTTCCCGACGCCTTGTCTACTAGCATCACACTGAATATAGAATGGGCTCTCAAAATCAGGAGTGACCAGAACTGGGGCTATTGTCATTAAATGTTGCAATTTTTCAAAAGCTTCTTCAGCTTCTGAAGTCCATGCAAACTTTTTGTTCTTCAAGCAATCCGTAATTGGGGCAGCCACAGTGGCATAATTGGGAATGAAACGCTGATACCAACCAGTCATGCCAAGAAAGCGACGAATTTGCTTGACCGATTTCGGAGCAGGAAATTCGTTTATTGCAGCAACTTTACTAGAATCAGTTTTTAATGTTCCGTCACCTATAATGAAACCCAAATACTTTACCTCACGAACACAAAATCTACTTTTATTCAAATTGATAGTCAGTCCCGAACATCGAAGACATTCATTGACTTGTTCTAATACTCGCAAATGTGTCTCAAAACCAGGTGTTACAATCAATAAGTCGTCCAGATACACAAATACATTTTCTCTCAAATTTCCCGGAATTAATTTGTCCATCAGTCTACACATACGCTGTGGCGCATTGCATAAACCAAAAGGCATTACCTTAAATTGGTAAAGAGGACGACCAGGCACTGTGAAAGCTGTTTTTTCACGAGATTTTGTTTCTAATGGAATTTGCCAGAAGGCATCTTTCAAATCCAAACTAGAAATATATCTAGTATCTTGTAAACGACCAAGAAGACCATCAATGTGAGGGAGCGGATATGCATCCTTCACTGTTACATTATTTACTTTCCGAGAATCAATACATAAACGTACTTTTCCAGGTTTACGTACGAGGACAACTGGAGAATTCCATGGACTATTGGATTCCTCAATAACTCTCATCTCTAACATTCGGTCAAGCTCATTGTACATTAACTTCTGTATGGCTGGGGACATGGGGTAGTGACGCTGTTTGATTGGGACTGCATCCTCAGTATCAATCACGTGTTCCTCCAGATGAGTTTTTCCCAAACCCAATACATCAAAAGACGGAAGTTTAGCTTTCACTGTATTAAGCTGAGCCGATTGTGTTGAAGTCAGTTGATGAAGATTACTATCCACAATTGGTGTTAAAAATGTTGGACTTATCTCATTGATTATGTGAGGAGCAATTTGAAATTCTCTCCAGAAATCAATACCCAAATAGAGCTCTTGACTTAAACTGGGGATAACGTATAATATAAATAATTTACGAATTCCATTATAACTGACAGGAACTTTGACATAACCAATAATTTGCTGGGCCGAGCCATCAGCAGTCTGAACCGAGGTGTGCAAAGATTGAAGCCGAATAATGCTATGTTGTTTAAGAAATTGTTGAACGTTCCTCCCCAGACAACTGATATTAGCACCACTATCCAGTAGGCCTACCATGTTTGTATCTTGTAGTGATACATTCACATAAGGTCTGTTATCAGAAGCATTACTCAATACAGATGATATAACTGTGTTAGCCAATCGCTTCTTTTCCTTTGCTATATATCTAATTTTTGGAATTTTTTTATGTAAAACCATATTTTTATTTGAAAATATTTTACCTTTAACATTTAAATAATTCTTCCATCTATTAATGAAAGAATTTTTCACAAACTCGTTAGGAAATTCAACATTAAGGTCAGGTATAGGTAATACTGGGTCACATTTGTTTAAGCCATCTGATGAAGTATCCGAAGTAGTACAATTCAATGCGGATGCGTCGCCTCGAAGGACTTCGCATCCCTTAACTGGTTTCCCGAACTACAGTTAGGGCACTTTGGCGTAACCACTCCAGGTTTACCACACTTATAGCAAAACAAATTTCTAAATTCAGCAGGACATTCATAAAATGCATGACCCTGTGACTTACAATTCCAACATGTCAATGGTTTACGTGTCGTTAATTTATTTTGGATTTGAGCTTCTTCCACTTGGGCATCATACTGAGCACCGGAAGGAATTGAAAAAGGTAAATCAGGTGAAGATGTAACAGGAAAATTAAAAATTGATTGATCATTTTCATGATTCATATTTATTTCGTGCACTCGCAAAGGTGCCACTGGTCTACGCTCTGGTCGGTTACCGATATACCATTGCTCTGCCTTGATACACATTTTACGCAAATCATGTAAGGAAGCAATATTATGGCCTACAGCAAGTGGACCAAGACGAGAACTCAAATTCTGAACTATTATATTAACGTATTCAGATTCCTTCATAGGTTCCTTCAAATGATTATGTAATGATGTCATTTTATGCAAGAATTCATCAAACGAATCGAAACCCTGTTTGAGTTCCAACATGGACTTGATGGCGCTGAAGTCATTACTAAGGCTACAGAACTGCGTCAAAAAGCCAGCACGAAAATCATTCCAAGTTGGTCAACGACAAGCTCTTCTGAACTGAGACCAATACCAATCTAAAGCTCGGCCTTGAAGAAGAGATACAATATTACTACAGACTTCCTCATATGAAATGTCTGAGTCCAAAGCTAACAATTCAATACGATTTATAAATTCTTCGGCCGACAACTGGTCATTGTTTGCAGGGAAACGAATGTACCAGTGTTGAACCAAAGAAGGACGGCGAGCTGGAGTCGTGAAGCGGGTCGCAACTCTTACAGGAGCCCTACACAATAATTCACCATTAGAAGCATTATGTGGGTTTGGTGGCGGTGAAGGTTTTGAAGAACGAGAATGGTAGGGTTTGGACAAAATAGAAGGCGTGACTTGTTTATCACGAAGTTGATCCAATTCTAATTGCATTTTTGCAATTTGTTGGAGTATAGCATTATCTGTTACTGTTACAGCAGGAAGCGAAACTTGATTGTCTTTTAAAAGAATATTTGTGTCAACAACTGAAGTCGTTGCTATTTTTGGTTTATCCTCCTGAGATTCGGTCTTTTCCAGAATCTCCTCAGGATTATCAATAATTTCAGGATTATCAATATTTTCAGCAGGGTATCTCCCTCAGATGACTTACCAGTTCCCTTTTGGTTATTTTTTTTTCTAGTCCCAGTCATTATATTTATATATATATATATATATATATATATATTACTTAATGATTAAATAAAGATTATTAACGTTGTTAGCTCTTAAGCTAATCACCAAAATTACAAACTATCGAATATTATCGAAATAAACACCGAAATACAAAATGGATACAATGACAGTTCTTCTCAAAAAGACAACGCATATGCATCAAATACAAAAATATTTAACCGGATACAATGACAGTTCTTTGCACGAAGAAACCACATATATACCGAATACAAAAAAAAAATTTCTCGCCAGAGAAACCACTTTCAAACATATACGAAAATATAAATTTATCACCTATCAAAACGAAGTGTGGTGCAGCAACAATGAATACAGGAATTCTCCCTCCAAGTTGGTAAGGAAATAAGGAATGGGGAAAGGTATGGGGTAATTAAAGGATAAGGATTTTTTCGATGTTCGGTGCCTCCTCCATTACAGATCAAAACTAGCACTCCGTCGCAGGTCAACTGAACATTAGTCAATTGAAACCAGACGAGAGCGAAGTACCCATCCGATCCCTTTAACAGAAAAAGCAGCCCATCGCACATGGGAATAATAATGAATAAGGAAATGTCAGTGTGGATAAAGCAATTTAGATTTTACAGGAAAAAAAATTATTTAGAAGTTTTATTCACATGTTTCGGATTCAGGCAACGGATTGGACAGTTCATACTTCCAAAATTCCGGACAAGAATCCTGACTTGTGATATTATGATAATGTCTCCCTTCAAACAACCACTGCTCTACCCAGTCCTTGACTTAAGTAAGGAAGGCAATGTAAAAAGGAGAAACATACAAAAAAAATTTAAATTTTCCCAATGACTGTTTCCAAAACCACTAAGACAACAAATTCGTCGCAAGCCAAATGGACATTAGCCACTTGTAAACCAGACGAGAGCGAATGAGGTTGCATAACGGTCACTATTGAAAACCAGTTCACTGAGAGTGATATCAAGACATTTTTTAGAAGAAAGATGAACAAGGTTTTAAGATGTCAGGTGCTCCCTCCGCTAAAGATTTCAAACCAACACCTTTAACCTAAGCTAAACGAACATCAGTCGCTTGAAGCTAGAGAAAAGAGGTACCGATCTGTCATCCTCTTCTGCAGAAGAAGCAGCACATCATACTATGTATTAATTACAGCACAATGGATGGATTTTAAAAATTTCTAAAAATGCAAGATTGAATCGGAAATACTATCAAAGAAAATAATTGAATTTCTGGGGACTAAGCCGCAGAAATACTAACTGTTGGAGTTTGCAAGAAATAATTCTCATAAAAATTAAATAAATGCAGACACCCACGAATTCTGCTGGTAAAAATTGAAACATGATATGCAGCTTGTGCATGGAATGTACATGCTATGCAGCTTGTGCATAGAATTTGCCTGATAAGCAGCGTGTGCATTGTACATAGAATTGTCGCGGTAAAAGTCGAAGGCACAGAGTAAGTAATTGGATATGTAGCTTGTGCATGGTCAAGCTTATCAATATGAAATTTTCTCGGTACTGTGAACGATAGCAGAATTCGTGGGTGGGAGTAAAAGAGTAGGTACGTAGAATAGAATTGCAATGTACAAAATATTATTTAAGTCAGCAATTTTTATATATAAATTTAATTCGAATAAGAAATAAAGCGTAGTTGATAGAGAGATTTTGTTTTAATTGTACATCGACATCCAAGCTACCACGAAGCTCTGAATTGCCCCCCTACCCAAGGTAAGGCAATCAAAACAAGCTCCAATATTTTTAATCACTGAAGAGTCTTGGTACAAGCACCAACGACTCTCGCATCAAAGTCAAGGTCCAAGTACCATTGACTCAACCAACGAATAACAATTGCATCGATAAAGGCAAAAGAGCCTTTAAACACTAACTACAGATGGCCATTCTTGTAAGTATGGACAACCAGTAAAATACAAGAAAAATATATTTTAGACAAGTGAAGCTTGTCCAAAAGAGAAACCTACGTTGGGCGCCATATTTGTAACTGTCTAATTTAAACAAATGGACACCCGTCAACCTGTCTTCCGACAAACCGTTGAGTGTCAATTTGTAATTGTCAAAACAAAGCAAATGACAGCTATGGCCGGCTGTCAATATACTCCCATAAGCATACTGTCAGCCGCCACACCCGTCAATTCTGTTAGATCACACGCTGCCATGCAATCTGACATTATTAAATCACAAATAAATACTGAAATTGATTAGAAAATTTGTCGAACAAAACCATTCCATGCTCACTGTGCTGCCATCTCTGTATCTGAAGAAGTACTGAAGGATAACAAAAGATTTGAACTTCTGAATGTGTCTAAGTTTTCGCCTGTCTAGTGGTTACGGGGGCTAGCTCGTCGCACCGTGGGTAAGTGACACAATCTCCGTTCATGTTGACAGTTACTTGTTTTTTTTTTATTTATTTACAGGCTCAAGGGATACTAACGAAAATATAACAACTTGCAATTGCAGACGGACGGACAGACAAAATGGTTAAAAAAAATTCCACACCTCCTACATCATCGGGAGGGAAAGGGGAGTAGAACGAAGGACCCCCAGGTCATCACCACTACACCACACTCGGCTTTACTGATTCATATTTGGTTCCATTGATAATTCAAAGGATATATAGATATTTAATAAAAATTGCAATATATTGGTAAGGAAAAGCAAATTAACAAGCTATTTATTAAATGTTTAAATAATTTACCTTCGTACATATAACTAAATTCCATCAGGGAAATTCTTGATGACATGATATTTAATAATTAGTTACTTTAAAAAAAATATTTTTCTTTCTTTCTCCCATTCAATTTTTCCTTGGTTTTTTCTTTTTACAAAAAAAAATCTAACTTTTATTTGTGCTTAATCAATTATAACTTAAGTTATTAATCCATTTAATCATAACTTTATATTAATTTTCATTCATAAATTTTATCAAATATTTTTTTCTTCTCTCTTTATGCAATATAACATGCTATTAAATAATTTCCTTTCTAGTTAATTCATATGAATTTAATGATTATATTTTTTTTCTTTTTTAATTTACCATATTATTTTTCTTTCAACCCAAACTTTAACCTCAATCTTTATTTAACAAATTAAATTTTATTTTTTTTAAGTTCAACATCAACATCAGTTCCAACATTATATTAATTTTATTTAGCAAAATAAATTAAATTTCCACATTTAAGTCTCGTGAATTATAGTATTTTTTCTCTTCTCAAATTATCAGTAAAATTAATTACACAATTATATCAAATTGTTTTTATTTAACGAAATAAACTTTTCTATTTGATTTGTATGAATTTATTGTTATTTTTATTTCTCAATTCGCCATTTTATTGTTCTTCCTCAATTTCAACTCAATTTTTATTCAGTTTAGCTCATATCAAACTTATTATTATTTTTATTATTTTTAATTGTATTGTTTATTTCATTTTTAATTTATATGATGACTTAACCATTCAAGAATTTCTCCGGACATTTTCTCACTTATAATTTTTGCACAAATTAACTGCGCCATTTTCTTGGACGCTTTCCATTAATATAAAAAAATTCACCAAAGCAATAAAAACTTAATTCCTTACAAAATTGCCAACAAGTATCAATAATCAATTATTGATATTCTAATTATCACATTCGCTCCATTTTCTGGAACACCTTATTATTATTATTTTAAAATTCACATGCGCCATTTTATTGGACGCTTCCATCAATCCTTTTTTAAAAACAATCAACACTCAAGCCACTCAACCTAATTCCAAATCAACGCTCTAGCCAAGACTCTTTTTTCTTACCACTTCTGCTAGTGATTACCTCCTCTTTTCTATTTTTTTTTAAAAAAACTGATCACAAACAAGCGCATGAACGAGATAACTAAAAACTTCTTGATTTTCATTCAACCCACCTTTTATCCTCTGACAAACGTCAGGGGTGCCGCGCTTACAGCGTGCCAAGGCTAAAAGTCAATTTCTACAAAAAAATCAGGAGTTTTGTTACAAAAGATTCATTATTTCCGTCCAGACCAGAAATAAAGTGTATTGCTAGTAATATTTTTTATTGCAGTCGCTACCCACAATAAAAAACCTTTAGTTTAATCGCTATCTAAAATAAACTCCTTAATCGAGTCGGTAACACTAGGAAAAATCACTAGGAAATCACACAAAGGAATAAGTCGCCAAGTTAATCACTGCACTGCTAAATCACAAAAGAGATCGAATCAATTCAAACTGCTGTTTATATAGCCAGAGTTTGCGCACGGCACCAAAGAACGGTAGTCAACGGCGCGTGGCAACAATATTGGCATAGCAACAATACCCTGACCTAGCAACTGCACTTCATCATTGGTTCATAAAGTGTTACCATTTTAGTTATTGTTGTTAACAAGCTGCACTCAACTTATGAATATATAAAATATTTTGAGTAAATTCAATTTATTTCTAATCCAGTGTAGTCTAAATGTCAATAACAAAAAAAACTTTCACCTTTTGTTGAATGAGAAAGTTTACTTACCCGGTATAATCTGTACATTTTTAAAAACCAATACCTTCAGCTGACTTAGACGTAGGTGGAAGCAGCACGCGCGAATTGCTGCCCTTGTGCTTAGATGTCCCGTCACAATATTCTGCTGCGCAGTAATTCCTTATGTAATTATCGCAGTTCGTATGCTGCTCGTTTTGCAGGTTAGAACTGGGAATCTTAAATTGTCTCATATTTTTCATCTGTTCGCTGCTTTGTGTACTCTAATGCCTGTTAGTGGCGTGTACGCCTCACGCAATGCTACAGTGGAAACAATCATAGCGGAACGTGGTTCGTAATGAGAATTCCTTACGTTGTCAGTGCTTTTTGAAATATTTGTGTTTGACATTCAGCTGAGATTAGTAGATGTTGATTGCTGATGTTTTTTTTTTGTTATATTGATTGTGCGCGATTAGGAAGATTGTCTATCGTAATGTTGAAGCACAAAAACTGATTAGATTGCGGTGTTTATTATATTATTTCGCGTCACTCCAACAACAATCGCGATTAAACTAAAATTTTAGTCGATGCACAGCCGTTCGCCCGACATTGTTTGCCGACATCGAGTGAAGGACATTTAATTAGGTAAAATGTAAAATTAAGGTTGGTGCTTTGTGGTCCTTTTTTTTTATTTGAGGGTTAATGCCTCTTGTTTGGAACAACAAGTCTATCAACAGCGTTTTCATCTGAAAGCCTGCGGGCTTTCTTCTTACCATTTGGAGCCGGAGGCAAGGCCCTTAGAAGATTTAAAAATGAAAGCGTGGGTGTGTTCCAATCTTAAAGAAAAATATTATAGGTAAGTTTAAAGATTATGCTGGAAGAATTTCTGTGATTTTTTCAAATAACTCGTCATCTGCAAAAAGTTAGTTTTGAGAAAGCGAGGGAAAGGTCGAAAAAAGTTAGAAAAGTTTTGGGAAATCACCAAATTGTGGACTTTTTTTTTCTTTTCCTCACAAGACGTTTTGAAATAAATTTTATTAAGAGTATTCTGATACTATTTTTCAAAAAATGTTAAATATGGCGCAAAAGTTGCACCTACAATGTTTTTCGCTCTCAATTATAACACTTTTTTCGATATACTGTGCGCGAATTAACGACTCAATTGAAGATGAATATTTATTTGAAATCAGTAATCGCTACAGGAGTTCACTTATGCGGTTTATTGAAAAACAAGAAAAATCGCGAAAAGCATGAAATTTTATCAGGCAAAATGACTGGAAATGAAAATGAATGTTGTTAATACTGGTATTGATAAACGCCATCTTTTATTATCGTTGGTAATACATACACAAACTAAAATTGAAAAAAATCAAAGAAAACAATGGAAATTAAAAAAGTCGGAATTTTATTTTAAAATAACAACTTATCTGCACTTGCATTGATATTTGATCAATTTTCTTAACTTCTCGGTAGCACGTCTACTTGTGCTGTTTCTTGAAAAAATAATTTAAGATTTTTGGGTACTTAAGTGGTTATTCTTTTGTTAATAATAGTGTAATTGCTATACCTATGGCTTTTTTCGGTGAAGACTTGATCGTTTCAGTCTTCACCGACGTAAAATTTTTATGCGCCCGATATGTATGTATGTACATACATACATATCGCATATACGGCTAATCTTACTGAAGGAAAGATTTTTCGTGGGGTTTTTTTTTCATTGGAACGACTTGGGTTGAAATTTAAAACTTTTATTTTTCCCAAGTCGTTTTGTGGGAAAAATATTTTTATTTGTTGCAAAGGAATATGAAGAAATTGCTGATGGCAATTTCTTCGCCTTGTAGAGAGATAAGCTAACCATGTTTTAAGCATGGTTAGCTTCTACATATTATGCATGAATGATAATTTATTAATTATATATACCATTTTTAACTTCTTTTTAGGTATATTGTATTGTATATACAACAATCCTTCCCTCCGCGAAAAAGAGAGTTATTCTTGGAAGAGGAATAACTCTCGGGGAAGGAGAGGGGAATAAATAATTTGTGCACGTTAGCACAATTGTTTTGCTTAGACGGTAGATAAAAATGATTTTGGATCAAAAGTCTAATCTCAATTGGATATTTTGTTTATGTTTATGTGTGAGATATATTGTAAGGTATCTTGGGGTACTTGCAGCCACTTTTGAGCGTCATGGTTCATTCGTCATGAGTTTCCGAGTCGCTTTAGGTCGTCATCCCTGGTACTGCCCCGAATTTATGGTCTCACGTGCCACCATGATTTGTGGGGTCCGTGATTGGCAGGGACCAATTCGCCTGATTGAGCATCGACGGGACCAGCGGCCCGAAGTCATTTGGATGGAAGATGCCGTGGCTGTACACTCCTTTCATGTGGATTATTCTTTGATCCCCCATGGAGGGATGGGGTGGTCCGCTGCAGGTATGGAAATGAAACTTTTACGTTTTTTTTTTTTTTTGTTAATAAGATGTTTCTCTCTTTATAGGAGGCACCCTGGTGGTGATTGGGGTGCACGCGATTTGCGTCTGCTGCATGTTTTCTACAGCAGATCCGGTCACGGAGCTCTATAGAGTGCTCTTCGCAACTCCTCCCGGGTCTCCCGAGCCGGAGTCTCCACCGACGTATGATGAGGTCGTGGTTGCGCTCGAGGCCCCTGAAAACTGGGACGACGAAGTCGAAACGGATAACTCCGACTGAAGTGTTGGTGGTTGACGTCCTGGACGCAGCCCAGTATGGCTGCCTTTTCCCCATTTATAGGATTAGTTTTTCTTTTGTATCTTTCCTATCTTTCTATTCTTTTCCATAAATGTTATTAAATCTTTTATATATTAAAAAAAAATTATCGTTCTTATTTAAACTTCCTAGTCCCCTTTTTAGGATTTGGTTCTGGTTTGTTTTTGTTTAGTTTAGTCGGCGTGGTCGTTTGGTTTGGCAATGGCTTTTTTTTTTTTTACATATTTTCTTATTTCCATTAAAAAAAATTTTGTTATCTTCCTAATTTCTAAAATTGTTTCTAATTATCTATTTCTATTCTATTCTTATCTTTTTCTTTAAAAAAAAATTTTTTTTTGCTAATTTCTACTGTTTTTTTTTTATGTATATATTTTTTTTACACTTGTATATCTCTTACGTTCTTTGTTAAAGTTAGTAGTTATTTATTTTTTATGCTAGGTTAGTTTTGTTATACCTAATATTTATTACCCTTATTTGTAATATTATGTTTTTGTTCTTATTTATTCTTTTTTGTACTGTTTATTATTATTATTTATATACAGCGGGGGAGGATATCTTTTTACTTTGTTTTTTGGTTTGAATATATATATGTTTATATGTTTCTAGTACACTATTTTCTCTTAAATCTAGGCTTTAATACTTATTTATGTATGTTCTCTCCTCTTTTGTTTTTATTATTATCTATTATTATTAATTTCTTTATGGGTTTGTTGAAACCACTTACATTTATTTTCTTTGTATTCTAGTACCAGTGATAATGCTTATGACCATTTGAAGTGGCGACACTATACCACTTGCACTGACCTAATAGGTGGCAGGGTGCGGGTCCTTTTGAGAGGGGTAGGTTCGATTATTTCGACTTGTTCGATTTGTTCCTCCGCCTCTGTGGTTTTCTCAGATTTGTGTGGACGATAGTTTTTAATGAATGGGACTAGCCATTTGGCGACCAGGTACAGTACCATACATGTGATGACAACACCAGTTAAGGATACTGATGTTGCAGCTAGGACATGTGTAGGGTGGTGACTGATATGAGGAAATATTTTTTCTAATTTTTCGTCCAGTTCTTTTACTGACTGGCTACCTTCTAGGATGATGTTATTAGTGTCAACCCCTGAGTATAGTTCTGTCTGTATTTTTTCAGACTGTACTTTGGTTTTAGTTTCATTAAGATATTTATCCACTATTTGCTATGTCCGGAAAGTAGTTGGGTTGTTTGAGACTCAATTGCTGGATATTTTCTGCCTCATAGTGTAGGATTTGTGATCCTACTTGTAATTGACAGGGGTGGTTGATAGTAATTATTCCTTGGCCTTCTATTTTTGAAGTTAGGAATTGTTGGGCACACTGAAGGTGTACAATTGTTGGTTCTATCAACGAAAATATCCAAGAATTCGGTTTACTTAGTTTAATAAGTAGGTCTCTAGGAGGTATTTGTGCTCTGAAATGGCACTGAGGCTCTTCCTTTAATGGATTGAAGAGCAGCTTCACTATGCATTCTTTGGACAGAGTTGCCTTTCTTACGGGAATGCCCAGCTTAGCGATGTAAATGTCCTTTTTGGAATATTGAGTGACCTTTTTAAAGCTTTTAAGATCTTGTGTCTTTAATAATAGAATATCCTGTGTCTGTACCTGGTGCGCTACGTGCGAGTACTGTATATCGGGTACCAATGCTTGTTTTTTGTTAATATGTATGGGAAAACTGTGTACTCTATACAACTTCATTTGTGGTAGATTGAAAATCGGAAGTTGTATTCGGATGACTAATTTGTCTTGGACTAGACGAGCCTTTGTTTCCGCTGTCTGATATAGCAGGGAGAGACAATTTTGTGCATCTGGACAAGTAGCGTGGGACTTGTGGTATATCTCTAATAGACTTTTGGGAGACACCACTAGCGGATGCAACTGGTGATTTTTACTGGAGATTATTATGTCGAGTAAGGCTTGCTGCCTGTACTCAATCTCGACAATTTGTTAGGTCAGGCTTGAAATTATTTCCTGCCTCAATTGTCTCATCAGTAAATCATCTGTTATGTTTTGCATTCTATTTACCTGGAGATTTATTTGACGTTGTCTTTCCTGCAGAGATGTCAATGGCTTTTGAATTTGCTGTAGTGTAGTTTTGACTACACTGATCTGCTGTCTTTCCAGGTCGGCTAGTGCTTTTGAATTTGTTTCGAGCTCCTCGAGTCGACTGTATACCTCTTGTTCATTAGTGCTATCCATGGTCCCGAATAGGTAGTGCATTGCGTTGCCAATTCCATCAAAGATAGATCTTGTTGATCTTGATTTTGGGACCACTTCTCGAATGACACTTGTTCCTCTCTTGGTATTTTCCAATAGAGAATGAACGTGTTTTTGTTGAACCAGGCATAGCTCATCCATTTGAGAGCGATTTGAGCATAGTCGGTGAACTAAGTGTTCCGCCTGTTCTGCCATAAGCGTCTGGTTGTCCAGTTCCATTAGATTGATCTCTGTTAAGATGTTCCATGTACTATGGTAGAGTTGTAATTTTCCTAGATCCTCATACAGTATTCCTGTATTGTTCAGGGGCCCTATTGTGTAGGGTTCCGTTTGGATTTTCCCATTGCCAGATGGAAACAGCATATTAACACTAATATGTGCTTCATGTTCTGTAGAAAATGAAGGATAGGCTTCATTAGTCAATTGGTCATACTACATAGCATATAATATTGAAATATAGTATTGCTTAATTGAATCGTCGATAGTTGTATAGTGGGGGCTTAGTTGCTAAAAGGAAGACGAGATAGAACAGGGTAGGAGGACTGTAAGTCAGTTCATGCTAAATCTCGTCAAAGTAGGAGCAGTGTATTCATTTAAAAATTGAATTGGGAGGTTGTTTAATTTACTACAATGAGTAAAAGTAAATCATGAAGAGGAATACAAAACTCTTAAGGCAAGGTATGACGGATGCAAGTCAAAGCATTCCAAGCTCCATCATCTTCTCTATGAACTTTTAAGACGATGAGTATTGTACCTTTTCAAAAAATTTAATTAGGGAAGTTTCATTTACAACCACGAGTAAATCATAAAGAGGAATACGATACTCTCAAGGCAAGGTATGAGGGATGCAAGTCAAGGCAAGCAAGAACAATTTTATTGGTAGAATATTTGATGTATTCATAGCTACTAAGAAGTAAGAGTGTATATATGGACACGTTTATTTAACGTATTTTTTATTGATTTAAATAAATTTTAGGTACGGGTTGACTTCGTGAGTCATAGTAAATAATTCCGAGTGCGAAACGTTTAAGTAGGTAGTGGCTAGTTTAGTTTAATTGGCGAAACTTTGTTTCAGTGTGACTTATTTTCTAGAGATATATGTACCAGTATACTACTCATAATAGGGCTTACAACGGTTGTTGTGTATGACAACCTGCCGCTTGCCTATTTTTATGGTAGTGTTTGTTGGACTTGGTACATTAATTACCAGATATGGGCCAACCCAGATTTGAGACAGTTTGTGTTTACGGCTTTCACTTTTGAGGAGGACTTTGTCTCCTAGGTGGAAAGTGAGAGGCCTGACTGTTTTGTCGTAATATGCCTTTGAGCGTTGTTTGCTGGTTAAAATATTTTTACGAGCCGTGGCATACGATTTTTGTAATCTGTATTTTAGCATATGGTAATAACTTTCGTGGTTATAAACGGGTTCAGGATCCCGTTTTAAATTAGATGGGACATCCGCTCCGTACCCTCGTGTACACTGTTATTGTACACGAATGCAGCGGTTCGTAGGAATTGATCCCATGTTTTAGGATTTTCATCTACGATTGTACGCAGATATTCGATTAATGGTCTATGGGCACGCTCTAGTGCGCCATTAGACTGTGGATGGTATGCGGAAGTCTGTGATTCTTTACCTTTAGCAGTTTGCAGACCTTCTTGAATAGCTCACTCAGGAAATTAGTTCCCTGATCGGTGACTATTCTCTTTGGAATGCGATAACGCGTGACAATCTCATTGAAAATGATTTGCGCCACCGTTACTGCTTCTCCATTAGGTACAGCATACCAGTCGACAAATTTGGTAAGGTTATCTTGAAAAGTTAAGATATATTTATTATCTGATATGGTCTCTTCTAGTGGACCTACTATATCGAGGTAAACCTTGTCGAAAGGTTGTTCTGCGATGTCCGTTATTACCATGGGCATCTTGAATTGTGGAGATGCTTTCATTGTTTGGCACTTAGGGCATTTCTTTATGTACCTTTTTATATCGCTAAGCATGTGTCTCCACCAGTACTTGCGTCTAATTCTTTTATAAGTCTTAATGACACCCTGATGGCCGCCGAAAGGAGAGTCGTGATAATCCTTTAGGATGGTTTGGACTTCCTTGGGGCTCGTGATTATCTCAGGTACCTTGACTGGACTTATTTCTTGTTCAAGCGTAGCCGTGGGTTGTATTTCTGCCTCTGGGGGTTCATTTTCTTTATGTTCCGCTGCGGTGGGCTGAGTTCCAGGGCTGGGGCTCGTATTGGCCTCTTGGGCTCTCTGTCTTTGAGCTCTGGTCACGGCGAAGCAATGAACGGGTTTCTTGGTTTTCTTTTTATTTGGGGGATTATTTTCCTCCACATCAGAGTCCATAGTGTGGTGGACTTGGGCTTGTACCGTTAAGGTATTGCCTATATTGTCTTCGCTTAATACTTGTGGAATGCGGCTTAATGCATCCGCATTGGTATTATACTTCCCTGGATTATATTCGATTGCATAGTCGAATTCTGACAATTTGTGGTGAAATCTCACCAAACGGGAAGTCGGGTCTTTTACATTAAAGACTCCTTTGAGAGGCTTGTGGTCAGTGTAGACCGTGAATTTCCTGCCTTGGAGGTAGCATCGGAAATTTCTAGTTGCCCAGATTATAGCCAATAACTCCTTTTCAATAGTGGAGTAGTTTTTCTCGGCTTTGTTTAGCGTTCGGTTTGCATAGGCGATAGGCTGGTCTTTTCCCACTTCTCCTTGGGAAAGCACAGCGCCTAATGCTTCGTTGCTGGCGTCCGTTGTAAGATTGAATGGTTTAGAAAAATCTGGATAGATTAAGAGTGGTGGGGAATTTACAGCATGTTTAATGCTTTGAAATGCTTCTTGGCATTTCTCGGTCCAAGTGAATTTTACATCCTTGCGGAGTAAATTCGTAATTGGACGAACGATTTTTGAGAAGTCCGGAATGAACTTCCTATAGTAATTGGCAAGTCCTAAAAAGGACTGAACTTGCCTAACTGTTCTAGGAACAAGGAATGTTTGGACGCAGGCCGTTTTGCTGGGGTCTGGTAATGCACCTTCGCTAGAGCATTTGTGCCCTAGATAAACAACTTCTCTTCTCAAGAACTGGCACTTCTCTGGCTGCAGTTTGAGGTTGTTTTCTCTCAATTTGTCGAAGACTTTGCGAAGCTTATCATTGTGGTCGTTTAGGTTCTTACCATAAATGACAATGTCGTCAAGATAAACGAAACATTCGAGGCCTTGTAGGCCTGTCAGAACGAAGTTCATGAGGCGTTGGAATGTAGCGGGAGCTCCTTTGAGTCCGAATGCCATACGCTTAAATTCGTAGTGCCCGTAATTAGTGCTAAAAGCGGTCTTATGTCGATCCTTTTTGTCGACTAAGACTTGGTGATAGCCGTTGGCCAAATCGACAGTGGTAAAGTACCTGGCATGACCTAGTTGGTCAAGAATATCCTCGATTCGTGGTAGCGGAAAAGCGTCGCCAATTGTCTTTTCGTTCAATTTGCGAAAATCGACAACGACGCGCAACCTTTTTTCACCATCGGGTCCCGCCTTTTTGGGGACTACTAATAAGGGTGAATTCCAAGGGCTTTTGCTAGTTTGGACTATCCCATTGTCTAGCATTTCTCTTAATTGCTCGTTGATTACTTGTCTCTGGGTCTCTGGTAATCGATAGGCTTTTTGGTTTATTGGGGCCTGATCTTGTATTAATGGAATGTTATGGGTGATAGCGTTTGTATATGTAAGCTTATAACCTTTAAGGTAAAAGATATCATTGTACTCATAACAGAGTTCGGATATCGAAGCTTTTTCTTCCGCATTTAGATTTGGGTCTAGGCTGAGCTCTTGGTCTAGCCTGTTGACTCGCGGAGTATGTGTGGGATCTTCCTGATCCGGAAATAAGTATCTTACGTGTTGTAAGATAGCTGTGTTTTCCGAAAAGCTTACGTTTCTTTTCTCACTTTGTGTAGCTGTGTACTTACTATCTGTTTTACTTACATTACTAGATGGCAGGGAATGGGCTTCCTGTAGTTTTAATGGTGGAGTAACATGTTTTATGGGTACTTTTGATTGGTCCGAGTACTCGCACGCATTCGTATTTTGGCTTATGGGCCTTGGAAAATTGGTTTTCTTAATACTATTTGACGGTGGAGCCAACTTTGCCTTCAATGAGGTCTTACGGATCTCGCACGCGTCTTTTATCGGGCTCATGGGCCACTTTTTATTCTTAATACTAATCTTATTATGTGGTGGAGTCGACTTTGCCTTTAAATAGGTCTTACTGAGCTCGCACGCACTGTTGATGGGGCTCTTGGGCCACTGTTGTTTCTTAACACTAACTTTGTTGGGTGGTGGAGTCGTCTTTGCCTGAGAATAGGTCTTACTGAGCTCACACGCACCTGTTGTTGGGCTTTTTATCATTGTGGTTATCTTACATCTAGGTATATTGGATGGAGGAGTCAGCTGCATTTTGCTTGTCGGCTTCTGGAGCTCGCTCGCATCTTTAATTTGGCTATGGGGCCATGTAAAATTTTTGTAACTTATTTTCTTGGACGGTGGAGTCATTTTTTCCTCTAATCGGGTCTTACTGAGCTCGCACGCGTCTTGTATAGGGCTCTTAGGCCTCGTTAGTAGCTTATGTCTAGGTATTCTGGAAAAAGAAGTCTTGCCTGACTTCTGTTCCGCCTTGGGAAGCTCACTGATGTTCGTGTTACTCGCTTGCGATTTATTCGGCTTGAGAACGTGTTGTGTATCAGTGGCTTCTCCTATTGGGATGACGGCGTAGTCGTGTATAGGGAGCAGTTGTAACAATAAACTGTTGGTGACTACTTGGAAATTGTTAATGTTGAGTATGGCAACTAGCACTGTTTCTTTCCCAGTAGGGAGTAAACTGTTGGCCAGGAAGACTCCATCGCCTATCTCTTTCGATAGGCAGAGCATTTCTTCCTTCACTTGCAACGGGACTGTGGTGATCATTTGTGACCTAGCAGGTATGCACATTGGTTCCTCTAAAGTAACCAGATGCTGCCTCATTTCGCAGGTTTCTTGATCACCCAGACAGCTCTTTTCGCATTCCGTCGGCTCTTGTTGAACCTGGCAGCCAGCACTACTCTTTTGAGATGCCTTGGAGACACTGCATGTAGATAGCTTAACCTGTTTAGGTTCCATCTTTTCTGCAAGTGACCTCACTTCGACTGCTTTTAATACAGCTTGTCCGTTTTGCATGACAAGGGCACAGTAAACTCTTCGGGATTTGTTTCCGTACAAGGTAACTTGAGTGCTTTATTTGGGCCTTCAACATTACAATTGTTTGATAGGAAATCGTTTCCTAATAGACCGTCATCGGAAAGACCTGGTAGGTTTTGTACCACCTGAAACTTGCAGGGAATTTTATTTTTAAAATTGAAGTTACCCTTGCAATTTCCCAATGTCTTTCGGGTTCCAAAAGGGGTCTGTAAAGTGCATGCCTCATTGGAATTAATTATTTTGAGGTCTTTAATTGCTCTTTTCTTAATAATACTAACCTCAGCGCCAGTGTCCACTACTAGTTTTGTATGGCCGTTAAGGCTTATGTCCAGTGGAAGTTTCACTGTAGGGACACCAGATTCGGGCGCTTGAGGTGACCCTTTTGATTTGCGTTGTGGGTTTAAAGTCGAGCCGGGGAGTTTTGGGTCGACTGCATGTCGTTTCCCTGACTTCGGGCTTCCCATTTTTGCTTTTGGCGGCAATCTTCGTCTGCATGTCCTCGGCGACCACAAAAGGTGCATTTGAGTCTTATGTTGAAGACTTGAGGACTTTTTGTGTTATGTTGCTCTTGTGTAGATCTGTTGGAGAGGCGTGGAGGAACAATCTGTTGCGTTTGTTGTGTTTTTCTGCAATCACGGACGTCATGTCCATAGATTTTGCAGTTTGAGCAGAAAGGGGTGTTCTTGCGCTTAAGGCAATCTGAATACGTATGACCCTTTCGCTGGCAGAAATTACACGTGATGTAACGGACCAGTGCATCTGTATCCGAGTTTCTGTCATCAGTGTTTGTAAATGGCCTTTGCCGTGACTGTGATGAACCTGGATTATTCACATTGCGTGAAAACTGATTTGGGCTTGGAGCTCGAGGTGATGCGAACATAGGTGTAGATGGCATTTGATAGTAAGGAGCTCTGTAGTAAGCTCTCACTCGTAAATCTGGGTCTACTGGAGCCATTGGAGGGGCTTGTGCCAGAGGACTCTGGACGAATGTAGCACCTTGCTGTAATTTCTCCATGTCCAGGGCTTTTTGAATTAATGCTTCTAAATCACCATCTCCCTGTGTGAGTAATTAGTTACTCCACTTTTAAGAGCATTTTTGGCGAAGTCCATTAGCTGTGTTTTCACAGCCGGGACTGCCTCAGCTCCATACTTTTGTGTCGCAGCCTCATTGCAGATCGTCAACAGCTGCTTCAACCTTGTAGCAAAAGCAGTGAGAGATTCCAATGGATTCTGGCGTGTGCTAATCAATCTATTCACCAATTCTTGATAAGTCTCACGGGGAAGGTAGACCTCAGTGAATGAAGTAGGGACGTCTGAAGCGAATAGCTGATATGCATCACCTCTTAATCTTGTGGGGAGAACCTGTAGGAAAGCCACCTTTTATTCATCGTCAAGGCACTGCATAGTTTGCTTGCAGCAGCCGATGCAGGTCTGTAATTCACTTCCCATTTGTGGGGTATTTTCACCGGAAAATAAGGGGACGAGTTGAACTGTGAGCTTAGCTACCTTTGCGTAGTCCACCATTTTGCGTAGTCTATTAACTGGAAATTTAAATTTGGGTGGACTAGCTGGGCTTGTTTCTGGGCTGACTTCCGTTAAGGATTCTTCGAGCCAATCGATCAGCAGGTCTTCGGGAGTTGGTTCAGCTACTTCACCGTCACTGTCACTTAACCTAACACTCTTATTCTTTTCTAGATCTAAACTGAGTGAGCGTCGAGATTCGGAAAACTGTTCTAGTTCCTCTCGGAACTTTATTGTTTTTTCCTTTAAGGTATTTAACTTGGCGAGTCTGGTCTCACGCTCTGTTTTTAATTTGTGATCTAAGTCACACAATGGCACAATGGGTAATCGTCAGTTTATCCGATTCCCGCGCTCTCTCGTAGAATTTATTTAAAAATTTAGCTAAACTTACTTGACTATTCGGACCTGGCAGAACGGTTCCGCTTCGGAGTCGAGGTCCTGTTGGGCAAAATTCAGCAGCAGATGCTGTACCTTCACCGGGGTGCTGTATTTTTGCACCGGGGGCTGATCCCGCGTCGGCTAAAGATGGAGAATTTTCCCTCGCTGCTGTGTCTGTTTCCTGCTGAGGTAGAGCAGGATTGTCGGCTGGCATATGATGCGTTGTTTGGTGAAAGGGGGCTCCTTGCCTGCTTAAGTCCCTTTGCTGTCATTGAGAGGGGGGTTTCTTTAACCGCCTTCGAGCTCCTTCTGAATCCTGGTCGGTTGATTTCGGTTTGTTTTGCAGCTGGGGGGCCTTTGGGCCGTCTTAACTTCCCCTGGATCTAGTTGAAAAGGGGGCTTATGAGCCGTCTTCGATTTCCTCTTCAACTCAGGATCATTGACTGCTAGCGTTTTATCGTCTGCTTGGCTGAAACTTCAGGCTGCTTATCGAGCTGTGTGCTGGCTGATCTGTATTCGTCCTTCTGGGGGAGTTTGAAATATTTCTCCTCTTCCTTCTGTGGACTGTTCACTGGTATCCCTCGGTGGTGCCTGTGCACTAATTGGGGTGAACGCTTGCCCGCCTGGAGCAGAGGCGTCTAGAGATGGTATCTACCCGAGTGTTGGGGGTGACTGGGCCTGAGTGGCTTAGTCAATGGGACCCCTTAGGTTCGCAGGATAGCGGATTTTACAGCTCTTATACATTTCTACTTTTGGCTTTTCGAAAAGCAGGCTTCCACTATCCTACCGGCTGCGCCAATTTGTTGTATTTATTCGGGACTCACCTTAGCCCAAGGCAATCACTCCACTCTTTTTCGGGAAACCACGATTAAGATAACTCACACACCCTTTTTTTATATTTTCTTTTAATATATTCACAAACTTTTCTTAACCAACTTCGTTTTATCCTTATTTTAACAAAACAACTTATCTAAACTTCTGATTTTTTACTTGTTTGTAATTGAGACAATTTAGGTAACAATTAGTGTACCGCCTCTCGTGACCAACCGAACCGTAATTTTTGTGTACTTTTCCGTCAAAATCAAACCGTTAGTCTGCTTGAATACAATGCTAAAAACCGACTGTATCGAGACTTAGATTTTTCAATCGCAAGTCTAGTGGTTCAGGATAGGAAAGTGCTTAATTAGCATTCCTATCCTGAGAAATATATTTACCGCTGGGCATGTTTAAACATGCCCAGAATTATCGCGACGAACGATGGTTGGAATTGAAATTTGATATTTTCATAAATCCAACCATCGTTGTGCTATCGTGCATACATTGTTGCGATCACAATGTATACAGCTCGCGACAATTTGCTGATAAGAGCTTTTTTCGGTGAAGACTTGATCGTTTCAGTCTTCACCGACGTAAAATTTTCATGCGCCCGATATGTATGTATGTATATATGTGCATACATATCGTATATACGGCAAATCTTACTGAAGGAAGATTTGTCGTGGGGTTTTTTTTCATTGAAACGACTTGGGTTGAAATTTAAAACTTTTATTTTTCCCAAGTCGTTTTGTGGGAAAAATATTTTTATTTGTTGCAAAGGAATTTGAAGAAATTGTAATATTTTGTTTTGTTTATTTGTATCTTTAAGCTCAAGACTAGGCTTAATTTGCCGCTTTATAGTCTTCAAGCTTTAAAGGTAAGCAAGGCAAGGCTATATGCCGCTTTACTGCCTCTGCTTAGGTCGGTTGATCAGGCTGAAGAGTGCCGCTTTGTGATCAGTAGGCTATGAAGCCGAATTACGAGAAATGAATATACTTCAATGCAGTAATAATCAAGTCTGAGCTCTTTATTCTTTTCTTCGTCTTTTATATAATTGTTTTACATAGGTTCTTATGGAAAATCATTCCATAAGCAAGAAATGGCAATTTCAAGAAATGAATTGTCCAATAAGCAAATTCATTGCTTTCTTACTTATTGAATGACCTTTTACAATCATAATTCACATCAATTGTTACGACACACATTTTTGTCACCTACTTGACTTACTTGTAAATGGTATCAAATTGCTGATTCTTAAGATTGTAATTTCTTTTGATAAATTGGAAGTAAATTGTATTTCTGTTAATTTTTGTTTTGCAATATGAGATATACTTGTTTACTAGCATGATATGGCGCTTGCACCATAATGTATGTGCGTACAATGATGTGCTCATATCATGCCATTAAGCATTGTGCATTATTATTATTCATGCTATGTATGTACGTTTGTATATACGTACGTAATGTGTATACTACACCTCTACCCCTAATATGAAAAAAAAATAAATTTGACTTATAGGATGAATTTATTTTTTTTTGTATATCTAACTAATTACTTATCTTATTTATTTACATATTTTCATTATGCTACATATTCTACCATATCCTATGCATTTTGTACAGGTATTACTAACTTCTAAATGCTATCTATTATGTACAGTGTTTATATCTAAGTTAGGATTTTACATTTATGTATATTGGCTATTATGTCTATATAGTTAAGTTAGGATTTTACATTTGCGTACATTAGTTATCATCTACATTATGTCTACATAATTTTAGTCTATTATTGTGTATGTCTTTAAGGTTATTTCTGATTTTTATTGTGGAATTTACTCCGTTTTGGTCTACTATTTTAAATGGACCTTCGTATGGACTTTCTGATTTTTTTCTAGTTCCTTTTCTTAAGTAAACATAATCATTTACTTTGAAATTTGAGGGTTCTACATTTCTCTTCTGTTGAGACTTTCTTTTTATTTTTGATACGTTCAGTGATTCTTTTGCTCTATCATGAGCTCTTTGTAATCTGAGTTTTAATTCATTAGTATAATTATCTATGTCATAGATCATTTGTTCATTATTTATTGTTTCTGCTGGTAAGGTTGTTATTTTTCCATAGACCAATTCAAATGGTGTATAGTTTGTATGTGTGTGCGGTGTGGTATTATAGTAAAATATATAGTATGGTATCCACATATCCCAATTATCATTCTCTGTGAAAGACAAGAGATATTCATTTAATACTCTGTGGTTCCTTTCTAGAGATCCAAGTGTTTCATGATGATACGGTGTTGAAGTTATGTGGTTCATGTTAAATATTTTGCATATACTCTTAAATAATTCATTACAAAATTCTGTACCTTTGTCAGTTTTAATCGTTTTGAAGCATCCGTACTTTAGTATGAATTTTTCTACTAATGCTCGTGCTACTATTTCTGCTTCTTTTGTTTCAATTGGAATCGCTTCAACGAATTTTGTGAGTTCACACTGAACTGTTAATATGTATCTGTAACCATTAGATATTCGTAATGGTCCTACTGTATCTATTGAAATAGTCTCGAAACTACTGTTTGGCGTATTTGTGATTACAAATGGTTCTTTGGTATGTTTTATTATTTTATTTCGTGCGCAAGTTCCACAGTTCTTCACATATTCTTTTATTGTTTTTCTCATATTTTTCCAAATGAATTTTTGTTTTATTTTTGCAATGCATCTTTTTATTCCAGCATGTCCTCCATACGGTGAGGAATGGTATTGTTCAATAATCTCTTTTATTTCTTTCGGATCCGTTAATCTTTTTGGAGAGGTATATAATAATAATCTTAGTGGTATTGCCATATTATTTGAAACATTTTTATACTGCAGTTCATTGAACTTTTTCTTGAATCTGTTTGAATCTATATATTTAAATATTTTATCTTCATAAGATATTGCTAGCTCATATATTTTATTCTTCTTCATCTTGAGTAACAGTTTCTCCAGGACTAAATCTAAATTTGTCCCTAGATTATCGCTGCACTGTATCGATACTTCATCTTCTTTTATTATTATTTTTGGCAATTTGTTTGAGCGCATATTTTCATTACTTTCATATATATGAAATTTAATCTTTTTTACATTTCTAGTATCTGAGGTAGACGTACAATCCCATGCATAAAGTTGGCCAAACCTGTCATTGGATATCTCTGTATTCTCTTCAGAGTTAATTTCTTTTGCTTTCTTTAGCATTCCTCTCGTGATTATATTTATATTTTTTGGGATCATTTCTTTTAAAAGTTTTGAATTTAATTTTATTCGAGATAGAGCATCTGCATTTGTATTCATTCTACCTTGTTTATATATAATGTCAAAGTCGTAATCCATTAGATCAAGTCGGATTCTGGTTAATTTGGATGATGGATTTTTGTGAGTGAATAAGCTAACCAAAGGTCTGTGATCAGTTACTACTATAAATTTTCTACCGTATAAGTATGGTCTGAAATAATTTATTCCCCAGTGGATTCCTAAAAGTTCTTTTTCAATTATTGCCTTGTTTACTTCATGTTTGTTGAGAGTTCGACTCGCATAGCAAATTGGTCTATCTTCACCAATTGTTCCTTGAGAAAGAACCGCGCCTAAGGCTTGATCTGAGGCGTCAGTGGTTAAGATGAATGGTTGTTCAAAATCGGGATATTTGAGAATTGGTGGATTGATTAATTTGTTTTTAAGATTTTCGAATGAGTTGTTACATTCTTCTGACCACTCAAAAAGTTTGTTCTTTTTAAGAAGGGAATTCAGAGGTTTTGCTATGTTTGCGAAATTTGGTATAAAACGTCTATAATATTTGCAAAATGCGATGAATCTTCTGACTTCGTCAGCATTTTTAGGAATAGGGTAATTTTGAATAGTGTGATGCTTATTAGGATCAGTTTTTATACCTTTTTCTGTTATTTGATGACCGAGGTATATTACTTCTCTTTTTAGAAAATTGCATTTACTGGGATTAAGTTTCAGATTATATTTTTGAAGTCTTTGAAAAATTTTTTCGAGATTTTTGTTATGATGTTGAAGACTACATCCAAAAACAATAATGTCATCAACATATATAAAAGCATTAGATTCTAGACCACTGAGTGCTATAGATAACATTCTTTGGAAGCTGTTTGTTGAAATCTTCAAGCCGAATGGCAAACGTTTAAAGTGAAAGTGTCCTCGATTTGTCAAGAATGCTGTTAAATGTCTTGAATTTGGATTGATTTCAATTTGGTGAAATGAACTTGTCATGTCTAGAGTTGAGAAATATTTCGCTCGACCTAGATGGTCTAAGACATCTTCAAGTCTAGTTAATGGGAATTTATCATCAACAATTTTTTTGTTGAGCTGTCTAAAATCGACTACAAGTCTCCATTTTTTGGTATCATCCGTACTTTTTTTTGGTACTATCAATAAAGGTGAATTATATGGGCTAGTTGACTTTTCTATTATATTATCCTTAAGCATATCTTGAACTTGATCATTTATTTCTTGTAACTGTGAATGCGGTAAACGGTAATTTTTGACATAAACCGGACTATTTTCAATGCAAGCTATATCTTGTTTGTAAAAGTTATTTGCTGTTAATTTTTCATTAGGCAAATGAAATATACCTTGGTATTCTTCACACAAGTGTAGTATTGAATTTTTAGCTTCTGTATCTAGACCTTCTATTTTTAATTCGTTTTTTAATTTTGCAAATCTGTTGCTAGAATCTTTGAATGTTGTATTAAGCGGATTTAATACATAATAGTGTTTTAATGATTGAATTTCAGGCGTGAAATTTTCTAAATTAACTTTCAAATCTGTCGTATTTAAGATCTTTATATTGGCGATGCCTTGAGCTGGGACTATTGTATTGGCAATGAATACTCCTTTGCAAATTTCTTGGTTATAAATTACACTGTCTTCCTTGATGTTCAGACGTACTGCCTTTATTACTTCGCATCTTGGAGGAATAGTGATAAAGCTGTTAAAATTGCTTCTTATCGGTATCACTATTTCTTCATTCTGCGTATGTATGGCGAGTGTAAATGTCTCATAATCAATTTTGCATAAGTATTTCATTAAAAAATCTCTGCCAATTATACCATGAGTCAATAATGGTAAGTTATTGTCTACCATATGAAATTTGTGACTTAGATTAAAGTTTTCATACATTAGTTTCATGACTGTTGTTCCAAAGGATAATGTTTCAATGTTTGTTATGCCCGTAATTTTGCACGTTTCATCTTCATCTAAATAATAATCATTTAAATTATTTAATTTGCAGATAGATATGTCTGCACCTGTATCAATTAGAAAATTAATGTTTTTACCAGACAATTTGTCTTTTAATGTTACAAAGTTTGTTACATTATTGTTTAGTTGAAGAATTCGCGTATTTATATGTTTTTTTATTTCGATGCAGTACCTGGGCTGCTGTTGTTTGCTGTGTCTTGGATAAAATTTACTGTACGTTGCCTATTGTATTGTGAGTGGTTTATATTGTTGTTGTTCGAGCGTGTATAGTTACTGTGCTTTTGAAAATTTTTACTGGTGTTAAAATTTGAATTATTTCTTTGTGTATTATAGTTTCTGTTATTTGAAAATTTTCTTTGTGTTTGTCCACTGTTACTTTGATTGTATCTATCCTGTGTAAAATTGTTATAGCTATTATTGTTTGGAAACGATCTATAGTTTCTATTAAAGAATCTTTGCTTGCTTTGAAATTGTTTATTATATGAATATATCTGTGGTTCTAGAGGTTTCTCAATTTGTGAAGCTAGTGCAGCTGCTTCAGAGAATTTCGTGCATTGCGCTGCAAAAATTGTTGGTTTGAGATTTTCATTTAAACCATTTTGAAAAATATTAAGTGCCAGTTTATCATTTAATTTGGTTACCGTTTCTCTATTAACTTCACCTACTTCTTGAATTTGTAGGTTATTCAAGTCATTTATCAGATTTAACACTTTGTCCGTGAATACTTTGATTCCTGAATTTCTTTGTTTTAGTTCAGCGAGTTGTGAATAAATTTTTTGTGGTGTGTTACCTGATTTAAAACTTGCTTTCAGTGTTGTCCTCAACTCTTTCACTGATATTGGTGTTTCCGCTGTGACCATTCTATTCTTTGCCTTATGGGATATTCTTGCGTTCCAAACGAAATTTATTAACTCTTTCTTGGAGTCATCTTTTAATGTTTTATCATATAATTCTATGATTGTTAGGAAATTATCTAATTCCTTGTATTCTCCAGCAAATTCTGGAATTATTTTTAATGCTGTCACTATGTCAAATGCAGCCATTTTTATTCTATTGTTGTCTTCTGTAGTTTCACAACTAGAATCCGAATCGTAGTCTAATCTTGTCTCGTTGTAGCTTTCCTCAATTTTCAAATTTATACAATATTTTGCTTTCAGGTATATACCATTGAATCTTTGTATTGCAGTCTCTAAATCTTTACTCGAATATTGTACTTTTAATCGATTTGCTATAGATTCGAATTCCTTATGAATCTCCTTTAATCTAGTAGACTTGTTTAGGAGATTTTGAGCCGAAAATTTTCTTTGGGGGTTTTTAGTGAAAGTTTGGTGTAGTTTTTCTACTTTCTTGATTAATTTCTCGCAATCTTTCATCAAAATTTAAAATTTATCGTAAGACATGGTTTATATTTTAATTTTCTTTATTTATTCATAAAATTTTTTTTTTTTTTTTTTTTTTTTTTGTATTTATATATTTTTACTCTACACTTTAAATGATATATTTTAAAATAATGTTAAGTAGATACCATAATTTATAATCAAATCCTCTATAAAAAAATCTATTGAAGATATAATTTCTTTGAATATTTGCTTAAGTTATACAACATATTCGTAAGTACTTTGAACAATCGATAAATATAAAATTTTTTTTTTTTTTTTTTTTAAACTCTTACTACAGTATTCGAATATCGTTTCTTTAAACCTTTTTTATGCTCTTTGTAAAGAAAGTAAAGAAATTGAATTAGTTTAAGTAATAATATTATTAACAGTATTGTTAATATTTGATTATTTTCTATTTGTACTGTGTCTTCTATGTTGATGTTGTTGACAATTTCCCCGTTATTGTCCGCCTGTTTTGACTGCGTTTTTCCCATTCTAACTTTTGTAGTGGTTAAGTGTCTTCTTGTAATATTCGTTGTATGGAACTATAGGTTGTTCTCCTGCTTTCTTGCTTTCAACTTTTTCTTCGTAAATTCTCCTCGATAGATTTCTTCTCTGGATATCTTTGGGCTGCTGCAGTTGTTTAACCTTCTTTTGGAGATTCCTTTGCTCGTTCTTCAGCTGTTTAGCTTTCTGTAGTAGTTCCTTCTTCAATTTCTTGTCCGTTGTTATAGGAATGATGCGATGAATTTCGCCTAACTGCTGCCTTAGTTTAACTGCCTTCCCTCCTCTTGGCCTCTTCGTCAGCTTGCTCTGCAACGTGTTTAATGAAATTGGCTGTGGACCTGCTTGCGGGTTGGCTCGTATTTCCTTCTGTAGCGCAGATGCCTTCTGTCTATACTCCTCCAGTGTAATCTTTTTGTATTTGGCCGTATTTGTAGGCTCATATGTCACGGTCGCCATGTAATATTTGTTTTGTTTATTTGTATCTTTAAGCTCAAGACTAGGCTTAATTTGCCGCTTTATAGTCTTCAAGCTTTAAATGTAAGCAAGGCAAGGCTATATGCCGCTTTACTGCCTCTGCTTAGGTCGGTTGATCAGGCTGAAGAGTGCCGCTTTGTGATCAGTAGGCTATGAAGCCGAATTACGAGAAATGAATATACTTCAATGCAGTAATAATCAAGTCTGAGCTCTTTATTCTTTTCTTCGTCTTTTATATAATTGTTTTACATAGATTCTTATGGAAAATCATTCCATAAGCAAGAAATGGCAATTTCAAGAAATGAATTGTCCAATAAGCAAATTCATTGCTTTCTTACTTATTGAATGACCTTTCACAATAATAATTTACATCAATTGTTATGACACACATTTTTGTCACCTACTTGACTTACTTGTAAATGGTATCAAATTGCTGATTCTTAAGATTGTAATTTCTTTTGATAAATCGGAAGTAAATTGTATTTCTGTTTTGTTTTGTTTTGTTTTGCAATATGAGATATATTTGCTTACAAGCATGATATGGCGCTTGCACAATAATATATGTGCGTACAATGATGTGCTCATATCATGTCATTAAGCATTGTGCATTATTATTATTCATGCTATGTATGTACGTTTGTATATACGTACGTAATGTGTATACTACAAAATTGCTGATGGCAATTTCTTCGCCTTGTAGAGAGATAAGCTAACCATGTTTTAAGCATGGTTAGCTTCTACATATTATGCATGAATGATAATTTAATATACCATTTTTAACCTCTTTTTAGGTATATTGTATTGTATGTACAACAGTACGCAGGATTATAAAATATAAAATTTTATGTCGTATGGTATATTTAGTTTAAAATTGTAAATTTTGCAGATAACGAGTTATTTGAAAAAACCACAGATTTATTTTGTACCATTTTCACTCTCAGCTTCAGTATACAAATTTTTTTTTCCAGAAATTCTTTAACGCTAAATATTGAGCTTTGGTATTTATGCCATTCAGTAGCAACTGTTTTTTCCGTGCTTGGAAATGTTAAACGGGAGTCGAATGAAATCTGCAATATGTATGTGAATATTCCGCTATCTGCTTTGATTTTACGAAAATAAATATGAAAAAATTAATTATTTTTTCGATCTATGCGCACGATTTAAATATATCCAGGTGTTATTTAGAGTATTTCGACTTGCTTAGTTTAATATGCTTCAACTGTATACTCTCCATGATCAAATTTCAAGTCTACACAAGAACTATACCTACCAGCTCCGGACAAAGGAAAAAGTAGTTGAAACAAGTCAACTTTATCTGTTTTTACTAGCTTTCGTCTGAAATTCAAGGTTGTCCGCAACTTTTCTTTGACTAAATTTATCTCATCCGGTAATACTGCCTCTTTGAAGAAGTTGAGATCCTGCTTAAAGATCTCTTCATTTTCTTCTATCACCTTTTCTGGAGGTTCTTGGATCGATTCATTAAATTGAAATTCTTTTTTCAACTTTCTTTTGCGAACCGGACGTTCTTTAGTTTTACTTGAAGAAATCCGGTATTACTAGAGTTAAATAGAAGTTCCTATAAGCTCAATATTAATGAGTTTTATTTTATACATAAATAATTAACACAAAAAGTTACGGTTTCATTTTTGGCGTTCACTGACTTGAGGCAAGGAAAAACGGTAACATAAGCTGCAATTTGCTCATATCTCGATAGCTTAAATCCAAAGTTTTCTTCTAAATATCTCGCGAGATATATTATGATTCTCCTTCTTTCGTTGTCTGTTAAGCTTTCCTTCAAACTATAGTTTCGTATGATATCCTTACCGGATGCCTTATTGCAAATGTATTGCTTCAAATTCTAATATACATTTGGATATATTTATAAAATTTCAAAGTTCAATATAATTTTGTTCTCACTTCTGATGTTATGATCAAACGGGGCCCTATGCAAGCATTGGATCTCCTTAAAGCTGCACTGTGTGTTAAAACATTTTCC
Source organism: Dioctria linearis (assembly GCA_963930735.1). Taxonomy (NCBI): domain Eukaryota; kingdom Metazoa; phylum Arthropoda; class Insecta; order Diptera; family Asilidae; genus Dioctria; species Dioctria linearis. The sequence goes on from OZ005741.1 coordinate 98,788,509, forward strand.
TCGACTGAACTAACAACAGAATCTTCGAGTGGTTGTTTATTTAGATTTACGATTGTTTTAGTTTTAAGGTTTAAGATAAATGACGGGTGATGAATAAAGTTCTTAACATAACTTTCAAAAATATCTGGATCTATTACCGCATCTTGACAATTTTCAAAGCACGAAAAGTCATCGAATGGAATAGTTGTGTTTTCTAGAGCTAAACATGACATTGAAATGTACTTATTCAGGTAAACAAAAAAAATGTACAATAGAAAGATTTTTCCGTATATTCACAAATATGTTTTTTATACTCTAGATGAAATCTATAGGAATGGAATGGAATAGTTGTGTTTTCTAGAGCTAAACATGACATTGAAATGTACTTATTCAGGTAAACAAAAAAAATGTACAATAGAAAGTTTTTTCCGTATATTCACAAATATGCTTTTTATACCCTAGATGTAATCTATAGGGTACACTTAGTTTGCCATTACGAATACGAAATACGAAAAACCACTATTACATGTTGAGTTCGGCGTCGATATTGCTATCCTTTCCAGTCAGCCGGCAGCGAGCGAGCACTTAGCTTTGTCGTTAGAATTTTTATGCATTATTCGAGGTCGACAGCAATGCCAATTGTTGGAAGAATATCGATACACCGATATTTCCATTTTTTTCACCAATATTTTGCTCATAAAATATCGATATCCTTAGTATTGTCGATATTTGGTATTATATGTAAAATACTATAATGTATTGCGATTGCTCATATGATTGACCTATGCTCTTAGGCAATATGCAAATTTAAAAACAAAATTTTTGCAAGGCAACCCTATGAAGGAGTTACCTGATTTATCCCATTTTTTGAAATTCGAACTTAAGTCTTTTTTTTAAAAAAAAGTTCGTTGCAGTTTCAGTTAAATGAACGCGATCTCGGCGTCTGGACAGACAGACGGACGAACAGACAGACATGCAAAAATCAAAATAACAAAAAATCTGTCTATTCTTTTTTGTTTCCTTTCGTTCTAATAAATTTTACACAGTCGTCGGGGACACTTGAATGAAAGTGAGATGAGATGAGATGACTATCATAATAAGGGTGATAGATTAGATTTAATATTTGCTGTTAAGTAGCTTTTTAGAAAAAGTAATAAGGGAAATGAGTAAACGATTGCATCTAGTGTTTAATTTTCATCAAAATATAAAAGCAGTGAAACATACGTCGAAATATCATTTTTTATCCAATTCGAATAAATTAAAAAATATCACATGTGTAATAAAATAAAGCAATTCACTTGTAGTACATCTACATGTTATATTATAAATATAGAAATTCAATATAAAGTTTGCATTTGTACCTATATAAACCAAATTGAAATTATGACATGTGTATTAAGGCCTTAGGCCACCCTAGAATTTTCGAAAAATCCATTTTTTTTTCTTTGTTTTAAAGGATCCCTTATGGCGTCAAAAATGATGTCCCAAAAGATTATGGCGGAGAAAAATCTTTAAGTACTCCGTTTTCGAGCGGTAGCGAGAAGGTCCGTTAGGGGACTAGAGAAGGTATACGTCAGATGTTATTGAAAATATTTATTTCCTGACTAGTCTGGCGAGTTTAGAATTGTGGAACGGCTGTTTTAGACAGTTAGGCACGGCCTGAGACAACAAAACGCGGTCCAACATAAACGAAAATTTTCAAGCTCGCTTATTTTTGGTATTTTCAGATGAATTATTTCACTTTTCGGAAGATATTTTTGAAGAAACAGTTTTTTCTCAAAACCTTTTTCACTGTTGTAAAAGATGCAATCGTTGATAACAGACCAGGTAGATGATTATAGTCGATAATTCCGCTGTTCCACTTCAAGCCATTGATATTTTTAAAATTGAACTCGTTCTGCAGTCTGTATTTAAAATCCAGCTCTTCCAGAGGATAAAGCGCCTTGAAGAAATATAGGCTAGGCATTATAGAGCCTGTTCGAAGAATAGAAACTTCCTTCGCAAAGTATTGTGCATTGTTTCCAACAGCAAACTGAATGTCTAATATAACAGTTCCTGAACTCATGACTTATATATACTTTACACAGAAAATACCAAATTGATATTGAATATTGAATTGCATTTATATACAATTTGAATATTTGTAATTTAAAACAACACCCTTGCATTTAGTATTAAAATTAAAACTGAACTATGTTCGCTTCTACTTGAAGTATTTCATCAGAACAAAACCCTGCATTAGACTGGTTGACGGCAGATATTAAATTGACGATTAATTTTCCATCAAGCTACTAACCCAAACCGGTTTAACTTCTGGGTTGTTTGGCAGAAACAAAGATAATGAAGCTTTACTGCCTTTTTCTACGTTTGAACTTATTTCGTCTATCATTTCGTTAAAAGCACTTTCCATCCACCGCAGTAAGTTATCCATTTCTTGTTCCGAATTATCCTTTGACTAAAACAGCATTTTTATCCCGTTCATTTTAAATTTTTTGAAATGTTTAACTTCTTTAAAAAGAACATTTATGTAATTACCACCCGCCGTTTGCACGACATCATTTGTAAATTTGATCGGTTCACTGCTAGAGTTAGCTCTATCTAATGTCTTTTCCGTTAAACTGTCGGTATTAAGTTCACGAGGCATAAAATTATCACATTCAAAAACGTCGGTAGTTTCTGTAATTCTAACATTTTTCTTAAGCACTGCTATATCATTAGATTTTTTCTGAGGATTTTCATATAATATAATGGAACTACAGGGTTTGCGAATTTCATCGAATATATTTAAAGTTTCCTTAATTAAAGGATGGTCTAAACTATTATTATTCAAGAACGCATAATCAAAAATAAGTCCATAAACACTTACAATGTTTTCTATAATATAATTAATATTTTTATTTTTTAATTCCTTAATTCCTGAATTTAAAAAACAGGGAAACAAAGATTTGTCATTTTTTATCGTTGTTTCTAATAAATATAAAAACCCCTGGTTATCCATTTTCAAGAACAACTTCTCGTTTTTAACTGTCTTCCGCTTGTTTATAACTTACTGTTTTTTACAGGTAGGTATATCCTTTTTAAACTGGTTTTCACGTGATTTAATTTTCTTCAAACTCGGCTTTATTATTTAATTATTAAACAGCTCTATTTATACACGACACCAACATCGCCAAAAATTCTACAGTATAAACATACTAATATAAAACGCCTTAAAAACTTTTTAAAATTAAACGAATTCGTCGACAAACTCAGCCTGAATATTTCATTGCCAGGTTATATATATTTACCAATATATGAAAAAGGAAAAAAATAGCGAGAATAAAAATTAAATTTACCATTCACGTAAAGTAAAATTATTTATTGCTAATAATGTCTTTACCTGTAATTATATATACCTATTGGAAGTGTACGCTGGGCGTATCTAGTTTACAACAATGAAAAATAATAGTCTGCATATTTTAATGAGCTGTTTAACCTTAATCCATGTTCAGTTTTACATAAATCAGAAATCTTTAAAAGTCTGATAAATTGCCCTCCCCCGAGTAAAATGAAAATGTAGGACTATATAAACTCTGCGCTTTTAAAGAAAATTTTAGAATACAAAAGAAAACAGAGCACTACAGCTCACTTCAATTTTGTAGAACTGGAATTATAAGAACATGGTAGGTATTATCAGTCTTAAATATTTTATATAATTTAATAATTTTGTCTTATTCAGAGCACCTTTGATTTATTAAATGTTGTGGCCGAGGGAAGTTTCAGCGCCGTGGTCTCTATAACTTCGTTGGAGATTGGTAAAGAGTACGAGATAAAGCTATTCAAGCTGCTTAAGACGAAGTATGGTGTTAGGTTAATGGCCCATTTGCAGAATGAGACCTGTATTTTTTTACCGCCTTGCTTCTCGGAAAAGATGAAGACTCAACGACAGATAGACGAACTTAACCAAACGCCACAATATTTAATCTACAACGGAAAAGACGAGACAAAAGGCGGATTTTTAAATCTTCACTTCATCCAAAAAAAATTAAAAAATTTTCAATAAAAAATTAATACAACCATCATTTCGTGTTTTTCACTTAACTCCCAACCACGTTTTCAGCTCATAGTTCACACAAATCTTAAAGATAAAATAAAGTGTTACTTTTGCTCCCTGGAAATGTATGCTATGAATTGTCCAGAAGACGTTGAAGCAGAACATATACGTCTCTCCCCAAAGTGTGTCTATGCAAACGGTAGGGATGTTTGTGGCCCGTACAACCAGCCATTGTTGCAGTCAAACTCATCAAAATATATCTTTAAAATTTGCAGCAGGAGCAATTATTGTTTTAGGATTATGCTGTGAAATTTATTACTTTTACCGGCCATTTAAATAATAAACGAGGCAACGACACACCTACAATCAAATCTTCTGGTTTCGATTTAACAGAAGAATTTTCGCAAGGGAAAAGATGACACAGAGAGCGGAAAAAATTAAAAATTATTCAATAAAAATTGATATAACCTACATTTCGTGTTTTTTTCATTTTTTCAGAGTTCAAGTTCACCAAACCGTCAACCTGTTTTCACCGGCACGAGCCCCTTTGTTTCCATATGTACCTGTAGCAGATCTGCTGGCCAGTCGACTCTTTTTTATTTTCGTTTTTGCTTTTTGTTTACGTTCTCATTTTCTACTCGCTCGTTTCAACTAAAGATCATCATAACATGGATGATCTCCCATTCCCACACACATTTACATACCAAAGTGGCTCGACCTCCTTACGTTCTCTGCTTAAGCTACCATACTCGTTCGTTCCAGGTGAAGCTCATGATAGCATGTATGATCTCCCATTCCCACACACGTTCACCATTCCAAAGTGGGACAAAAAAGCTCGATCCACCGATTTAATGGAAAGAATTCCAGCGTCTCCGTTTAATTTACACATGTGAGACTTTCGACAACTCATAGTCGCACAGAATTTTTTACTCGTTTTCTGATTCCAGAGCTTTTTTTAAAGATCCACCTACCTGCCATAAGAAATGCACGCAAATTGGTTCAAAGTGGGACAAAAACATGTTGTCCCTCTCGCACCTAGTACAACTGGTACTAGTAGTGTCCATATACTACTAATGTTCTTCAATAATCTTACAAGAAGTAGGCACCGTTCAATTCTAAACGTGGTATCGTCATTGGTTTATTGGGTGCTACCTTTGTCTTTGACGTTAGCAAATGTGTAACAACTGTACCATCGTCTTGTTCTACTCTTAAGTAGATTGCTGCAGCGTATGCCTTGCATGATGCGTCGCAGAATCCATGAATTTGCATGCGTGAATCTTTCGAGGTTTGAATCTATCTCGGGATTCGTAATTGCTCCAATAAGTGTAGATTGTCAGTGAATTGTCTCCAGAGCTGATTAATGTTGTCCGAAACAGGCTCATCCCATGATGAGCCCGTAATCCATAAGTCTTGCATTAGAAGTTTAGCTTCTATGATTACTGGAGCTAGCCATCCTAGAGGATCATATAGGTATGCGAGCCCTGATAAGATGATGCGCTTTGTAAACACTGCGTGATGCGACAGTCGTTTTATTGCAAAGTGAAGTAATCTTCTTTTGGAAACCACTTAATTCCCAATGTTTTAATTGAGTCATTTTCTGAGAACATTAGAGAGTTTTTCAGTTCGACATGATCTTTAGGAAGATCTTTTAACAGTATATTATCATTGCTGGTCCATTTGCTCAAATTGAACCCAGCTGAATTCATCATTTGTATAAGTTGATGTTGTAATTCCTTTGCGTCTTTTAAATTGTCAGCTCCAGACAAAAGATCGTCTACATAAAAGTTATTAAATACCGCATCTGCTGCAAGCGGCTAGTTATGTTTTTCATCTCTTGCCAATTGTTGAGGCGTCCTTATGGCCAGATATGGACCTGACGTTGTACCAAAGGTTGCTGTCTTTAGTTGATAATCTTGAAGTATGCCCTTTTTTGGGTGTCGCCACACTATTCTCTGAAATGTCCTATGATTCGGCTGAATTTCAATCATACAGTACATCTTCTCGATGTCTGCATTCATGACAGTCCTATATTTCCTCCAATTCAACAATGTCGTGAATAATGTCGACTGAATTGTTGGTCCCTTTAACAAATGTTGATTGAGAGACTCTCCATTTGTCGACTTCGCGGATCCGTCAAATACAACACGTAGTTTAGTTGTTGAACTGTTCTTGAATACATCATGATGAGGAATATAGCAGTGATTCTCGCCATCTTTATGCGGGTTTACCTCTTCCATGTGTCCTAAATTGAGATATTCGTCTAAACATTTCTCATACTCCAATTTGAAATCAGCGTTTTTTGCAAATTGTTTTTGTAAGCTCTCTAAACTTCTAATTGCTTGTTGTCTGGAATTACCCAATTTTGGTGTAGTATTATCTACAAACGATAGTTTCGTTTGATATTTTCCTCAGTCTAGACGAACGCAGGAATTTTGAAAGATTCCTTCACAGACCACTTCATCTTGTGAGGGAATGGGTTTCGTGGAAACTTCTTCGGTTTCCCAAAACTGTCTAAGCTGCTTATTCAAAGCATCTGTATGTGTCATGAAAGCCTTTACTGTGCTCTCATGTGCTGCTTTTTCAGCTGATCCTAATAGCATCCAACCGAAGATTGTCTTGATGGCTGTTGGTGTATTAGGTGGACCCTGTACAATTCCTTCTTGTACGATTTTAGCATAAACTTTGGCTCCTAGAAGTGTATCTATCTTGCCTGGTTTCCAGAATGTAGGATCTGCTAAGTTGAGTTGATCTAAGTGCTTGTAGTTAACTTTAGATATAAATTTTGTTGGTAACGCATCAGTGATTTTGTCAGTTACCAAAAAATCCTCTGAGATTGCTGTCGTATCTTCTCCACAGGACTTCAGTGATAGCTTGGTTATCTTGCTCGAATTACCTGTTAAACTTATGTTCAACCCTATTACAGTCATTAGTGTTGGACTGCAAATAGCCTGCAATTTGTGACATGCAGACTTTGTGATAAAAGAGCATTCTGATCCTGAGACAGCGCAATATTTGTGGCCTTCCGTGCTCACCTTGGGCTTTTACTAAAGCCGTAGATAGTAACGCGTAAGATCGTTCTCGATTCATGTAAGTATGGGTTGTAGTTCGATCTTCTGTACCCTGATTGGTACCTAGTCTGACTTGGTCAAGATTGCTACTATCTCTGCGTTGTTTTTGTTCAAGTTGCCTTGGGTTGGTGTTGACATCAACTTCAACAGATTTGGATTGTAGGTTAGTAGCTTCTACATTCCTAGGTTGCAAATTGTTTGCTTTTACATCCTGATGTATCGATGTATGATGCATTTGTTTGCATTTTACACATCGATATCTACTAGCAAAATTCCTAATTGAATGTTTCCTTGATAAGCAGTTGTAGCAAAGTCCATTTACCTTGATGAACCTTTTTCTGCCTTGAATATCCATCTTCTGGAATCTTGTGCAATTCTGAAGTAGATGATCTTCATTACATGCTGAGCATTACACTGACTTGATTGTGTGTAATGCTTTCATTGTAGTTGGTTGTGAGTGACATTTGGCTTGACTTGACTTGGATGCCAGCGTGTCTGACATTGCCTCTAAGATGTTCAATCGAGTGTCCGAAAATGTGAATAATTGTTCATAAGTTGGCAGCTCCTGTGACGCTTCTTGGTTTTCTTCCCACAATCTTAATGTTGCGAAAGGCAGCTTCTGTACTATAAAGTACACAAGTAATACATTCCATGGCGCAGTATTAACTTGCAAACCCTTCAGTTGCTGTAGACACTCTTGTGTAGTGTCAACTAGTGACTTTAATTCTACAGCTGTTTCTGAAGTTATTTTGGGTTGATTTGTCAAAATCTTAAGCTGATGATTTACGAGAATCTTCTTATTCTCGTACCTTGCCTTTAGTTTGTTCCAGGCGGGTAGATAATCTTCATTTGTGATGGGAGTGTGACGTAGTAATTTTTCCGCATCACCTAGTAAAGAGCCTTTCAAATAGTACAATTTTTGAACATCCTTCAAGTTTGTGTTGTTATGTACTACGGCTGTGAATAAATCTTGGAACGAGCGCCAGCCGTCATAGTTACCATTATACTTTGGCAATATGATTTTTGGTAATATATTTTGTTGTTGTTGTTCCACACGAGTTTGTTGTGCTAACAATAGTGTGAAATCTGCCAACTCTGTTGTAGGATGAATTAAATCGTATAATTCTCCTATATATATGCAATATGAATTCTCCATGTTGCTATATGTTTCATCAGTGATGTATTTTGGGCGGTGTTTCTATGATCAGTTCATTGATTAGCTGATCAATCTGTTCATATTCAGCCCATGTCCGCCTGATTTCAGAGAGTTGCCTTTGTACAAACCCTTTGAATGCTTTTCTGTTAATGTCTGCTGTCTATTAGCAATTGCTTTCTTCAGGCGATTCCTTAAAGCTTGTTCCTTGTTTAACAAACTTTTCAACCCTGTCATTTTAAATTAGTTAAGAAACTTGAGCAAAAAACTAACTAAATTTTAAATTAACAATTCTCTGAATTGAATGAATTGCAGTCTAATTTTACTTCCTACAGCAATGAATATAGACTCCAATAAATGAAGCAAACGAATCGTGGATGGAACCACCAAATGTTGAATCTTACAGAAACTTGTGCTACTGCCAATTTGACTGACAGCTGATTTAATCAAAAACAAAAATGTCTGAACTGCCCAATTTCTTCCTTCCTCTTGTAAAACAGAAATTGTGCGCATTCATAAATTAACTCCGTGCTGCGAAATTCTTATTTATCACCTGTAAATATAAAAACGAGTTGATTTTCTTCAGTTTAAGCACTAGTGCAACTTCCTATAAGCTACTACTAGTGTAAACCTCTCTCTTATAGATAATCAACAGAAAGGAACTGTAAAACTGCCACGTATGGGCACAAAAAATGAGTTTTCAATATGTGGTCATGACACTGATGCTTGCTGCCCGCTGTCAATCAACGTAGAAACTAAAATTCAAAACAACGTTTAAGCACAATCACATGTAGGTGGCGGTAGTGTAGAGGTAATATAAAGATATCGTTTGGTTGCTCATTTATCACTGACTTTTATTCTCTAAACGATTTTTTGCTCTATAAAAAGTAATTACTAAATAAATTATTTCAAGTTAATCTAAAAACAAACTGCAATTCTTTAATTCATTTAAATCTATATCTAAGTTAATGATTATGAATTCTGCTCAAATTTCTTACTGCTAATAAATAATTCAACTTATGCTTTAGTAGATAAACTATGACAGTACCAGATCACTGTTTAGCCTCCAGGATTTCACCACAGATGGCGCCACCGTCGCTAGGTGGGTTGAGTCCATACTAAATGTGGGTGTGTCTTGGCTGTATAGTTTTGTGTCTTGGATGTTGGGGATACGAGACCAATTTGGGGAATACGAGACCATTTCCAGCACTCTCCAGCATAGGGAAATAGCATAGGATTTCGATTTTGTTGCTGGAGTTCGCTTATTTTTCATCTCGAGTTTTGGGCATACGAGATCACTTTGGGGATACGAGATCACTTTCAGCACTCTTCAGCATAGGGAAATAGCATAGGATTTCGATTTTTTTCTGGAGTTCGCTTATTTTTCATCTCGGGCTTGTAGCCTCTAAGTTGACATTAAGTCTTTCATCTCGAGTTTTGGGGGTACGAGATCACCTCACCCATAGATGGCACCATAGTCGCTAGGTGGCTTGAGTCCATAATGTGGGGTTGTGTATTGATGGTACTGGTTTATGCCTTGGATGCGCCATTGGGTCTTGGATACACCATTGTGAGGTTGCCTGAGCTGCATTTGCCGATACTAGCAGCATGCCTTGGTTTTGCTGTTTTTTAGAGTGGAAGTTTTAGATATCAGCATGACCTCATGATGCCGCCTTGGTTCTGCTGTTTTCTTGCTTGAAGATTTCTTAGCTGGAGAAGCTGTATATATCTGCATGACGTCACATAAAATGTTGCACATAAATTTCTTAGCGGAGAAGATGTAAATATCAGCATGAGGTCACCTTGGTTTTGCTGTTTTCTTACTTGAAGTTTTCTTAGCAAGGAAACTGTAGAAATCAGCATGACATCACATTGATTTTTTTTTGCTGTTTTGAAATCGCCTTGGTTTTTTGTTGTTTTCTGATATCACCTTGGTTTAGCGGAGCGAAAGTTTTAGATAAGTACCTAGATTTGTTGTTGTTTTCTAGATAAATGGATATATGTAATGATGAAATAAAACAAATGATGGGAAACTAATTATTTTTTATTTATTATTATTATAAATATAATTATTATTACTTCTTAATTAAATTAAATTAATTTTTTTCACTTTTTGCACTCTTAGTCTTCAATAATAAAATTTCCGAATTTTCGCACTACACTAATGTTTTTTTTCAACTTCGCCAATTTGCCTTCAATTTGGCGTAGCTCATTTTTCTTCTCAGCTTTTGCAGCCCGCAGGCTCACCTTTTCGGCCTTCATTGTCCTCTTAATCGCTGAAAATGTTATGGAGAGGTCATTATAGAAGCCTTCGCTTCTATATAGTGACCCTCTCAACATATTCAGCCCATGAATCACCTAGGAGTTATAGAAACTTAATATATTTATAAAATTATAATAAACAAATTACTCACAGCTTCGCGACGCTGCTGCTGACTCTGCTGGTGGCTCTGCTGCTGTTGTTGTTGTTGCTGCTGTTGCTGTATTTGGAGAAAATAATTAATTATTAAAAAAATATTTTAATAAATTTCAGAGCAACTTACTTCTGACATCTTGACCTTTCGGAAATCGATTCAGAATGAGCTAAACTCTTTAGATAATTTGAACTTCTTCTATGCATATCTTGATAAAAAAATAATGCGTTTGCAAAATCTTGCAAATATTTCATTTTTTATAAAGCATCAATATGTAATTTAATATCATCACACTTCTTGTAAACAAATTCATATAGTTTGCCGCTGCAATACAAATGATTCGAACTCGTATATAAACACTAGATATTATTATAATCAAATTCGGAACAACAGACCAATCCTCTAATCTTTTTTTCACGTAATTTTGCTATCAGCTCGAGCAGAATAAACAAATTCATATAGTTTGCAGCTGCAATACAAATGATTCGAACTCTTATATAAACACTAGATATTATCATAATCAAATTCAGAACAACAGACCAATCCTCTAATCTTTTTTTCACGTAATTTTGCTATCAGCTCGAGTAGAATAAAGTAAACAAATTTAAGTAATATCAACACTTGATTATTTCAATAAAATCTTTCTACATTCCAACAATCTTTCTATATGTAATTTCATCATCTTAAGAGAATAAAGTAAACCAATTTAGGTAATATCAACACTTGATTTTCAGCTCCTCAATTTATAGTCATGATTCCAAAACAAGTTTAATCCTGCTTAAAGCAAATTTGCAATATCAGCACATTAAGCTGAATGATTCATGTAATTTGATACCACACTTCCTGTAAGCAACCCAATTCCAAGGATTTTACTGATCGAAACGTTTCCTTGGAATTCGTAAACATCCTGTTGTAAACAAATTTAAGCAATATCAGCAAATGATTCATGTTTATTCTACTGATCGAAACGTTTCATTGGAATTCGTAAACAAATTTTCACATCCTGCTGTAAACAACTTTAAGCAATATCAGCAAATGATTCATGTTTATTCTTTTCATATAATTTGATACCACACTTCCTGTAGGCAGCCAACAATTTTATTTTTCCAAGAATTTTACCGATCGAAACGTTTCATTGGAATGTAAACAAATTTTCACATTTTCATGTATGCATTCATGTAAACAATCTTATTTGCAAATTCGACCAGCAGAATAAAGTAATCAAATTAATTTGAGTGATTTTCTTATCGTGTAATTCGATATCATCTCAGCCTGTAATCAAATTCGTTGGAATTCATCCTGTGCAATGATTATTGTAGCAGCAGGATCATTCATGTTTACAAACCGTTGCTATAAAAGCGCAAGCAAACTCTTGGGGATGGGGAGTGTTAGTGTTGAACAAAAAAAATTGATAATGTCTATCATATTATTAAATGAAAGTTTTTCATTAATTAAGTAATTGCGAGAAGATGTGTTGAAGTGTTTAAGTGATGCAAATTTTGTGAATAAAAACAATATTATTAAAGAGTGCAACAGAAACATTCGCAAATGTCAAGCAGCATTTCGGAAGTGTAATAAGAATGCTAGAAAGCGACATTTGGACAGCTGTATTGATCAAATTAAATCGTTGAGAGTGTTAATCAAAGCTCCCCATCGAGGTGGAGGAATTAATCAACGAGTAATAAGAAGTGATTTTGTTAAGTGGGAAGAAATAACAACAGCATTCGTAGGTAGAATTAGGGCAGGTGTTATCGTGAATATAAGCCACCTAGATCCTAAGCTGTTTATGCAAGATGCTTCCAAATTACTTGCTCGCCGCATTAAGAATACATTAAAACAACAATACCATATCAAAGTTGCTGCAACGTTTTGCGGCGAGTTTATTAAAGAAATTGGTGGTAATGAAGTTATTAAAGACATTAAGTACTTCCAAGCAAGAACTGCCCCAATATATACAACCCAATACTCACTCAGCTAGAGGAGTTTCAAGAGAAAGATAGTGGTTGGGCACTGCATTCTGTAATACATTTAGCGGTGCATATCAACAAGTTTGAACCGATTCGGGGATCATTTTATATACCTCTGCCGAAGGAGATTGCTTTAAAGCAAGCTTACATTAATGTGAAAAATAATGATGAAGCATGCTTCGCGTGGGCAATAACATCAGCGCTATATCCTGTAAATATTAACACCAATAGGATATCATCATATCCACATTATTCTACTGTGCTAAATTTAACTGGAATAACATTTCCCATGACGCTTAAGCAAATTACACAATTTGAAGACCAGAACGATTTATCAATAAACGTGTTCATCCTAGAGAAAGAGCGTTTCTTCACCACAGTTCCAGTTAGACTTACGAAACTCAAGATGGAGCGACATGTAAATCTCTTAATGCTGCAAGATGACTATGGCCAGGATGATGATCATATGGATGATGATGATGATGATGCCAGCAGATATCATTTCTGCTGGATCAAACATCTTTCTCGACTCATATCGAAGCAAACTTCAAAACATGATGGTAGAAAGTATATATGTGAGAGATGTTTGCTCTACTTTTACTCTGAAGAAAAATTAGCATCACACACGCCCGAATGCGAGAAGCAAAATGATTGCAGGATTATGTTTCCCTCAGAGGAAAAGAAATGGTTGGAATATAAGAATTATAACCATAAGAATCCAGTCCCGTTTTGTGTGTATGCAGATCTTGAGTCAATATTGAAGCCGATTCAGGGAAGCGATCAAAATACACAGCGAATCCAGGAACATGAAGTTCATAGCATAGGATTCTACTTCCACTGCAAACATGATGCTAAGCTCTCATATTACAGAGCATATCGAGGCAAGGACTGTCAAAAATGGTTTGCATTAGAATTGCAAAAGATTGCATCCATAGCGCTGCACTTGCTGCCATATATGTGAAAAAAGGTTTGCAGCCTATGAGGAACGAGTCCGGGACCATTGCCACTTAACAGGGAAAAACTGAGAAGCATAATTCAATTCATTTATTTTCATAAATTCTTTTAACAGGAAAATACCGAGGGCCAGCGCACAATGCATGCAATCTGATGTACCAAGATTACTCCATAGTTCCAGTCATTTTTCACAATTTATCCGGATATGATGCTCACTTTAATATTAAGGATATAGCTACATCTATTCCTGGGAAGGTGTATCTCTTACTAATAAACAAGGAAAGATATATCTCCTTCACCAAGCACATGGACGGCAGCTACATAAAATTCAGATTCATCGATTCCTTCCGTTTTATGGCTGAATCTTTAAATAAGCTATCATCATTGCTGCCAATGGATAAATTAAACACTACAAGATCAGTATGGCAGGGATTGGATGATGACACTATCAAGCTTCTTACACGCAAGGGTGTCTTCCCATATGATTTTATTGATGACTGGGATAAATTGGATTTCCGGAACTTGCCAACACAGGAAGCGTTCTTCAATAACTGACAGTGCTATATCTCCTGAGGACTACAATCATGCTGAAGAGGTCTGACAAAAATTTGAAATACAAACACTTGGTGAATATTCAGATCTATACCTTAAGACTGATGTTCTCCTATTGGCCGATGTGTTTGAGAACTTTCGAGAAGTGTGCATGAAGACATACAATTTAGATCCAGAACATTATTACACCATGCCAGGCCTAACATGGGATGCTATGCTAAAATACACTAATGTGAAATTAGAGCTGATAACCGACGTAGATATACTGCTATTCATAGAGAGAGGCATTCGAGGTGGTATAAGTCAATGTTCGAACAGATATAGTAAAGCCAATAACAAATATGTATATGGATGATTTTCAGCCTGAGGAGAAAGAGAAATACTTGATGTATTATGATGTGAATAACCTTTATGGATGGGCCATGTCACAGCATTTACCAGCCGGAGGATTCAAATGGGTTGATGTTCCCAATATTGACGTTTCCGAAATTCCTGATGATTCTCCAACTGGGTACATATTCGAAGTCGACTTGGATTATCCTCAACATCTACATGATAAGCATAAGGACTTACCGTTTTGTTCTGAGCATGCAGCACCACCTGGAGCAAAATTAGAAAAGCTTCTGACAACATTACATCCAAAAACTAAATATGTTATACACTACCGAAATTTGAAGCAATGCTTATCACATGGACTCATCCTGAAAAAAGTGCACCGGGTACTTCAATTCGACCAATCAGCTTGGCTTAAGCCATATATTGACTTAAATACCACCAAACGGATGCAGGCTACAAGCGATCATGAGAAGGACAGCTATAAGAAGATGAATAATGCAGCTTTTGGTAAGACCATGGAAAATGTACGCAAGTATAGTGATATCAAGCTTTGCATGAAGTGGGAAGGTCGCTATGGTGCAAAAGTTCGGATTGCGGCACCCAACTTCCACAGTGCAACGATATTTGATGAGAATTTAGTTGCTGTGGAATTAAGGCTACTCAAAATATTGTTCAATAAGCCGCTCTATATAGGAATGGCAGTTATGGAAATTTCGAAAATATGCCTCTACGATTTTCACTACAGTTTTATGCAGCGTGAGTATGGAGATAAATCTAAAGTCATGTATACTGATACAGATTCTCTAATAAATGAACTTGAAGAGAAAAATGCATATGAGTTTATGGCTGAAAATTTAAACAAATTTGATACAAGTGATTACCCAGAAGATAATGAATTCAATTTACCGCTCATGAATAACAAGATTCCTGGGCTAATGAAGGATGAGCTGAATGGGAAAATCATGAGCGAATTTGTAGGCTTGCGCTCAAAAATGTACAGTCTGCATATAAACGCTGGTAAAACTGTAAACAAAGCGAAAGGAGTAAAGACTAATGTAGCCCAGAGGCATATCAATTTCGAAGACTACGTCGAATGTTTGAATAACGAGCGAATATTAACTGCGATCTCATCACCATAACGTGTACACTATCAGTCCAAAAAAGATTGCATTGAGTCGCTATGATAATAAGCGTCATATTATGAGCGGAGCGACGGATACTCTACCATGGGGACATTACTCTATTTCATCAGATCAACAAGTAGCAGCCGCAGAAAGTATCTAAGTCAAGTGTAAATAATAAATGTATTATAGTTTTAGTTTCATTTATTCAAGTAATTTGTTTTAAACATGTATAATTGTAAAATAAAAAAAGTATTATAATTATAAATTTATTGTAATTGTATTATGGTTATAGTTGTTTTTCAAGAGATTATAAAACATCTTTGTTATTAATCCAAGAATTGTGTTTTGATGAAAATCCGAGCCATTTAACGTAAGCTTTATCTCCACTCCTCTTTAAGATTTTCTCTACGAGATATAGGTTTGGGTGTTTAACTTTCAGCAGCTCCAATTCATAAAAGCCTCCTGTGATTGGATTTCCTTGATAATCTTCTAGCCGATATGTGATGGGGTTTGTGTTTTGAACTTTAATATTTTTAAAAATCTCAGCTGTCCAGTTTGGTGTATAGCCTTTCTCAAATATATGCTTGTATTTGCTGATGCGTGCAAAATCTCCAACTTTATACTTTGCAGGAACAGCAATCTTTATATGATTGTATACAGTTGAAAGCAGTTGTTTCGCATTGGAGGCGTTGATATCACGCGGTCTCATTTTTGTAGTTCGATGTATTCTTGAGTTGTATTCAGTGAGCAGTTTCTTTACCATACCAATCCACTGATAAGTTCTATTAAAGCTGAATTCCTTCCACATCATATCCTTCAGAGTTCGGTTAAATCGTTCCACTATTGATGCTTTGAGGAAACTGTACGTAGAGTAATGACTAATTGCATGCTTCAGCATTAGATTTTTATAGAGGCTGTTGTAGAATTCCTTTCCATCATCAGTCTGCAGGTTTTTAGGTATTCGTCCCTCGCTTAATATAGACTGCATGGCATCTCTTATTTTTACACCAGTTTTTCTTTTAAATGGAATTGCCCATGCGTATTTGGAGAAGGTATCAATTACTGTCAGCAGATAGCGGTAACCCTTGTTCACATACTTGTAGGGATCCATTTCAACCAAGTCTGCCTGCCACAAGTCATCTAGTCCTTTGATAATCACACGACGCCGTTTAAAATTTTTTCTCGCTGGTTTATGCAGCTCATTTACCACTTGCCTCTTACTCATCATAATTATAAATGAAGCAGATTTCTCAAGAGTTTTTACTCATATACACCATCTTTAGGTGTCAAGTCTTTCTTATTTATTACTGAAATAAACAGATAGTTTTCAATCTTCGCGATTTCATCATTAATATATAGCGTCAAATTTGTCACCTCTATATTAATAGTTTTTTTTATTTCTTCAACACTTATTTTAATTTTCTTGTCAACATAGTCTTTGGTAGTAGCATCATCATTTTCAAGGGGTTCACCAAGTCGTTTTATACACTTTGAGTTTAGATCGTAGTCGCCGTTTATCGTTAAGTTAAATCCAATACCCCGCTCTCCTTGTTCACCAGCTGGACTCTGAGCTCCTTGTTTACCATCTGGTCCTTGAGTTCCTTGTTTACCGGCTGGCCTCTGAACTCCTGTTGGCCCACGCTCACCTGCTTTCCCAAGATATCCTCGCTTAGAGAAACGTCCAAACTTGTCAACGCTCATCTGTAGATTGTGAAGAAGTATGGTAATGGAGTAGTATTTAAATTATAATATCTGCTTCTCGCAACTCCTCCAGGATAGATACAATTTCATTGTTGTGACTGGTGTTTCCAGCCTGCTTTGATGCCATTAGAAGGCGCAGTCTATCAACTAATTCATTTGGATCATCCCAGTAAATGTGATCAATGTTTTCTTTAGGCACACGCATTAGTCCCATACCTTTATACTGTATAAGTTTACTGATTATAGCTTTATACTTAGCCGCTCTAGTACCTTTTATTTGTCCATCTTCAGCATAGTCACGTTTATATGCATTGGTATCTCTCAAAATAGATCCATAATTAGTTAAATTCTCTTTAGTATATAGACTTTTTACAGGATCTTTCATAAATAGCAGCTCACATAACCCCAAAGTTGTTTTATAGCTCTTCCCCTTGATAACAATATTTCCTACATCATCAACATCAAACGTTGAATTACCGATTCTCCACGCGTTGTCATCATAGTAAACTCCATAGGTTGGATCAATTTTAGGGCTATTATCAGTGAATAGCTTTAAATAGTTTGAAGCTATGTATCCAGACGTATCGGGGGAGGTGACAGGAGGCCTTCCTGTCAATGTTCTTGAATGCTTAGGTGTTGCGAATTCCTCTTCAGATGTTAAGGAATAATCTCCATAACTTATAGGTGTGCTACTAGCCTCCATTTTCACATATTTTCGTTTTGGCGGGTTAAAAGGTTCCACAATCTCATTGGCTTCTTCTTCTTCTTCTTCTTGTTCTTGTTCTTCTTCTTCTTCTACTTCTCCTTCTTCTTCTTCTTCTTCTTTTGTATCTTTTGCCCCAAACTTGGCTATATCTGGCGACTCGTATTTGACTCTTCTAACAAACTCTTTTAAGGGTTTAGTGATTGGCTTAAAGGTTTCTTCAAGTTGAGCTTCTGCTTCAATCCTTCCCATCCTTAGAGCTTTAAATTTCCTTCGCACTGCATTCCTTGTCTTGATGATTTCTTTCAATAGCTTTTCAATCATCTTCGATATTAACTGAATAACAGCTTTTCAAACAGCTCTGATAACAGGTAAACAGCTTTCCAAACAGCTCTTATAACAGCTTAACAGCTTTCCGAACTGCTCTGATAACAGCTTTTCAAACAGCTCTGATAACAGCTTAACAGCTTTCCAAACAGCTCTGATAACAGCTTAGCAGCTTTTCAAACAGCTTTGATAACAGCTTAACAGCTATCCAAACAGCTCTGATAACAGCTTAACAGCTTTTCAAACAGCTCTGATAACAGATTAACAGCTTTTAAACAGCTCTGATAACAGCTTAACAGCTCTGATAACGGCTTAACAGCTTTTAAAACAGCTCTGATAACAGCTTAACAGCTCTGATAACGGCTTAACAGCTTTTAAAACAGCTCTGATAACAGCTTAACAGCTTTTCAAATAGGTCTGATAACAGGTGAACAGCTTTTCAAACAGGTCTGATAACAGGTGAACAGCTTTAATCTACTCAGCAGTTCCACAGGATTCGGTGTGCTTTCGGCTGAGTTACAACTTCGACTTATGAATATTTCGCATGTTTCATCCTTTTATAGTACAATAAAGGTATCAAATCCTTTACGGTAGCTTCCCTTGTTTAATGAGCTATCGTTATCAATCATCAAGAAACCATATTCATCCTTCCAACATGTAGCACAGGCTCTTCGAAATTTAACAAAGTTCATGTCTGTATGCACATCATCATTATAGATATGTTTCAAAGTCAAGTCATCTTGCACTCTTCTAACAAACCCTTTTAGGGGTTTAGTGATTAGCTTAAAGGTTTCTTCAAGTTGAGCTTCTGCTTCAAACCTTCCCGCTAGTACAATGAAGGTATCAAATCTTTTACGGTAGCGCCCCTTGTTCACACCCAGCTGCACACATCCACCCACGCCTTAGGCAACGTTTCCTCAGTCACCGAGTAGCCCAACCCAACATACCACATGCACTCATACTAAAGTAAATAACTAAAATCAAACTCAAGCTGACAGGTATACAGCCGCCGGTATAAATTCGCATAGGATATTTCGCATCATTACTTAAGCCGCACACATTCTACCTAAGCCTTAGTACAGGTAACGTAGCCCAGTACAACACACCCCAGGCAATCCTAATCATAGTATCAAATATTGCCACTAAAGCTCTCAGCCAACCTCGAGTATCCAGACACAGGAAAGGGCACTTCAAGTAAAATTATATCCTCCAAGACCAGATCAAACTTAACCAGTAACCTCTACCAATAAAGCTTCCCACCCATTCACAAATGTTTAGAGCTACGATCTCCGAGATGAAAATACAGAAAACAGCAAAAAAACCAAGGCGATTTCAAAACAGCAAAAAAAAATCAAGGTCATGTCATGCTGATTTCTACAGTTTCCTTGCTAAGAAATCTTCAAGTCAGAAAACAGCAGAATGCTGATATCTAAAACTTCCACTCTAAAGAAAACAGCAAAACCAAGGCATGCTGCTAGTACCGACCAGCAAAATTAATGCGACGTCATACTGATATCTAAAACTTCCACTCTAAAGAAAACAGCAAAACCAAGGCATGCTGCTAGTACTAACCAGCAAAATCAATGCGACGTCATCCTGATATCTACAATTTCCTTGCTAAGAAATCTTCAAGTAAGAAAACAGCAAAACCAAGGTGACGTCATGCTGATATCTACATCTTCTCGGCTAAGAAATTTATGCGCAACATTTTATGTGACGTCATGCAGATATCTACAATTTCTCCAGCTAAGAAATCTTCAAGCAAGAAAACAGCAGAACCAAGGCGGCATCATGAGATCATGCTGATATCTAAAACTACCACTCTAAAAAACAGCAAAACCAAGGAATGCTGCTAGTATCGGCAAATGCAGCCCACGCAACCTCACAATGGTGTATCCAAGGCCCAATGGTGCATCCAAGACATAATCCAGTACAGTCAAAAGCCGTGGGTGGATCCAGTACAGTCAAGAGCCAATGGCGCATCCAAGGCATAAACCAGTACCATCAATACACAAACCCACATTATGGACTCAAGCCACCTAGCGACGGTGGTGCCATCTATGGGTGAGGTGATCTCGTACCCCCAAAACTTGAGATGAAAAACTTAATGTCAACTTAGAGGCTACAAGTCCGAGATGAAAAATAAGCGAACTCCAGAAAAAAATCGAAATCCTATGCTATTTCCCTATGCTGGAGAGTGCTGAAAATTTATTCCCCCGATTTTGAGTTTTTCATTTACACTAGTTGCACTGACTAACTCCTCGGAAGGGTTCGTGATCTTTTAAGTGGCTTTAGTCTTGTAGCTTTTGGGTTGGTCCCCAGTTAGGCCGGTTAGAGATATTGATGTGTGGGAAATAACAGTGGTGTGGTGTGGCGCTGAGTTTTGGGCTATCTTGTGTACCTTATTTTTGATCTCGTCCAATGATTGGGTTCCCTTGTGGATGATAGCGGTAACTTCATCGCCCATTATTACATCTGTCTGAGGTGGTTTGTTTTGATGATTACCGTTTGGCACCCTTTTCCTCATACATCCTTAGGAGACTTTCAGTCTCGTTTGTGCGTGGCAAGTACTGTGGTTACACAAAGGTGAGGGGATGAAAGTTTTCTGCTTCAAAAGATAGAGTTTGTGCGTTTAACTGGATTTGACAAGGCTCATTGACTACTATTGTTCCCTGTTTCCTTAATCGGGACACATGGAATTTGTCTGGGCAAGCGACTTGGTCACTGTGGGTTCTGTAACCGAAAATATCCACAAATTGGGTCTGTTCATTTTGATCAGAGCATTTCGGGAGGTTTTTGCACTCTCAGTTTACAATTAGCGTTCTCCGACAGGGGGTTGAATACCAATTTATTTACACACTCTGTGGTTAGTGTGGCTTGAATTCGGGGCTTTTCCGATTTCGTTACGTAAGTACTGGCTCTGATGTTCTTGGAGACTTTATGAGGTCCGCCGAACAGTCCCCCAATTTGGAATTGGGTCACTACTCTGCCAGGATTATTTCTCAAAAATTTCTCAGAAGATTGAGAGAGATAATTGTTCAATGGCCCCATGAATGATACATCTAACGGCTGTAGTCTGTGGGTGCAGTGGCGCGGAATACAGACACGGTTACGTTATTTGCAACAGCCATTTCCAAAAATTTTAAATTTTTAGTATGCGTCATATGACCATCAAAAATAAGCAAACATGGATCATCCGGTGTTGGTTTCGTAAATCGAATAAAGTGGCGAAACCAATCTGTAAATATTTCGGTTTGCATCCACCCTGATTCGTGACAAGCAAAAGTTGCTCCTGGTGGTGTTCCGTCCATTAATTCAGGTTCTCTTTCTTGGAAATATAATCCTCGGAGGACATAATAAGCAGAAGCTGACGCGCAGATAACTGCGGTTGAAAGTACACCCCTTTCCGCAGATGTTAAGGTACCAACTTGTTGCCGGCCTTTGAGAGCAAATATCTTGGATGACTTTGTTTGTACCTAAAATAATGAAAATATATATTCAGAATTAAGAAAAAAATTAGCAACAAATTAGGACACTACCGTTGTAATCCCGGTTTCATCCACATTGGATATTCTTGGTGAATGAAATTTTTTCTCGTCATTTATTTCCTTATATTTTGTAAAAAATGCCGTGATTATAGGTCAGTTGAAAGCCTGAGCTCGTGCCTTCAATGTTTGCTCGGGATTTCTCAAAGAAATATCTGGATGTCTCTTCTGAAAATTGAACAGCCAGTCCCTTCCTGCGAGGCCAGTTTTCTTGTCAAACTTGTGTTCTAAGTTATTGGCTTCTGCAAGTTGAAATGCCACCGATCGTACATCTCTGGTTGTTAATCCAAAAAAACGCTTTTCGAAATCAATAATGTGGCCCAATAACTCTTTTTTTTTCCTCATTAAAAACTTGCTTAAAACGTCCAAGTCTCTTCGAGGAATTTTGTGACTTTACATTTTGATTGAGAGTTATCTTAGGCACTTGGAAAAACTTGCTGGCTTTTTGATACCCCATTATCTTATTATTAATAGCATCTATAGCCTTCTGCATGGAAGTCTCTGTCCACGTTTCATTTCGACTGGTTTTTTTTTTACAGGTGCGAACCATCATGTAGGTACATATAACAAAAATGCATCCCAAGATAAATTTCAGTGGTCTGTAAGAGGGCAAGACGAACCACTAGTCCTTCTTGCCCCCATGGAAACTGGTCCGTTTTGCCCCGAAGGAGGACTCGAGCATATAAGTAATACTTTTATGTATTTTAAATAAAAAAAAACTACCTTGTTAATACTGCTTCTCATAAATAGAGCCTAAATAGTTCTTCTAAAGCAATAGCCCTCTGAAACCGCCACTTTTTGTTATAAAAATCACAAAGCTTCATAAAGGCTGAAATAACATCGACCGGCCGTTTTTTAAATTTTTTCGAATGACGGCTAAATCAGTCTGAAGACAGGAACGATTTTTAAAGGGAGCGTTCAGAAATCTTCTTAGCGTTGATTTATGTTATTCACAAACAGATCGCTCTGCTCAAACTCCGAATATCAGTGGTAGTTCTTCTTACCCCAATAGTCCGTCTTGCCCCCCGCACTCTTTTCTAAAAATAAAACTGCCATTTTTGAATACCAAACTCAACTTTTAATTTTAATCCTTTTTTTATTTTTAAAATATTGTATTTTAATAGAAAAAAGTACGTTTTTAAAAACAAACCTGCTATTTGTAAATTTCAAAACCATTTTTAATGATGAGAACCGTAAATTTTTGCACGGAATCCTGTGTCTGTCCTTCTGGAGCAATGAATCCTTGCAAATATATTGCAAGAATATTCTCCAATGCGTCGCCTGAATATTGGTTTGCCCCATCCGCCAAATTTGATATTTTGAGTTAAGTACGGTTTTTGAGATTATTACTGAAGTTGAATTAAATGCTTTAATCAGCTTTTCTCTGTTATGTTCGAGATAAATCATGTCATGTTTGCCCCATATCATATTTTATACACAAAAGTTAGTATTGGTTTACCCCAAATCACATTTGTGTATGCATGGGGCATAAAATACATGAAATACTTTAAAATATATGTATAAATATTGCTGTGATACACGTTCGGAAACTTAAAACTATTTTTAAAATGGATTTGCTCCAAGTGGGAATATTCTTACACGTAGAGTAAATCAAAATCAATTTTGGCAAAATCTTGGTTTGCTCCATGTCGCTGCACCGATATTTATATACAGAATTCTGAAATTATGAAATTCAGTTCATGCGAAGAAGTCAAGGAGTGAACCTCGTGTCGTCACCTGCACCAAGTTTTTCCACAGCCATGCTAGGATCAGTTACCGCCACTCGTTGTTAGTATAATGTTTTAATATAACATTGATGAAGTAAAAATTAAATTAAAAAATTTAAAACATTTTTAATGTATTGAAGAATATTGGACGAAATACTCTCAAATTGTGAAGCATCTGTGGTTATGATGAATTTTTCATCAAAATTTGGATATCTTAAGATTGGTGCATTTACCAATTTACATTTAAGTGTCGAGAATGCTTCTTGGCATTCCTTCGACCAAATAAAAGGTGTACTCTTTTCGAGTTTATTGGTTTTGCAATTTGAGCAAAGTTTGGAATAAATCTTCTGTAGTAATTACAGAAAGCAATAAATCTTCTGGCATCATCAGCAAATTATTTTGGGTCTGTCCTGACACCTTTTTCTCTTATTAAATGTCATAAATAGGTGACCTCCGTTTGCAAAAATCTACATTTTTGAGGACTTAGCTTTAGGTTATATTTTCTCAGTCTATGAAAAGTTTTTAATAAGTTTTGGTTTTGATGTTTTAGACTACATCCGAAAATTATAATATCTATCATCCACGTAGAGGAATGCTTCTGAATCTAACCCAGCTAAAGCTATTGAAAGCATTCGCTGAAAACTGTTAGTGGAAAATTTTAAGCCAAAAGGTAACCTTTTGAATTGATAATGTCCCTTGTTACTAGAAACTGCTGTTAATGGTCTTGATTTCTTTTCTAATTCTATCTGATGAAAAGAACTTGTGAGGTCTAGCGTGGAAAAGTATTTAGCTCTTCCGAGTTTATCTAGTACGTTTTCAAGTCTTGTCAAAGGAAATTTATCATCTAGAATTTTCTTGTTTAATTGTCTGAAATCGACAACAAGACGCCATTTTTAGTATCATTATCTGATTTCTTTGGAACGACCAACAGTGGTGAATTATAAGGACTAACTGATGGTTCAATTATTTATTCATTGATGAGACTGTTGATTTGTGTGTTTATTTCCTCAATCTGGGTGTGAGGAAGTCTATAGTTTTTTATATAAACTGGATTTTTATCTGTAGTGGAGATTTTCTGGTTGTAAAAGTTATTTGCCGTTAATTTATCACCTGGTAAATAGAAGATATCTAAGAAATTTTTACAAATGTCTAAAATAGAGATTGTTGCATGTTGGTCTGAATTTTCAATATTTAAAATTGTAAAATTTTCAATATTTAAAATTGTAAAATTTTCAATATTTAAAATTGTAATAATTTATTTTACAGGAATTTTTTATGAGAAAGTCTCTTCCTAATATTCCACTGGTCTTTATAGTGTTTCATCGACAGTGTGGAATTCTAGTTGGATCTCTTGATTATCTATATTTATATTTGCACTTATTGTGCCTAGGACATTTGATTCTGATTGCGTGATACCTTTGATTTTGCATTTATTATGTTCTTGAATTCCTTCTCTTGATTTCAACTAATTTATTTTCAAGATTGATATGTCGGCTCCTGTGTCAATAAGGAATGTTTTGCTTCTGAGTGATACATTTCTGGATACAGATATGTAATTGGTTAAAATTTCATTTATATTATAAATTTTTACTGTGTTTCCCCCGATTCTGTTTCGGGGCTTCGCCTGTTTCCCGATTGGGCTATTTGTATTCTCCTATATGATGTGCTATTGTTCCGAGAGTACCTATTGCCATTATGGTAATTTCTAAAAACTTGTGAGTTAAACGACCGATTGTTATTGCCTCTTGAGTCGTGTTATGTATAAAAAACCTAGGTACATATATGTACCAAATGTACATATATGTATAAATATGTAGAGATAGAGATATAAAACCGTAGGACCTAACATGTAAAGTTTTCCAAAAATAATTAGTAAGCCCTATATATCTGAAAAACCTAAGTTGGGCATTTAAAAAGAAAATCATAAATTATAAATTCCAATAAACTAATCATGTATAAAATGATTAGTTTATTTTCCCAAGAGGGTGAAGAAAATTGCATCAGCAATTTTCTTCACATTCCAAGCAACTCATAAAATTTTTCCCATAAAACGACTTGGGAAAAACAAAAGTTTCAGTTTACAACCCATGTCGTTTTACTTAAAAATTTCCACGACAAATTTTGCCTACAGCAAAATTTTTCATTTCAACAATTTAATTAAAAAATAAATCAAAAAGCAAATCGTACCTTCAGTACAATTTGCCGCGAAAAAATTCAACATGTATGTACATACGTACATACATATTACGATAAAAAGCTTACACGATAAGAAATGCGCGCCGCATAAATGCATTGTATGTATATGCGCGCCGCGATTTTCAAACGACGGGACGGTGGCTGATGTTTTTAAAAGTGTAAGATTACATTTTTGAAGCCATTTGTCCAACGCGAATAATTCTGGACATGTTTGAACAAGTCCAGAATTAAAAAGTAAAATTTTCTCAGGATAAGAAAATGTAATTTAGCAATTTCTATCCTGAACAACGGCTCTTGATCACGATGAATGTGATCAAGAGTTGAGTTGGATTTTTGACTTAAAATACGGCGGTTCGGCAAAAAATTTAAAAGCGAGTTGAGTTTTAAAAATAAGAGTTTAGCTGTTGGTCTAGTGGTCGAACGGGTCCGCGCGCAATGAAAAGAAAAATCTAAAACGTAGGAAATTAGAACGAAATTAAGTTTTGACAACTAAGTTACAAGTTGGGGTTTCCAATAAACAGAAAAGAAAGTACCGTACATAGTGCAATGGTTTAAATGTGAGCAGAATATGAAAAGTTATGAAAAGTGTTTTCTTAAGTAGATCTTAATCGTAGGAAATTGGAATGTAATTAAGTGTTTGATAATTAGTTAGCCAGTTGGAGTTATTAGCAAAAGTGAAGTGACGGAAAATTAGATATATGGTGATGCATAACAGACTTAATATGCAAACGTAGAAATAGGATTAACTATAAACCTTTACGTAAGTAAATTTACAAAAATAAATACGTATAAAGCAGAAAAATATAACGGATTTCAATAAATCATGAGCCCATCGTTATAAACCCTTGTGTAGTGTTTAATATAACACGAGTTCTTAAAAGTGGAAGAAACAATTAATTATCAAGCACTGTCGAAAGAAATATAACAGTCGTTACGATTATTATTGAAGTTTTTGAAGTTTTTCCGAGCATTGTACTTATTATATTGGTACACATTTGCTTCCTGTCTTGGTGTTTCAATTTCTGCCGCTATCTGTATAGCTTCACTTAGCGTTTTGGGTCTTGCAGCAAAGACTGTTGCCTTTAATTGTTCTTGTAGGCCATTTTTGAAAGCGTTTAGTGTCAATTGATCATTCAATTTTACGATCAATGACCTCTTTGTTTCACCTTGCTCCGTTATCTGTATGGTATTTAGTTGTGCAACTAAACCTTCAATTTTTGTTGCAAAATCTGTGATACTTCTATTGGATTGAGTGACCTTTGCTAGCTCAGTGTGAATATTGAGTGGTGTTTTATTCGTTTTATATATTTCTCGTAGATTCTTTTGGAATGTTTCTAAAGTGGTGGCGGTTGGCAATGTGCACGGTTTATTCCTTACTGTTGCTGTTAGACGAGTTTTCAAAACGAAATCTAGCAGTCTTTTCTTTTGTGCTTGCTCTGATAAATCATCATGTAGGAATTGCACTAGGTTTAGAAAATTGTCTAGATTTTTACGCTCTCCAGAAAATTCTGGAATCACTTTCACTGCAGTGGCTATGTCAAAGTTCGGCATTATGATTTCCTCAGTTTCTTTATCCAAAATCGTAATTATGTTATCGTACAACTTTTCAAAATTCTTTTTGTGTTCGATCGCTTGATTTTGTATTGAAGCTATCTTTTATGTTTTCAATTTCTGTAGTTTTCTTTAAAATATGAGCGGACGAATATTGTTTATTTGGGGTTTTCTTGAAATTCTCCAATATATCTTTTAATTTTGTCGTTAAATCCTTTAAGGTCATCTTTTTATTCTACGACTATTGCGACGGCTACTTGCTTTTTTACTTGTTTTATGAGCATTTTCTTTATTTTCCAAAATGCTAGTAGGCACAAAGCAATGATTGCTAGTATTAGCAGAATTAGTTTGATATCTGATAAGTTTCGTGTACTTTGAGTAATATTATTAGTTGAAGCACCTGCATTATTATTAATGAGTATTTCCTCTGTTTGTAATTTGGAGGCTTTCTTACCCATATTGATATTTTTCTTTGACTGACCTGGGAATGGAATTGCAAGAATGCTGTCGTGGAGACAATATTAAAAAAAAGAATAATTCCTAAAACTAGCTGAAAATTTGGAAGATACAGAGTAGAAAAAAGGGAAATTCTTTCAAAGCTAATAGAAAAGACGAGACGAAGACAGTTTTATTGTTATTTATTCATTCTATTTTTATTTTTATTTTTCTTATATTCTGTTCTTTTTATTTTCAGTTCTTTTGTTCTCCTGTAGCTATTACCAGGAGACGATTATAATCTTTGATTTCTGCTCTTATTTTTACTTCGAAACCAGCTCTTTTCTTCTTTGTTATTACTTGGTTTTCCTCTTGCTGCACCGTCTGTTTTGATCTTTTTCTGTAGTCATCCAAAGTGATCGGCCGCGGTTCCGCTGTAGGATTTTTTAACGCCTCCTCTAATGACTTTTTAAGATCCTTCCATGGGTTAAGTAGCTGCTCGTCAGTTTGCTATGATTCCACGTTTGGTTGGGCAGGGTCGCCATGTAAAGTTTGTTGGTTTTTAGTTATCTTCTTTTCGTTTACCAATGGTTGAGGAACATCTTATAAGAAAGAAGAACAAACTTTTATTAAAACAGAGATACAAGCGATAGAGCTATATCGAGCTTCTAGGTATCTCGACCGTATGAGAGCTGTAAAGCTCAAAGTATGGTCTTAATATAAGTGTTATAGAAATCAATAGAGCTGCGGACAGCTCTATATGGGATGCCTTGATTTGCTTAGAGCTAAAGAGCTCTAATAGTATCAGGCAAAGGTATGAGAGCTAGAGAGCTCTAATTACCTGGAAGGGTATCCATTATTAGGAGCACGGGAGCTTCGCAATAGTAAATACACCTTGAGACTCTGATAATACTCTAATTTTATTAACCAAATTACAGGTCTCTTATACATTTACAAAATCGCTTACTTCATCAATATGCATGTGAAAATTCAATTTGCACGATTGATCACCTGAAATCGGTGATTGCATACAAGAATGCCGAGTCAGCTTTATACCGCTACACAAAGTTCATTGCACATGCATAGTGCTTATTTACTCATGATGGGCTTATTTGTTTACCTATGACGCTTGGTCAAGCTTTTATGAAAGAATTGTTTTTCTTTATTTTTCTTTGCTAGTTTACGATTACTCAACTGCAATTTCATTCATGCAGCGTATGATCCATTCATGTAGTAAAGCAATTTTTTTTGTTTTAATATTTTTCGTTTGATATTTGTTATGTGCATTTTGTGGGTAGATCAGTATGCTTCTCTTTGCTTATTATGTTGTGTGCATTTGATCAATGCACTTATGTTCTACACTCCACTATTTTATACCCAGGCCCCACGTTCGGTGAAAACTCGTGGAGAGTGTGTACTTGTGTGTTGTTGAAGAATAATCCTGATATAATATTACATTCGATGCGTATAGTATTTACTTTAATGATGTTGACTGGCAACTCTGATGTATGCACTATATTAGCATACTGAATCCAACCGGAGGAGCTATGGATCTCTGTTTTTCAAAATGTATTTCTTCAGTTTGCCTTAACTTCACTCTTCAATGCATTATTGTTAGCCTTTATCGCAACCTTTATCCTTTTCCCTTCTTTATCCAAGAATCCTTGTACATATTTTGCTATATCATCAATCTCATAGGATCCAACAGGTATTTCTACAACCTCATTCCCTACATGAACCACATTATTGCTCACATCAATATTTGGTGTAGAGTTGTATGTTTGAAAATCAATTAATCCACAAACATAATCCGTTGCTAGCTCCAGCAGGGGAAAGTACTCAGCAGTGAGTAGAGATGAATTTCCCGTGAGAGTAAGTGTTAATGACATGGTGGTTGACAATGAACTCTCACAATTTCAATATAGATGCATTTATTTATAGATAATAATTAATGGCTATAACAATTATACAGGGTGTCCCAGATGTACCGCACTTCCTTTATACCCTGAATTCCTCACTCAGTTTTAAGAAATAAATTGTATGGGAGGAGAGCCGGAAAATGCACGGTGTGGACGGTAGGGTGGTTTTTTGATTTTGGGTTCTTTTTATCCTAATACCATGTAACTTTCTTGTTATACACCCTATGAAGGTGACTTGCATCTCAGGTGATAGTAAACCCTCTACGGTTTCCAACAAATGCCCAACAACCTCTCTACTCCCTTTCCGTCGGCAGTTATAGGATGTCAAAGTAAAAAAATTGGATAATTTTGCAATTTCTTTTTCAATTTTAACACAAAGCAGGCTGGAAATACCAGTTACAACAACGAAATTGTATCTATCCTGGAGGAGTTGCGAGAAACAGATATTATAGTTTAAATACTACTCCATTACCATACTTCTACCAATCTACAGGTGAAAATCGACTATCAGAACCAGCTTAACACAAGCTCGCTGCATGGACACGTTTAATAAATAAACGTCTCAACAATACATGCGATTCATCACTTAGTCGGTGTTAGTATTAGTATGTTACACTAAACATAAACCAAACACCAGATGAAATTACATGCACAAAACATTAAACAAAATAGATTAAATATTATATAGACGTTTTTTTAAAACATGCTTAGAAACGTCGAGAACAAAATGCTCAGCCATATTATTAACAGTAATACACATGCGATTAACAGGTTCATACTTGGTAAAGTTAGACCTTGAGGAGTTAACATGCAACAAAGGTAGCCTTCTTAAATTGTGCCTACTATCACGGAAAGAGATTTTGTTAAGTAACAATGGAGAATTAATATTCCCGTTTAAGAGTTGATGCACAAACGTTATATCGGCAACCATACGACGTGTCTCTAGCGAGTGCATATTTAAAAGCTTCAAGCGATCCTTATAGGGTGGAAGAATTAATGAATTATTCCAGGGTAGGTGCCTGAGAGCAAATCGTAAGAAGTTCCGCTAAACAGACTCCATACGGTCGATGTCTATACCGTAAAATGGAGACCAGACCTGGCTAGCGTATTCAAGAAGGGGTCTCACAAAGCAAGTGTACAAATGCAATGTAATGGTGGGATTCGAGAACTCTCGAGACCAACGTTTTATAAAGCCCAACATAGAACTACTCTTTGATACCATGAAGTTTATATGGGAGACGAAATTCAATCTTTGGTCACATTTGACACCCAAGTCACAAACAGAACTAACACGGCGAATCGAGGAATTCGAGAATTCATAATCATAAGTTATTGGTTTCAGATTCCTGTGGAAAGTCATAACCTCACATTTGTCGATATTGAGTAGCAAATTATTGCTTTTGCACCAGCCGTAAAATTTGTGGAGGTCACCCTGTACAAGTTCACAATCGTTAAAAGATTTAATCTGAGCGAAAAGTTTAATATCGTCAGCATAAATCAAGACTTTGCAGTGCTTCACAACAGATACAATGTCGTCAATAGATAGAATAAAGAGCAACGGGCCCAGGTGACTCCCTTGAGGTATGCCGGACGAAGCTTTCAAGACTCTAGAGAAGGAATGGCGGAAATTGATTTGGTATGTTCTGTTATCTAAATATGACTCCGTCCATTTTTGGAATGTTAGGGGAAACCCATACTTTTCCATTTTAAACAATATCACAGAGTCAGATAACTTGTCGAAAGCTTTACTAAAGTCAGTATAGATACAATTTGTTTGGAAGCTTTTTGCAAACCCGCCATTAGTATCCGAGATGAATTCTAATAAGTTGGTGGTTGTAGACCTGCCCGAAATAAACCCATGTTGGTTTGAAGAAAGCAAATTCTTACAGGAAAATGATAGCTGAGAGTAAATGATTGATTCAAATAATTTGGGCATGCATGATAATTTCGCAATAGGCCTATAGTTAGAAATATCATTTTTACTACCTGTTGTGTGTATGATGAAATAATTTTTCCATAGCTGCGGAAAACAACGACTATCGAGCGATTTTTGGAAAATAATTCTCAGCGGGGCTCCTCTCCCTAGTAGCAACATGAGGCAACATGACTTCAGAAAGGCTGGACGAATCCCATCGTGACCCGTTGTGAAGTCATTTGGAAGCCCATTAATATGATCCAGTATATCCTCATGTGTAATTGTAGGGTTAGTGAATGAAACTTTATGAGAGTCGTTCATATAATTAAAGTTGCTATTACGAGGTTGGAAATTTGAAGAGGAAAATGCATTTTCAAAATATGTAGCAAACATATTGCAAATTTCAGACGAAACGTCACTAGCAGAATCTTTGTACCTCATGGTATTGGGGTAGTTGTCGGTTTTTTTTTCATATTAATAAACCTAAAAAAGTTACGTGGGTCATTAAATAATTTCATATGCATACTTTGAATATACTCATCATAGAGTGAAGAGGAAAGTTCGTTGAACTCATTATAGGATGTGAGGAAGTTGCTGTGACTTATAATGTCCTTGTCGCGCAAATATCCTTTCCACAGCTTATTCTTTCTATTTTTAAGGCGTTTCAGCTCTTTATTGAACCATGGCGGTGATGTTTTAGAGATCCGCTGACGCTCACAGGGAACATGAGAAACGAATAAATCGAAAAGAATTGTGTAAAACTTAGAAACATCTTCATCAACACTATTGCAAGACAGCAACGTGTTGAAATCAATAGAGGTAAGTCTACGAGAAAGTTCCGAAAAGTCAGCTTTTCTAAAATTGAAAAAGTATTGTGTTTCGTCACAATTTGCGAGATTTCGGTTTCATGGCAATATGTAATTAATAGAGGAGGGTGATATTTGTCAAGAGTAGTCATTATAACTGAGCTAGGTTCACCTAATAAGTTCCCAGCGTCAGTAGAAAATACCAGGTCTAGCTGCCTACCCATGTCATTCTTAACATTACTGATTTGGCTGAGACCAAAAGATGAAATAGTGTCAAGGAAACGTGATTCCCTTGTTGTCAAGTTATTAAGTGGAAGATAGTCATCGTCATCTTCATTAAGTACCCATTGTATATTGGGTAAGTTAAAATCACCAATAAGTAGTAATTCGTCAATAGGTTCCATCTTACCATGGATAAAATTAGATGTTAAAGTAAGTAGGTCGTAAATATTTTGACCTTTGTCATCGACAATATTTATGGAATCTGGAGGAATGTAGCAACAAATTATGTATAAGTCATATTTTAGGAGAGATAGCTTAAGAGCTATGAGCTCAATATCGAGGGTGTTGGAGAAACAAGGAAGTTCAATTTTGCTGCAATTGAACTTATTTTTACACGCGAGAAGTACGCCACCGCCACGATCGTCCGAAACAGTATGTCTATCTCTTCTAAAAGTTTGATAAGAATTATCAAGGATTTCAGCATCACGAATACCATGATGCAGCCAAGTTTCAGTGAAAGCAACTATATCGAAGCAAGCCGCGACAGACGATTTGAAGATATGTGCGGTTTTTGTCCGAATCTCCCTTACATTTTGATAATAAAGGGAAAGCGACTTCAGTTTTTTGGAACAACGTTATTTTGAGCATTGACAAGTTGGGACGTTTCTCTAAGCGAGGATATCTTGGGAAACCAGGTGATCGTGGACCAACAGGAGCTCAGGGACCAACCGGTGAATAAGGAGTTCAAGGATCAGTTGGTAAACAAGGATCTCAAGGTCCAGCTGGTGAACAAGGAGTCCGGGGTATTGGATTTAATTTAACGATAAACGGAGACTATGATTTAAACTCAAATTGTATTAAACGACTTGGTGAACCCCATGAAAATGGCGATGCTACTACCAAAGACTATGTTGACAAGAAAATTAAAATAAGTGTTGAAGAAATAAAAAAAAATATTAATATAGAGGTGACAAATTTAACGCTATATATCAGTGATGAAATCGCGAAGATTGAAAACTATCTGTTTACTTCAGTAATAGATAAGAAAGACTTGACACCAAAAGATGGTGTATATGAGTAAAAACTATTGAGAAATCTGTTTCATTTATAATTACGATGAGTAAGCGACAAGTGGTAAATGAGCCGCATAAACCAGCGAGAAAAAATTTTAAACGGCGTCGTGTGGTTATCAAAGGACTAGATGACTTGTGGCAGGCAGACTTGGTTGAAATGGATCCCCACAAGTGTGTGAACAAGGGTTACCGCTATCTACTGACAGTCAGTGATACCTTCTGCAAATATGCATGGGCAATTCCAATTAAAAGAAAAAGTGGTGTAGAAGTAGAGATGCCATGTAGTTTATATTTAGCGAGGGACGAATACCTAAAAGCCTACAGACTGATGATGGAAAGGAATTCTACAACAACTTCATTATAAATCTAATGCTGAAGCATGGAATTAATCATTACTCTACGTACAATTTCCTCACAGCATCAATAGTGGAACGATTGAACCGAACTCTAAAGGATATGATGTGGAACCAATTCAGCTTTAATGGAACTTATCAGTGGATTGGCATGGTAAAGAAACTGCTCACTGAATACAACTCAAGAATACATCGAACTACGAAAATGAGACCACGTGATATCAACGCCTCCAATGAAAAACAACTGCTTTCAACTGTATACAGTCATATAAAAATTGTTATTCCTGCAAAGTATAAAGTTGGAGATTTTGTACGCATCAGCAAATACATGTATATATATATATATATATATATATTTGATTTATGGCTGCCTACAGGAAGTGTGGTATCAAATTACATGAAAAGAACAAATGTGCTGATATTGCTTAAATTTGTTTACAACAGGATATGAAAATTTGTTTACGAATACCAATGAAACGTTTCGATCGGTAAAATTCTGGGAATTGAGCTGTTTGTGGTATTAAATTACATGAATAATTCAGCTTAATGTGCTGATATTGCAATTTTGCTTTAAGCAGGATTAAACTTGTTTTGGAATCATGAGTGTAAATTGAGGAGCTGAGCCAGATTTCCATTCAGTTTCATTTTGGAGTTCAAACGAATAACAACCAAGGTGAAAGTAATCTGAAATGGCAAACACAATGGAGGGACTTATGAAGCTGGAGCAGTACCCACCGTCTCTAAAGACATCTGAAATGGAATTTAATAAGGAATACAAGATTCTGGGTGCCAGAAGATGTAAGACTGCGTTTGGATCTCGCATCATCCTGGACTTTTCCTTCCCGCAAGGTACAGCACAATTACTGACGAAACTATACTGGAGATAAATACAGCGGGAGATTTTTATGCTATAAATAGAGGTCCTATCGCGTGAACGTTTAAAATAGAGTTTATTCGACATGATGTTAATCTGCATCCAATTAATTATTACAATCGTTAAATAAAAAATCAATAATGTGAAACTAGTTTTCTATTATTAATATTTCTTAATTATTAGTGATAATGAAAGTTACGTTTAGTACTAGTGCTCCACAAGTTTACATAATTGAATATGAGCCCAGAAGAGGACCTTGGGAGATATATGCTCTCGACCGCTGTCGTTTCCAAGATAGGATTCATAGAACTTCATTCATATTGTTACCATTTTTGAATATAGAACATAGCGAAAAAGTTTATAACTTAAGATTTAGAAATAAATAATGAATTTGAAAAAAAAATTATTTTGTGTATTATTTATAGCTGTTGTTTTTTTTTCAGCAAAAAAAATTGTTTCAACACACTTCATAATAGAAAGATTTGAGGATAGATTTGCTGAAATTGCTTCAATATACATACCTCATACTATATTTTGTTCTTTTAATTTTAAAACTCGAGGCGATATCAAATTACATGTTGAAAGGCTTTAGCAAAATTATATGCAATCTAATGTTTATAAAAGAGTTCAAATCATTTGAATTGCAGCTGCATACTATATGAGTTTGTTTACAAGAAGTGCGGCGATATTAAGTTACCTATTGATATTTTAATGGCATAAATCTGGGGTATCTGTTTTTGATGTTCTAGCAAAAGAGTTTAGTTCATTTGTGTCATTCAGTGTTTATAA
Source organism: Dioctria linearis (assembly GCA_963930735.1). Classification (NCBI taxonomy): domain Eukaryota; kingdom Metazoa; phylum Arthropoda; class Insecta; order Diptera; family Asilidae; genus Dioctria; species Dioctria linearis. Next base: position 98,824,225 of record OZ005741.1, read on the forward strand.
AATGAAATACTTGCAAGATTTTGCAAACGTAATGCTTTTTTAGCAAGATATGTATAGAAGGGGCTTAAATTATCTAAAGAGTTTAGTTCATTTTTGAAAGGAACCTTTAAGAACGAAGATGTCTGAGGTAATTTATACCAAAATTTACGAAATTTTTTAAAAATCGCTAATTTTAATTTTTTTTTTCTTCAATACCAGTAACAACAACATAGGCAGCAACAGTCGCAGTAAGCTGAGTAACAGCAGCAGGCGTCAACATCAACAAATCGTGGCAGTAAGTATTTTTTGCCCCCACATCTTAATAATACTTATAATAATAATAATAATTTATCATAATTGCTAGGTGATTCACGCGATGAATATGCTGCCTGGGGTTCTAAATAAAGCCGACGGATTCTATAGCGGCCTTTCACGCACAATTGCTGCTGTAAAGCGAAGCATGAAGGCGGAAAAAAGTAAATTAAAAGCTACGAAAAAAACAAAAAAACAAATGCATGTTGTTAAAAAATTTGGTAATTTTTCAAACTGAATAAAGTGGTAGATTATATAAGTGTAGATTAAGAATAAAGTGGTGAAAAACAATAATTAGATTAAGATAATAATATAAAAATTATATTACATAAATTAATTAATCAAGAATAATAATAATAATAATAAATAGTTTTTGTAAACAAGAAAATGAATAAATAATCTTGTTTTTTTTAACGTCAATCTTGCGTTTCAAATCATCAAGCCAAGGTGATGCAATGTTGTGAAATTATGAAAACAGCAAAACCAAGATGATGTCATGCTGATATCTGGAACTTCCCCATATTAATTCAAAAACCAAATCGCTAATATCTCGAAAACCAAAGCCCGTAGAGGATTTCTGATGAAAATCAGCTCTGCCAAGAAAACCAACAAGCAAGGCGTGCTGGTAGTACCGGCTAATGTCGAAAGGGAACCTTACTCAAGAAATGGCGTTTGCACTCGAATCCAAATTATGGAATATGCCAAATTATATCAGGGCAATGCATCCAAGACATAAGCCAATACAGCCAAGGCACAATCCCGCATTTAGTATGGACTCAAACCACCTAGCGACGGTGTCGCCATCTTTGGTGAAATCCTGGAAGCTATAACCGTGTCCCAGAATGCACATAGCGTAAATACTGTGAACTAATCTCGTTCTGTTTTAGCAAATGTTATCTACATAGGTATATGGAACGACCCCGTCCGTTACAGACTCACGACAAAATTGCCCAACTTTGAGTGAAGGGCTGAAGTGGTTCAAAGCAAAGGTTAATGCACACCGCATAATAATTGTAAACAAATGCAATCTTTTGGCGATAAGCTAGCCATGTTTTTAAGCATGATTAGCATATGATAATTTTTCCGAATGAATGCTTTGGTGTGTGTGTACACTAAGTATACGCACATAGTATTACAATTTTTCTATTTTTTCTTTTCGGGGTTCTTAGGGGAAGACGGGGGAAAAGAGTGCCATAAGATATATGTAAAAACTTCTGAAAAGGGTTTGTTTAGGCTTTTATGGGATACTAATCGATGTTTTGCAAGCATATATCCATTGAGGTCGTATTCACATATATGTATATATATATGTGTGTAACTTATGGTTTTTGAAAGATGGAAAGGCCTAGGTCTGTATATGTATGTATATCTTATTTTTTTTTGGGGTTTGTATATACATATAACCTATGATGTTAAAAAAAATGGAAAACCCTAGGCCTGTATATGTAACAAGTCTGATAAATCTTTAGCTTCACTAGAGTCACATATTCTAGAGCACGCATCACGTTTAGAACAGAAACAACTCAGCTTTCAAGCACATAACAAGGTAAATGAAAATCTCTTTACTCAAAAAATAAATTCAAATCTTCGTTGCTTCAAATGTAATAGACGGGGGCATGCTGCTTCAATATGCCCAGTCATATAACGCCCAACGCAAAATCTTAACATAATTCCAATAAAAAATCCCCAATGCTCTAGATTATAATAAAATTACATGTCAGTCACATGTCTCTAGTTGACGATATTCTCATCGGATGGGACATTCCATTGAAGAATTTAGAACAAGGGCAGTAAATAATTCCCGTTTTAGCAGCAGCCAAGGAAACGGAAATAATTTCAAAAAATTAACCAATACTCCACCATCAAGCCCAGTCACAGAATAGGAACTGGCAGCAGCCAGAAATCCGAGAAAATCGAGCTCCAACGCCGATATAAAACAACGCAAATATCTCGGCAAAAAGATCACCATCTCCAAGGAGGAAAGATAATGGGAATACAGCTGCATCCAAGCAGGGAAACTGGATGCAGCGTGGGGTCACATTCGGTACCCCCTCGCACATACAAATAATGCCACAAATCCACAGAGCTCCCGATACAATATCGGCAGAGGCGATAGCAAATTAATTCGAATCCCCGTCCAAATCAATAAAAATTCTCTAACTCTCTCTTTGTCTGTTGACATCTGCTCTGCTCCAAAACTTAAATTTTTAATGGATACTGGAGCAGACTCCAAACTCCATCCACTGAAACCAGACAGTATCTGCTACAGAGATGCTGTCTGCAATATCAATACGTTGTTTACAGAGTCCACTTCTACAGTAGGACTCATCTTCGCGAAATTAACTCTGGAACTGCGCAGAATCACTCCCTCCTAGAACATCAATTTCAAATAGTGGGAAATAACTCCATCGTCTCATACGATATCCTACTTGGTCATGACTTTTTATCTCGATACAATGCGAGTGTCGACTACAAAAATAAACTTATTTCTCTAGAAGTGAATGAATCAAATGAATTATATTCTTACGAAGAATATTACACTAATTATCCGTATGTTTATTTGAAAAGCGAGGACCCAGAAAAGAGCTCTCTTACTAAAAGTTTTCTGTATACGGAGATAACATTCTCCAACAGAAAAATAATAAGAATCTATCTCAATCTGCCTTACAAGAAGTAAAATCCAAAGGTATATTAAAACAAAATCTATCACCATAAGTAGCTCCAACCCAAACGGTACTAAATAGCAATATCAATCTATGTCCATCCAATGCTTCACAAGAAGTGAAGCCAAAAGGTAACGTAAAACAAAATCTATCTCCATCAACAGTTCAAATAAAATGGAACAAAAACTTATGACAATCAATCCTCATCAATATTTTTACAAAATAAAAAAATTTAGCTGCATCAATAATCGCACAGGAGGCTAAATCTACTGAAATTCTATCTCCTTTATCAATAAATTCACAAAAAGTGAATTCCACGAATAAATCAAAGAAGTCAAAGAATCTCAATAAATATTTAACCTCTTCAAATTCTACCGAGTCAGAATCATCGAATAACATCTTCCAAATTCCACAAAAGTTGGAATCAGATCTCCTTCCTATTACAAATCCAAAACAATCGGATCTACATACTCGATCAGAGTATATTATTGAAATTCCAAGTTCTTCTATTCAACATTAATCGATTTGTTTCAAGAAGGAAATAAGGCCAGTTTTATATCTCGGAAACTCGATCCTCGAACCAGTCAACGGTATGGCAAAAGTCCTAATCCTCAACACAAATGAGGAGGACGCCGATCTGGGCCCTTACGAGGTGAACCCAGTTTACCAAGACTTGGACGACTTTGTGGTCATCTCCACAAATTCTGAAAGAGATTCAATTAAGGGCAGAATAATGAAACTGTAAAATCTTATCAAATTGGATCACTGCAATTCGGAGGAATCTGAGAGTATTCGCAACGTCTGTAGGGAATTCAATGATCTCTTCTATCTAGAAGGGGATTTCCTTTCGTATACAGACGCGATTACCCACAAAATCGAGACACGCCAAGATAAACCGCCCATCTATACCAAGCCTTACAGACTTCCTGAGGCAAGCCGAACTGAGATAGGCAAATACAAGAAATGCTTGAGTTAGACATCATCAGACCCTCACACAGTCCCTGGAACTCTCCACTTCTCCTGGCTCCTAAAAAACCAGGTGAAAAGGGAAACAAAAAGTGGCGAATAGCGGTAGACTTTCGTTGTATAAACTACATTACTATTGGGGACGGGTATCCACTGCCTAATATCACTGATGTATTAGACCAGTTGGGGAAATCGAAATACTTTACCACAGTCGACTTAGCCAGTGGATTCCACCAGATAAAAATGGACTTGAATGACAAGGAGAAAACTGTCTTTAGCACACCCTATGGCAACTACGAATACAATCGTATGCCATTTGGTTTAAAAGGAGCTCCTGCAACCTTTCAACGAGCCATGAATAATGTTTTATCTGGCCTTCAAGGCATATATTTCTTCGTATACTCACAACAGTATTCAGCCGTCTCCGAAATTTTAATTTGAAACTCCAACCCGACAAGTGCCATTACATAATTGTACAACTCTGAACAAAATGTAAACTTTGTTTGCTTACAAGAAAACCTTTGATTGATTATATGTCAATTCCTGTAATTGACATATAATGATCTACGTTTACAAATCACAAACTTCGTCGATTCTGATCAGCAACGTGGACATTTGTGGTGTTCTGAAATTTAAAATGGTGGTAGGTAGTGTAGCGATTGAAAAGATATCATTTGATTATCATTCACTTTTAATCATTGAGTTCAGTAATCTAACAAGATTTAACTAATTCCACACTTAAAATTATTAAATTTAGCACAATTGAATTTATCGTTTTTTAGTTTTCTCAAAAAAAATGCAACAATAATTTACTCAAATATAGTTCTAGTTTACTGACAAGTCAGTCCGTTTTTGTTTTAATTTACTCTAGGTTTTCCCTTTTTTTTTTTTTTAATTCAATACTTAGTTACCTAATTAATATTTATAACTAATTATTTATTTTACAACAATTACTCTGTTTGAATTTTATTGTTTGAGCATGGTTTGCAAAATATGCCATACAGGCATGTTTTTCGCAAAATGTCACAACACAATAAAATTTACAATTCAATTTATTTATAACACACAAAAAAAAATGTATTCTGAAAAAAAAAGGAAATTTATTTATTATGAATAATCAATTTGCTTAGGTTAATTGTGACCCGTAATTATATCCTTATGACATGCTATTACATATGTCCCATAACCTCAAATTGATTAAAACTGAAAATATAATACCTTTGCGAATATTTATACACTATCCTTCCAAAAAAAATTTAGGTGTTGTTGCTTGCTGCTATTTCGCAATAAAAAACTTAAATGGAAGTGATACGAAATTCACTGACAGACTTGTCTCAATTTGAGCACTCAAATCCTTATGAAAAAATTCTAAGTCCAAACCGTAGATAATAATTTTATGAAAGAAAATCGCAAGTCCAAAAACTACAAAAAAAAACTCTAAACTCTGGAAAATATTTGCATGAACTAGAAAATTATGCTTAGCATGTGTTTTCTAGATGACAACTCGATGAAAATAAGAGATCGAATGAAGGAATGACACGCCTTTTATAGACAGATTTGTTTCAATTTCACTATCCATAAAGTGAAATTATCAAATTATTGGCCTTTTGTGAATGAATTAAGGATTTTAACTATTATTGGTGTATGCCAAAATGAATTTTACATTTTTTGGCATATTTACCATAAAGATTTAATATTAAATTTCTTGATTTTAATTGATTTTTACGACTTTTCTCATCTACATTATCGACGCGTCATTTTTGATTCATTCTAAGTAATTCCTCTCTAGATTTTTGCTGTTTTGTCTTGCTCGCACCGTGTATCTCTTTCGCACTCGTTAGTGCAAATTGAAATTATAAATATCGCGAATTACGCGAATCCCGCGAAAAATACCGCGAAACGAACGGCACCATTAAAATCGCGCGACGATTTTACCCCAATTTGACGTATCGCATGTCATGGGAGTATGAAGTTCACCGTGAAAATTTTAATCCGAACTGTCAAACGCGCGCGATTTGTTTTTATTAGTTTTTTAGTGTTTTTATTACTTTGTGCAGTATTTTCCTGATATTATCATCGCTGGATACCCTATAGTACAGGTAACTATAATAATTTATTGGATTTATTGTGAGTTTCTGTGTTTTTGAGATTGGTGGACACCTGTACAGGTGAGCTTTGTTTTGGGTGTTTTCTTACCTGAAGCGTCCACCAATCTCCTAGATGTACCTTTATTTGCATGATTAATTACCCTTTGTGTGTTTCTTTATGTTATGTGCATGTTATTGCAGAAAATCATTCTTAATTTCCTGCTTCATTGTATGTTACATTTGTCTTTGTTTACATGAAATGAAAGACTTGCATGTACCTTTCTAATGGGTTTTATTATCCTGTTTGTTCTGTTTTTAATTCAATATTAATCTAATTTATTAAAATTCATTTGAAAACTTCTAAATCTATTCTTTTTTGTTTCATGTCATCGAGGGACTGTCGCACCTGTGATGCACTCCAGGTGCAGGTAAGATGCTTTAATTAAGTTCATTTTGATCGAGGTACATTGTTATTTTTCTTTTTTAGGTTCGTCGAACATAATAAAGAAAATTATGTATTTAGGGTACATTATAACTGAAAATGGAGTCAAACCAGACCCAGCAAAGATTAAATCAGTTAAGACCTATCCCAGACCAAAGAAAGAAAAGGATATCAAAGTCTTTCTTGGTTTCGTCTGCTATTATCGCCGCGTTATACCTCAAAGATTGCGAAACCACTTACAAATCTTTTGAAAAATGATATCCCTTTCAAGTTCGATGCAATTTGCGATGAAGCATTTTGCGAGTTACGAAATAAACTAATTTCAGCACCAATTCTATCTTATCCCAATTTCGACAAAGAGTTTTTTGTCACCTCCGATGACAGTGACTACGCCATCGGAGCTGTTCTTGCAGAAGTTGATGATCAAGGAGACCATCCAATCGCCTACGTGAGTCGAGTTCTCAATGGTGCAGAGACTCGTTACTCATCAATTGAAAAAGAGCTTTTAGCCATCCTTTTCGCAGTTGAGCAATTCAGACCATACGTCTACAACAGACAGTTTACAGTGGTAACTGACCATAAACCATTAGTATGGCTCATGAATCTGAAAGACCACTCCTCAAGACTGATGAGATGGCGAATACGTCTTGAGGAATATGACTACAAAATAGTCTAAAAATCAGGTTAGCTCCACACAAATGCAAGCGCACCCAGTAGAGCTATTCCAGATCATGAGATCTGTGCTCAAGCTAAAAGGGGGTGCCGGTTGTGAAAGGATATCTATGCTTGTTTAAATTCAAATATGACATTTTAATTTCAATATATTGCTTAGAGCTATTTTCACGAAAATTCAATATTAAGACCTAACGTAGCTTACTACTATATTTCAAAGGATTCAATACTCATACTAAAATAATTCAATAAAAATTCAATAAAAATAAAAATGCTGCCACTGAGCTCTGTTCCCCTTATATCTGATAAAGAAAGAAAATCCACTATTAATAAAGTAGAAGTTCTGTGCTACACGTGTAAGCACGGTAGCTGTGCTAAAATAACTATTATGGCAGAAGCAGGAACAAGTTCCTGCTTAAATAAACGACAGAATAAAGCAGAAGTAAATTTCTGCAGCAGGAGTAGATTCCTACTTAGATTTAGGATAAAGGTGAAGCAGAAGTAGATTTCTGCAGGAAGAGTAAATTCCTACTTAGGTGGGAGCTAGAAAGTAGCAGAATGATATTTCTGCAGTACCGCACTGATATTCACTTGACAACTTTCAAAACTAGAGTGAAATTTGGCGGATTCTGAACTTGTTTATATTCAAATATAACGGCAAGTTTTGAAATTTAGTAATGCCAGAAAGAAGTGGGGATTTTAAAATTATTGGTGAGAGGAGAGATTTAAAAATATTTTTGAGATGTGTACGTTAAATCACATTTTGATATTGGTTTTCTTTCTTTTTATTTAGTTTTCTTTCTCCTTCTTCCACTTGTAATGGATATTTATTTGGGGATGAAATTATTGAAATAAACCACCGAAATAATATAAAAACCACTACTTTATTTACTCTATATATTCAATTTATACAATTACGCCGCGTTCTTAACCTATCGAAGGTTTACTCAAAACTCGACATTTTGTAAAACTCGGACTCCCCCGGAGCCTTCACAATCATTTCGCGATACTGGCACTCACCTACTTTCATGGCATTGCTTAATTCATTTTCGTTGATTTGTGATTTCGACAATTAGGCATCGATACATTACAAGTCGCTTCCTAGTGGCAAAATAATTGTGTGACCATTATTTATCTAGGTTGCGTGTACTTGTTTTGATTCGATCGAGCTCTTAAACTGATTTACATCACACATTAATTTCGAACTTATTTCTGATACATTGTTTACATCACACACTTGTGTTTTTTATGCAAAGTATGGAGATATTTTGTTTCAGTTTGTGTCGCTGGGGAATTAGTATTCTCTTTCATTACTGGTCTCGAGTTAGAAATAGGCTTTGTACTATAGTGGCGCCATCTAGTACTGGAATTCTTAGTCTCTCTATGACCAAGTTCGGCTTGCATTGGTGGAGTTGTATTTGAAACTGATTGAGATGGCGATAGTTTTGCTGTATTTCTCCTCTTTGTAATAAAGGTGGAAAATGTGGTAAAGGCGTAATGCTTTACTGCTTTACTTGAAGCATTTCTCCAGGTTTTTCTCTGGTACACTTGGGCTTTGGGAGCATCATGATTTTTAAAGGATAGATATTGCTTGGGGGGTAGGCGTTGTCCTGCTATTGTGTGCAGTCTCTCTTTTGGTGATGATGTTGGCGTATTGGTGCATTTACAAACTCTTTTTAATTTGTTGGTTGACTTAACGTTTGTTGTGGTGTAGGTGGATAGCACAGTCGTACTAGTGCGTTCTGCTTCTGGTACTCCTCCGACTAGAATCCAACCCAATTCTGTGTTTTGGGCTGTTGGAGAGTAGCCAGATCCTCTCTTTATACCATTTTTAATAATGGCAGCGTAGACTTCTGCCCCAAGAAGTATATCGATTTCTCCTGGAATTGAGAAGGTAGGATCTGCTAGCGAGAGGTTGTGAATATGTCTCCAGTTTGACACTTCAATTGCATTGGTTGGAAGCACATCTGTGGTTTTGCTGATCACGAACATGTTGCTTGCTACTTTAAAATTGGTGTGTAACGAATTAATTGTGACTGTAGCTTGTTGTACAGCTGTATTGGTGGCAGTCGTATCAAGTCCAATTAATGCTTGGGTGTTTGGAGATCCTTTAAGTCGTAGTAGCTTAAAGGCCTTTTCTGTCATGATCGACACTTGTGACCCTGAGTCTATTAACGCTCGGAATGTCATCGTGAGTCCGGATGGAGCAGTAACGTTAATCAGAGCTGTATAGATGTAGAGAGAAGATCCCTTTTTATTTCTAGTGCAATTTGAGGTTAGGTGGTTGTGAGATAAGCAATTTTTGCATAAATGCTTATTTGTGACAATTGTAGTGTGTGAATTTTAAAGAGACGTTTAAAATGTAGCCAGCATAAACTTGCCTACACAGCTTAATTTTCTTTCCCGCACATAATTCTTTCTTAAAATTAATCAAGTATAAATTCAAAAAATCCCGCCAATAATTCCGAAAGTTTCTTGTCATGGGGTAGGAAGATGTAGGCGGCCGTGCTTTTTTCGAAGAAGACATGGTGAGAACGAGGGAAGAGGAGGCGAACAAGTTTTGGTCTTCCTTCTTCTGAGGCTAGCTATCGAGAGGTAAAGAAGTGGTCCAGCTTAGTTTTTTTAAAAATTGTAAGAATTAAAGAAAGTAGACAAGTCCGAGTCAAATTAATTATATTTATCGTATTGTATAAATAACAAAGCAGACGAATAGGAGCATAAGAAATAGAGAAGAACGACAGTTAAATTCCATTGCCGACATTGGCAAGAAAAGTCGGATGTCGACGACGAGCGTACGAATATTGCGAGGCAAAGCAGCCCCAGCTAAGTGGTGCAGGAAATACACATATATGTATACCAGCGCATCAGCACTACAAAGTTCCACTTATAAAAATTACCAAAACTACCTGAAAAGATAAAAGTGAAGAAAATAAGGAATCACGTGGGATCAAAACCTAATTGCCAACACGAAGAATAATAGAGCTAAGTCACGTTTTTTGTAATACAATATATTTATTGATATTTACTAGATCTTTATTAGATGTAGATATATATATATTCGTTTATATGCAGCCATTGTTGCTTAAATTTTATAAGTTAATTTGTTGGTTAAGTAGAGGCCTCGGGCGATTAGGGCAGAACGACAAACAAATAGTATACGCTAAGGGAAAAATGGAATGTCGTAAATAAATGTTAGATACGTGATCATTAACTCCTAGCCTTTTTGTTCTCGCCGGCCTCTAGAGGAGGGAATACTAAGTTCGTTTGGCTTCGTGGATATAAAAAAAAAGAACACAAATAAATACCTTCCTGACTGATAAATCCGTCATTAGAGGGTCGAAGTATCGGATTCCGTCGCCGAAAAAAGTATAGCCCTACGGAATGACCCTTGCCTGGGCAGAGAATAACATTACACAATTTCATGTCGTTGTCGGATGTTCATATTTCTAAATGTTGGACAGTGAAATATGATATGGTCACCTTTGCAATGGCTGCAAGAGTACTTTTTGGTAGGTGTGTGATTTGGTGATGAACTCTTAGTCTTGTTGAAGAGTCCATATATTGGTTTAGTTGAGAATGGTTTTCTCTGTGTCATATTGGATGACGTGATTTTCCTTCCAATCATTTCTAGTGTTCGGAAGCGGGACTCTAGAAATTTGGTTAAAGTTTTTAGTTCAGGTAGGTCTGTGCTACTCTGTTAACTTTGCTCCCATAATTGATGTGTGTCTGGGTGTAGTTTTTGCACTGTTAAGTAAATGATCAGTGGATCCCAATTCTTTGTTTCCACTTCGAAGTTTTGTAGTGCTAATAATGCTTCGGTTATATTGTCTAATAGTCTTTTGATATTATCGGCGGTGTCATGGTGTATGGGTGGGAGAGACAATCATTTCTTCAATTGTACATTGACCAATATTCGCTTATTTGAATAGCGATCTTTTAGGAGCTGCCAACCTGATCGGTAGTTTGCGTCGCATACTTCGTAATGCCTGAGCAATTTTTCAGGCTCTCCTATTATATTTGTCTTTAGAAAGTACAATTTGTCAACGTCTCTCAAATTATTGTTGTTACGTATGACCGAATTGAATAAATCGTGGAACGAAATCCACGTAGAGTATTCTCCAGTAAAGGTGGGAAGTTTAATTCTGGGGAGTCTTTCATTATTACATGAATTTGTGCTAGCATGTGATGTCTGAGTCTGAGAAGGATTGTTGACAGGCGTTGGTGTTAGTATGTCTATATCCTCTTCAATGCTTGCTGATTTTTCAATATAATACTCCTGCACATCACTAAATATCTCTTTCGTGAAATATTCTAATCGCCGATCTTCCTTTGTCGCTCTCTTTTGAATTATCCTACCCAAGGAACAATCGTAGCAGCTATATGGTTGCGAAAATTGGATCTGTGTTTTAAAAAAGCTTTATAATGGCTAAAATGTTTTGTAAAAGTTTCAAGCTTTGCTTTTTGGTTTTTGACATTAAAATGTTTTAAAATGCAGTGTTAGGAATGCGTTCCGAACTAGGTATAAAACTGTTTGGCTTCGAGAGCTACTTGGTTATATAATGGTCTTATAGTGGTCTGCAATGCCATTTATCTGAACCCTATTAAAACACTTTGGCTCTGGATGCTATTTAGTTGCACAAAGCTTTCGGAAAACTGCATTGAGGGCCATTATAAAATAGTTTATTGTCGACAGCAAATTAGTAGCAAGAGCAGCAGTTATAAAACAATTTAGCTATCCTGAAGCACTATTGGAACCTTTTTAAAACTTGGGAACTACCTATTTTGTTTCTGAGAAGACTTTATTTAAACCATACCAATATCTACAAAATTATTTCGCGTCATGTCATATTGTAATTTGTGCAATGTTCAGAGAGACCCAATTACTTCGGATATCGCTACACAAAATTTTGCCTAATATTCCGTTCTCTCTCAGAGTTTTACTACATCGCATAACTCTCCCAATTACTATGATTGTAATTCCAGAAGTGATCTCGACATTTTTGTTGATGAAGAAGTTTTAGAAATAAGATATAACTGGGCTGTAAAGTTGGATGACATTATAGACAGTAACTCCTGCATTAACGAAAATAATTAAAGCGATGATTGTGGTACGATGATATAAAAAATGAAAACGTTCAACAAGTAATGGAATTTTGATTAAAGTTTCTTTCGGGATATTGATGAATCAAAAATAATTTCTTTAAATATCAAAGGATTGCCAGTATATAAGAGCTCTAAAGAAGAATTTGGGCCTATCTTTTAATATCCATGAAATATTTTTCTTCCAAGCGTAATTGTTATTTACAGCGGAAAGAACAAGCCTGGTGATTAAAAGGCATTTCTGTCTCCATTTGTTGATGAATTGAAGGAAATTAGAGAAAATAGCATTGATATCAATAGAAAGAAAAATAAACGTTGTATTATTACAACTATTGGAATATATTAGAATATAAATTACAACCAATATATAAATCACACAGTTTCGAATTGTGCGATATAATAATACTTGACGGTGACCTGTTACATGTATTGACGGTATTGCCTGCGGCCTGCTCTTGATACTGTTGCTGTATGAGAAATTATTTAGTTATTTGTCCCAACAATTTTTCAATAATTCCTACCGCTTGTAAAACATCATTGAATTTATTCATTCGTCGTATTTGCTGTCTCAAAAATGCACAAAGTTAAACGCCATTTTTCTTCAATACGATCATTATTTTATCTTAGACAAACGTCAAAGTCGGATGGGCTGGATTAGTAAGTTTTTTAGGTGTTCTATAATAGGTATGTAAGAAACTGTATCGTTTTATAGAGTTTATGAAGGAAGCTGAAGTATTTTATTAGGGTTCTAAAAAAATCAAAAGAGCTGCATGGTTTTATTAAGGTTTTCATATTAACTAAATAATTGTACATATAAAGTTCTCAAGGGCGAAAATCTGATTTAATGCTTTTATAAAAGTTTTAGAATAACTATTTTTTTTATTAGAGCTCTGAAAAAAAGCCAAACTGTTGTTTTAAAATCGGCGATTTGTTTTATAAATTATAGAGTTGCGAATGCCGCCATTTTGCGAAAGCATAAATTTAATATTTTCTTAATCTATATATTTGGCTCATATATGCATTTTATGGTAAAAAAAACAAATTAACGGTCTATTCAGACAATTTTACAAAGTAAAATATAAAATTATCAAATAATCAGAATTATACAGGACCATAAAGCAATATTATAAATTTTCACAAATTTACAGGCGAAATATATTTTAGGTAGGAATATTCAAGAAAAAAACCCAAATCTTTAAAGATCTAAAATAAAATATTTATTACTTTAAAAAAGGTTTATTACGTTTATACGCTTCGGCGGAGTTCTTAAGACTAAGTACAATTAGGAAAAATATTTTCTCACAAATTTCTATTTCATTATTCTGTTCATTGCAATTTTGCTGACATTATCATTTTGTTCTACATTACCGGAAACCGTCTGTGAGAATTCCGGACTTTTTAGTTCTCTGTTCACGTTTCGTAACAGGTGAGTTTGCTTTTATGATTTCATTATTAGGGTCATGTGGGATTTTAATATCTGCTGACGTAACTCCTCCCTCCTTAAGTTTAAAACTCTCCTGGGTTTTTATAATGTTCTTGATTTTAAAATGTTTTATACAAAAAATTACTATAAGTACTATTATTATAATAATTGTAACAGTGAAGCAACTTCCATAAATATATTGGGTTTTCTTTTCATATTTCAGCTCGTTAATTTTACTTATATTTTCTATATGTTCTAGAACGATGTCATCAAAAATTAATTTTCTACTTAAATCATTAACATTTTCGAGATCTTTCGGAATAGTGAAACTTTGTTTGAATTCTTTTCGGTTATTGTATAAAATTTGCTGACCTATTTTAATTGAACAATTGTTGAAATTAATTAAGTAATTTCCTTTCATTTCTACTCTTCTTTCATCACAAGTACTCGTGAGGTTAACGTGGTTTTGATTTTTTATAATTACTAATCCTTTTTTTTTTAAGTACTTCGGATGCATTATTAAATATTTTCATACAGTTTCTCTTAGTTAAACAATTGTTAAGGGCTTTTAATTCTTTTAAATCTTTGTTACTTACGTAGCTATAGACATTACCTTCAAATTTAACAGTTTCTTGTTGATCATACATTAGTTCTTGGTTTTGGTTATTGCCTATTGGGATGAGTAATCTTTTCTGTAAAACAATAATATCTTTAGGTATTCTGATAACAAAAATAATATTGTCCAAATTATCTATTACAGTAGTAAGTTTTATATTCTGAAGTTTTTGAAAGTCAGTGTCGTATTGCATAATTTCTTCGTTCGTTAGGAGATTACTGTGAATAATATCCAATCTTGCCGAAGCTATATTGTTCTGTATGTGTTCTACGTTGTCTTCTAGGATTTTTAGTTTAATTGTATAGTGTTACGTACCTTCGTGTGACTCTGGCTGTGGCTTTATCCAAAACACTTTTCTTTTAATAAATTTTGTTTTAATTTATTTTAATTCTTTTTTTTTAACAAACTCGATGTATCTTTCCTTACAAACTTGATTCAGTTTTCTTTTTACAACAATTGATTTATTTTACTTTTTACAACAATTGATTTATTTTTCGTTACAACAATGGGTTTATTTTTCGTTACAACAATTGATTTATTTTTCGTTACAACAATTGATTTATTTTTCGTTACAACAATTGATTTATTTTTCGTTACAACAATTGATTTATATTTCGTTACTTTTTTACACTCGACCGCAAACCACCGTTTTTTCTTAACCACCCCGGTCGTAGAAGATTTTGAAAAAATTCAACTCCGATCTTTTTTTCACGAACCGCCGTTTTTTAGTCTAAAATCCGACTCTTTTTCTAATCACAAGTTTTTCTGCTTAACCGCCGCGTGGAAAGCAACTCTTTTTCTATATAATCCTACCGCCAAGAGATTTTAAAACCAACTCGGCTCTTGATCACTTTCGTCGCGATCAAGAGCCCTCGTTCAGGGTAGAAAATGCATAGTTGCATTTTTACCCTGAGAAAATTTTCATTTATTCTGGACTTGATTAAACAAGTCCAGAATATTTTTTCGTTGGACGGAGGCTTGAAATTTGATGCTTTGATAAACATCAGCCACCGTCACGATGATTAGAATTGCCGCACGCGTATACATACAATGTATTTTCGCGTCGCGCTCTTCTTATCGCGAAAGCTTTTTTGTGATATGTATGTACGTTCGTACATACATATTGCAATTTTCACGACAAATCGTACTGAAGGTACGATTTGTCTTTTATCTTTATTTCTCAAATTAAATATTTCTACTGGCAAATTTTGCTGAAAGCAAAATTTTCCATGGGAATAATTTTATTTTAATTTATGGAATGTTAAGAAAATTGCTGACGCAATTTTCTTCACTGATTGAATTGATAAGCTAACCATGTTTTAAGTATGGTTAGCTTATGTGAAAAATTTATGCTGGAAATATTTTAATGTTTCTTTTCTTTTCTTTTCCTTAATTCCATCCACTTATAATTAGGTATTTGTTTTAGGCATGTAACATTCCTCCCCCGCCAAACGGAACGAGAGTCATTCTTGGGAGAGGAATGACTCTTGAGAAGGAAAAAACAAACGCAAGGAAAACTTTTAGTATTGGTGGTATAAACAAAACTATTTGGTTTAGCTACAGCTCTGAATTTCTTATCATAGGTGTCGGATTACCATCGCTGGCCTGCTACTTTTTCGTTTCGATAATTGCTTGCAAGATTTTTGTTCATGGCTCACTTGAGTTTTGGTACTTGTGATTGATAGTAGTCGAATTCTAGTTTTGGTTGCTTTTCTTGTCGATTTTGTCACTATGTTGTTTACAATGCGATTGAACAACATTCCCCAGCACTCACCACCGGGTCTTACCTCTGTGGCTTCCTCCATTTACGTGCTGCACGTGGTTCCGGGGTGGCGGGGCCCAATCCGGTTGGTCTTGTTAAGACGCGGGGAGCGCCCCTTCACCATGTGGGGTGAGGATGCCGTGGCCGGGCACACCTATAAGGTGGATTTACCTTTATACCCGCACCAGGGGCAGGCGTGGGTTGTGAAAGGTGAGTACTTGATCTAAGAACATTTGTGATGTGTTCATATTTCTAACTCTCCCTTTTTTTTTTCTTTCTGGAGGTGCCCTAAACATCATGGGGAGGCATGGATTATGTGCATGCTGCCACCCCGTCTTTGATCCCGCACTCACCGCCATCATCCAGCCGCTGATGGCCACTCCTCCCCCGTTCGTATTCGATGATGTTTCCGAAGATGACTGGGACCGGGAATGTAACCGGGACAGTATCTGATTTTTGTCGTTTATTTGATTTGTTTTTTTTTTTTCTTTGTAACTTTCCTATCTTCCTTCGTTTTCAACAAAAGAAAATAAAGAAAATTACTTACTCCCCCATTTGAGCTGTTCTAATTTTTCTTTCTTTTTGTTTTGTGCTTTTACAGGAGGGCTAAAGGAAGACCAGAAACAGACCAAATACCTTAGCTTTTTATTGTTGGTTTTTCCTCTTTTTTTTTTTGTTTTGTGTGTGATAGGCTTGACTTGGTGGGTTCGTCGGTCTCGGTCGGGTTTTACAACATTTTCAGCTATCAACTATTTTGTTTTTGTGTTAGTTTTGTTTATTTTGTATTCTATTGGCTAGGTTAGATTTGTTATTATTCTAATATTATTTATTTATTTTAGCTATTATTTGTGTTACTCTATTAATTCTAATTTAATTATAATCCTAAATTTATTATTTATCTATTGAGTAGCTTGGTAAATTTCCTCTTTAGTTTTGTTATTTACTTATTTATTTAACATATTATTATTTTATTTGTTTAAGTTAATATTATAACAATTTTTACATGGTTGCTTAGTAGCCTGGTATTGCTTCTCTATTTGTTGTTTTCACTTTCTTATTTATTTATTATTATTTTCTTATATAGTTTTAATACATTTTTCTTTAATGCAATTATTTATTTACTTTGTTTTTATAGTTAAATCTAATGCATTTTAATTTTTTACTACTCTATCTATTTGTATTTAGGTACTTTTTCCATTCTAACTTATTTTGTTAAGTCATCTTAATATTTTTAATTTAGTTTTGTTTGGTGCTAAAATTATATTATATATATGTCTACATAGATTTCCTTTGAGGATTTTACCAGGTCTACTTTTGTTGTAAAACTGTTTTAACTTGACCAAGTGGTCCATTTTGACAGTGTCAGTTTCGCATTTCTAAACGATTTGGACTGATTTTGTTTTAGCAAGGCTCCTAGTTCGCCTTAAACTGGGTTGGGGAGCAGGTGTTCGCTCTTCTAAAGGAATTCCCTCTGATGAAATTTCGGGGTTACCTTGTGGTTGATTCTTCTGTTGTCTCATCTTGATGACAACAGGGTTAAGATATTTTACTGCCACAGCGATCATTATGGCCAGAACTAGTAGGCTCGTAAATGATAGAGAAGTTGTGGACAGGATATGGGAGTTGTTACTCGATATCTTTTCTTGGTATTTAATAATTTTGTTTTGGATTTCTTCCAGCGAATGGGTGTCGGTATAAATTGATTTATGGATATCGTCTCCCGTTAAGATTTCGATTTTCCCCAGACTGTGGTTTTGAGTTCCTTGTAAAATTTCAGTCAGGTTTACTTTGAGTAGAGAGTGGTTGAGCTCAGGAAACTGATTCGGCTGGATAATTGTTAGTGGAAATTTACTCTGACCTTCGTATTTAAGCACTTTGTCACCTATTTGAACTTGACATGTTTGCGTTATCTCTAATATCCCTTGTCTTTCCAGTTTCGAGATTACAAAGTGATCCCGACATGTGATGTGTAGCACCGTGGAGGTGATAAAAGAAAATAGCCACGTATTGGGCTTACTTAATTTGATCAGCATGTCTTTTTGTGGGATTTGTACTCTGGTCTTGCATTTGGGCACTTCACTTAGAGGGTTGTATAGCAATTTAATGGCACATTCGTTGGACGTTGCCGCTTTGATTATAGGCGTGTTCAGCCGGCCTACATACGTGTTTTCTTCCAAATTACTTGTTATTTTTTTGAAACTTTTCCTGTGATCGCCTCTTAATAAGAGAAATTCCTGAGTTTTTTCGCTATTGGCTATGTATGAATAACCAGGGTCTGGAATTAATGAGTAATTTGCTGACTTGGATACAGGATAGCATTGAATCTGTTGTAGCCTCATTTTTGGCAGATTAAAAATTGGGAGAGTAATTCTCACCACCAATTTATTCTTCATAAGGAGCGACTGAGCTCCTGCTGTCTGATATAGGACAGATAGACAATTTTGGTCATTTGGGCAATTCGAGGCCGTCTTGCGGTATATCTCCAACAGATTTTTGGGAGACATTAGGAGTGGATGAATATGATTGGTTTTACTAGCCATTATTATATCCAGGAGGGCTTGTTGTCGATATTCAACTTCGATGATTTGGAGCAATAAGCTTGATATAATCTCTTGTCTCAGTTGCCTCCTAGTTAAATCATCGGCCACATGGTGGAGATCGTTTATCTGGTGTGCTATTTTTGTTGTCTGTCTATTAACATTGCCAGCGGTTTTTGAATCTTTTCCAAGGTAGTTTTTACAACACTGATTTGTTGTTTCTCTAGCTCGGCTAGGGCTTGTGTATTCGATTCAAGTTCTTCTAACCTGCTGTAAATTTCTTTTTCCTTGTTGCTGTCCATAGTTCCAAACAAATAGTGCATGGCATTGCCTATTCCATCAAATAGTGATCTGGCCTTGCGTTTTCCTGGTACTAGTTCCCTTATAGTTTCCGTGCGTTTTCGTACGCTGTCTATAATAGCGTGTATGTGTAGTTGCTGCACGTTACAGAGGTCTTCTGGGTTTGTTATATTTATGCAGAGTTTATGCACTAAGTGCTCTGCATATTCTGCTAGCTTTATCTGGGCATCTAGTTCATCCCAGTCTATCTCGGTGAGGGCATTCCAGGTGTCATGATATACCATCAGATTTCCTAGGTCCTCGAAAAATATACCCGAGCCATTTAGCTGGGTTATTACATAAGGTTTGTCAGCGATTGCTCCAGTTGTGTACTGGATGAAGAGGACAACTATGATGAATTTTAGCGCCATTTCTGTGGACAATTCAGGAGAAGAAAACAATCCTTTAAGCATACTTGTACGTACATTGTGCCGATTTAAACTGGGCAATGGAGTGACTCCACCGCAAATGTTTATGGGGGTGTATTGAAATGAGGTTTAATGGACACTATAGTAGGAATTTCATTTTTGTTTGATATATTTTTATTCGAAATATGGTTTCAAACGGTTATTATGTACCGTTACCGTTCGCTTACCAATTTTGATGGTGGTATTCACATCACTTGGTATTGCGATTACCTGATAAGGTCCTACCCAGATTTGGGAAAGCTTATGTTTTCTGCTTTCATTCTTGATGAGGACCTTGTCTCCTACATGGAAAGTTAGGGGCCGTACTGTCTTATCGTAGTACCCTTTGAGCGCTGTTTACTTGCCAATAAGTTCTTTCTTGCCGTGGCATATGATTTTTGGAGCTTATACTTCAGTATATGATAATAGCTCTCATGATTGTAAACGGGTTCGGGATCCCGGTTTAAATTTGATGGGACATCCGCTGTGAAGCCGTATAGGCAGTCCATTGGGGTAAGTTTAGTACCCTCGTGTACACTATTGTTATACACGATTGCAGCGGTTCGTAGGTATTGGTCCCATGTTTTGGGATTTTCATCTACGATTGTTCGCAGGTACTCAATCAGCGGTCTGTGGGCACGCTCTAGTGCTCCGTTAGACTGTGGGTGGTACATACTCTTTTGAATAATTCACTCAGGAAATTTGTTCCCTGATCGGTGAGTATTCTTTTGGGTATGCGATAGCGCGTAACGATGTCATCAAAGAAAACTTGCGCTACTGTGACTGCTTCTGCATTAGGTATTGCATACCAGTCGACAAATTTTGTTAAATTATCTTGGAAGGTCAAGATATATTTGTTACCTGATGTGGTCTCTTCTAATGAACCTACGATATCGAAGTAAACTTTGTCGAACGGTCGTTCTGCGATGTCCGTGATAACCATTGGCATTTTATATTGTGGAGAAGCTTTCATCGTCTGCCACTTTGGGCATTTTTTTATGTATTTCTTGATGTCGCTAAGCATGTGCCTCCACCAATACTTGCGTCTTATGCATTTGTAAGTTTTTATGACACCTTGATGGCCACCAAATGGAGAATCGTGATAATCTTTTAAGATTGTTCGGATTTCCGTAGGGCTCGTGATTACTTCGGGTGTCTTACCAGTACTTACTTTTTGATCAAGCGATTCGGGGTTTAGTGTTTTCGCCTCCGTGAGTTGCATTTCGTTTTGGTCCGCTTTCGTGTGCTCTTCTGTCTCCACACTGGAGCTATTTAATGTCTCTTGAGCCTTTTGCTTCTGAGCTCGAGTCACGACGAAACAATGAGCGGATTTCTTTTTCTTTTTATTATTTGTGGAATCGTCTTCCTCCACATCTGAGTCCATCGTGTGGTGGACTAGGGCTTCTACCGTTAAGGTATTGCCTAAACTGTCTTCTTTTAATGCTTGAGGGATGCGACTTAGTGTATCGGCATTAGTGTTGTACTTCCCTGGTTTATATTCGATGTTGTAATCGAATTCAGATAATTTGTGGTGAAATCTCACCAAACAGGAAGTAGGGTCTTTCACATTGAAGACACCTTTGATAGGTTTATGGTCAGTATAGACCGTGAATTTCCGGCCTTGAAGATAGCACCTGAAATTCTTGGTAGCCCAGACAATAGCCAATAACTCTTTCTCTATAGTAGAGTGATTTCTTTCGGCTTTGTTTAATGTGCGGCTTGCATAGGCAATGGGCTGGTCCTTTCCGACTTCTCCTTGAGAAAGGACAGCTCCTAGAGCCTCGTTACTTGCGTCTGTGGTGAGATTAAAAGATTTCGAAAAATCGGGCTAAATTAAAAGTGGTGGAGAAATTAAAGCATTTTTTATGCTTTGGAATGCTTCTTGGCATTTCTCTGTCCAAGTAAATTTTACATCCTTTCGGAGTAAATTTGTGATTGGACGTACAATTTTGGAGAACTCTGGAATGAATTTCCTGTAGTAATTGGCAAGTCCTAAAAATGACTGAACTTGCCTTACTGTTCTTGGAACAGGAAATGTTTGGACGCAGGCCGTCTTACTTGGGTCTGGTAGGGCTCCTTCGCTAGAACATTTATGTCCTAAGTAAACAACTTCTCTTCGTAGAAACTGGCACTTTTCTGGCTGCAGTTTTAAGTTGTTCTCTCTCAACTTGTCGAAGACTTTTCTCAACTTTTCGTTGTGGTCGTTTAAATTTTTACCATAGATGACGATGTCATCTAGGTAGACAAAACATTCGAGGCCTTGTAGGCCTGTCAGGACGAAATTCATTAGGCGTTGAAATGTGGCGGGGGCTCCTTTGAGCCCGAATGGCATACGCTTGAACTCGTAGTGCCCATAGCTTGTGCTGAAAGCAGTTTTATGTCAATCTTTTTTGTCGACAAGGACTTGGTGATAGCCGTTGGCCAAATCGAGTGTGGTGAAATACCTTGCGTGACCTAGTTGGTCGAGAATATCCTCGATTCGGGGTAGCGGGAATGCGTCTCCAATTGTCTTTTCGTTTAATTTACGAAAATCGACAACGACGCGCCACCTTTTTTCACCGTCAGGTCCCGCTTTCTTGGGGACAACTAGTAGAGGTGAATTCCAAGGGCTTTTACTAGACTGGACTATCCCGCTGTCTAGCATTTCTTTTAGCTGCTCGTTAATGACTTTCCGCTGTGTTTCAGGTAAGCGGTACATTTTTTGATTGATTGGTGCTTGATCTTGCACCAATGGAATATTATGCGTTATCGCATTTGTATAGGTGAGTTTGTCACCTTTGAGGAAGAAGATATCGTTATACTCTTCGCAGAGTTCTGATATCGAAATTTTTTCTTCCGCGGTTAAATTAGGGTCTAGGCTGAGTTCTTGCTCTAGCCTAGAAATACGCGGGTATTGTTTTGGGTCGTCCGGAGTCTCATTATCCGGGTATAGATATCGTACATGTTGTAAAATTGCCGTTTTGTCGGCTGAACCTTGGTTTGACTTATTCTTCCTTTTAGGTTTTTGACCTGTAAATAGATGAGGCTTCTGTGATTCCTTTCGAGGCTTTATTTCGTTGTTCTTAGTAATTGGCAGGGTATTTGCTTCCTGCTTTGTTGACGGCTGAGTTTGGTACACCTGTGTGGTCTTTGCCTTAGGTTGTGTGGGATACTCATGCGCGTCAATGCTACTGCTTTTTGACCATGTAGAATGCTTTGTGTTTTGTGACGGTGGAGTAATATGCACCTTTAATATAGGCTTTAGCGACTCGCTACCATTTTTATATGGCCGTTGTTTGTTTAAGAGGGATTTATGCCTCGGGATTTTGGACGGAAGAGTTATATGCACCTTTTTGGCAGGCTTTAGACACTCAGTTCCGTCTCTTGTAGTGTTTGATATTGCCTCTAAATTTTGTAGTGGAATGTGAGTTCTTTTGTGGTCTTTTGTGGGCGTTAATGGGACTATTGTGTAGTCGTTTATGGGGAATAGCTGTAACTTTAAGCTATGTATGACTACTTGATGACTGTTAGCGTTGAGAATACTGACCAGCACTAATTCTTCTCCATATGACAGTAAACTGTTTGCCAAGAAGACTCCATCGCTTATCGCTTGTGATAAACAGAGCATTTCTTCTTGAGTTTGTAACGGGACTGGGGCAACAATTTGAGAGCGGGCAGGTATGCAGATTGGTTCCTTAAAGGTAACCAATTGCTGCCTGATTTCATCGGTCTCTTGTTCGCCCAGACAGCCTTTTTCACATTCCTTGGGCTCTTTTGGAGCTTGGCAGCCAGCTTTTCTCGTTTGAGAAGCCTTGAAGACACTGCAGGTGGATAGTTCAGCCTGGTTAGACTCTACCTCTTCTGCAAGTGTTCTTACTTCGACTGCTTTTTCAGAATCTAGCTTGTCCGTTTCAAACTCTAATGGCAAAGCAAATTCGTCTGGATTAGTTTCCGTGCGAGGAAACCTTAGTGCCTTATTAGGACCCTCAACGTTACAGTTTTTTGCTAGGAAATCATTTCCTAGAAGTCCATCATCGGAAAGGCCAGGCAAGTTCTTTACGACTTGAAACTTGCAGGGAATTTTGTTTTTGAAAACGAAGTTTCCCTGGCAATTTCCCAGCGTCTTTCCGGTACCAAATGGGGTCTGAAGTGTACATGCCTCATTGTGGTTAATTTCTTTGTGATCTTTTAATGACCTTTTCTTTATTATACTAACCTCAGCGCCTGTGTCTACTACTAGTTTAGCTTGGCCGTTCAGGCCTATGTCTAAAGGAAGTTTTACGGTAGCGACACTGGAATTATTAGATGAGGGATTTATAGTCGAGCCGGGGAGTTTTGGGTCGACTGTACGTCGTTTCCCTGACTCCGGGCCTCCCATTTACGTTTTTGTTGGCAGTTATTTACTGCATGTCCAGAACGACCACAAAATTCGCACTTTTTACGCACGTTATAGACTCTGGAATTGTTATTGGGATTCTGCGGCTCTCTAGGGCGTTGATTCGATGTTCCACCATTGTTGCTTGATCTTTGAATATTGTTGTTGTTCCTCCTGCAGTCACATATATCGTGATTGTATATTTTGCAGTTCACACAGTACGGAGTATTTTTACGTTTGAGGCAATCTGCGTATGTATGGCCTCTTAAATTACAAAAACTACAAGTAATTTTATTTAAATAATTATTTTTATTGTTTACATTAAAATTTCTATTTGGTGATTTTGGCTCCTGTTTTATATTTGCCTGTGTGAACTGTGATGGAAATGTACTGGTGCTTGCATTTGTGGGCACACTGTTTTGCCAGGTATCCTGTGCGTAGGATATGATGCCTGGATTATATATATTGTGATTTGCAGGCGAATTATTTGGAATTCCTTGCGGATTACTTATCACAGGTGCATTTATTGACTGTGGTATTGTGTTCTGCACTGTACTGAATTGAAAGTGCCCTGGAGGTTGCAGAAATAGAGCACTTTGCTGGAGACGCTCCATGTCAAGCGCTCTTTGTACGAGGTCATCCACCGTGCCGTCTGTCATGGTCAGAAGGTATTGGCACATATACGGGTTATTGACTCCTGTTTTTAGTGCGTTTTTAGCGAAGTCTTCTAGCTGTGTTTTCACAGCGGGGGCTGCTGTAGCGCCATATTTGGACTCTGCTGCTTCATTACAGAGTGCCAGCATTTGTTTTACTCGTGCCGTGAAGGCTGTGAGGTTTTCCAAAGGATACTGCCTTGTAGTAATTAATTTATTTACCAGTTCCTGGTAAGTTTCCCTAGGCAGGTAGGTACGATTTAGCCGTTCTTCTACCTCTTTGAAAGTAGTAGGCATATTTGAGGCAAACAGCTGGTAAGCTTCGCCTCGAAGTCTGGTGGGGAAGATTTGCAAAAATGCCGATAGTTCCTCCACCGAAATGCACTGGATTACCTGCCTGCAGCATCCTAGGAAAGTTTGGAGCTCCAGGCTCAATTTTGGGTGCTGCTCTCCGGAGAATAGGGGAACGAGTTGGGCAGTTAACTTGGCGATTTTCGCGTAATCTGCCATGTTTATATTGGGGATTCTGAAGCTAAAGTTTGATACTTTTGGGGAGCTAGTTTCTTCTATGCTGGTTTTCAAAAGGGAGTCTCCCAGCCAATTCAATAGGATTTCACTCACGGTGGAATCACTGACACTGTCTTCAATGGCACCTTATCTTAATTCTACACTATTATTTGTAATTTCTGTTTCGAGAGAGTGCGAGAGTTCCCCAAACTGCTTTAAGCTTTCTTTAAATTTTTCCGTACTTTCTTTGAATTGCGCGATTTGCTCAAGCCGCCGTTCACGGGACTTTTTGAGCTGTTTATCGATAGAATCGCACTGTAGAACAGAAAGTTCGGAGGAGTCTCGCACTTTCCCCTCTAGATATTTTAAATAGTTTTCTAAGTTTAAATTAGAAGCTCTTACTTGTGGGGGACCTGTAAGGATTGTCCCACTCCTTAATGTTACTCCTGGTGCTGTTAATTTGTTGGGGGTGTTTGATTAGCACCCTCTGTTGCAGATGTTGCTCCCTCGTTGCCTCCTTCGTACCGGGACGGATCTTCCTGTGCGTCGCCCGGTGAGGAAGATTGTTGTGGAGTTGGTGGAATTGGTGAGATTTCCGGCGGCGTCTCCTGGTGGGAGCTTTCCTCGCTCATGGACCACCGTATGTAGAATTTGCAGCTAGGGGGGCTTCTGCCGTCTTAGTTCCCTTGGTTCAAATTGAGAGGGGGGCTTATTGCCTTCTTCGAGGTCCCTCTCAATTCAGGATCGCTGGTTTTTGTGATTGAAGTTCTTTTGCTGCCGGGGGGGCCCGTGGCCTTCTTAAATTCCCCTGGATAAAAGCTGAAAGGGGGGCGCGTTGCCTACTTCGAAGTCCCTTTCAGCTCCGGATCGCAGATTGTCGGTTGAGGATTCTTCCTTCAAGTTTCGCTTTGAAATTTTCGGCTGTGGACGTCTTATGTTCCTGGGCTGGGATGAAGCCCGCTATTGTCCCACGTTGGCACTTTGTGCTTTGATGAGGGGGTGGCTGCGTGTTTTTCAAACAGAGGCAGTTAAAGCTGTCCGACCCCGAGCATTGGGAGCCGACTAGATCGAAATACTCCTGAAGCCAGACTCAACTTCAGGCGAAGGGTAGGGTGTCTTGCCAAGTATTCGATTTCGTCCTCAACTCCTTTTGATTCGTAGGATAGAGGGTTTTCGAGCGCTTATACTTTTGTTTGTTTAAAGTAGGCTTCCTCTATCCTACCGCCTGCGCCAATTTTGTTACGTACCTTCGTGTGACTCTGGCTGTGGCTTTATCCAAAACACTTTTCTTTTAATAAATTTTGTTTTAATTTATTTTAATTCTTTTTTTTTTAACAAACGCGATGTATCTTTCCTTACAAACTAGATTCAGTTTTCTTTTTACAACAATTGATTTATTTTACTTTTTACAACAATTGATTTATTTTTCGTTACAACAATGGATTTATTTTTCGTTACAACAATTGATTTATTTTTCGTTACAACAATTGATTTATTTTTCGTTACAACAATTGATTTATATTTCGTTACTTTTTTACACTCGACCGCAAACCACCATTTTTTCTTAACCACCCCGGTCGTAGAAGATTTTGAAAAAATTCAACTCCGATCTTTTTTTTCACGAACCGCCGTTGTTTAGTCTAAAATCCGACTCTTTTTCTAATCACAAGTTTTTCTGCTTAACCGCCGCGTGGAAAGCAAGTCTTTTTCTATATAATCCTACCGCCAAGAGATTTTAAAACCAACTCGGCTCTTGATCACTTTCGTCGCGATCAAGAGCCCTCGTTCAGGGTAGAAAATGCATAGTTGCATTTTTACCCTGAGAAAATTTTCATTTATTCTAGACTTGATTAAACAAGTCCAGAATATTTTTTCGTTGGACGGAGGCTTGAAATTTGATGCTTTGATAAACATCAGCCACCGTCACGATGATTAGAATTGCCGCACGCGTATACATACAATGTATTTTCGCGTCGCGCTCTTCTTATCGCGAAAGCTTTTTTGTGATATGTATGTACGTTCGTACATAAATATTGCAATTTTCACGACAAATCGTACTGAAGGTACGATTTGTCTTTTATCTTTATTTCTCAAATTAAATATTTCTACTGGCAAATTTTGCTGAAGGCAAAATTTGCCATGGGAATAATTTTATTTTAATTTATGGAATGTGAAGAAAATTGCTGACGCAATTTTCTTCACTGATTAAATTGATAAGCTAACCATGTTTTAAGCATGGTTAACTTATGTGAAAAATTTATGCTGGAAATATTTTAATGTTTCTTTTCTTTTCTTTTCCTTAATTCCATCCACTTATAATTAGGTATTTGTTTTAGGCATGTAACAATAGTATGTAGAAATGATTTGACCTTCCATCTTATTAAATTTTTCCGAAATAATAGACCGATCTTTTTCAATTATGCCTTTCAACTTAACAAACTTTTCGTTAAAATTTTGATTGATTCTGATTTGAGAATTAAGAGTTTCAATTGCATTGTGATTATTCGTGTCAATGACTCTGAGGTGGTCTTCAATTTCTTGTCTATCGCCCTAGTGCATCGTTCCGTATAGCCATTTGAATATTCTTCCAACAAAGTTTAACAGCCCTCGTTTTTGCCTATGTGGTATTAGTGTTCGAATTCTACTTCGGATACTTTTTATCTGATACTTGAAGGAAATTGCTTGGCTACCTAAACCTATTTTGCTAAAATTAGTTTCTATGTTGTCGATGATACTTTATATTTCTTTAGAATTAATAACATGTATTATGGTATCGTAGCTCTTAATTATGTCCTTCTCGTCTAACTTTATTTCGGTGTAACCAAAATTTGCTTCAATTTTCTCGACTACGAGATGGGCCTGGGCTATTGTCGACATCCGTATTACCAGAAATATTATGGAAATGCAGTTTACCTAAAAATTTATTTTTTCTTTTAATATTTGATTTGTGTACATTTCCTAATTTAGCTTTTGTAAATTTCGGTTGCTCTTTATGTCGTAAGCTCTTATAATTTTTAATGTACCCTTCTGTCCTAACCTCGTTGTAATCTTCTCTATTTTCATTTCTTTTATTAATATATCTAACTTTCTCTTTAGTTAGATTCTGAAAAATTTTATTTTGGCAACACTTACCTTCTTGTATGTTAATTGGTTTTTCTTTGGTTATGGAATGATAACTATTGTTGTACCATTCGATTGCTTTGGAAACTTTCTCTTTAATATTTAAATCTTTGCGTTCTATTCCTTACGTTCGGATTTTTTCGCTCAGTGTACTGTGCAACCTTTCGATGGCTGAATTACCGGTGCGGTTATTAGATTTTACAAGGTGATGTTCTATATTTTCGTTTCTTAAGAAGTCTTTAATGTTTATGCTTTTAAATTCATTATCGAGTATTAATTTAATGAAATGACCTCTTTGGGATTTGAACTCTCAGATTTTTTCAATTATTGTTTGGTTATTCCTATCTTCCAAGTAAAAAGCAGTAGCGAATTTCGAGAATCTATCTACGAATATAAGAAAGTTCCCTTTTCAGTTGATATAAATGTCCATATGTACTATTTGTTTTATATCTGTCGGTGTTTCTGGTATACTCGAATTTTTGTTTAATCGGTTTTCTGTCGTATTTAACTCTATTACATACATCACAATTATTTATATATTTATGTATGAGTATCTTAAGATTGGGATAATAGATGTATTTCTTGAGACTTTCATAGTTTTCGTTGATTCCAGTATGTCCCGTTTCGTTTTTGTGATAATTGTGTATTTGTTTATAAGTTTCATCTTCTGAGTTCATGTCTTTAACATGATTTGAACATCTGACAATCGTTATCATATAATTCAATAATCTTTTGTTGTAATATATTATATTAATGGTCATCTAGTTCGGTGTATATACCTATTTCAACTGATTTTATATACTTTCGCAATATATCCGGAAGATTATTTTCTAGGCCCTAGGAATTGATATAGATTTTTCTATTTTTGTGCTTAATTTCAAATTCCTTCTCTTGATTGTCTGTTAGTATTATTTGAGTTTTGAAACGATTGACAACGGTGTCTAATATACGTATATGATTGTTTAATTCTTCTTCTTGGGAATGTATGGTTTCTAGGTCTTGATCGACATTATCTTGCACCGAGTTTTGATCGACGTTGTTATGCAGGGAATCTTTTTCAGAAGTTCCAAGATTTTGGATGGTTTCGCTTGCATCATTCTCCATGCTATTAACATTGGGTTCCTCCATGTTATTAATTTCGTGAGTATCAGCATTTATTCTGCTAAGAAAATCCGCAACTTGGTTTTCCTTACCCTTGATATAGTCCATGTTAATATTATATTCTCCGAGTTTTAGGAGCCATCGGTATAGTCTTGGGTTCACATCTTTCCCTTGAGCTTTGGTGTACAACCATTTAAGTGGTTGATGATCAGTTCAGTTAATAAGTCAAATTTAGCGCCGTATAAGTAAGGGCGGAAATAATTAGTGGCCCACACAATGACCAAGAGCTCTTTTTCCGTAGTGGAGTAGTTTCTCTCATGGTCGTTTAGGGTTCTGGTAGCATAGCAGGGTGGTTATCTTGTTGAAGGACAGCTCCTATAGCATAAGTACTGGCATCAGTAATGAGTTTGAACTTCTTACCGAAGTCTGGATACCTAAGCACAGGAGCTTCCGTAATTAACCTTTTGAGTTTTTCGAAGGAGTTAATGTAATTTGTGTCTTTTGAATTGATCTTAACATTTTTCTTTAAATACGTCGTCATCGGCTGGGCTACTTTTGCGTTCTCTTATAAACTTTCTATAGTAGCCGGTAATTCCAAGGAACGATATGATTTGTTTCTCTGTTTCAGGCAATTTTAATTTTACTATATCCTCTACTTTCTTAGGGTTTGGTTTTACTCCACTTGGAGTTAAAAGATGGCCTAAATACTCTGTTTCCTTCGAGAAAAATTTACATTTGTCGACCTGTATTTTAAGATTATATTCCCTTAATTTATTGAAGATTTTCTTTATATTACTAAAGTGTTCAACGAGAGTAGTTGATAAAACCAATATATCGTCTAAATATACTACGCATATTTTATTGATATATTCTTTCAATACGTCGTTCATTAGACGCTGGAAAGTCGCTGGAGTTTTCTTCCTATCTGCTTCGTTTACGAGGATTTGATGGAAGCCTTTTGCCAAGTCAAGAGTAGTGAAGTACTGTGCCATGCCTAATTTGTTCAGGATATTGTCCATATTCGGGTTGGGGAACTTGTCATCCATTGAAGCTTTATTGAGCTTCCTATAATCGATGACTATCCTCCATTTTTCATACCTGAATTATCGATTTGCTCTCTTTAATAATGCCCTGCTTAAGCATGTCTTTAATTTGTGATGAGATCTCTTGCTCATGCACTTGTAAATCTTCGAATATATGGGCTTTTGGGTTCTAGTTATTATTTCATGGGTAATTTTACTTGTACTCGTTAATTGTTCTCCTCTTTAAAGAATAAATCCTTATAAGATTTTAATAAATTTTCAAGAAGTTTTCTCTCTTCAGAGTTCAAATCTTTCAATAGATTTTCTACCACAATTTCGTTTATGCTGACACATTCTAATTGATTTATTTCGTTTAACTGTAGACAAAAACTCGATTTGTTGATTTTTAAAATACCTTTTTCCATATCAATGATAGCACCAAGGGGTTTTAATAAATGTTGCCCAATAATTGTATCAAAACATTTATCGCGGAATTTCGTAAGTTTCCATATCATATGGGCATCGTCTCTAAATTCAGTGGGGAGATCAGTTTTAATTATTTGAATAACAAAAGCAGTGGTATTAAGGGTTTTGAATTTAATTGGCTTTTTCAAGAATTGTCTTGGGTATTGGGGTAAATTTTCTTCGTTTAATAGAGAGGTCGTGGACCCTGTATCTATGAGGCATCTAATTTTGTCTTTATTTATAGTTAACTCTACTATTGGTAAACAAATTTCCGAGGCATTGTGTGAAAATTTATCTCGTCTTGGATGTGGTCTACTTCCATGGGTTCTGCTGTATTATGTGTATTATTAATAGGGTTATTGTAATGGTTTCTTCTGTTTTGTCCAGAATTAGCTTGTCTTTGTCCGTAGTTGTTAGTTTGTCTATACTGCCACGAATTTTGTCTTGAGTTACTGTTGTTAAAGTTATTATAATTAATATTGAACTACTGACTATAATTGAAATTGTTATTATTTTTGGATGATTTAAACGTCTTTAATTATACTGATTTTTATTGTCATAGTTATTTCTATGCACTGTATTGTTAATGATCTTATCTCTAATCATTCCTAAACTTTCTAACAAATTAAAGGAATCTCGTAAATTTTGTATGTTTCTATTTAAAATTATTAATGATAAATTTGGTTCAATATTGTTTAAAAATGTTCTTAAAATTAAAGATTCATTAAGTCTAGGGCTAAACTCTGCAGGCTTGTCTATATCGTAATCGTATTTTTCATTGAGTTTTGATAATATATTTCTTAATGTCAAAAAATATTCTCTTACTGTTGTATTTTTTGCTGAAAAAGTTTGATGATATAACTGATGGTAAGTTTCTCGGACACTAAAATTGCTGATAAACGCTTCCTTCATTTCATCCCAGGTGGCTTGAGTTCCTAAGGTCCTGATTACATCTAGGGCTTGTCCTTGTAATTCTCTCGTAAACATAAGCCTTGGCACTTGGATGATCGTTGAGCATATTTAAAATAGTATCGACTTCTCGTAGGAATGACGTTAGGGCATATTCGTTGTTCTCTCAGAATTCGTGGATCCTTTGAGCATCTTTTATAAGATCGTTTGCAGAAAGTGTAAACCTTTGTTGAGGTTGCTGCTCCTGCTGGTGAGCTTGCTGCTGTTGTTGTTGAGCTTGCTGCTGTTGTAGTTGAACTTGATGCTGTTGTTGAACAGGCTCCATAATTTCGTCACTTATTTTCCTCGTATTATCTGAGTTAATTGCGAGGACGTCAACTAGATTTTCCTTTTTATGATAGGCTTCGAATCGTTCAACTTCTTTTACTTGTTTCACTTTGGGCATATGGCTGAATAATCTCCTAACAAATTTCTTTCATAATGGATAATTATCAATCACTGTGATAAATCTTCACATGTATATTTTCTTTCTGTATTTCTTGGCAGACTCTTTTTACTATCACAGTTTTTCGAAACTTATCACAGTTTTTACACTAATAACTTCTTGTAAAATTAATTAATATTTTTTTTGTTGTTGTTTGTGTCACTGTGATATGGATTTATATTTCACTAACTATACACTATACAGTTTATCGTTGCCGAATTATAGCTTCCAGTTTGTTTTATTTTGTTTAAAGATTTAGTTTTCTTTTTTTTTTCTTTTTTTTCGCTTAATATTTATATATTAAAACTTCTATTATTCGATCACAGGATATCTTTCTTTAGAAAGACATCCTACCGACTGCGCCAAATATATTTTAGGTAGGAATTTTCAAGAAAAACAACCAATTCTTTAAAGATCTAAAATAAAATATTTGTTACGTTAAAAAAGATTTATTACGTTTATACGGTTCGGCGAAGTTCTTAAGACTAAGTACAATTAGGAAAAATATTTTCTCACAAATTTCTATTTCATTATTCTGTTCATTGCAATTTTGCTGACATTATCATTTTGTTCAACATTACCAGAAACAGCCTGTGAGAATTCCGGACTTTTTAGTTTCTCAAATGTGATAGCTATATTTAAAACTTCTACGGAAAAATTTGATTGGCAATAAATTTCAATGCATATATTTGGCGTACATTTTATTTTCGACAATTTCATTACATTTTAATATATTTGCCATATATGATTAAATTTATAAAGATAAATACTTGTTCATTTATAAGATGATATTGCATACCAGCAAAATTATTTGTATACATATTTTATGAGGAGAAAAGAATCACATATATTGTAAAAAGTAAAATAGTCACGTATAACAGATGCATTTAAACCTCTGAAATATATGTATATGTAAATTCGGAGAATGTTTTCACAGCAATAATAAATCAGTTTTATAAACGCTGCTAGAATGTTTACGCAACACGCTTTTACAAAAATCTCGTTTTATAAGATGTTTTATATGTGCTCCTGGAGTGTTCCCCGGAGGAACTTAAGTATCGCATTAAGATTCCATAAAGTGGTTCCCGTTGCCTTTATACAGTGTGCCCAAATCGGCTTTATAGAGGATTTATAGAAACTGCAAGAACGTTATCAATACTAACGTTAGAAAACATAAAGTTTTATTAAAAGCTGTGAGAATGCTCTTGCAACTCTTAGAAAAGTTGAATTGTTTGTTGGGTATGCCGCGTTTGGAATTCTTTCCAATATTCGGTGAACGTTTGTAAACGTTTCTCTTTGACCTCTTCTTGGGACTCAACCAACTCTGATACTGAGCTAATGGTCTCGACCCCGGCGTCACATATACTGGATTCGTCATCCCCCGGAATTTTATAGAGAGGCTTAGTTTTTCTCAAGCAAGATATTTTTTCTCAATTCTATATTTGAATAGCTGAGTTATCCGGCTCAAAGGACCAATGTGAGATCTGTGCTCAAGCTAAAGGGGGGTGCCGGTTGTGAAAGGATAACTCAGCTTGTTTAAATTCAAATATACAATTTTAGTTTCAATATATTGCTTAGAACTATTATCACAGAAATTCAATATTAAGACCTAACCTAGTGGTCAGGCCTGAACATAACAATTTTATTTTTTTTATGCCTGCGTAATAAATAAAATGATTTCTTCAAAGCTTGAACTAATTAAGCAATTTCCATAGCAATTCATTGAGTCATTATTTGTTGGTCACAGTGAAATTTACTGACCTAAATTCTTTTATTTTCACTCAATTTGCAAGCTCTCATTTCTTTATGTATTTATTTTTTATTGCACTGACCACAACTCGCTAAAAATATGCAACCTATCAAATTTCAATTATTTTATTCACCAAACAATGACTCAGTGAAGCAATAGTTTAACGTTTATTTTTTTTATAGGCTAAGCAATTTTATAACAATATAAATTGATTGAGTTTTTGTCAATAAACAAGTTCTAGTTAGCAATCCAAATCTATAACTTCGTCTTTATTTAAAGAATCTTTCTTATTTCACCCCCTACCAGAGGTAAGGTAAATAAAAGAAACAACTAACTACGGTTATAGATGTTGTGACTCAGGTACCCAATGCCCCGAATCACAACCATAATACCGATACATCAATATATCGTCCAATACGATATATTGATGTACCATTAATTGACCATGAAAAATTGTTTCATTTTTAAATCTCATTCAAAATTTAAAATGCATTTAGAAATGCATTCCCATATTATAACAAAATGCAATTTAGCGTAAATTGCATTTTGTTATCAGACACACATTCCACTCACATGGTATGCACACTTACCTACATACAGTGTCTTCTTACCTTTTTTCCGTATGTACTATGTACATACTATACCTATTTTTTCAATCTAATTGTATGTACATACATACATACAATTATCAAGATTATTCGCGCCCTGTTAAAATTAATATTTCAAGACGGTCGCACAAGTGCATATCAGATTACAGATTTGCATAGATGCATATAGCTTGCATCAAAACTTTTGTGCATTTTCTCACGTACGATTTTTCATCGTCGTGAGAAAGCAAAAAGAAAAAAAGCTTTTAAAAAAAGTGATCATGGGTACCTGGGGCCGGCAAGCCAAAACCTCGAGGAGTTCGTTCTTAAAACCCGTCGAGTAAAACGTTTAAAAAAATCCATACCAAAAATTACTAACTGGATGTTATAGAAAACATAATAAAATTGTGTGTATTAAGTTATTCTGAAAAAAAACTATTATTATATAAGTGCCAAGGAAATTGGGATTTTAAAAATATAAAGAAAAGAATAAACAAAAAATAAATAACGGAATAAATAGAAAAAATAGTAAAGTGATTGAGTTTTAATTTTCCTTTTGCCCTATATCGGCGACTGCTCTCTCCTTCGGAGCACGGAGCAGAACCAGGATACAACAATTGGTGGCAGCGGTGTTCGTACCAAAATATTCAAATCAGTCCTAAATTTTTTTTTTAATTTGAATTACGTAATTTAAACAAAAAAAATTTGAAAAAAAAAATTATAAAAAATTAATAAAAATCTATATAACAACTGGTGGCAGCAGTTATTTAAAAACAAAAATTCAGTGCTTTTACAAAAAAAAGAAGTAATTAAATAGTAATTCATCAAATAAATAAACAAACAAAAAGTAAATTGCAAGGTATAAAAATAATAAAAACCAGTAAAAGGAAACTTAAAGAAAAACTTATAATACTTATATGTATTTATAAAAAAAAAAAAAAAAACCGGGTACCCAACAAGAGGGACTTAGAGGAAATTAAATAAGTTTAAGCGCCAGAGCGCTCAACGAGGGAATTTAGCGAGGCTTCATCCCTGCCTCAATTAAGACGGGTCAAAGGAGGAAGCCATCAGGAAATCACCGGCCGGACGGCCGACGTATCAACATAAACACTTACAACAAAATACATCATAATCATTTTGGAACAATTTTTACAACATCGGCAAAATTTGGATAAAATATAAGGTAGCCGTAAAAGTCCTAATTTTGAATTTATTTTGTGTATTATTTTGCTAAGAACTAGAAGCAGTGGATATACGATAATTTGGCCAGAGGTCAACTGGTATTAACTATAAAATTAAAGATTTTCTCTATGGACATTTAAAGAAAAACATTCCTACAAATTAGATCGTCCCTTAACATTATCTTTTTAAGAATATAACAAAGATATTCATATAAAGTTCCATATTTTTAATTAATCCACAATTTACCTACACGGTCTGCGCAGCTAAATAATAAATAAAAACAATTTCAATAACCTGTCGTTACCCTGCTTGGCAGCCACATTATAAAACATATGTTCAGTTTTCTTATAATACTTAGCCCAAGAGACTTACGTGCATTTTTTGTTGATTATACCAAATACGTAATTATCGTTAAGAGTCAACCGAGCCAAATTCTTTAAAATCTGATCTTAAAATACTCGTATCTTCAATCTTAATTATAGATTTGATTGATTTAGTTTTTTGATCATATTAAAACATACACATATACAGCAGCTGTATAGCAGTTACAACATATCCAACCATACACTTAAAAAAAAAACAATTAAGTGTTTTTTATTTTATTTTATTTCCGTGCATATCTCTTAGATTTTATATGCGGTATATACTTACTCCTTCTACAAAAAAAGAAATATAAAAAACATATATAATAAATTTCAACCCAATTCTCCGACTTATATCAAATTAACCACAATGACAGAAGAAACCAAATCTTTCGATGAGCTTTGCTTGTCACAAGTCCCAAAAATTGCAGAAAGTAGACAAATTCTAGCCGATTATCACAGAGCGAATAAAAGCAAAAGGACTTCAGATTTTACTTCTGAAAAACTCCAAAATATGGAAGAACTGTGGGCTTCATTTGAAAAAACGGAAACGCTAATTCAAGATCATGAAGATTTTGATGAAACTCATGATTATTTTAAGCAGTCATGCTATGACAAAACAGAGGACATGTACAATCTTATAAAGGCAACTCTGTCTGATAGGTTGAAGTCCATATCAGTCCACACAGAGCGTAGAAATAACGCGTTTTACGTCCCACTTCCAAAAACTTCTCAAAAAACCACTGCAGCTGAGAACCAGGACAGCTCAGGCAAAGATCAATCGAATACAGTACGATTTCGATTGCAAGAAGATAGACAAAAAACATTATCCCATATTATCCAGTCTATAGATTATAATTCACTTGCAACTGCAACCCAGGCATATCTAAACCAAAAATTAAACTCGTTGCACAAATATTGGGACAATTGTGAAGAAACACATAACGAAATAATCTTGAGTGTTGGCCAAAACGACAAAGATAGCGAATACTTCGTGAATAATGTTTACATAAATATGGAAACATCATTCTCAGACACTGTAATTGCGCTACAAGAACAGTTGGACTCGAGATTCCAAAACATATCAAATACTACAAATAATTCCACAGAGCATCACCACAATGTCTCTTTCAGAGACCAGTCAAATTTTTTCCTATCTGACGCGAGGTCATTAATTCCCAACTTTAATGGAAATCCCAAAGATCTTCATAAATTCCTTTCAAGCTGTGATGATATATATGCAACGACAACGACGGCGAACGAAAAACACTCCCTCCTTAGCTTAATAAGGAGTAAATTATCCACAGAGGCCTACGATATCTTCAGGTACAATCAAATCGAAGATTGGCCTACTCTAAAATCGATTTTAAAACAAACATTCGAAGAAAAAATTTCAAGATCTGCCCTACAATCGCAATCAAATAATTGCAAGCAGAAAATAGGGGAAAGAGTAATGGATTTTCTCCAAAGACTTAACACAAGCCTATCAAGATTAAATGAGGCAACCCACTCTTACACAACAGATAAGGTACTCCTAAAATCTTTATTAAAAGATAATGAGAGCCAGGCCGTAAGAGCAATAGAGGACGGATTATCCAATCAACAACTCCAAACTTTCGCCAAAGAGCAATCCGAAAAATCCTTTTCTGTATTAAAATCACACATCTTGGAGCATGCATCACGCTTAGAGCAGAAACAACTTGTTTCCCAAGCACAAAACAAGATACATCAAACTCCATTTGCGCAAGCAATAAATGCAAGTCTTCGCTGTTTCAAATGTAATAGACTGGGGCATGCTGCATCAAGTTGCCCAGTCATACAACGCACCACGCAAAATTTCAATGCAGTTCCAAAGCTAAACCCCCAATTACAACGCTCTCCAGATTTTAATAAAACTAAATATCCATCACAATCTCCTTCTTGTCGATATTGCCATCGGATTGGCCATTCTATTGAAGAATGCAGGACAAGAGCTGCAAATAATTCCCGATTTAACGACAATCAAGAAAATCGGAATAATTTCCAAAAAATAAACACAGCTCCGCAAACAAGCCCGGCTGATAGACAGCCACAAAACAGGAACTGGCAGCAGCCAGTATTCCGAGAAAGTCGAACTTCACCGCCGAAGTATAACAATGCGAATATCTCGGCTAGATCACCAACTCCGAATAGGAAGAATAGCAAAACTCCATCGGCATCCAGGCAGAGAAACTGGATGCAGCGGGGGGTCTCATTTGGCAACCCCTCGCAGATAGAAACAACGGCGCAAGTCCACAGGAATCCCGAGACAACATCGATGGAAAAGTAGGCAGCAAAAAATTAATTCGTATCCCCGTCCAAATTAATAAAAACTCACTAACGCTTTCTTTGCCTGCTGATATCTGCTCTGCTCGAAAGCTTACATTTTTAATTGATACGGGAGCAGAGATCAGCCTAACAAAACTCCATCGACTGAAACCAGACAGTATCTGCTACAGAGATCCTGTCTGCAATATTAATACATTATTTACCGAGTCCACTTGTACAGAAGGACTCATATTTGCAAAATTGAATTT
Organism: Dioctria linearis; assembly: GCA_963930735.1. Lineage (NCBI taxonomy): Eukaryota > Metazoa > Arthropoda > Insecta > Diptera > Asilidae > Dioctria > Dioctria linearis. The sequence continues at coordinate 98,862,581 of OZ005741.1, forward strand.
GAAATCTACCAAATTTAACTCCATCCTAGAGCACCCATTTCAAATTGTGGGAAATAACTCCATCCTCTCATACGATGGCCTGCTTGGTCATGATTTTTTATCTCGATACAATGCGAGTATCGACTATAAAAATAAACTCATTTCTCTGGAAGTTAATGAATCTGATTCATCTTATCCGTACGAAGAATATTATTCCAATTATCTATACGTTTATTTGAAAAGCGAAGACCCAGAAAAGAGGTCTCAAACAAAAAGCCTATTATATACGGAGATAACATTCTCCGATATTAATACTAATAAAAATCTATCTCCATCGACAGCTTCACAAGAGATGAAGCACAAAGGTAAAAGTATATCTCCATCTACAGCCGCACAAAAGGCTAAATATAATAAAATTCTATCTCCTTCACCATCAAATTCACAAAAAGTGAATTCCAGAAATAAATCAGAAGAGAAGTCAAAGAATTTCAATAAAGTTTTATCTCCTTCAAATTCTATCGAGTAGGAATCATCGTATAACTCCTTCCAAAATCCACGAAAGTTGGAATCATATCTCCTTCCTTTTAAAAATCCGAAAGAATCGGATAAATTAAATAAAATAAAAATTCCGGCTCGATCAGAATTCATCATTGAAATTCCAACTCCTTCTATTCAAAATCAATCGGTTTGTTTCAAGAAGGAAATAAGGCCAGGTTTGTTTCTTGGAAATTCGATAGTCGAACCAGTCAACGGTATGGCAAAAGTCGTGATCCTCAACACAAATGAGGAGGACGCCGATCTGGCACCTTACGAGGTGAACCCAGTTTACCAAGACTTGGACGACTTTGTGGTCATCTCCACAAACTCTGACAGAGATCCAATTAAGGGCAGAATAAATCAGCAGCAAAACCTTATCAAATTGGATCACTGTAATTCAGAGGAATCTGAGAGTATCCGAAACATCTGTAGGGAATTCAACGATCTCTTCTTCATAGAAGGGGATTTCTTTTCATATACAGATGCGATTACCCACAAAATCGAGACACTCCAAGACAAACCGCTCATCTATACCAAGCCTTATAGACTTCCTGAAGCAAGCCGAACGGAAATAAATCGGCAAATACAAGAAATACTTGAGTCAGACATCATCAGACCTTCACATTGTCCCTGGAATTATCCGCACTTCTCCTGGTTCCTAAAAAACCAGATGAGAATGGAAACAAAAAGTGGCGAGTAGTGGTAGACTTTCGTCGTATTAACGACATCAAAATTGGCGACGCGTACCCACTGCCTAATATCACTGATATACTAGACCACTTGGGGAAGTCGAAATATTTTACCACACTCGATTTCACCAGATAAAAATGGACTCGAAGGACAGGGAGAAAACTGCCTTTAGCACACCCTACAATCGTATGCCATTTGGTTTAAAAGGAGCCCCTGCTACTTTTCAACGAGCCATGAATAATGTCTTATCTGGCCTTCAAGGCATCTATTGCATCGTATACATGGACGATATTGTAGTCCATGGATACAATCTCAAAGACCATAATACAAGACTCACAGCACTATTTAGCCGTCTTCGCAATTTCAACCTCAAACTTCAACCCGACAAGTGCCATTTCCTAAGAAAGGAAATTATGTATTTAGGGCACATTATTACAGAAAATGGAGTCAAACCAGACCCAGCGAAGATTAAGTCAGTTCAGTCCTATCCCAGACCCAAGAAGGAGAAAGATTTTTAAGGCCTTCCTTGGTTTCGTCGGCTACTATCGCCGCTTTATTCCAAATTTTTCCAAAATTGCAAAACCACTTACAAATCTTTTGAAAAAAGCTATCCCTTTCAAGTTCGAGGCAATCTGCGACGAGGCATTTTGCGAATTACGCAATAAACTTATTTCAGCACCAATTCTATCATATCCCGATTTCGACAAAGAATTTTTTGTCACCTCCGACGCCAGCGACAACGCCATCGGAGCCGTTCTTTCACAAGTTGATGATCAAGGAGATCATCCAATCGCCTATGTGAGCCGAGTCCTCAATGGTGCAGAGACTCGTTACTCAACAATAGAAAAGGAGCTCTTAGCTATATTGTTCGCAGTTGAGCAATTCAGACCATACGTTTATAGCAGACAGTTTACAATTATAACTGACCGTAAACCATTAGTATGGCTCATGAATCTGAAAGATCACTCCTCAAGACTGATGAGATGGAGAATACGTCTTGAGGAATATGACTACAAAATAGTCCGCAAATCAAGTAAGCTCAACACAAATGCAGATGCTCTCAGTAGACCAATTCCGGAAAATCCCGAACATTCTGCAGAAGCAACCACCTTCGTAAATGTGGTAACTAGAAATCAAACCAGAGCTCAGGCGAATATAAATACACCCAACGCAAGTGTAACTACTCCAAACCCAACTCCATCACCTGTAAATAATTCCTCAGTCATAATAACTGAGACAAATTTTCCTCTCCTACTAACTAAGTATGCGAATCCTAAATTTTTCATCTTGCCAATGCAAGATACAGAACTTGAAAGAGTGTTGGCTTCGAAACTAAAACTTTCAGATAAATCTCCACTTTTAAAAACTGAACTGAACTTCTTCAAGAAAAAAGACTCCACAATAATGATATCAAAAATTAATTTACCTTGTCGATCTCAAAGAGATAGATCAGACCTCGAAAAGATTTTAACTGAAATCTGCTCATACACAGAAGTAAATCAGTTAAAACAAATAAATATCTCCTTCCCTATATTAGATCCACAGAATCTAATAATTATTAAAAACGCTTTTACCCAAATCTTTAAATATTTATCCGACATTAATGACATCGAACAAGTTTTAAAAGATTTTCATTCATTACCGGCGGGAGGCCATCAAGGATTTTCCCGTACAATTAAAAGAATCAAAAAGCAATTCTACTGGCCTGGCATGTCAGACGACGTGGTCAAATATGTAAGGAAATGTGAACTTTGTCAGGTGAACAAAGTATCCAGAAACCCTAAAATTCCAATGAAAATCTCGAGCATTAGCTCCAAACCTTTCGAAAGAGTGTACCTAGATGTTGTAGGACCTCTCCCAATATCACATTCTAGAAATAAATATCTCCTTACACTTCAAGACGACCGTTCAAAATTTTCTGAGGCTATTCCCATAGTCGATACCGAGTCTAAGACATTAGCGGAAGCCTTCACGACAACAATAGTTTGTCGACATGGTATTCCAGAAAGTATCCTCACAGATCAGGGTTCTAACCTCACAAGTGGCATGTTCGCCGAGGTATCTAAATTGTTGAGAATAAAACGGCTTAAAACTACTCCGTATCAGCCTCAAACGAATGGTGCATTGGAGAGGAGCGTAATTCGCAAAATGCCTCGTCGCAGATTGCCTCGAACTTGAAAGGAATATCTTTTTTCAAAAGATTTGTAAGTGGTTTTGCAATTTTGGAAAAATTTGGAATAAAGCGGCGATAGTAGCCGACGAAACCAAGGAAGGCCTTAAAAATCTTTCTCCTTCTTGGGTCTGGGATAGGACTGAACTGACTTAATCTTCGCTGGGTCTGGTTTGACTCCATTTTCTGTAATAATGTGCCCTAAATACATAATTTCCTTTCTTAGGAAATGGCACTTGTCGGGTTGAAGTTTGAGGTTGAAATTGCGAAGACGGCTAAATAGTGCTGTGAGTCTTGTATTATGGTCTTTGAGATTGTATCCATGAACTACAATATCGTCCATGTATACGAAGCAATAGATGCCTTGAAGGCCAGATAAGACATTATTCATGGCTCGTTGAAAAGTAGCAGGGGCTCCTTTTAAACCAAATGGCATACGATTGTAGGGTGTGCTAAAGGCAGTTTTCTCCCTGTCCTTCGAGTCCATTTTTATCTGGTGAAATCCACTGGCTAAATCGAGTGTGGTAAAATATTTCGACTTCCCCAAGTGGTCTAGTATATCAGTGATATTAGGCAGTGGGTACGCGTCGCCAATTTTGATGTCGTTAATACGACGAAAGTCTACCACTACTCGCCACTTTTTGTTTCCATTCTCATCTGGTTTTTTAGGAACCAGGAGAAGTGCGGATAATTCCAGGGATTATGTGAAGGTCTGATGATGTCTGACTCAAGTATTTCTTGTATTTGCCGATTTATTTCCGTTCGGCTTGCTTCAGGAAGTCTATAAGGCTTGGTATAGATGGGCGGTTTGTCTTGGAGTGTCTTGATTTTGTGGGTAATCGCATCTGTATATGAAAAGAAATCCCCTTCTATGAAGAAGAGATCGTTGAATTCCCTACAGATGTTTCGGATACTCTCAGATTCCTCTGAATTACAGTGATCCAATTTGATAAGGTTTTGCTGCTTATTTATTCTGTCCTTAATTGGATCTCTGTCAGAGTTTGTGGAGATGACCACAAAGTCGTCCAAGTCTTGGTAAACTGGGTTCACCTCGTAAGGTGCCAGATCGGCGTCCTCCTCATTTGTGTTGAGGATCACGACTTTTGCCATACCGTTGACTGGTTCGACTATCGAATTTCCAAGAAACAAACCTGGCCTTATTTCCTTCTTGAAACAAACCGATTGATTTTGAATAGAAGGAGTTGGAATTTCAATGATGAATTCTGATCGAGCCGGAATTTTTATTTTATTTAATTTATCCGATTCTTTCGGATTTTTAAAAGGAAGGAGATATGATTCCAACTTTCGTGGATTTTGGAAGGAGTTATACGATGATTCCTACTCGATAGAATTTGAAGGAGATAAAACTTTATTGAAATTCTTTGACTTCTCTTCTGATTTATTTCTGGAATTCACTTTTTGTGAATTTGATGGTGAAGGAGATAGAATTTTATTATATTTAGCCTTTTGTGCGGCTGTAGATGGAGATATACTTTTACCTTTGTGCTTCATCTCTTGTGAAGCTGTCGATGGAGATAGATTTTTATTAGTATTAATATCGGAGAATGTTATCTCCGTATATAATAGGCTTTTTGTTTGAGACCTCTTTTCTGGGTCTTCGCTTTTCAAATAAACGTATAGATAATTGGAATAATATTCTTCGTACGGATAAGATGAATCAGATTCATTAACTTCCAGAGAAATGAGTTTATTTTTATAGTCGATACTCGCATTGTATCGAGATAAAAAATCATGACCAAGCAGGCCATCGTATGAGAGGATGGAGTTATTTCCCACAATTTGAAATGGGTGCTCTAGGATGGAGTTAAATTTGGTAGATTTCAAATTCAATTTTGCAAATATGAGTCCTTCTGTACAAGTGGACTCGGTAAATAATGTATTAATATTGCAGACAGGATCTCTGTAGCAGATACTGTCTGGTTTCAGTCGATGGAGTTTTGTTAGGCTGATCTCTGCTCCCGTATCAATTAAAAATGTAAGCTTTCGAGCAGAGCAGATATCAGCAGGCAAAGAAAGCGTTAGTGAGTTTTTATTAATTTGGACGGGGATACGAATTAATTTTTTGCTGCCTACTTTTCCATCGATATTGTCTCGGGATTCCTGTGGACTTGCGCCGTTGTTTCTATCTGCGAGGGGTTGCCAAATGAGACCCCCCGCTGCATCCAGTTTCTCTGCCTGGATGCCGATGGAGTTTTGCTATTCTTCCTATTCGGAGTTGGTGATCTAGCCGAGATATTCGCATTGTTATACTTCGGCGGTGAAGTTCGACTTTCTCGGAATACTGGCTGCTGCCAGTTCCTGTTTTGTGGCTGTCTATCAGCCGGGCTTGTTTGCGGAGCTGTGTTTATTTTTTGGAAATTATTCCGATTTTCTTGATTGTCGTTAAATCGGGAATTATTTGCAGCTCTTGTCCTGCATTCTTCAATAGAATGGCCAATCCGATGGCAATATCGACAAGAAGGAGATTGTGATGGATATTTAGTTTTATTAAAATCTGGAGAACGTTGTAATTGGGGGTTTAGCTTTGGAACTGCATTGAAATTTTGCGTGGTGCGTTGTATGACTGGGCAACTTGATGCAGCATGCCCCAGTCTATTACATTTGAAACAGCGAAGACTTGCATTTATTGCTTGCGCAAATGGAGTTTGATGTATCTTGTTTTGTGCTTGGGAAACAAGTTGTTTCTGCTCTAAGCGTGATGCATGCTCCAAGATGTGTGATTTTAATACAGAAAAGGATTTTTCGGATTGCTCTTTGGCGAAAGTTTGGAGTTGTTGATTGGATAATCCGTCCTCTATTGCTCTTACGGCCTGGCTCTCATTATCTTTTAATAAAGATTTTAGGAGTACCTTATCTGTTGTGTAAGAGTGGGTTACCTCATTTAATCTTGATAGGCTTGTGTTAAGTCTTTGGAGAAAATCCATTACTCTTTCCCCTATTTTCTGCTTGCAATTATTTGATTGCGATTGTAGGGCAGATCTTGAAATTTTTTCTTCGAATGTTTGTTTTAAAATCGATTTTAGAGTAGGCCAATCTTCGATTTGATTGTACCTGAAGATATCGTAGGCCTCTGTGGATAATTTACTCCTTATTAAGCTAAGGAGGGAGTGTTTTTCGTTCGCCGTCGTTGTCGTTGCATATATATCATCACAGCTTGAAAGGAATTTATGAAGATCTTTGGGATTTCCATTAAAGTTGGGAATTAATGACCTCGCGTCAGATAGGAAAAAATTTGACTGGTCTCTGAAAGAGACATTGTGGTGATGCTCTGTGGAATTATTTGTAGTATTTGATATGTTTTGGAATCTCGAGTCCAACTGTTCTTGTAGCGCAATTACAGTGTCTGAGAATGATGTTTCCATATTTATGTAAACATTATTCACGAAGTATTCGCTATCTTTGTCGTTTTGGCCAACACTCAAGATTATTTCGTTATGTGTTTCTTCACAATTGTCCCAATATTTGTGCAACGAGTTTAATTTTTGGTTTAGATATGCCTGGGTTGCAGTTGCAAGTGAATTATTATCTATAGACTGGATAATATGGGATAATGTTTTTTGTCTATCTTCTTGCAATCGAAATCGTACTGTATTCGATTGATCTTTGCCTGAGCTGTCCTGGTTCTCAGCTGCAGTGGTTTTTTGAGAAGTTTTTGGAAGTGGGACGTAAAACGCGTTATTTTTACGCTCTGTGTGGACTGATATGGACTTCAACCTATCAGACAGAGTTGCCTTTATAAGATTGTACATGTCCTCTGTGTTGTCATAGCATGACTGCTTAAAATAATCATGAGTTTCATCAAAATCTTCATGATCTTGAATTAGCGTTTCCGTTTTTTTCAAATGAAGCCCACAGTTCTTCCATATTTTGGAGTTTTTCAGAAGTAAAATCTGAAGTCCTTTTGCTTTTATTCACTCTGTGATAATCGGCTAGAATTTGTCTAATTTCTGCAATTTTTGGGACTTGTGACAAGCAAAGCTCATCGAAAGATTTGGTTTCTTCTGTCATTGTGGTTAATTTGATATAAGTCGGAGAATTGGGTTGAAATTTATTATATATATTTTTTATATTTCTTTTTTTGTAGAAGGAGTAAGTATATACCGCATATAAAATCTAAGAGATATGCACGGAAATAAAATAAAATAAAAAACACTTAATTGTTTTTTTTTAAGTGTATGGTTGGATATGTTGTAACTGCTATACAGCTGCTGTATATGTGTATGTTTTAATATGATCAAAAAACTAAATCAATCAAATCTATAATTAAGATTGAAGATACGAGTATTTTAAGATCAGATTTTAAAGAATTTGGCTCGGTTGACTCTTAACGATAATTACGTATTTGGTATAATCAACAAAAAATGCACGTAAGTCTCTTGGGCTAAGTATTATAAGAAAACTGAACATATGTTTTATAATGTGGCTGCCAAGCAGGGTAACGACAGGTTATTGAAATTGTTTTTATTTATTATTTAGCTAATAAAAGAAAGTAATCAGCAAAAATCGCTCTTTCCAACCAAAATCTTTCTCCTGATCGATAGGTATATGAAGCTCTATCGCAGGGGATCGATATTTGATTTTTTCGAAGTCCTCTGGCCAGCAAGTTCACGAAGCCTTACCGCAGAGGTCGCTTCGTGGAGAAACGTATAAGTATTTAAATTTAACAACTTTAATGTGATTAATTTTACTTTAATAATAAAAAAAAATGTAGAAACACGAACCTTTTATTTTTATTTGTCTTTTCCTTAATCAAAAAAAAAATTCTTGATAATATTTGTAGAAAATTATTGGCTGCAATGAAACTCGTATGCATGAATGTTAATAAAACAGTTTACGGAAAACATATGAATTTGCGGCAAAAAAAAAAAAATTTCTGCAGATGTCGTTGCCACTAGTGTTTTGTTTTTGTGGGTCGCTACTTGTTTTCAATGCTGCGCAGACCGTGTAGGTAAATTGTGGATTAATTAAAAATATGGAACTTTATATGAATATCTTTGTTGAAGGAACCTATTACACAAAAGTGTAAAATTCTGATCTTTCGGCAGGATTACTATTGGACGCAATTATCACAGCAGAACGCCTGGCTTTTCTCCCTGAAAGGATCCCTCCACATAGACATTATTTGTGAAGATTCCATTAATTCACAAACCCTGCATGGAACAGGAACAATGCACATCAATCCCGGTTGTTATGTTCGCAGCAAGGAATTCATCCTGCACGGACATAACGTAAAAATGTCCAAATTCAATTCCCATTTCATCCCAACAGTAAACATTTCCAATATAATATGGAATATGACGTCTTCTCCCATAGAAACGCTTATAGAAACAAATCCCTTAAATATTACAACAAACACGGACCTAGAGAGCCTTCTGGAATCCATCCATTCCCAAAAGAGCAGGAATTAATTCCGCTCAATCCAATAAGCAATCATCATATTCACCACTATACTATATCATATGTGACTATTGCTTTAATCATCTCTGTTGCCTGCGTTTATTTGTATATTAAATTCAATCGAAAAACCCGTGAATCTATAAATACACTTCCAGAACAAGAACTGGAAGATATGCCTACGCCTGCACCAAAGGAAATAAGATATAAAATAACTCCTGCTCCCAGCAGAAAAAAGACAGAAAATTGATAACATATTTCAAATATATGTATATTATAATTATATATGGGCATACATCCCACGGACTCATGCTTCCAATCTAAAAGACTAAACTATACAAACTACGACAAACATAAGACACGGACAACAGCATCCTCTACTCCCCCAATTTTTATCATTTTTTTCAATAATCCCTATCCTCATCCCACAATAAAATGTACTCTATAATGAAAGGAATATGAAACTACAAATTTATAAAAAGAGAGCTAAAAACAAAAAAAAACAATTTTTTTTATAACTAATGTTTAGGTAATATGTATATGAATTTAGAAAAAAAAAAAAACACATTCCTAGAGACTAGAATAGAACGATTTTTATTAAAACATATTTTTATTTAAATATCCCTACTAATCAAAATAAAAATGTAACTACATTAATAATATTTTTAGATGAAATATAAGTAGACAAATGGTATATCTCCTTCTATTAAGAGATAAATAAAATTAATTGATTGTACGTAGTACATATTATAAGTGCTAGTAGGCAATTTCATTTTTTTATATCTACTACTATGCTTTATAAAAAAAAAATTATTTTTCTTTTCCTGTAATTTTATGTAATGATGTACACCTACCTTCATACATGTATATACATACATATTTTTTTTGTGGACACGAAAGAAAGTTTCTTCTCGAAAGAATAAAATCTTCTTTTCCCCAGGGGGGAGGGGATGTTGTGACTCAGGTACCAATGCCCTAAATCACAACCGTTAGGTGAATACATCAATATATTGCCCTATGCAATATATTGATGTATCGCAGAAATGACCCTGAAAATCAAAATTAATTTCATTTAAAATCTCATTCAAAATTTAAAATGCATTTCCATATTATAACAAAATGCAATTTAGCATAAATTGCATTTTGTTATCAGACACACATTCCGCTCACACGATATGCACACTCACCTACATACAGTGTCTTCTTACTTTTTTTGCGCATGTACTATGTTCATTACCTACTTAATCCAATCTAACTGTATGAACATACATACATACATACAAGTATAAAAATTATTCGCGCCCTCTTAAAATTAATTTTTCAAGACGGGCGCACAAGTGCATATCGGATTACAGTTTGCATAGATGCTTGTAGCTTGCATCAAAACTTTTGTACGTACGATTTTTAACGTCGTGAGAAAGCAATAAAAAGATAAAAAAGCTTTTGCAAGAGATCGTGGGTACCTGGGGCCATCAAGCCCAAACCTCGGGGAGTTACTTTTTAAAACGTCGAGCAGGGCAGTTCGGGAGTAAATTTCGTTAGCTTTTTTTCGGAAAAAATATAAAAAGTCTTAAACAAAAAAGTCTTAGATAAAAGAGTATTGTAACAGCATAAGTTGTGAAAATAAAAGAGTAATGTAACAGCATAAATTGTGAAAAATAAAAGAGTTTTGTAACAGCATAAATTGTGAAAATAAAAGAGTATTGTAACAACATTAGTTGTGAAAATAAAAGAGTGTTGTAACAGCATCAATTGTGGAAAATAAAAGTGTATCGTAACAGCATAAATTGCGGAAAATAAAAGAGTAATGTAACAGCATAAATTGTGAAAAATAAAAGAATATTTTAACAGCAAGAACTATAAAAATAAAAAGTTAACGTCTTTAAAGGAGAACTTTCTTTTTACTTAAAACTCCGAATTGACGACAACTCCTTAAAGGTAATTAAAGTCGAGTGCTCTCCTGTCGGAGCACGGCACTCGGACCATAACAGATGGCATGTCTTCGTTCCATTGCCCCATCCACCCTGCGACATTGCGGGCAAGATTTAGCAATCTCGCTATGATGACCTGTAAATGATGCAGCGGACCCTTTCAACCCTGCATCAAGAGTGTTATGGAAGCACTTTCGAGTGAACACATTTGGACGTGAAGTCCATTCTATCAGCATGAGCTGATAGCTCACTCAGTGACCAGCGATAAAATAGGTCGGCAGGCTAGCAGAACGGCTATTGCGAGAGAGTTAGGGTGGGAAATTCGTACCTTCACCAAAAACACACAAGCACCACATCCGGTCGTGAATGGACCTTTACACCACGTACCTTTAGATACATGAAGGCGAAGATGGTCTGCCTTTACTGGTGTAACCCAATCTTCCCAATGACAATGAGGGCAGTAATACAATTATTCTCAGTGTCCTTGTTGATGAGCTGAAAGAGCGAAGTAGCCGACCTTAATCAACCATCGCCGCTAAGAGAGGTCTCGACGAGTGTAAAGGAGGGAAAATAAATAAAATTAGACCGCTATTACGTTATAAGGAATATTTTCCCTTAACAAGAATCATGCAAAATTCGTATACAAAGTGCGTACAAAAATAAAAATCCCGTAATCTAAGGAACCATAAGATAGGTAAAAGTTTCTCTAGCTTTTGTCTCTATATAAGTTCAAAACCAGGGGTCCGGAAAGAAATGAAAAAAAAAATCAAAAGTTCCGAGCGGAGTGGTTTTGTCGGAACGAAAAAATATCGTTCCGAGTGAAAAGCTCCGCTCCGAACTTTATTTTTCAAAGAACTATTGAATTGCTCCTTAGAGATTTAGTTCCTCAAAGAACAAAATGATTCGATCTTTCAACACTTTCGTTCCTTTATTTTTAAATTTTTTAGAATTATACATATTTTTGCTTTTATTTACATATTGTAACGTTCCGGAAGTAAAATACACTTATAAATTGGCTTAACTATTGTGTATTAATTTAAACGCACTAACAACACGTTTTCCAGGTTTGTTTGTGTTAGTGAGCTTAGTTCTATAATCATTTAGAACGTACCTAAGTGCTGAAAAACTCCTTTCAACCCTCACCTGAGTATGTTATGAATCTACAGATCATAGCCTTACCCTATATACAATTCATAACCACATGAATTCATTATCGGCTCACCAAATACTTATCGCAATGATAATCAAATTTCTCATACCTACCTTTCTAAAAACAAAAACGACAAACTTATGTACATCGTACATACATAAATTTTAATCACCTTTTCCTCAGTCACAAAAATGACAAACATATGTACATCGCTACATATATACATTTTTCAGGTGCATTTCTTTACGCCACAAAAATGACAAACATATGTACATCGCTACATATATACATTTTCAGGTGCATTTCTTTACGCCACAAAAATGACAAACATATGTACATCGCTACATATATACATTTTTCAGGTGCATTTCTTTACGTCACAAAAATTTTATAAATATGTACATTCTTACATATAAAATTTCTCGATCGCACCAAACAAAAGATATAATTGGCCACCCGCAAGAAATCAACCTTTGTACTTCTTGACGTGTGTCCAAATATCAAGAATTGATGGAGAAATAAGAACTTTAGGAACTTTTTATTTTTAATGATTCTAAATCAAATTTATAAATACAACAAGAAAAAACAACCGCCTTGTCCGGGATTTGAAACCGGGACCTTCCGCTTGCCGGGCGACTGCTCTTACCACTGAGCTAACGAGACAGATGATTTTCCTTCTTGCATCTATCAAATTTGTAACTAGCCTACTAAGCCACGTTTTGCTTTCAGCTGGCATTAACCAGTAACGATGAAAGCGCACAAATAAATTGTAAATTCAATTTTATTTATTTTTTCCCGCGGACGGGAATCGAACCTACACTTGTTAGAATCGGTCAATGATGGAGAAATAAGAATTTTAGGAACTTTTTATTTTTAATGATTCTAAATCAAATTTATAAATACAAGAAGAAAAAACAACCGCCTTGTCCGGGATTTGAAACCGGGACCTTCCGCTTGCCGGGCGACTGCTCTTACCACTGAGCTAACGAGACAGATGATTTTCCTTCTTGCATCTATCAAATTTGTAACTAGCCTACTAAGCCACGTTTTGCTTTCAGCTGGCATTAACCAGTAACGATGAAAGCGCACAAATAAATTGTAAATTCAATTTTATTTATTTTTCCCGCGGACGGGAATCGAACCTACACTTGTTAGAATCGGTCAATGATGGAGAAATAGGAATTTTAGGAACTTTTTATTTTTAATGATTCTAAATCAAATTTATAAATACAAGAAGAAAAAACAACCGCCTTGTCCGGGATTTGAAACCGGGACCTTCCGCTTGCCGGGCGACTGCTCTTACCACTGAGCTAACGAGACAGATGATTTTCCTTCTTGCATCTATCAAATTTGTAACTAGCCTACTAAGCCACGTTTTGCTTTCAGCTGGCATTAACCAGTAACGATGAAAGCGCACAAATAAATTGTAAATTCAATTTTATTTATTTTTCCCGCGGACGGGAATCGAACCTACACTTGTTAGAATCGGTCAATGATGGAGAAATAAGAATTTTAGGAACTTTTTATTTTTAATGATTCTAAATCAAATTTATAAATACAAGAAGAAAAAACAACCGCCTTGTCCGGGATTTGAAACCGGGACCTTCCGCTTGCCGGGCGACTGCTCTTACCACTGAGCTAACGAGACAGATGATTTTCCTTCTTGCATCTATCAAATTTGTAACTAGCCTACTAAGCCACGTTTTGCTTTCAGCTGGCATTAACCAGTAACGATGAAAGCGCACAAATAAATAGTAAATTCAATTTTATTTATTTTTCCCGGTTTCAAATCCCGGACAAGGCGGTTGTTTTTTCTTCTTGTATTTATAAATTTGATTTAGAATCATTAAAAATAAAAAGTTCCTAAAATTCTTATTTCTCCATCATTGACCGATTCTAACAAGTGTAGGTTCGATTCCCGTCCGCGGGAAAAATAAATATCAAGAATTATTGCATCTCTTGCAATTTGATGCCTATACGGCGCTTGGAATTGCGATCGATTATGATCAAAGTCCATCGTGTGACCCATGGAAATTCCAAATTTCACAAGGCAATAAACTTTGATTTTTATGTGCTTACCTATGTGGGTACTCAGTTATTGATATTGATCAATAATAGCAAAGAAATGAAAACTAAGCATTTCTGATCAATACCGATTAATTGCAAGCCAAAATATATTACCTTTGCCCCAAATAAATTATTTGCCTACCCTGGGGAAATCGATTTATGTGGAAGGGAGTATCATCCTATGTTAAAATTTTTAAATAAAAGACGAGAATCGGGATAGGAAAAATCAGAAGTATTATTACATCTGGAGAAGTAATTCCTACATTAAAAGAAGTATTTTAACTCTAAAAGCATTCCTAGAGCGTCCCCCTACCAAAGGTAAGGCCTCTAGTTAAATAATTAAAAGTAATAAAATTGTGAGTTAACGCAAGAGAATATATAAAGAAAAAGTAAATAAACAGTTCGTTTCCTAAGTGAAAGTGTTTTTTTGTACAAAAGGTCCCGATAGTCTGTTAGGACTATCTCTAGAACCCTTGTTGTACAGGCGGTACAACATAAAAATTGGTGGCAGCGGTGGGATTTTTTTGGTTAGTAAGACCTAAAAATCTAGTACCAACCCGACGAACGACAAAAACCGTTTACATGTGCTGGCCAGGAACAGATCCTGATATCAGAGCACAAGACTCTGACGTAGTTCCCGGACTTGCAAACGTATTCATTCCGGAAGAAGAGGAATTCCCTGACGCTGACTGGGCGCTAATTGAAAGCGTGCCAATAGAGGTAATTGAACGTGCCCTAGAAGATACAGACGAGGAAGAGCGTGAAACAGCAGCCCGACAGTACGAGGAAAACGTAACGACGTTACTCCAGCAGGACTACACCTCACCAACAGTGCTGTACGGCATTCTACACAACTATTGCAACCAGGACGACCCGGAGGCTACCTGGGATTCCGAAGCTTGCCAGAGGTTAGCATCATCCATAAATCAAAAGAACGCGCTAGTTGCCGAACTCTTAAGTTAGTATAAATAATAATATTTCACATTTTATTCAACTAAATTTAATATCATATTTTTTACATTCTAAATTTAATTATCTTTATAATATCATCTTAAATAACACCATATTTTTGTACCAAATGAAATCTGACTTCTTTTCCTTTTAACCAATCAACCAACAAAAATTTTTTTTCTCTCACATCACAAGTGTCAAGTGTTAAAGTGTTATTTGTAAAGCTCAAGTGCTCAAGTGATTTTTTTTTCTCTCTCTCCTTCGTGTAATACTTCTCCGGAACTTCAATACAAGAAGTTTCGTCAAATTCATTAAACATATTAATTGAGAACTTCAATACAAGAAGTTTCGTCAAATTCATTTTAATAATATTTGAGATATTTTCTCCGGGGTTTAGAACTAAAAATCTCGTCACATAATTTTTTTTCCTATAAGTGTGTAATATAAAATTTTTTTTTCTCTCAAACTGTAACATTCCGTTTTTTCACTAAATTTTTTTAAAAAACCACCGTTCGTTTCGTAACCATTTTCACGAGGCGAAAAAAACTCCTAGGTGTTAAGGATAGCCTAGTACCAGGATTAAAAATCCATCGAAAGAAATCGCGAAAAAGAGTTCCAACTACTCCAAATATGGCTGATAAGCTCAGCATAAGTGACGCTAAATCACTTATCCCGGAATTCGATGGAACTTCCAGTGAGCTACATCGGTTCTTGAATATTTGTGAAATGTTCCAAAAAGAAGAAACTTCGGCACCGGAAAAGGCCTTATTCTTACAGATAATTAAAACCAAATTAATAGGTAGAGCCTACGACGTTATTAAATATTCGGACGCCGAAACATGGGAAAAATTGCGGGAAGAATTACAAGATCGATTCTTAGAAACACGCTCTAGACTGTCTATACAGAACGAAATCCTCTCTCTCAAACAATACGGAAAAGAAGACGTAAAAGAATACGCTTTCCGAGCCCGAAAATTGCTCGCCTTGTATGATGAAACGACATCTTCTCTTACAAGTGACGCAGCACTAACTAAACTCCTGGTAGCCGAGAATGACAAAATGGTTCTCAGAGCTTTCGAGGACGGATTAAAAGATGACCAAGTTCGTCTTTTAACGAAAGCCCAAAAGAATTCTTCATTCAAAGAAGCAACCAAATTCGCTATCGAACAGTCCGAGAGGAACCCTTCTTCTAACGATCGACCTCTCTCCTGCTCAAAATGCAACAGAAAAGGTCACACGTCAGAAACCTGTTATTCATCTAAAGTCAAAACAGAGAGCCCCAAAGTGATTTGCTCGTATTGTAAAACGCCAAATCATCACATACGAGAATGCCGAAAAAGATTGTTTAACCAACGGTTATTCAATTCGCGGCCCCCTAATACATTTCCGCAACAAAATTCATATCCACGGTATCAACGACCTGGAAATTCTCAATATCAGCAACCAAATAACACCCATTATATGCAGCCAAATCAACGGCAAACAAACAACTTTCAATACACACAGCCAAATCAACGGCAGTCATATAATTTCGAAAACCAACGGAAATCTAATAATTCGCAGCCCTCTAATATAAGATCCGCAACTAGAATATTGGAATCCAAATCCCCATTCAAAAAACATCCAAGTTCAGATACGAGAAAACGTTCGGAAAACGATCTTCGGCGAGACGAGTTAACAGAAACTCAGTCTCGCCTCAACCTAATGACGATATCCGCGGATGTTCACTCTCAACCTCAAGACCACACAGAGAAATAATTCTCCCTTTAAATTCCGATCAGCAGTCGCTAGTTCTAACGATCAGAAACTCTATATCAGCATATAAAACTAGTACTTTTTTTAATAGACACGGGTGCTGAGATTTCAGTACTTAAGGCCAACACGGCCCTAGGTAACACTATCGTAGATAAAGGAAAATCCATACAGGTAACCTCATTAGCAGGAAAACCTCTATGCACATTAGGAACTGCGGAATGCAATTTCCAAGCAGAAGGAATATCTTTCCTTCATGACATCCACATGGTAGATAGCAATTTTCTACTGAAACATGATGGAATATTAGGTCATGATTTCCTAAAAAGATTCTCCTGCATCATTAATTATGACAATAAAACTCTCATTCTTAATTTGAACGAAGTGTCCCCTAAATGTAAAATTAATTTGGAATCAAAAGCAGCTAAAACAGCTAGCCAAATAAATTCAAGTCTATATACACACTTACCACAAGATGGTCAAGAAAAATCAAAATCAATCAGAGCCGAAAGTATAAAAATACCGGCCCATATAAAAAATAAAATGGAATCACAGGTAATTCCAAAAGCAGCTAAACACGCTAGCAAAGTTAATTCAAATTCGTGCATACACAAAGCATAAATAAAAACAAAAAAAATCATAGTCGGAGCCGAAAGTATAGAGATACCGGCCCGTACTTAATTAGTAGCAAAACAAAAAATCAACAAAAGAGGCACCTTTTACTGCAAACATCAAGAATTGGAATCTGGAGTAATAATTGGAAATACCTTGATCAAACCTGACGAGGATGGTCATGCCAATATTCTCCTACTGAATCCCAATGAACAAAATGTTGCAATTAATAAAATGGACATAAGCCCCCAGTTGCACAATATTAATAAATATAATATAATAAAATTATATCCGAACAAAGATCCTTTAAAAGAAAGACTACAAAAACTCGAAAATGAGATAGATCTTTCTCATTGCAACGCGGAAGAAGCGCACTCGATTCTAGATATATGCCGTAAGTATAACGATATTTTTTACCTAGAAGGAGACTTCCTAACTTGCACTAATGCTACAGAGCACGAAATTCCTATACTACCTTGAAAACCTACGGTCAACATAAGACCGTATAGATTACCTCAAGCTCATCGCGAGGAAATTAATAATCAAATCAGTAAAATGCTAGACGAAGAAATTATTAGTCCTAGCTCAAGCCCATGGAACTCCCCATTACTGCTAGTACCCAAAAAACCTGATGCCGCAGGTAACAAAAAGTGGAGAGTAGTTGTTGATTTCAGGCGCCTAAACGACATAACAGTCGGCGACGCCTTCCCCTTACCAAATATCACAGATATTTTGGATCAACTAGGAAAAGCTAAGTACTTCAGTACTTTAGATTTAGCTAACGGTTTTCACCAGATCCCCATGAATGGGAAAGATAAAGAAAAGACTGCGTTCAGTACACCCTACGGACATTATCATTACAATCGAATGCCCTTTGGTTTAAAACGGGCACCAGCCACATTCCAAAGGCTGATGAACAATGTCCTAATTGGTCTACAAGGTTTTGAATATTTTGTATATATGGATGATATAATTATCTATGGATACAACCTAGCAGAACACAATGCTAGGCTTGAACACATTTTTGAACGACTACGCAAGCATAATCTCAAGTTACAACCTGAGAAATGCCACTTTATCAGTAAAGAAATACCCTATTTAGGTCACCTGGTGACTGAAAATGGAGTGATACCAGATCCCTCTAAGATCAAAGTAGTTCAGAACTATCCAGTACCCAAAAAGGAAAGAGATATTAAATCTTTCCTAGGTTTCGTTGACTATTACCGCCGCTTTATTCCGAATTTCGCTAAAATAGCTAAGCCTTTAACGGCATTGTTAAAGAAAGACGTTCCTTTCAAATGGGACGCTTTCACCGAGGAAGCTTTTTCCTTACTCAAGGGAAAGTTAGTATCCGCCCCTATTTTGCAATATCCTCGTTTTGACCAGGAATTTTTGGTCACTTCAGACGCAAGTGATCTAGCAATAGGAGCCGTACTATCTCAGGGAAAAACGGTCATGATAAGCCAATAAGCTTCGCAAGCAGAACCCTGAATAAATCCGAAACCAGATACTCAACCATAGAAAAAGAACTGCTAGCAATAATATTCGCCGTTACGCAATTTCGCCCCTACTTATATGGTCGGAAATTTACAATTTTCACTGACCATAAGCCTCTTACATGGCTTATGAACCTCAAAGATCCTACCTCTCGTCTAATGAGATGGAGAATCAAATTAGAGGAATACGATTACAAAATCGTCTATAAATCAGGTAAAACAAACCAAAACGCAGATGCCCTCAGTCGCCTCATTCCTGAAAATAGTAATATTCAAATAATGACGAGGAGCAAACAAAAGGCTCAAGAAGAAGCCACAATCAATGACCAAAACGTCACAATAATAGAGGAAAACTCTAATAATCTTCTACCCATTCGTGGAATTAAAGAAAAATATTTCATTTTACCTGTTGCGGACACCACTACAGAAAGGTTATTAAAAACTTACATACCCGAAAATTATATTATTTCACCGGGAGAGACAAAAGTCTATAAACATAAGAATATTACATACATAGTATCACGCGCTCCCTTACCATTTAAAGATCAGTCTGACCAAGACATAGTAATGGATATATTTAAAAAATTTAAGGAATTATCCCCTAAAAATAAAACGATCCATATTCAAATTCCAAATCTAGATAATGTTTCCTACTTCAAGCTAAAGCTTCTCTGTTCAAAAGAATTTCAGAATTCAAGTCATAACCCTATTTTTTATCTCGGGAAAATCATTCAACTAAATCATCCCGAAGAAATCGAACAAGTAATCAGAGACTATCACATCACCCCACTAGGCGGACATCAAGGAGAAACGAGGACAATAAAGAAATTAAAAAGAATTTACTTCTGGCAAGAAATGGCTAAGGATATAAAAAATTATATAAAGAAATGTTCTTCGTGTCAGAAACATAAATCTAGTTCAAATCGGAAAATACCTATGAAAATTACATCTACCAGTAGTAAACCATTGAGAAAATTTTCTTAGATATTGTAGGTCCCTTACCTTCTAGTTATTTAAATAACAAGTACATACTTACCTTCCAAGATGATTTGACTAAGTTTTCAGAGGCAGTTCCCTTACCGGACGCTGAAGCAAAAACTGTCGCCGAACAGTTCGTAACCAATATGGTATGTAGACATGGTTTACCTGAAGCTTTTTTAACTGACCAAGGAGCTAATTTCTTGAGTTCACTATTTAGCGAAACTTGTAAACTTTTGAAAATACACAAGTTACAAACCACCCCCTATCACCCGGAAACAAACGGTGCATTAGAACGGAGCCACCGTACTCTTGCCGAATACCTCAGGCACTACGTATCCACTGATTCACTTACATGGGATACTTGGATCCCTACGCTATGTTCGCTTACAATAACGCAACCCATTCCAGTACTGGCTACACGCCACACGAACTTTTGTACGGATTTCATGCAGAAATTCCTACCACACTAAAAAGGGACCCCGAAATTTCTTATAATTATGAAAATTATGCTAACGAATTAAAAGCACGCTTACAATACTCGCATAGAATAGCCAGAGAAAACCTTATTGGAAACAAGGAAAAAAGTAAAAGATATTACGATCGAGCTAGTAAACCTAAACCATTGATAAATGGAGACAAGGTCCTTATAAAAATCATTCTAGAAAAAATAAATTAGCCCCCCTATGGGAAGGTCCCTACGTAGTAATAGATGCAGTCTCCTCAGAAAATTCGATCGTCCGTATAGGAAATAAAAACAAAAAAAATCCACAATAATCATCTAAAATTGTTCATAGACTAAAACATAGTCAATTCTTCTACAGGCAAGATGATCAGCCTCATAATAACTCTGACCTTACTTATCGGAATGACCAACGGAACCGTAGTGACAACCTTTACATCTACCCCAGGAATCTACTTCGAAGAATCTGGCAACGTCCAACTTTATAGTGCAAACTGGAAACTTGTAACGTATTACGATCTAGGAAGTTTTAATTACGAATTAACAATTCTAAAAGCCCAAGTAAATGAAGTAGAGAAAATCTGCCTTCTTCTTAACACAAAGAGAGTCTCTAACTTTAACCATTGCGGAGCCCAAATAAATAACTTAAAATTAATTCTAGAGGACGTAGATCAGAACGCTGAAATAATTAACCCTCAACAAAAAAGAAGCCGTCGAGGACTAATAAATGCAATTGGCAGTCTAAGTAAAACATTATTCGGAACCTTAGACGAAGCCGACGCAAAGCATTATGACGAGCAAATAAACCTCCTTAAAGATAACGAAGATCACCTTCTGGAACTCTTAACGGCCCAAACTTTAATCGTCGACAAAACAGTAAATTTGTTTAATAAATCCACTATTGATATCCATCTCGAATTCAGCAACCTTCAAGACAAAGCAAATAAAATATCCGAAGCAATTAAAACAATAAACGTCAGCCTCACAGAATTAGAGCTCGAAAGCACTATATCAACCATTACTTTATCTCTTATGAGATACCAAGACTCACTCAAGGCGATAATAGAAATGTTGCTGGACATAAAACACGGAAAACCAAACCCATTAATCATAACTCCTCACCAACTTGAGGAAGTACTAACCATAATTCGAAAAAACCTCCCCGCCGAAACTTCCTTACCCACAGCTTCATCTGAAAACAAGCTCATAGATCTTTACAAGATAAGCCAAACAATCACTAACAAAATTAACAATCAAATAATTATTGAAGTAAAAATTCCACTACCACTAAGTGCCGTTTTCCAAGCATTCAAGGTCACTCCATTCCCAGTTCCATCCAATAACTCGTTTATCTTCATTAAACCTACAACCGACTACCTAGTGATCACCCTAAATAAAGACAAGTACTACCCTATGAACAATAACGATTTCAACAACTGTTTGACTCATGCACACAACACGCATCTATGCCGTATTTCGCATCCTATCCTTGGTACAAACTCCAAACAAAATCAATGCGAGATCAAACTATTAAAGTACGCAACCAAAATTGCGCCTTCATGCAAGGTTCACACCATAGAAACATCTACCCTATGGATACAACTTACCAACCCGAATAAATGGCTCTTCAGCCTAAGTAAACCACTAACAGTAGATAACATCTGTGGACATAACAGCGAACCCCTAGAATTAAAAGGTAACGGAATACTAGAAATATCTCCTTCATGCTATATACGAAGCGAAGAATTAGTGATATACAGTCATACAGAGAAATCAAACGTTGTAAACAAATTCTACATACCTTCGGCTAATATCTCAATGATCAATCCAGTTGAACACAAACTGCCCCATAGTGATAGTATCCCAAGAACTATCACAATTAAAAACAAAAATCAACAAGCACTTTTCGAGTTAAGTAAAGACATAATAACACTTGAGAATTCTGCAAAATTCCAAACTACACGAGGTTACCCCTCATGACGTGCATCAATACGTCTTAATTTACATAATAATAATTATCATCACTTCCTTAATACTTATAAAGGTCACTATAAAATTCATTAAATCTAAACCTGCCCTAGGAAAAAGTCAGGAAAACGAGTCAGATCAAATAGAGGAAAATAACGAAAACAAAAATGTAAAAAGAAATAAAAATCCTCTAACTAAAGCTACACATTAAGATAATCATTAATTCAAAAAAAAAATGTAAGGATCTAAAATAAAATATCAATTGAGAAGAAACAAAATAATGTTAGTCAAGAAATCTGCCAAATTTTTTATTTTAACAGTACTAAGAAATTATTTGTATAAAACAACCTAATGTAACAACTTAGTAAATAGAAACTAAAAATGTTTCAATCAAAGAAAGAGAAATTATTCAAACTGTATAATATAGAACCTAGATAGATCATAACCATTATGCACTATACATAACATAAGTCACTCATTAAGTAATGCATACAGATTGATGCAACCAATTAAAATTAAAATTTTCTTATATATAAACATAAATCTATCAATTGTAAACTCCTATTTCGATACTGAAAATTTTTCTTCTCTTCAAGAATGCAAAATTTTTTTCTCAGGGGGAAGGTGTTATGAATCTACAGATCATAACCTTACCCTATATACAATTCATAAGACTCACCAACCACATGAATTCATTATCGGCTTACCAAATACTTATCGCAATGATAATCAAATTTCTCATACCTACCTTTCTAAAAACAAAAACGACAAACTTATGTACATCGTACATACATAAATTTCAATCACCTTTTCCTCATTCACAAAAATGACAAACATATGTACATCGCTACATATATACATTTTTCAGGTGCATTTCTTTACGCCACAAAAATGACAAACATATGTACATCGCTACATATATACATTTTCAGGTGCATTTCTTTACGCCACAAAAATGACAAACATATGTACATCGCTACATATATACATTTTTCAGGTGCATTTCTTTACGTCACAAAAATTTTATAAATATGTACATTCTTACATATAAAATTTCTCGATCGCACCAAACAAAAGATATAATTGGCCACCCGCAAGAAATCAACCTTTGTACTTCTTGACGTGTGTCCAAATATCAAGAATTATTGCATCTCTTGCAATTTGATGCCTATACGGCGCTTGGAATTGCGATCGATTATGATCAAAGTCCATCGTGTGACCCATGGAAATTCCAAATTTCACAAGGCAATAAACTTTGATTTTTATGTGCTTACCTATGTGGGTACTCAGTTATTGATATTGATCAATAATAGCAAAGAAATGAAAACTAAGCATTTCTGATCAATACCGATTAATTGCAAGCCAAAATATATTACCTTTGCCCCAAATAAATTATTTGCCTACCCTGGGGAAATCGATTTATGTGGAAGGGAGTATCATCCTATGTTAAAATTTTTAAATAAAAGACGAGTATCGGGATAGGAAAAATCAGAAGTATTATTACATCTGGAGAAGTAATTCCTACATTAAAAGAAGTATTTTAACTCTAAAAGCATTCCTAGAGCGTCCCCCTACCAAAGGTAAGGCCTCTAGTTAAATAATTAAAAGTAATAAAATTGTGAGTTAATGCAAGAGAATATATAAAGAAAAAGTAATAAATAAACAGTTCGTTTCCTAAGTGAAAGTGTTTTTTTGTACAAAAGGTCCCGTTAGTCTGTTAGGACTATCTCTAGAACCCTTGTTGTACAGGCGGTACAACAAGTAGCTGGAGTTGCTAATACAACCTTTGCAACTTTTGCCATCTGCATTGATTCACTTCGAAAGCTTTTTTCATGCCAAAAAGATAAAACACTCGTGGAGAGGGGATAGCTTCTTGAAACATGAAAACCATCGATGGCAGCAGAATATTCCCACAAGTATTGGTGCATTTCCTCTGCAGCAGGACTCATATTGGTATCTCCTCCAAATGATGCACTTAAAAATTCCTCCAACAAAGAATTTGTGGTGGATTCAGAAATGTCCAAAGCCAAATTCAATCGTGAGTTTTCGTTGGTAGATCCAGGTAATGAATTTTCAGGTTGGCCTACCTGAAAGTTACCTAGTGAACCGCTTCTAGTGGCACTTCTATCCGGCCTCTCTATGGTTTCCTTTAAACAGTGAATAAATGACAACATTCAGTACTATGATAAAAGCTTCTTACAAAATGGTGGATTTTTCTGGCAACAGATTTTAAAAAACGTTATGACTATGCTTTTATTTTCAGGGTTTGCCGACACAATAACGCAATGAAATCTGTAAAAGGAACACAGTTTCTATAGCCCAACTGAAGATAAGTAAAATAATATTTTCAAACCTTGGATCTAAATACAGTCCGGCTAAAAAAGCATCAGAGCTCATCAGCATATTTTCATCAAGGCGTAGTGCAAATTCTTTTGCAAAGACACTTGATGAAAACGACCGTATTTTAAGTTTAAGTTCCATCCAGTATTTATAAAAGTCACCTAAAATCAAATTTTCTGGAATTTTTTCTTTAAGCCCGGTACGCTAGAGCCAAGGAATTAGGTCAAGGAATTTTTCCACTTATTTCTTAAAGAAAATTTGACATTAGGTCAAGGAATTTTTGACAATTTGGATTTATCAATTGTGTGATATTTCTGACAATAAAGAAATAATAAAGAAAGTGAAGAAATGGATAATTTCCAATGAAAAATGAAGATACACGTAAAACAATTTTTATTCGCCCGTTTGTCATTTTAAAATTGATACACCTCGTGCAAAATCGCCGTTCCTTCGTTCAATTTTTCAATTATTCCACCACCGTCAAAAATCCTTACAGAAATAAGTGCATCGGTACTTATTTCTTCAAGAAATATTGACATAAATAGATTTTTCGTAAAAGAGCGACATCTTTTTGTCAATCGGGAAGTAGAGTTTTCTGTTCGAATTATTTTTCTCTAGCGTACTACCTCAAGGAATCGGTCAAGAAAAAAATTCCTTGAGCATTCCATGACACTTTTTTTACATAGTTTTTGTATAGGAACAAAAATTCATTCCTAGCGTACCGGGCTTTAGAATTTTCTCAGAGAAATCAAACAGCAAGCACACATTTTTTCCCACGGAACGAATGAATTTGTTGCAAATGTACATTTAACAGGAAACAAGAGCACAGGGTATGACACAAATTAATTTGCATTTGCATAACGTACACATTTAATCAAAAACAAGAATACAAACACATGTATTTGCGTTTGTTTGCACAGTGTATACCCTCAAAAGATTAGCAATGCTCATAAATCATGCGCTTGCTTCTTTACATTTGCAAATGATTAATATCTCCCACTTGAATTTTATCGAAATTCTTGTTAATAATTATGACACGGGAATTTTATTCGAAAATTTAATCGGAAAAGTACTAAAAATAAGTTTTCATTATTTATAAAACGAATTCGTTCCACCGGAGCGATATTTTTAAATTCACTCCGGAACAATATTTTTTTAGAAAAATTATATCGTTCCGGAAGGAACTAAAAGTTACGGGAACGTTTAAGAACAGTTCCCATATCGTTTCTTTCCGGCCCCTGTTCAAAACGGTTCCCGTACTTTCTCTTGTCTTTATGTTAAGATTGGTACTCGCTGTTCCAATTAGCTGTTTTATTCTGTGCCGCTTCGTTAAGAGATCGGTGTTTAAAATGTGTCATCTTGTGCCCGATGATAGATTGACTGACAGCTGATGTCCTGAAAACACAAATATCTGAAATGCCCAATTTTCTGAACGCTACCCATTTTCTTCGTTCCTCTTATAAAACAGAAATTGCATGCATTCATAAATAAGAGCTTTGCCACCAATTTCTTAAATCTGTCACTTGAAATCAGAAATGGAATCAATTTTCTGTGGTGTAATGGTGACTCTTGTGGGCACAGTTTTATACCTTGATAAATTAATTTATTGATTGAAAATTGTGCAAAAAGCCGAAATAAAAAACTATGTTCAATAGATTATTAGTATTTGGTGACGTTATCTTGTGTAATATGTCCAATAAAAATTGGCATGCACCTTACATCTTAATACCCGTCACCTAACCAATTATTTATGTGAATAAATACCTTTAATTTTCTGTGTTAACGCAAACGTCAAACCACGCTGAAAAGGAGATAAAAAGAAGAAATTTAAAATGACACACTCTAATGCAAACTTATGAACCAAACAGAAAAGCACATAAAAAAAATTAAAGAAATTAAGAAAATGATGAAACCGAAAAAATCTATATATATATATATTATCACAAACTGAGAAAAACCAAAAAAAACTCTAATCACTGATGAACTTCTTGTATCGCTGATGAAGAAATTCCAAATTAAAAGCACTATGACTGAGAGCATATGTGATTTCTTTGACAATCCTTGAAAAATAGAGGAAGGATTGAACGAATGACCTCCTTTTTATAGAAAAATTCGTTCCATTTTTGCTATCCATAAAATGAAATGTTCGAAATTTTCACTGAACATGACAAAAGAATGACCTTTTCTTATTGTAAACCGATAGCAAATTTAATTATCTACATTCTGACATTTTTCTTGTAGAAATTAATTTACATTTCTATGATTTTTTACGAATTCTGTAATTTCTTGGAACATTTTCTATAAAATCTCGATTCACTAAGTTTCATTTCGATGTAGTAGATTTCCTGTCACTTTGTAGTATTTTCTGTTTTCTGCTCACTGTGAGTCTCCTTCGCACTCATTGTAGGAAGGAATTACTACAAAAGCGCGAATATCACGTTTCTCGCGTAAAATATCTCGAAACGAACGCGGCCATCAAGATCGCGGGTCGATTATTCATCGTTTCGTGATGTCAAACATCTTCATTGTCATGTACTATTTTTAAAGTGCTTTTACGTGTGTTTAAGTGTTTTTTCCAGGTCGTTCGACTTGGGAAACATTATATAAACTACAGGTGAGTGATTTTTTGTGAAAATATATTGAATTTCATGAGTGAATCAAGAAATCCAAGATTCTGTGGACACCTGTCAAGGTGAATACTTTTATGTTGGTTTCACACAAATGTTCACATATCTTGTAAACAAAAGGATACTGAGGTATCCTTTACTTCATAAATTATTGTTTTATGTTGTATGTTAAACATAAAACATAAATTTATATATGTTTTCCATGGGGTTTGTGTTACACGGAACTGTTGTTGTAAAAAGGCATATGTACATACAGTCATGAACTTGCCTTATGTATTTATAACTCTTTTCGATAATAAATAAATAAAATTCCTATTTAATTTCTTTAGATTAGATTAGATTTGTAAAGGGGTGTATAGGCGTTAGTCTCGCAGTCACTGCGACCTGAAAGATCTATTGTAAGTCCCCGTTGAATTTGCTCCATTTATAGGTTTAGACTGTTAATAAAGTCTAGAACCATTCTGGGCTTGAGGTTCCATACGTAACTTGGTGGAGGAAAAGCATGTTCAAGGTGGAGTAATCTCCGCCTGGCCAATGCTTCGCAGTTGCAGAGCAGGTGCTCCGAGGTTTCGTGAGCATCCTGACAGAAGCGGCAGGATGAAGTCTCAGCCAAACCCAGCTTGTTTAGGTGACACCTCAAGGGGCAATGGCCTGAGAAGAGCTCAGTGATCATTTTGAGCTCTGTTCTTCTAAGGAGTAGGAGTTCTTTTGTTTTTCCGCCAGAGGTGTCGATAAACTTTTTTGCCTGACGAAGTCCTTGTAGCCTTTCCCAATACAGGGATTTTTGTTTATTCTCCCAGTTATTTAGGGTAGCTTTGAGGTAACACTTTGAAGTGCCACAAAATGGCTCTGGTCCGACAAACTGAGTTTCCGCTCCTCTTTTGGCTAGGCCATCCGCAATTTCATTGCCTTTGTGGCCCTCATGTCCAGGTACCCATATAAGGATAACTTTGAGTCTCCTTGATAGATTTTTGAGGGTTTGTAGACATTCCCAGACTATCCCTGACTTGACAGTGTAGGACTTTAAGGCCTTGAGGGCAGCTTGACTGTCCAAAAGGATATTAATGGTTGAGCCATTTATGGCTCTTTTAATGCAGGTATTGGCACATTCTTCTATGGCTAATACCTCGGCTTGGAATACGGTAGGGGTAGAGACTAGAGCCTTTGATATATGGCATCTGGGGCCGTATACACCCAATCCGACCCCACTGTTTGTTTTTGAGCCGTCTGTATACCACACCATCGATCCTTGTTGGAAGGACGGTTTAGAGGAGCGCCATTGTTGTCGGTCTCCAAGAACCACTTGGAATGGTCTTAAAAAATCCACTCTGGGTGTGATTATATCAGATATTGTCGTCACTTGCTCGAAGCATATCTGTTTTAAGATACTTAAATGACACACCAGATCGCCTGGCTTTAACTGTTTCTCCGTTTGTACTCTAATAGCACTGGAGATTGCTTCCTTTTTCACCTGCAAATGCAGGGGTGCAAGGTTTAATAAGGCTTCCATGGCTGCTGTAGGACAGGTTCTCATGGCACCAGTTATTCCTAGACAGGCAAGCCGCTGGGGTTTTTGAAGCTGAGCCTCAGCCGTCTTTTGATTAGTTTTTGGTCACCATGCGAGGGCCGCATAGGTGACCGTGGTGTACATCCAGTACATCATTTTTGGCTTCAGACCCCATGTCCTGCCAATGAAGCGACGACACGTGTAGAGAGATCGCATCGCTCTATCCGTCACTATGGACAGATGCGAATTCCAGGTAAGTTTCTTATCTAGGGTTATCCCCAGATATTTGACTTCGTCTGAAAATATCAATTCCGTATTATCAAGAAGAGGAGCCGTTAGTGAAAGCTTCGATCTTCTTGTGAACGGAACGATAACCGTTTTGTTGGAGTTTATGCTAAGGCCTTTGTTTAAACACCACGTGCGGACTTTGGAGAGGGCTATTTGCATGAGGTCGGATATGACTTGATCATGCTTGCCCCGTATTGTAACTACTAGGTCATCCGCGTAGCCTTGAACATTAAAACCCGAACTGGTCAATTTCTCTAGCAGATCATCAATCACGATCGACCACAAGAGTGGAGAGAGAACTCCTCCTTGTGGGCAGCCTTTTGCTGCGGTGATCGTGACTGAGCAGTTTCCTAGAGATGTGGTTATCCTCCTGCTTCTAAGCATGGAGTCTATCCAATTTACCGTGGAGGGCTCAAAGCCTTTATCCTCGGCCGCTGATTTAATTGCATCGAAGGAGGTATTATCGAAGGCTCCTTCTATGTCCGCAAATCCACATAAAGCCACCTCTTTTGCTTCGAGCGCTTTTTCGAGGTCTTTGACTAGTGTGTGAATGGCAGTCTCAGTAGACTTGCCAGCTTGATAAGCGAACTGCTTAGAATGAAGTGGTGATTTAATCAGAATTTCACTTCGAATGTGTAGGTCTAGGATTTTTTCCATGGACTTAAGCAAGAATGAAGAGAGGCTGATGGGTCGGAACGATTTAGCTAGAGAACTAGCTCTTTTTCCTGCTTTAGGTATAAATACCACCCTGACGTCTCTCCAACATTGGGGAACGTACCCTAGAGCGTAACTGGCTCGAAAAAAATTTTGTAGTGGAAAGAGTATTTCTTCAACACCATGTTGTAGTAAGGCGGGAAAAATGCCATCTTCTCCAGCAAATTTAAAGGGCTTAAATGTGCCAATGGCCCATCTAACCTTGTTAGGAGTGAAGATTCTTCCCGCAAGGCTTTTGCTCCTGTTAGAGACTCCGTGCTTGTCCACCTCAATCGGGTCTGGAGCTATTATTCCTTGATCGGGAGTGAGAGAGTCGGGAAAATGAGTTTCTAATAAGAGCCTGACTGTTTCGTCGCAACTCTCGGTGTAGTTCCCATCTTCCTTTTGAAGTGTGCCTATACCATTCGTGGGATCCTTCGAAAGTACCTTATGGAGCCTGATAGCTGCGGGCAATTGATCTATGCCATCGCAGAAGGTCCGCCAGGTTCTTCTTTTGGATCTCCTTAGTTCCGTGTTATATTCTGTTAGAGCCTTTTTATATTCCCCCCAGATGCCAGAGAGCTTAGCTCCGTTGAATGGTTTCCTGACTTCTTTTCTTTTCAAACTCAGTTCCCTATTCCACCATTGTACCTGCCGATTGCAAGTCTTTTGTTTCAGAGGGCAACTGTGTTCGAATGAGGTCATTACAGCCGTTGGAAGCTGCCTATTGGCTGAGTCTAGCTCCTCAGTCGTGCTAATGCTACCGCCGGGAGAGTCAACTGCAGCCTTAAGGTGTTGTCGATAGAGTTCCCAGTTAGTTAATTTAGGGATTCGGTACTCCTGACATGTGTTGAGTGTGGCATCTATATCGTACCTGATGTGTCTGTGATCTGACATGGAAATCTTGTTCGATACATGCCACTTGCTTATTTTTGTACTTATGAACATACTGGCAAGTGTTAGGTCCAAGACCTCTTGTCTAATGATGTTCATAAAGGTTAGCTTACTACCTCGATTTAGTATCTCTAAGTTATTAGACAATATATAATCGTAAAGGTACTCACCCCTGGCATTGGTATCCGTGCTGCCCCATAGCGTATGATGTGCATTTGCATCGCATCCAATGATGAAATTCTTTCCTCTGCGTTTACAGTAGTTCATGAGCCGTTTTAGCTCTGGGGGAGGTAGTGAATCCGCTTCTCCAGGAAAGTATGCTGAGGTAACTACTACCTCGTGGCCACCTCCTGAAGTTGGTACCTTGACAACTGCTGTAACCTCGTCCCTCGAGATGAACTGTGAAAGAGGAATAAAATTTAATTTAGTGTTGAGCAGTAGTGCTGCCCTAGGATATTCATGTTCATTACTCCTCATTCCGCTGATCTATCTGAAGTGCAGCAATCCTTCTAGCCTCTGCTTCTGTGTGACCGTGTTTTAAAAGCCATTTAAACTTTTTTTGGCCGCGCCAGAGAGCTTTGGCTTGCGCTCTTTGCAAATGGGAACTTCAGTGTTCCCGCTGTCCTGTTGGCTATGTTCTGGAGACCTAAGAAGGTCCTCCTCGTCTAGGGGGAGTGTATCCATCACATCACCATCAGATGAAGGACTTTAATTTCTTTACTAATCCATTTCTTTATGTCATTTTAGATCTTCGTAGAACTGTTTCTACCTACCAACCTTTTATGTTATGTATCGTTATTTATAAATCTTTACTGATTTTCTCCCTTTCCTTCCAGGTTCGCTGAACATTCTTCCTCCCGTTGAATGGTCTATACTCGAAGATCCTTCGATGCTATCAGCAACATAATCGAAAATAAAACAAAAACAAACATCAGTCACAACATAAACAATTATAAAAATCTCAAATCATTTCATCATCTGAGATTTTAACCAAAACACAAACTTAACTTAAAAGAGGAAATCCAATCCTATGGTACTGCGCAGGTTCATCTATGTCTTCAGCAAAAAATAAAAACGAAAACAAATTATTAGTAAAAATTATAAACAAATGTAAATCGAAACATAAACACTTACCGGTCTCCATCAGCTGCCATCAAAAAATTTTACATTTTCAATGTTGTATATACAATACCATATACCTAAAAAGAAGTTAAAAATGATATATATAATTAATAAATTATCATTCATGCATAATATGTAGAAGCTAACCATGCTTAAAACTTGGTTAGCTTATCTATCTATAAGTCGAAGAAATTGCCATCAGCAATTTCTCCACATTCCTTTATTAAAAACAAAAAGTATTTCCCACAAAAAGACTTGGGACAAACAAAAGTGTTAAATATCAACCCAAGTCGTTTTCATAGAAAATAGCCCCACGATAAATCTTACCTTCAGAGCAATTAAAGACCTCAAAATAATTCATTCCAATGAGGCATGCACCTTACAGACCCCTTTTTGAACCGGAAAGACATTGGGAAATTGCAAGGGCAACTTCAATTTTAAAAATAAAATTCCCTGCAAGTTTCAGGTGGTACAAAACCTGCCAGGTCTTTCCGATGACGCAAGGAAAGGATTTCCTATCAAACAATTGTAATGTTGAAGGCCCAAATAAAGCACTCAAGTTTCCTTGTACGGAAACAAATCCCGAACAGTTTACTGTGCCCTTGTCATGCAAAACGGACAAGCTGTACTCCAGAATAGCAATCGAAGTGAGATCACTGGCTGCAAAGATGGAACCTAAACAGGTTAAGCTATCTACATGCAGTGTCTCCAAGGCATCTCAAAAGAGTAATGCTGGTTGCCAGGTTCAACAAGAGCCGACGGAGTGCGAAAAGAGCTGTCTAAGTGATCAAAAGATCAGCGAAATGAGGCAGCATCTGGTTACTTTACAAGAACCAATATGCATACCTGCTAAGTCACAAATTATCACCACAGTCCCGTTGCGAGTGAAGGAAGAAATGCTCTGTCTATCGAAAGAGATAGGCGATGGAGTCTTCCTGGCCAACAGTTGACTCCCTACTGGGAAAGAAACAGTGCTAGTTGCCATACTCAACATTAACAATTTCCAAGTAGTCATCAACAGTTTATTATTACAACTGCTCCCTATACATGACTACGCCGTCATCCCAATAGGAGAAGCCACTGATACACAACACGTTCTCAAGCTGAATAAATCGCAAGCGAGTAACACAAACATCAGTGAGCTTCCCAAGGCGGAACAGAAGTCAAGCAAGACTTCTTTCTCAAGAATACCTAAATATAAGTTACTAACGAGGCCCAAGAGCCCTATACAAGACGCGTGCGAGCTCAGTAAGACCCGAGTAGAGGCAACAATGACTCCACCGTCCCCGAAAATAAGTTATAAAAATTTTACATGGCCCCATAGCCAAATCAGAGATGAGAGCGAGCTCCAGAAGCCGACAAGCAAAATACAGCTGACTCCTCCATCCAATATACCTAGATGTAAGATAACCACAAAGATAAGGAGCGAAACTACAGGTGCGTGTGAACTCAGTAAGACCTATTCTCAGGCAAAGACGACTCCACCACCCAACAAAATTAGTGTTAAGGAACCACCTTGGCTCAAGAGCCCCATCAACAGTGCGTGCGAGCTCAGTAAGACCTATTTAAAGGCAAAGTCGACTCCATCACTTAATAAAATTAGTATTAAGAATAAAAAGTGGCCCATGAGCCCTGTAAAAGACGCGTGCGAGATCCGTAAGACCTCATTGAAGGCAAAGTTGGCTCCACCGTCAAAAAATTATATTAAGAAAGCTAATTTTTCAAGGCCCATTAGCCAAAATACGAATGCGTGCGAGTACTCGGATCCCTCATGCCTTGCCTTGAGAGTTTCGTATTCCTCTTCATGATTTACTCGTGGTTGTAAATGAAACTTCCCTAATTAAATTTTTTGAAAAGGTACAATACTCATCGTCTTAAAAGTTCATAGAGAAGATGATGGAGTTTGGAATGCTTTGACTTGCATCCCTCATACCTTGCCTTGAGAGTTTTGTATTCCTCTTCATGATTTACTTTTTACTCATTGTAGTAAATTAAACAACCTCCCAATTCAATTTTTAAATGAGTACAATGCTCCTACTTTGACGACATTTAGCATGAACTGACTTACAGTCCTCCTACCCTGTTCTATCTCGTCTTCCTTTTAGCAACTAAGCCCCACTATACAACTATCGACGATTCAATTAAGCAATACTATATTTAAATATTATATGCTATGTAGTATGACCAATTGACTAATGTAGCCTATCCTTCATTTTCTACAGAACATGAAGCACATATTAGTGTTAATATGCTGTTTCCATCTGGCAATGGGACAAATACAAACGGGACCCTACACAATAGGGCTCCTGAACAATACAGGAATACTGTATGAGGATCTAGGAAAATTACAAGTCTACCATAGTACATGGAACATCTTAACAGAGATCAATCTAATAGAACTGGACAACCAGACGCTCATGGCAGAACAGGCGGAACACTTAGTTCACCGACTATGTTCAAATCGCTCTCAAACGGATGAGCTATGCCTGGTTCAACAAAAACATGTTCATTCTCTCTTGGAAAATATCAAGAGAAGAACAAGTGTCATTCGAGAAGTGGTCCCAAAATCAAGATCAACAAGATCTATCTTTGATGGAATAGGGAATGCAATGCACTACCTATTCGGGACCATGGACAGCACTAATGAACAGGAAGTATACAGTCGACTCGAGGAGCTCGAAACAATTTCAAAAGCACTAGCCGACCTGGAAAGACGGCAGATCAGTGTAGTCAAAACTACACTACAGCAAATCCAAAAACCATTGACATCTCTGCAGGAAAGACAACGTCAAATAAATCTCCAGGTAAATAGAATGCAAAACATAACAGATGATTTACTGATGAGACAATTGAGGCAGGAAATAATTTCAAGCCTGACCATACAAATTGTCGAGATTGAGTGAAGGCAGCAAGCCTTACTCGACATAATAATCTCCAGTAAAAATCACCAATTGCATCCGCTAGTGGTGTCTCCCAAAAGTTTATTACAGATATACCACAAGTCCCACGCTACTTGCCCAGATGAACAAAATTGTCTCTCCCTGTTATATCAGACAGCGGAAACGAAGGCTCGTCTAGTCCAAGACATATTAGTCATTCGAATACAACTTCCGATTTTCAATCTACCACAAATGAAGTTGTATAGAGTACACAGTTTTCCCATACATATTAACAAAAAACAATCATTGGTACCCGATATACAGTTCGCGCACGTACCGCACCAGGTATAGACACAGGATATCCTATTATTAAAAACACAAGATCTTAAAAGCTTTAAAAAGATCACTCAATATTCCAAAGAGGACACTTACATCGCTAAGCTAGGCATTCCCGTAACAAAGGCAACTCTGTCTAAAGAATGCGTAGTGAAGCTGCTCTTTAATCCATTAAAGGAAGAGCCTCAGTGCCAACTCAGAGCACTAATACCTCCTAGAGACCTGCTTATCAAATTAAGTAAACCCAATTCATGGATATTCTCGTTGATAGAACCTACAATTGTACACCTCCAGTGTACCCAACAATTCTTAACTTCAAAGATTGAAGGTCAAGGAAAAATCACTATCAACCATCCCTGCCAATTGCAAGTAGGATCCCAAATCCTACACTATGAGGCAGAGAATATGCAGTCATTGAGTCTCAAACAACCCAACTACTTCCCAAATATCGCTCCATTAGAGCAAGTGGTAGAAAAATATCTCAATGGAACCAAAAACAAAGTACAGTCTGAAAAAATACAGACAGAACTATATGCAAGAGATGATACTAACAGCATCATCCTAGAAGGTACCCAGTCATTAAAAGAACTGGACGAAAATTGGAAAAAATATTTCCTCATATCAGTCACCACCCTACACATGTGCCAGCGGCAACATCAGTATCCTTAACTGGTGTTGCCATCACATGTATGGTACTGTACCTGGTCGCCAAATGGCTGGTCCCATTCATTAAAAATTACCGTTCACGCAAATCCGAGAAAACCCCAGAGGCGAAGGAACAAATCGAACAAATCGAACAAATCGAAATAATCGGACCTACCCCTCTTAAAAGGACCCGCACCCTACCACCTGCTAGGTCAGTGCAAGTGGTCTAATGTCACCACTTCAAACGGTCACAATAACGAAGCACTATCACTGGAAGTAGAACACATAAAAAAAAATTTAAGTGGTTTCTATTAACCCCAAATAAATAAGTTAGTAATAAGATACAATAATAATGACAAAAGGGGAGATGAAATAAATAAATAATCATTTAACTTTAGAAATAAAATGAAATAGTGCATATAGAGAAACCCAAAATCAAAGATATCCTCCCCCGCTAGTGTCAAATAATAATAATAAACAATATAAATAAAAATGCATAAGTAATAAAATAAATATAACAAAAGATAACAAAACTAATCTAGCATAAAAATTAAATAACCACTAAGAGTATGCACTATAATATACCAATAAATGTTTTACTAGGTTAAAGTTGATATACAAATAATTTACAACAAAAAAACAATAGAAATTAGCAAAAAAAAAAAAAAAATTTTAAGAAAAAGATAAGAATAGAATAGGAATAGATAATTAGAAACAATTTTAGAAATTAGGAAGATAACAAATTTTTTTAAGAGAAATAAGAAAATATGTAAAAAAAAAAAAAAACAAAAAACCGTTGCCAAACCAAACGACCACGCCGACTAAACTAAAGAAAAACAAACCAGAACCAAATCCTAAAAAGGGGACTAGGATGTTTAAATAAGAACGATAATTTTTTTTTTAATATATAAAAGATTTAATAAAAATTTATTGAAAAGAATAGAAAGATAGGAAAGATACAAAAAGAAAAACTAATCCTATAAGTGGGGAAAAGGCAGCCATACTGGGCTGCGTCCAGGACGTCAACCACCAACACTTCAGTCGGAGTTATCCGTTTCGACTTCGTCGTCCCAGTTTTCAGGGGCCTCGAGCGCAGCCACGGCCTCATCATACCCCGGTGGACACTCCGGCTCGGGATACCCCGGAGGAGTTGCGAGCACTCTATAGAGCTCCGTGACCGGATCTGCTGTAGAAAACACGCAGCAGACGCAAATCGCGTGCACCCCAATCACCACCAGGGTGCCTCCTATAAAGAGAGAAACATCTTATTAACAAAAAAAAAAAACGTAAAAGTTCCATTTCCATACCTGCAACGGACCACCCCATCCCTCCATGGGGGATCAAAGAATAATCCACATGAAAGGAGTGTCCAGCCACGGCATCTTCCATCCAAATGACTTCGGGCCGCTGGCCCCGTCGATGCTCAATTAGGCGAATTGGTCCCTGCCAATCTCGGACAACACGGAACACACAAATCATGGTGGCACGTGAGACCATAAATTCGGGGCAGTACCAGGGATGACGACCTAAAGCGACTCGGAAACTCATGACGAATGAACCATGAACGCTTAAAAGTGGTTGCAAGTACCCCAAGATACCTTACAATGTATCTCACACATAAACATAAACAAAATATCCAATTGAGATTAGACTTTTGATCCAAAATCATTTTTATCTACCGTCTAAACAAAACAATTGTGCTAACGTGCACAAATTACTTAGTCCCCTCTCCTTCCCCGAGAGTTATTCCTCTTCCAAGAATTACTCTCTTTTTCGCGGAGGGAAGGATTGTTGTATATACAATACAATATACCTAAAAAGAAGTTAAAAATGATATATATTATTAATAAATTATCATTCATGCATAATATGTAGAAGCTAACCATGCTTAAAACTTGGTTAGCTTATCTATCTATAAGTCGAAGAAATTGCCATCAGCAATTTCTCCACATTCCTTTATTAAAAACAAAAAGTATTTCCCACAAAATGACTTGGGACAAACAAAAGTGTTAAATATCAACCCAAGTCGTTTTCATAGAAAATAGCCCCACTATGAATCTTACCTTCAGTAAGATTTCTCGTATATACGATATGTATGTATGTACATACATACATATCGGGCGCATGAAAATTTTACGTCGGTGAAGATTGAAACGATCAAGTCTTCACCGAAAAAAGCTCTTATCAGCAAATTGTCGCGAGGTGCATACATTGTGATCGGAACAATGTATGCACGATAGCACGACGATGGTTGGATTTATGAAAATATCAAATTTCAATTCCAACCATCGTTCGTCGCGATAATTCTGGGCATGTTTAAACATGCCCAGCGGTAAATAATTTTCTCAGGATAGGAATGCTAATTAAGCACTTTCCTATCCTGAACAACTAGACTTGAGATTAAAAAATCTAAGTCTCGACAGTCAGTTTTTAGAGTCGGTTGAATTGGGATACTAGCGGGCGATTTCGGAGTTTAATAAAAGAGAAAAATTGTGAAGTAAAAAAAGTTCAAGTAATAACAGAGAAATTGTGTAGTAGAAAGTTAATAGTAATAAGAGACAAATTGTGAAGTAAAGAGTTTTAAGATAATCGAGAAGCGTTGCTAAACGAAAAGGGAAGATTATTAGTTTTTACTGAAAAGTTGTACAGTGGAAATTTGTTAATAAAGTAAGGTAGCGAAATAAAAAGGAGTTTCACTTCTGAAAAGGAAAGAGTTTTGTGAATAAAAGCAGGTCGTGAAATAAACGGTGTGTTGGTAAATAAAAGTACTCAGGATTACAAAAAGGGAAAACAGACAAAGGCGAGCTGAGCGCAAAGTGACAGTGAGTACCCGTGTTAAAATTTTATATACATATAGATATATAACATCAAGATGGCAGCTCGTAGCACAGAGAAAATTATTCTCATTAGACTATGATCACGTCACTGGGTGACTAAATATATGAAATCTCACAAACGACGCGGGCGTCATGGCAACGTCACCGGCAGACACAATTCCTATTGTGTTTCTGCCTATAAATACCGAGCTACTGGAAGTAGCAAATCACTCAAGTTCACACTGAGCACCAAGACAGATCGGCAGTTAAAATTGAAGCCATTTGAAGTCTTGCTTAACAAATTAAACCACGGGAAGTATATGAATCCCATTTTTACTAAACACTTATATTAACAATTTTGATATTTTATTTATTTTCAGCATCCTATATGGGAGTATTGACCCCAGCCTTGTCCCATATGAGCTGTTATATGACGCTGACTCGATCCGCATAAACCTTACCCATTTTTTTAATCTTAGTAATATCTGTATTTTTTTCTAATTACAGATTAAACAAATAAACAAGCGCCAGGGAGGCTTTGAATATTATAGAAATTGGATTTAGTTTTGTATAAGGAGAGGTATATTAGACATAGGTCATAGTAAATTTTGAATTGAATTAGAGTTAAGTACGTGAATTTCCTAGTCTATAAGGTATTTTGTTTTAAATAAACGACTGAATTTTTGTTATTAGAAAAATCAACCTGTCTTATTATTTTTTAAACCGGCACCTGCCCCTTTTTTATGCTAAGCCCACATTGGGACTTAACACTTACACTCGGGGGATTTCAATGATAACGATCGACTTTTACTTTACTAATTTCTTTATTATCCACTTTAAAACTTACCCGTGAACAGTCATATGCTCTTAGCATCTAACTTGTAACGCGATATTACTGTCCGACGATTATACTTGATTGAAAATGCAACTGCTTACCTCTAGTCAGTCGCGCACCTCGTTAACTTAGATGCGGAGCTCGGAAGTAGAATATGACCCTCACTTGAGCTCCATTGGCAATGATTTTTTTCTTTATCGTAGGATTAGTTTGCGGCGTATCCACTAGAAGTAGATCGTAGGCGTTGGAGGTTGAGGCCTTTTTTGTAGATTCTTCCTCTTTAGACGCTTCTGATGTAGATGCCGGCTCTGATTCCGTGTTCTCTACCAACTTGGACAATAATTCCTCGAACTCACTAGCATCGAATGGTGCATCGATATGATCAACGGTCAGCAGGAAATTCATGGTGATATCATCATATCATGTTGATATATCGTAAATATCGATATCATACTTTTTTGACATCTGTAAAATAAAATTATAAATATTTTGTCTAATAAACAGGACATTCACAGAACAGATAACAAATGTGATGACACATATTCATTATTGTTATTCTATTGGTACACTTTATTAATAGGCCTTGTGAAAATATTTCGTTGGGTTTTGACTTGCACCCCTCGGACTTGACCATCGGATGGGGTAAACTTCATTGATAATCCCTAATGGCCAAAGTGCTGGTGGTCTATTTTCACATCGTAGTAATACGATATCTCCCTTTTGCAGATTAGCCTGTTGATTGAACCATTTCGGTCTATTCTGCAACTGGTTTAAATAATCCTCAGAACAATGGTTCCCAGAATTGTTGCACCATCTGTTGGACGCGCTTCCATCTGGTTGAATGCGTTGTCCTGGAGTTCGGATAAACGTGTCATTTGGATCATCTCTCAGATGACATAGTTGCCTTGAATTTAGGCAGGCCTCAACTTGAGTCAGCAATGTGGCATACTGCTGAAATGTGAGGTTGGAATTTCCAATTGGTCTGCATAGATGGTGTTTGATGGGTTTAACCAGACTCCCATAATCCTCCAAAATGCGGAGCTGCTGGCGGATTTATATGCCATGTAATGAATTTTGTTGATAAATATTCAGCAGCCATTGGATGTGCTTGTTTGATTTCGCATTTCTGATGTTCGCTGTCTGTATTGTGATTGGACCCGCATAATCTATTCCAACTTTGGAAAAGGGTTTTGTAACGTTAACTCTGGGTGGGGGTAGATTACCTATCAATTGATTTGTTGTTGCTTGGCGTTGTCTAAAACATGTAATGCATTTCTGTATCCTGTTTGAAATACAAAGCCTTCCATCTAATATCCAAACTGAGTTTCTACTTATGTTCAGTACTAGGGATGTGCCACCATGTAATGTCTCTAGATGAACCTTATTAATGTAAGTTAACGTTACATAATGATTCCGTGGTAGGACTATTGGATGTTTTCTACTGTATGGTATTAATGCATTATCTAGTTGACCTCCAACACGTATCAATCCATCTTCATCAAGCATTGGATTCATCCGCAAAAGTTTGCTACTCTTAGTTACAGTTCTTCTCTGCAACAATGCTTGATGCTCGTCTGAGAATGTAGTCAGCTGTACTAAAAAAAAAACTCTTTTGCAAAGGATTTCCAATAATAGCTCTCGCAAATTAGAGTCGTGACAAATCATTTTTAACTTCACTTTTCTTTCGGCCACCTATACTGAAAACTCATTTTTGAGAATTCTATTTAAAGTTATTTTGATCAATTTTTTAGGAAATTCTTTAAAATTGGAATATTAGGAACCTATGATAAAATTATTTGTTTTTTCTTTTCTTTAGTATTCAAGGTCAGGACAGGAGACCCCATCCCAAGTACGGAAGCCATAGCGGCCCATTGTGCCGTCCTGCTAAAATCCCATTCGCCCAAATCTTCCTCTCCTCTTAATGAAGCGCATCAGGTCTTGGTGGGGAAGGTTTTTCAGCTCATCCACAAATAGAAGGGCAAACCCTACAGTATCCAGTCTACTCCGGGCGAAGGCCAGCCGGGAACGCAAAAAACCTTTGTTTGTCTCGGGCTCCACCTCCACATAGGACAGACAGTCAGGGCTGTCAACAACTCCCATTTTTATTAGATGAGCGTGAAGTGACCTGTGGTAGATGATGATGCCAACCTAAGCTCTACATTGTTTCCTTGCGAGACCAGTGAGAAAAGCAGAGATGAAGTAAAAAGATGAAGTAAAAAAAGTTCAAGTAATAACAGAGAAATTGTGTAGTAGAAAGTTAATAGTAATAAGAGACAAATTGTGAAGTAAAGAGTTTTAAGATAATCGAGAAGCGTTGCTAAACGAAAAGGGAAGATTATTAGTTTTTACTGAAAAGTTGTACAGTGGAAATTTGTTAATAAAGTAAGGTAGCGAAATAAAAAGGAGTTTCACTTCTGAAAAGGAAAGAGTTTTGTGAATAAAAGCAGGTCGTGAAATAAACGGTGTGTTGGTAAATAAAAGTACTCAGGATTACAAAAAGGGAAAACAGACAAAGGCGAGCTGAGCGCAAAGTGACAGTGAGTACCCGTGTTAAAATTTTATATACATATAGATATATAACATCAAGATGGCAGCTCGTAGCACAGAGAAAATTATTCTCATTAGACTATGATCACGTCACTGGGTGACTAAATATATGAAATCTCACAAACGACGCGGGCGTCATGGCAACGTCACCGGCAGACACAATTCCTTTTGTGTTTCTGCCTATAAATACCGAGCTACTGGAAGTAGCAAATCACTCAAGTTCACACTGAGCACCAAGACAGATCGGCAGTTAAAATTGAAGCCATTTGAAGTCTTGCTTAACAAATTAAACCACGGGAAGTATAATAATAATAAATAATAAATAATCCCATTTTTACTAAACACTTATATTAACAATTTTGATATTTTATTTATTTTCAGCATCCTATATGGGAGTATTGACCCCAGCCTTGTCCCATATGAGCTGTTATATGACGCTGACTCGATCCGCATAAACCTTACCCATTTTTTTAATCTTAGTAATATCTGTATTTTTTTCTAATTACAGATTAAACAAATAAACAAGCGCCAGGGAGGCTTTGAATATTATAGAAATTGGATTTAGTTTTGTATAAGGAGAGGTATATTAGACATAGGTCATAGTAAATTTTGAATTGAATTAGAGTTAAGTACGTGAATTTCCTAGTCTATAAGGTATTTTGTTTTAAATAAACGACTGAATTTTTGTTATTAGAAAAATCAACCTGTCTTATTATTTTTTAAACCGGCACCTGCCCCTTTTTTATGCTAAGCCCACATTGGGACTTAACACTTACACTCGGGGGATTTCAATGATAACGATCGACTTTTACTTTACTAATTTCTTTATTATCCACTTTAAAACTTACCCGTGAACAGTCATATGCTCTTAGCATCTAACTTGTAACGCGATATTACTGTCCGACGATTATACTTGATTGAAAATGCAACTGCTTACCTCTAGTCAGTCGCGCACCTCGTTAACTTAGATGCGGAGCTCGGAAGTAGAATATGACCCTCACTTGAGCTCCATTGGCAATGATTTTTTTCTTTATCGTAGGATTAGTTTGCGGCGTATCCACTAGAAGTAGATCGTAGGCGTTGGAGGTTGAGGCCTTTTTTGTAGATTCTTCCTCTTTAGACGCTTCTGATGTAGATGCCGGCTCTGATTCCGTGTTCTCTACCTACTTGGACAATAATTCCTCGAACTCACTAGCATCGAATGGTGCATCGATATGATCAACGGTCAGCAGGAAATTCATGGTGATATCATCATATCATGTTGATATATCGTAAATATCGATATCATACTTTTTTGACATCTGTAAAATAAAATTATAAATATTTTGTCTAATAAACAGGACATTCACAGAACAGATAACAAATGTGATGACACATATTCATTATTGTTATTCTATTGGTACACTTTATTAATAGGCCTT
The DNA here is from genome assembly GCA_963930735.1 of Dioctria linearis. Classification (NCBI taxonomy): domain Eukaryota; kingdom Metazoa; phylum Arthropoda; class Insecta; order Diptera; family Asilidae; genus Dioctria; species Dioctria linearis. Next base: position 98,905,690 of record OZ005741.1, read on the forward strand.
GTGAAAATATTTCGTTGGGTTTTGACTTGCACCCCTCGGACTTGACCATCGGATGGGGTAAACTTCATTGATAATCCCTAATGGCCAAAGTGCTGGTGGTCTATTTTCACATCGTAGTAATACGATATCTCCCTTTTGCAGATTAGCCTGTTGATTGAACCATTTCGGTCTATTCTGCAACTGGTTTAAATAATCCTCAGAACAATGGTTCCCAGAATTGTTGCACCATCTGTTGGACGCGCTTCCATCTGGTTGAATGCGTTGTCCTGGAGTTCGGATAAACGTGTCATTTGGATCATCTCTCAGATGACATAGTTGCCTTGAATTTAGGCAGGCCTCAACTTGAGTCAGCAATGTGGCATACTGCTGAAATGTGAGGTTGGAATTTCCAATTGATCTGCATAGATGGTGTTTGATGGGTTTAACCAGACTCCCATAATCCTCCAAAATGCGGAGCTGCTGGCGGATTTATATGCCATGTAATGAATTTTGTTGATAAATATTCAGCAGCCATTGGATGTGCTTGTTTGATTTCGCATTTCTGATGTTCGCTGTCTGTATTGTGATTGGACCCGCATAATCTATTCCAACTTTGGAAAAGGGTTTTGTAACGTTAACTCTGGGTGGGGGTAGATTACCTATCAATTGATTTGTTGTTGCTTGGCGTTGTCTAAAACATGTAATGCATTTCTGTATCCTGTTTGAAATACAAAGCCTTCCATCTAATATCCAAACTGAGTTTCTACTTATGTTCAGTACTAGGGATGTGCCACCATGTAATGTCTCTAGATGAACCTTATTAATGTAAGTTAACGTTACATAATGATTCCGTGGTAGGACTATTGGATGTTTTCTACTGTATGGTATTAATGCATTATCTAGTTGACCTCCAACACGTATCAATCCATCTTCATCAAGCATTGGATTCATCCGCAAAAGTTTGCTACTCTTAGTTACAGTTCTTCTCTGCAACAATGCTTGATGCTCGTCTGAGAATGTAGTCAGCTGTACTAAAAAAAAAACTCTTTTGCAAAGGATTTCCAATAATAGCTCTCGCAAATTAGAGTCGTGACAAATCATTTTTAACTTCACTTTTCTTTCGGCCACCTATACTGAAAACTCATTTTTGAGAATTCTATTTAAAGTTATTTTGATCAATTTTTTAGGAAATTCTTTAAAATTGGAATATTAGGAACCTATGATAAAATTATTTGTTTTTTCTTTTCTTTAGTATTCAAGGTCAGGACAGGAGACCCCATCCCAAGTACGGAAGCCATAGCGGCCCATTGTGCCGTCCTGCTAAAATCCCATTCGCCCAAATCTTCCTCTCCTCTTAATGAAGCGCATCAGGTCTTGGTGGGGAAGGTTTTTCAGCTCATCCACAAATAGAAGGGCAAACCCTACAGTATCCAGTCTACTCCGGGCGAAGGCCAGCCGGGAACGCAAAAAACATTTGTTTGTCTCGGGCTCCACCTCCACATAGGACAGACAGTCAGGGCTGTCAACAACTCCCATTTTTATTAGATGAGCGTGAAGTGACCTGTGGTAGATGATGATGCCAACCTAAGCTCTACATTGTTTCCTTGCGAGACCAGTGAGAAAAGCAGAGATATTCCCATCGGGCCCATGAAGAACAAGTTTTGTACACCTTCAAGTACTCAGGTTCACCCATCTCTGCTCATGCTTTCTATGAAAATGCGCTTTGATGAGAGACCCCATATTCGAGGTGGCCGCTCCGAGGAATGGAGAATCAGAGTCAACCTTAGCTAAAAGGTTAGCCTGTTCATTCCCTATGATCCCCGTGTGACCAGAAACCCACAGAAGGGTCACCTTGTTGTGGATAAACAACTTATGCACAGACGACCTGCAATCCCCCAGTAACTTAATTGTTATCCGAGGGCAGCCTCGCTATTGCTGACATCAAGCAGAGCTATCTTCTCTGTCAGCCCAGTGGTGGGTGAAGTGAAGATGTTGGCGTTGGATCGGGCACTTCCACGTAGTGCGAGGTGGTAACCGCTGTTCGGTGGGCTTGACACTGATTAGTGGGCTAAAACCTGATTCAAACCCAAGCCAAGGTGGAACAGCATACGCCGAGGGCTGCGTGGCTAAGGGGGCGCTTAGTCGCTAGTATGCGAACTCTGGATACCTGGCGACCTCCAGTTTTAATTGTAGCCTTCCCGTGGTAATGCGAATCTCTGCCACGGGTGACATATTTTCTTCGCTACTCGTGGGAACTATATGGACCAATTTATTTTAAAAAAAGGGCGGTGTTCCCCTAAAGACACCAAAAAAGAGATAGTGGAAGCCTCACTGGAGACTGGCGCTATCGAGAAAGAGCTCTCAGAGCTGGAACTGAAGTCTCAGGAGTATGAGTCGATGTCAAGAGATACTGAGGAGCGCTTGCTTGCCGAACCTGAGACCAGTGCCAAGCCAGTACAAAAGGCTAAGAGAAGGAGGAAAAGGAGCGTGACGAAGGGTTTGCGTCGAAAGCGTACTTTTCAAAGCGCTAAACGCATCCTTCAGGTCCTCTCTGCCAAAGTACCCGATTCTCTAACCGAGAAAGAGAGAAATAGTCTGAGCTGGGCCAGGCAGGTCATAGCAGAGGACGAAATCACCAGGCCGAAGAAGAAGGAAACTCCCAGGGGATGCGACTCCGCTAAGGAGGCTCCCAGGGGCAAGGGACCTTCAACCAAGGTAAAACAAAACCCCAGTCCTAAACCAACCACTGCGGGCCCCACTAAAGGGGGTGGCGGTGTTCAGGGTAAGGGAAAGGGTAAGGTGATGAAAAGGGTGAGATCTGCAGAGGAGGAGGATAATGATGCCAAGAGGCTGAAACCAGGCTCCAGCAGACAATCACCCGGGTTCAGCAAGGCATCCAGACCAGGTCCTAGTAAGGGTCTGGAAAAGGAGAAGAGGCCGCTTAGTGAGGTGGTATCAGATAGCTTAAAGCTAGCGCTGATTGACAAGAGCAATCGGTACGGGCGCTATACTGAGGAGCAATCGAAGACAGTGGAGACATCCTTATCGAACGCTGTCATCCGGTATGTGCTCAGTAACCCATCGCTAAGCGCGCCGACTTTCAATAAGTCTTGGTGGAAGCACGGGATCAGGGTCTTGGAATGCAGAGACAAGCCCAAACATGACTTTGCTGTTAAAGCGATCTCGGAATTGGAGGTGCCTTGGGAAGGAGCACAGCTGGCGCTCGTCCCACTGCACGACATTCCTGAGAGACCGAGAGGTCGTGTGGTGATCCCAAACGTGGACATCGACAGGAGCAATCTCCTAAAGGTCCTACAGGCACAAAATCCTGACGTCCCGATGAGGGAGTGGGAGATTGTTGCGGTAGAGGAGCCCAGAGATAGGGGTAGAGGATTCGTGATCTTGGTGGACGAAGATTCGATACCCGTCATCAGGAAGAGGCAGGGTAAGCTCCATTTTTCTGTGGGAGAAGTATTTCTCAGGCTCTTCAGGAGAAATAAAACCTGCGGGGAGGAGGACGTAGCTACTGTGGATGAAGGTGGTGCAAATCAACCTTCATCATAGTAAGGTTGCGTCAGCCAACCTAATGCTGCTCCTAAATAAGGAGGGCATAGATGTGGCGCTTATCCAGGAGCCGTGGGTTCGTGGGACCAAGGTTCAGGGGTTAGGCCTCAGAGGATTCAGACTATTTTATAGTCAAGAGTGAGACAAGGTAAGAACATGTATACTTGTTAGGAAAAACCTTCAGGCACTAATGTTATCTAATTTCAGCTCTAAGGATCTTGTGGTTGTAGGGCTAGAGGCGGGGCCCACAAATGCTGGATGGCCTCGGCATACATGCCGTATGAAGAGCCGTCAGCCCCCTCCAGAGATATAAGATTGGTGATCGAGGCTGCGGAAGCGAAGAACATCAATCTTCTACTAGGGTGTGATGCTAACGCCCATCATATCATTTGGGGTAGCACGGATATAAACCCGAGAGGTGAGTCTCTTTTTAATTATTTGTTAGAGAGCTCGTAGTGTGTAATAGAGGCAATACGCCAACTTTCAGAACAGTAAACAGGAGTGAGGTCTTGGACCTAACCCTAGTAACCTGTTCGGAGAACTTCGTGGTTCGGAACTGGAGAGTGTCTGAGCAGGCGTCTTTATCAGACCACGCTTGGATACTCTTCGAGGTTGTATTTGCTGCGCGACCTGTTGAGGCTTTTAAGAATGTTCGTAGGACAAATTGGGACCGGTTCTGTGATGTAGTCAGTGATAGGCTGGGTTCACCACCCGAAAGACTCATCACAGAGTCAGCAGTGGATGATGCGGTCAATACTGTCACCGAGGCGTTAAACGTAGCGTTCCTGGAAGCCTGCCCCATAAGCAGATCCAGTGGAAAATCAAGGCCACCATGGTGGAATGCGGAACTGGGTAAGCTTAGGAAAAAATCGCGTAGGTTGTTTAATGCAGCGGATATCAGGTAGACTGGTCCTGTTATAAGGACGGCCTAAGATCATTCAAAAAGGCGCTAAGGCTGGCAAAGAGATCTTCATGGAGGAGCTTCTGCCAGTCAATAGAGTCTAATACAGAAGCGTCCAGACTTCGGAAGGTGCTTGCCAAGGACCATAGTACTCCGTCCTTCATAAAAGGGGAGAACGGAGTCTGGACAACCACAAAGGAGGAGCTGCTAAATGTACTTCTTGACGCCCACTTTCCGGGCAGCGGGGAGATAGGTCCGTCGGTGGCGAGTTCTTCAGAACGGCGACCAAATGGGCGGTCCATTCTTTTAATCCCCTTAAGACGTCTGGGGTGGATGGACTAAGACCCATTATGCTTCAGAAAGCACTAAGGTACATAATACCATGGCTAGTGCCGATTTATAAGAGCTGCCTGAGGCTCTGTTTCTTGCCCAGGGCCTGGCAGGAAGTGAGGGTAATCTTCATTCCGAAGGCAGGCAGAACAGGCCATATCGAGGCAAAAGACTTTAGACCTATCAGCCTCTCCTCCTTTATGCTTAAGGTCTTGGAGGGATTGATGGAGGTGTATATAAGAAATGTTTGGCAGGGCGGCAGTGGTAGTCAGCATGCCTATACAAAAGGGAAATCGGTAGAGTCGGTACTACATGCAGTGGTGTCTGTTGTTGAGAGGTCCCTACAGTATAAGGAGTACACTCTAGGTGATTTCCTGGATATTGAGGGGGCTTTCAATAACGTGAAGACGGAGGTTATATTTCATGGACTGAGAAGGGTGGGTGTTGATAAGTGTCTATGTGACTGGATCAACTCAATGCTTCTCAGTAGAAAGATCAGCTCCTGCTCAGGAGACGCTATTGTCAGAAGGGCAGTCTATAGACGAACACCGCAGGGGAGGGGGGTGGGTGCTATCACCACTCCTGTGGCTACTGGTAATGGATGAAATCCTCCTCAAGTTAGAGAGAGAGGGCTTCAAGGTAGTTGCCTACGCGGATGACATATGCATCCTGGTAACTGGCAAATTTTTCTCTACTATTAGCGAAAGGCTCGAGTGCGCGCTGCTTAATCTGGATAGCTGGGCCAATAATAGTGGATTGAGGGTGAACCCCTCGAAGACGAAACTAATCCTTTTTACTAGAAGGAGGCGGGTGCAACATTTCAGACTTCCAATGCTGGGAGGAGAGGAGCTTACTCTCTCCAGTGAAGCGAAGTATTTGGGTGTCGTCCTCGATTCCAAATTGAACTGGAAGGCTAATTTACAAGAACGCGTGAAGAAGGCCAGTGTGGCCTTCTACACGTGCAAGAGAATATTTGGCGGAAACTGGGGATTAAAACCCAGGGTGGTACACTGGATGTACACAGCCATAGTTCTGCCCATCCTCTGCTACGGCTCTACGGTCTGGTGGACGGCACTGACGGGAAACTGTAACCTTGATGTGTTGTCAAAAATCCAGAGAGCCGCCTGTATGGGTATAACTGGGTGTCTGTGCACCACGCCCACGGCGGCATTGGAGGTCATGCTTGACCTAGTGCCGCTGGACCTTTATTGTAAGGTGTGGCGGCAACTAGTGCTGTCAGGCTGAGAGCGGGGGGCTGGTGGAAGGAGAGGGGTTTTGGGCACTCCAATATACTCCAGAAGGTTGACTGTAGGCACTGCAGGGTAGAAACAGACTATCAAGTACCCATCCTGACTTTTGGTGGGGGTATCAACGCAACGATACCCACCAGGAGTGACTGGGAGGGGAAGGAGGTGGTCGTTACATCCGATATTTCTATATTTACGGATGGCTCCAAGACGAGTGCGGGCACAGGGGCTGGAGTGTACTCTAGAGATCTCCAGTGGCACGAGTCTTATAGACTGCCTGACAAATGCAGTGTTTTTCAGGCAGCGCTCACAGCGATTTATCAGGCGGCGAAATTGGTATCCATGTGCAAAGAGCCCGCACGGCACATCTGCATATATACTGATAGCCAGGCAGCCATCAGGGCGCTGGGTGCTGGGCTGGTAAAATCAAAATTGGTGCAGTTATGCAAAGTCAGGCTCGAGGAATTGACTGTAAGGCACAAGGTGACCCTAAGCTGGGTACCTGGCCATAAGGATATCTCAGGCAACGAGATGGCTGACGAGTTGGCCAAAAAGGGCTCCGAATTGGATAGCTCCGCAGCTGTAGCTTACGTGAGGATTCCAATCGGAGTTTTAAAAGAGGAAATCATCAGGGAAGTCTATTTAAAGGCAGGGCTCCGATGGACCAGCAGGGATACCTGTCGTATTGCGAGGCAATTGTGGCCTGCATATGACAGAAAAAGGACAAGGGAACTGCTTAACAGCAGCAGAGCAAATACGAGGAATCTAGTAGGGGTCATGACGGGTCACTGGGCCATAGGGGACCATGCTAGAAGACTGGGAATGGCGGCGAACGATTTCTGCAGGAGTTGTAGAGACTCGGAGGAAATTGAATCCGTCATCCGTGCTTTGCGAATGCCCCGCTCAAGTCTGGGGGAGCTTCAAAGTATAAAGTTCAGAGACATCCTGAGTTTTCTGAGTGAGGCAGGATGTATCTAGGCTAAAGGTCTTGGATATATCCTGAGTTTCCCAAGGAAAGCAGGATAAATCCACGGCTTGAATGGTTATCTCATGAGGTCTAGGGGCACAATGTACCCGTTGGAGGTCTAAGTGAGGCTGGCTGGTTGTCCAGCGGCACCCCTCTTACCTAACCTAACCTAACCTATCCGAGGGCCACTCAGAACCATCAAAGCTGCCTGACTATCCGAATGGATAACAATGTCCTTCCCCTTGATTTGCATATCAAGGGCTAACTCCGCTGCCATTGATATGGCGAAGACTTCAGCCTGGAAGATAGTGGTTTGTCTTTCAAGTGAGTACTTCCTCCCAATATCAGACTCGGGAAAGTAGACACCCGCCCCCAGCTCCCTCATTAGTGTGAGAGCCGTCGGTGAAAATTTTTAGAGCGGACCGGGGAAGGCTAGATAAGGCCCTTTCCTCAGTGCACGATTCTCTTACAGGAATACTCAAAGAGAAACGACGCCCAAAATGAAGCTCAGGTACCATCGCATCACGTGGCATACTGGCCAGAGGATTTTCCAAGTCCAGCCCATACGCCAGAGAGCAATGAGTAGAACCAGTCCATCCGTCCTCCCAACATCCCCATAAGCGCAATCTATACACAGCCCTTTTGACAAGATCCAGGTGTGGAAGACTATGTAGGACCTCTAGAGAAGCAGTGGCCGTAGATCGCATGGAGCCCGTTATACCCAAGCAGGCAAACCTTTGCAGGCCCGCCAGCTTACGGATCGCAGTCCTCAAAAGCGTCCTCGGCCACCATATACATGGAGGCTATGTAGGCATGGGTCTAATGATCGAGGTGTACATCCAGTGCACAACCCTCGGTCTCATGCCCCATGTGCAACAAAAGATTTTTCTGCATTGATCGAAGACCCTCGTCGCTCTATGTGCAATCCCCATGTCAGCTTCAGACTCCAAGATGTTTGACATGAGGTGAGAATTGCAGAGTGTATCCAAAAAGCTTTGGAAGAACAAAGTACCCGTACGCTTCACATGAGAATCCCACATTTTTCAGCACCGTGATGAGTGAGTCAACCAACATACACCAGAGTACTGGACAAAGCATGCCACACATGCCAGGAAAACGCTATCTGCCTTGTGAAGGACCGACAAAATACCGTCTGTACCCGGGGCTTTAAAGCCGAGAAGGGTGAAATTGACCATTTTACCTTCTCAACATCAACTACCTTGGCAGTAGTGGACCGATCACCACATAAGTGCAGGTCTTCATTAAGCTTACAGTCTGGGAAATACGTCGAGAGAAGAAGTCTACAGGCTTCTTAATTCGATACTGTAAAGGACCGATCTGGCCTTCTTAGAAGCTCAGCCTGGCCGACGGGTCACCCCTAAGAGCATGGAGCAGCTTAACCGGTTCATGATAGCCGTCAAACTCCCCGCAGAAGTCTCCAAATGCCTCTCTTTTTGATTTCCTAACAAGCTTCTTGTAGTTACTCTGAGTCTCGCGGTAGAACTGCCAGTGTTTCTCCGGGCCAGTCCTCCTGGCCTTATTAAAAAGCATTCTGGAAGCCTTACGGAGTTCACTAAGACTGCCGTTGCACCACGGTATTGGTTTCCTTCCAATGTCCGTACTAATGCGACAGGAAGCTTCGACAGGTTCAGTCACAGTGGACAGCAGTTATTCTATTTCCTTCTCCTAGGCTGGAATACTCCTGATTTTTTTCCGCCGGAGAGGCGAGCGTGGAAACTAGTTCCATATGGTATCTCCCCAAACAGTCCGCTTTGGATTCCTGTATGGTTCTACCTCAATGAGGTCTGCACCCATACAGAATTCAATGTAGCGGTGATAAGAGAGAGACTCCTCTCGCAATACCCTCCAGCCGGGCCATAGGGGAAAAGCGTCAAAAGACGCAAAAGATACATCGATGACCTCTTTTCTGCGGCTGATTCAACAGAGCCAGGTCCGCTGAAGTTATGAACTCCAGAAGTTGGTCACCCTGATGGTTAGTGTCTGAGCTGCCCCAGACAATGTGAGCATTGGCATCACAACCAACCAAAACTCCAAGCCGATTAGACCTCACATAAGGATTTCCGAATTGAGTCCATTGACAGATCTACCTACATCCACTTGTACCTGAATGTAGATACATACCGCATCCGACACCTCTTCGCCACAAAAATCATATCTAGGATATGCGTGGATGGCTGCACAGCAATTGCCGCCAGCGATCAGTCGGCTAGGGGGAGTCCTTGCCACCCACATCCATTCTATGCTTGTTAAGCTGTGCATAGAGAAGTAAAATGTTTGACCGGACAGATAGACGGACAATAAAAAAAGGACTTGAGTGTGTAACTGCAGACGGATAGACAGACAGAAAAAAAAGATCTATGCAGGCTTCCTTCTCTTTGTGGAACCTGAAAGCTTAGAAAGAAGAAAATTTACTTTATTAAATGCTGCAAAAAGAAGAAGAACAGGAGACATCAGCAACGCCAAACAAGTGCTTATTCACCCGGAGAGTTTTCAACGCTGGCAGATGAACGATTGAGAGAGGGTGAGAGAGCTGAGAGGGGGGTCTCCGATGTTGTAGAGACCCCGGCTTTCGGTAATATTGGGCCCAATCGCCCCATCCACCCTGGCTAAGTCTCCAAAGCCGTCTCAAAATGCTCAGCCCCATAGTGTTCGTAATAAAAGGTACCCCCCGCCCCCACCCAACAGGGAGATTTAGTCACTGATGATTGTTTCGGATGGCATGAATATGAAAGTCCAACAGTGGGCGGAAACGAGTGTGAAAGAATCAAAATAGGAAGAGAAAGAAGAGAAATAAAAAAAAGGAAAATTGGAACACTGGAATGATTTCTTTTTTTTTTCTTTAATCGGTTAGTTCCGCAATCCATCCAAATCACTATAAACTAGCTAACTACTAACTTGATCAGCGCATTAATAAATCCAGTGAATTACACCTCACTGCATGGCCCTAAAATCTTATCACCGATATCATCTCGTAAGTTAATAACTAAATATCAAACGAATAAAAACTACTAATTATAATTTCCTTTCCAGATATTGAATACGGAGAAAATCCACCGATATCCTCAGGTAAGTTAATAACTAAATATCCAACGAATAAGCACCACTAATTATAATTTTCTTTCCAGATATTGAATATAAAATCCAGTGAATTACACCTCACTGCATGGCACTAAAATCTTATCACCGATATCATCTTGTAATTTAATAACTAAATATCCAACGAATGAGCACCACTAATTATAAATTTCTTTCCAGGAAAATGACTTTTTTTCAATTGTGAAAACGATCACGACACCCGCGCTCAGCTCAGAACAAACAGCAAAACTTCTTTACCAAAAGAAAAATCACAGCCATCCAAAGAAAAAACTTAAACCCGTCGGCATTTATCCAACAATACCGCACGCCATCATCGCTCAAAACTAACTAACTGCAGTCTGCCTACATCGCCCCGTTCCATCGTTCAACACCACAGGCGAGCGTTTTTCTTCCCTCGAATGCTGAAATAATTTTTGGGACAGCCGTGCTGCTAACCAAGTACGGGTGTGCGTGTATGATTTTTAGCAACTCGTTTCCACCGACTATCTGTCGTGAAATTGAATCTTCCGAAAATTTCGGGCAGGCCTGCTCTAATGTATGGCATGGTGATGTCGCGTAATTTTTTTTACGGCTAGGCGAGTTGCCGTTTGTTTTGTTAGGAATTTCAGCTAACTAGCGGTAGGATTTAAACGAAAAATTGTATTTTGTGCTCGTTTTTGCACTTTTTAGATTTTTTCGACTGAAAATATTTTGCTGTTGTTGTTGTTTCTTTTGTATTTCAGGGTTTTACATTTTATTTTTTGTTTTGTTTTGCAGGAGGGATACAATATGGAGAAGTAGCATAGGGCTACTTCTCGGAAATATATGACTTTTATTTTCAGGTTGTTTTATTGGTATGGAGAAGTAGCATAGGGCTACGAAAATATGTACTTTTTCGCCTCTTTTCAGGTACCCTGGAAAAGTCATGGCGGTTTCTCTACAGAAGATGAGAAGCCAAACAACAACAAAAAGGAAACAAGTAGCGTAAGGGTGGGGTATACACTACAGCGTGCGGACCACCCACCGAGAATAGATTCTCATGCCGGGCACAACGGGGAAGGGAGAGAAAAGAGGGAAAGGAGAAAAAAGAGAAGAGAAAAAAACAAGAGGGTTTGCTTGAGAGGTGAACTATGAATGATATCTTTGCAGCCGCGCCCAACGTGGGAACGACCCACAAGAGTCTCAAGCCGGGCATATGCTAGGCCCTGTGTTGTTGAGACCTAAGATCCCAATTCGCCTTGAACGAGGGAGGACTAATCTACCGATAGACCTCGTCTTCTAACTCGCCTCGCCCGATGAACTGACCAGCAAGAGGTGCAGCGATTGATTTATTAGGTACGGGAATGTTAAGCTCGAGACTACGACTTCGTCGGTGAAGTGCCGCTTAACGTTCTGCTGAACCCAGTCGCAACACCACGGAAATCCCCCAATCCCAAGAGGGGAAATCGCTTCGTAACAGATAGAATTCATCTATCAACTCACTCAGCAAGCGGGTTCGAGCTCTAAGGAAATTGAAGAAAGGACAGGAAAGTAAAATCCTTCAGATGAGGGCTAACCCAGAAGGGGTTAGTAACAAAGGTTGAGACTATCTAAACTTGATAGTTTAGAGATAATACAATATATAAAAAAAATTCGCCGAGACTCCATCCGCACTCGCTGACGCTGTGACACTCCTTAATTTGAAGAAAATTGAAGAAAGGACACGAAAGTAAAATCCTTCAGAAGAAGGCTAACTCAGAAGGGGTTAGTATCAAAGACTGGGACCATCTAAACTAGATAGTTTAGAGATAATACATTATATAAAAAAAAACTCGCTGAGACTCCATCCGCACTCGCTGACGCTGTGACACTCCTTAATTTGAAGAAAATTGAAGAAAGGACACGAAAGTAAAATCCTTCAGATGAAGGCTAACCCAGAACGGGTAAGTGTCAAAGACTGGGACCATCTAAACTTGATAGTTTAGAGATAATATACTATAAAAACTACACTCCACTGAGGCTTCAGCCACACCAACTACCTCTCGCAAACCTTTAAGTTGGAAGAAAATTGAAGAAAGACAGGAAAATTGAATCATGCCGGTGAAGGCTAACCCAGAAGGGGTTAGTAACAAAATGAAAGAGGTTTATCACCCACCACTGAGGAAGTAGTAAGAGGGTTTGCGATAACCTGTAGTTCACAAGTGAAGCTTGCCGGATGCCTTCTTAGGGCTACCGAGATCTACACGGGTTTGATCAAGACTTTATATCCTGAGCATGGAAAATTCCGATTGAGAGACCCTTATCATTTTGCAGACGGTATGAAACACGCCCGATTCGCTCTACAATAGTCGCTTTTATGCTTTTATGAATTTAGGTGCTAATTTGGCCGCAAAGCGATCGGCTGCGCTGCTTTGTACAAAGTTTCGGACGTACACAGTCTGTACAGTCGTACTTTCCATACGCCTCCGTAAGACGAAACTTTACTTCATCGCACAATAGCTGAAACTTTTGGTTGACAGGTATACACACAATGGCCCCATCGGAATCTGCGTTCAGATCTCGCAGAAGTTGATATGAGCTCCCGCTTGTTACCGGATGTCGACCGAAAAGCAGGAAATATGGGGAGCACTTAGATGACTCATGCACGACATTACGGATGGCGAATCCAATCTCGCTCAGATGTTCGTCCCGATTTCGATGCTCTGTGCCGACGTAGGCGCGGGTCGCTGCCAGAACTGACTGATTAACACGCTCAGAGGCGTATGATTGAGGGGAGTAAGCTGGTGAGAAGATGTGTTTCACCCCATAACGATCTAACAATTGGGCGAATATCTTTGCAATGAACTGACTACCATTATCTGAATGTACCATTTCCGGAACTCCAAACATTCAGAAGAACTTTTGCTCCAGGAATTTGACAACCCGCGAGGCTGTGGCCTCGCGCATTGCTTCCAAGAACACAAACTTAGATAAGTGATCCAGTACGATGAAGATGTACCTATTTCCGCCGCGACTACGCGGGTATGGTCCTAAAAAATCACAGAAGATGCGCTGCCATGGCAGCTCGGTAGTCCGTATCGTGCCCAGTGGAGGTCTTGAAGGCACATTGGTCGGCTTGATCAGTTTACACCTTTCGCTGGCGTTTATGAACTGTCGTACTTCTGAAGCCATGCTCGGCCAGTAATACTGACGACGTAAATTTGTAACGGCTATAATATTTTCCCCAAATTCTCATTTCGTGTATCTTGGGCAACAGGGTATATGTAATCATAATTAGTCAGATGCATCCCAAACCCAGTCTCTGGAAAAATAATTTAATTGAAGTAAATGAACTTCTTATCGAAATACACAGAGAAAAAAAAAAAAAAAAAAAAAAAAAAAAACAATTTTTAATATAATAAATTGTTGCAAAGTAAAGTCAGTAAATTGAGTCCAAGCGGAAATCTATCGCGAAAAACTCAATAAAATAAATCGCCCACTAAACGTTTCTTTTTGGTAAAGAAAGAAGGTAAAAACAAAGAAAATGCAATTTGAGCATTCCCGATCACCCAACAAAAATGCTGATCAATCAAGGGTAATGCACTTGGGTAATTTTCCCTGTATCGCCCCTTGGGTGTCATCAAGAAAGGTGAAGATCGAGACCCTCACAGTCTTCAGTTATAGTGAATGGTATACACCACAAATTTCAATTACTTTGTTTTGCTCTATGAGTGGACCCAAGTGCCACTAAGAGTTTGTTTAAGTTTTTTTTGTTGCAAGTTGCGATCGAGATTTACCAATCTCCCAATTATAGTGAATTATTTCGTTTTATTTTGCAAGTGAATCTAAACGACACAAAGTGTTCGTTCAAGTTTTTATTTTACTTACAAGGTGAGGTGGAATTACCTTCTCGTGGTAGGGGTGATTTATTTAGCAAATTTTTACATATCAGGTGACAGAGATTCGGGTAGTGCTTGAATTGTGTGATTACACTGGTACATGAATCAACAATAACGATAAAAGCGGCTAGGAAGCGAGCCCCATCTTTTCATAAACGAGGCCTTGCTTTGCTTGGGCACCCAAAGTTCGTTTGCAGGAGATTTTCGGCATATTTATTGAGGAGACGAGAGTCGCCTAACTCCATCCGGAATTAGAGGAAAAAAATCGTATAACCTAATTGTCAACGGGACGAGATTGGGGGAAGGCGGAGAAACAAAAACACAACATACAAGAAAACAAAAAAAAAAACAAAAAAAGAAAAACACAAGAAAATTTCTTTTTTCACAGCATTAATCACCAGGTTGCTGAAGCGCTTCATCGCCGGGGAGATTAATATGTAAGTACCAACACAGGTTCCCACCAATTTATATTTTGTCGTGATAGTGTAGTGTTGCAAAAAGAGAAGAAAAAAAAAATATAAATACAAAACGCTCTGTTTCTCTTGTCTTCTCATATTTCGCTTGGAACCCACATGGTTTATGATAGTCAATTAGATTTGAGTATATTCATAAAAATAATACAAAAACATTTTTTTTTCTTGTAATACTGTAAAACTTTTTTTTTTTGTTTTCTTGATTTTATTCATGCTTATGTTTATAATAGAGTATAATCTCCTCCCTATGGAGTTATCAATTATCGGGTTACTAGTGTAAGAACTTCGTCTTTAGGGTATAAAACTTAAATTTGTTTTTTTTTTTGTCTTTTTGTTTATATGTTTGCACATCATATATAGAACAGATAGTAGCGTAACGTCCTTAGTTATACGAATTGTTTTTCTTAGTTCCTTTTAAGATATACAAATATTATTATACTAACGAAATGGTTTTAGCTATAAACTTTTTTTTCCTATTGATACATAGAGTAGTTTAATGACGCAGTGAATTTCGTTTCCCTAGATCAAAAATTTTTTTTTTCTTTCTTTCCTTCTTTGTTTTGTTCTCGTCTTTTGTGTTCTCGTAGATATACATACATATAGGTACATATATATATTACATATAAATATATTACCACCATGGGGATGCTTAGATGATAACTATCCACACATGTTCTTGTAGTAGTGTAGACCCTTATATTAATGTTTTTTTTGTGTTTTGTGTGTGTTTTGAAAAATAAATAAAATAACATGGTAATAGGATAAATATCTGTTTCGTTTGGTGCTGGGTTCAGTTGGGGTTTTGGGAAGATCAAGATGCCAGGAGGCGGATGCAGTTGCAATCTCTCCTATGAGTTTGGTGAGTAGGGCAGTGGGATGGGGTTTCAAGTAATCCAGAGGGGCCTATCATTCAGAGTGGGGTCCGTATTCCCATCTTTCAGTTTCTCTATTTTTTTTGTTTGTACTTTGTTTTCTTTCTATCTTAATTATTCCTCTAGAGCGGTACAGTAATAGGTGGTTGAACAGCGAGCAAGAACCTAACCCAGCCCTGAGCTTGAGCCGGCAAAAAGCCTGTACCGTGCTCGCCTAAAGATCAACCTCCATTGTCCCTCAACAACCTTAAAAGGGACATAAAGTAGCCATGACCAGTCATCTGCCTCGCTGAGTTGAGTGGTCGAGAAGCGGCCACGCTGAGAGGTATATATGACTGGCCGGAAGGTTACAAATATGGCGCCCAAATAAGCATAATATTCTACAGCTTACAAACGAATGTTTTTTTTTGTTTTGTTGCTGTTTACTTTTACGAGTTAAGATATCAACTAAATATAGTTGCGCTATAATCACAGCGTCAATTTATTAGGTTTGTTCGTTTATAGATTAACTCTGGCTTCTTTAACACTTTTGCATTCCTAAGTGCTCGTGTCAATGCTTTCGCTAAGTGGTTAGGATATTCCGCACTGCAGGTTTCGCCCTTAGGTTCGATTGGTATTAGCGACTCTTAGTGATTTTGTAAAAACCTCGTTAGAGAAGGCTATTCTTATTTTTCATGTATTACACCCTTTTCTAATTTGATTGTCGACAACATTTCCGTCAAGTAGTTGATATGTGGCCTTTGAAGGGTTCCCTGCTTGATGTTTGATATGTGTTGTCATTTGTTAAATAATTATCTCTGTAAAAATTATCCAATCGCTTACTCCGCATGGCGGGCTGTTAGATTGAGCAGATTAGTATTCTCTATTAGCCCCGCTGGTGGAGATGATAGCGAGTATAGAATCCTTTTAATTACACAGGAGAAACCTAGGACCACTCGCCACTGACTCATCAAACCCTTAAACCTGAACTAAATGAACCGTAGCACCAAACGAAGAAATATTAACCACTATTCAATTCAGGAAATCTATTTTTTTTTATCGAACTTTACTTTATATATATATATAAATATACAAGTATAGTCATAGTACTGTTATCTTAATATAAACTGGTTCGCCTTTATCTCTGATTAATTATACTTAGGTTTTCGATTCTATTAAGTTCTAAGTATACCCCCTAGTTAATTGATTGTTTTGATTTGTTCATTATTACTAACTTGTTCTTTGCCTTTCTTTCATAGTTAAGCCAGAGATTACTCTGCTGGCGATATAAGCATTATATTCCCCTTTTGGTGGTTTTTTTTTTTTTTTTTTTTTTTTTTTTTTTTTTTATCTTTAGACTTCATTGGTTATTCGATATAGTTATAGTCTCCTCGTATCTGTATGTTAACAAGATTAGACAATCTTAATACAGTTGTCAACAACGAATACGTTATTGTATTTTATTCTACTTCTATTGTTTTTTTTTTGGTATATATATATATATTTTTTTTTATTTTTATTATTATCGCCAATTGCATTCCTGGATAACCAAAATATCTGTACGCACCTTATATTTTAATACATACTTATATCCGTAACTCGGTTGTCTTTCACATTTACCATCATAATAATGGATCCCAAATTCCTATTAGAGGACGAACGCAATGTTGAGTATAAGGTCAGGGGCCTAGATATAGCTGATCCCGATGCCTCTACCAAACTTAGAGAATTATTGGATTTAGAGGCATCGTTTCCTGGTCGAGCACCAACGGTTATGCACGATCCTTCCGAAGCGAGAAGTGAGCTTGAGATTTGTAAAGAAAAGCTCGACTTGCTAACTCGTCTAATTAAAGAGAATAAAGTCCAAACTTATGACGACTATCAACGCGTGAGATGTCGATTGAGTCATCTAAGTGGGCGTGCTATACGCTTAGCTAGCTCATCGACAGATCATTCAGAAGAGGCCACTGAACAAGTATCGGCAATGTCCGAGCTTATTAAGGAATTCATGAAAATTAAGATTCCTCCTCGTAGGGATGCCTCTGAGAACCAAAAGCCCCAAGCCCTTGCAGGAGCAACTAGTACTCCAGCACCACCTAGCTTTGAGACAAATGTTGAAGGAGATGAGGCCGCGAATGTTGGAACAGGTGCAGTCCGTCGACGAATTCAGTTCCCAAGAAGTGTGACACTTCCATCTTTGTCGATAATCGGAAATACAGCTGGGGATCTAGGAAGGTCTCCTAATCAGTTTTTGAGCACAACCACGAATCCATTAAATTATACAACCCTGACGCCGCGCATGGGCAATCAGAGTGATCCCTTGTCAACAACTCTTTTCCCTACTGAACAAAATCGCGGAACACACCCTAGCGGGAATCAACCCAATGCCCACTTTCAGTATAGTGGCCGCCCAGAATCTTCAAGTTCTCCTAATTGGCAGCCAAGGCTACCAAAATGGAAATTATCTTTTAACGGGTCCCCAGAGGGACTTGACGTCACCGAATTTGTCTTCCGAATAGAAATGCTTTCCAAGGACGATAACTATCCGCTGGATCGTTTAATTGGCATTTTGCCTAACTTCCTCTCAGGTACGGCTGAAAGCTGGTTCTGGGTTTACAAGCGGAAGTATCCCGATACGAGTTGGCAGGGTATGAAGACAGCCCTACTCGAGCGATTCGGGAGCTATGTCTCAGAAAGAGAAACGCGAAGGGCCATTGAAACAAGAAGACAAGGCCCGAAAGAAACGTTCAATAACTTCCTGCTGGACGTAGAACGACTTAACGGTCGGCTTCGAAGACCATTCCCTGACAGAGAGCTACTCGAAATTGTCCGAGAAAACATGGACCCAGCTCTGCAGAGTGCCACTACCACGACAATATTCAGATCAACGGAAGAGGTGAGAATTATCTGCCAGAGGCTAGAGAAATTGTGGGCTAGATCTGGGCACGATCCTCGACAGCTGACTATGGCTCGTACTTTCCGAAATAGAGCGCAGGTCGAAGAACTAGAAGAGGTAATACCCTTGTCAGAATACGTTGATAATGACATTGACCCACAAGTAGCAGCGCTTACGCCAGTGCTAAGGAGAAATACTGCTAACCGCGCTTCGTTTGATATATGTTGGAACTGCCGAGACTTAGGCCACAGATATCAAGACTGTTCAAAGGGTCATCTTGGGATATTCTGTTACGGTTGCGGACGTCCTGGCGTACTGAAGCCAAACTGTGGGACCTGTTTAGGCCGCGCGGTAAACAAGACCCCGAACGCAGAACGAGCTGGGGTCATGCGTTCGGGCCATACGACCAGTTACCCCAGTGCCAGGAGAGTGGAAGCAGCCACCAATACCGAGCCTGCAGCTCATCGCTAGAGAATGTGCACACTTTACCAACATTGCTACCCACTTCATCCCTTTCCCACTTAACATCAACCCAATCAACACTAACTCCCCAATCTTACATAGACACATCCAAAACAACTTCGGAGGAATCCATTCGCTCTCGATATATCGCCTCAAGTCGAGGTCGGCGGCGTCAGCTTAGATCTCGGAAGTACTTTACATCCAAAAAGCTGCTTCGTAAAGCAGTATCCGCCGCTATTCAGCGTGATGGAGAAGACCATCGCCCATACGTCACAGTAAAAATAGCCGAAGAAAATATAGTTGGTTTGCTCGACAGTGGAGCTTCTGTAAGCATATTGGGAAAACACTCTCTGGAATTTCTGCGTAAGAATAATCTTAGTTACAACCAGAGTCATTCTTATGTTCGTACAGCGGATGGCTCACGGAATTCTATCATTGGTCACGTAAAGTTGCCCGTCCGTTATGCTGAGAAAACAGAAACCATCCATTTTCACTTAGTGCCCAGCTTACAACAGGAACTTTACTTAGGAATTGATTTTTGGGATGCTTTTGGCATTACCCCTGCTGTAATAGACTCCCTGGATATTGATAAGACCACAAAGATCCATCCTCCGCAACACACCCTCACACCAGAGCAAAATGCCCAACTGGAAGATCTCAAACATCAATTTCCTTCCTTTTCGAAGCATGGCCTCGGCCGTACAAAACTGTTGGAACACAGCATCGACGTAGGAGATACTCCACCAATAAAGCAACGTCACTACCCGGTATCCCCAGCGGTTCAAAAGTTGTTATATGAAGAACTGGACCGAATGTTAGCCATGGACGTTATCGAAGAGAGTCAGAGCTCCTGGAGCTCTCCAGTGGTTCTCGTGAAAAAATCTAATGGGAAGGTGCGACTATGTTTAGATTCTCGCAAGGTCAATTCTGTTACCAAGAAAGATGCTTACCCACTACCATTGATAGATGGACTCTTAGGTCGCCTCCGAGAAACCAGATATATCTCAAGCTTAGATCTGAAAGACGCATTCTGGCAGATACCACTCGCAGAGTCCGCTCGTGATAAGACTGCATTCACAGTTCCTGGAAGGCCTTTATATCAATTTAAAGTCATGCCGTTTGGTCTATGCAATGCTCCACAAACTATGTGTCGCCTTATGGACCGGGTCGTGCCTCATCAATTCCACGATCGAGTATTTGTCTACTTAGATGACTTACTCATTACTTCCACTACGTTCGAGGAACATTTGGACTTACTGAGGGAAGTCGCTTCCCTGCTTCGTCAGGCAGGACTGACCATAAACGTTGAGAAGAGTAAGTTCGTTCTTCGAGAAATTAAATACCATGGCTATGTGGTTGGTGAAGGAGGTCTGAGGGTCGATCCTGAAAAGGTGTCTGCAATTGTAAATTTTCCTAGCCCATCAACAGTTCGGCAAACACGCAGACTACTGGGCATGGCTGGATGGTACAGGAGATTTATCCCAAACTTTTCGAGCATCGCTGCTCCGATCACAGAGCTTCTGAAGAAGGGTGCGAAGTTTCAGTGGACTTCGGAGGCTCAAGAAGCCTTTAAACAACTAAAAGAACACTTATGTTCGGCCCCACTGCTAGCTAATCCAGATTATACGAAGCCCTTCTATATAAGATGTGATGCCAGCACTATGGGAGTAGGCAGTGTCTTATTTCAAAAGTCGGAGGATGATTCCGAAAGGCCAATTGCATTTATGTCCCAAAAGTTGAATTCTGCCCAGAGAAATTATAGTATCACTGAACTAGAATGCTTCGCTGCGGTACTGAGCGTAAAGAAGTTTAGAGCGTACATCGAAGGTTTCCACTTCACAGTCATCACCGACCACCAGAGTTTGAAATGGCTAATGACTCAAAAGGAACTTACGGGGCGACTTGCGCGATGGAGCTTAAAACTACAGTCATTCGACTTTGAGATCGAGCACGTAAAAGGAAGCCAAAATGTAGTGCCGGATGCGTTATCTCGAATGTATCTTGATTCGGCAGAGGCGACTATCTCTGACCTTAGCAAGCTAGATTACCTGGTAGACCTGAAATCAGCACTCTTCTCTGACCCTGCTTACGTAGGTTGGAAAGACAAAATCTCGGCTACACCAGCTCAGTATCCTAATCTGCAAGTCACTGAACTGCACATTTTCATTCGTATTGAGGGCGGTGGTGATAACGATCTATCCGATATCCCCAGTTGGAAACTCTGGATTCCTCAAGGGCTCACCAAAGATTTAATTAGAAGGGAACACGAGAGCTCCACTGCAGCCCATGGCGGAATTCATAAAACCCTTGATAGACTGCGAAGATATTATTTTTGGCCAGGCATGCGCCAACAAGTCCGCGCATATATCTTACAATGCGAGGTCTGCAAACAAACCAAAGCTCCAAACTGCAGGCTAAGGCCCAAAATGGGAAACCAGATTGAGGTAGAAAGGCCTTGGCAGAGATTGCATATTGACTATATTGGACCCCTCCCAAGAAGTAAACGCGGGAATAACACCATCCTAGTCATTGTGGACCAGTTTACCAAATTTGTCCTACTAAAGGCTTTTCCCCAAGCTAAAACTAAGCAACTCATAGAATATCTAGAGGAAAATATATTCCACTGTTACGGGGTACCTGAGATTATACATACTGATAATGGGCCACAATTTATCTCAACAGAGTTTGCTCGCATGATAGAACGCTTCGGTATTCGCCACACAAAGACTGCAGGATATTCGCCACAGTCCAATGCTGCAGAGAGAGTTAATCGCTCCATCGTGGCAGCAATTAGGTCGTATGTGCAAGAGGAACATACCAACTGGGATTCCCAGCTAAGTGATGTGGCTTGCGCTTTGCGAAACGCAACACACCAGTCGACCAAATTTTCCCCTTATTTCTTACTTTACAGATACCACATGATCTTACATGGAGGTACATACAATCTTCTCCGCCAGATTGATGGCTTGGCAGAAGGTAACTTCGAAGTATTACCAAGTAACTACAGAATTCCACTAGTACATGAGCGAGTGAAAGACCATCTCCGGGAAGCTTACGAGAGAAACGCTCACACCTATAACCTTCGCGCGCGGCAGATAATTTATAAACCAGGGCAAATTGTCTATGTCCGGAATTTCGTACAGAGCAAGGCCGCAGACAAGTTCGCGGCCAAACTGGCCAACAAGTTCATCAAGGCTCGCATACGAAAGAAGAATGGTAATGTGAACTACGAAGTAGAAAGTATGGATGGTAAGTTTATTGGCGTCTATCACGCAAGCAACATTCGCCAGTAACATCCTAAATCATAATCAAATATTCTAAATCATTTTGTAAAATAAATATCGGTATTCCTCCTTTTTTTTTTATATAATCGCTGCCTATTGATCATACAGGGTAACCATATCATCCTTTCGTAAGACTTATGCCCGGCTAGCTCAGTCGGTAGAGCATGAGACTCTTTGATCTCAGGGTGTGGGGCGTCCCCGCGTTGGGCCTTATATTGTTAGGATTGGACCACAGCCGTAGTGTTCTCTCAGCTTCGGAGAATTCCGCTCTGGAATGGGAACTTCCGAACCTGACCTGTAACGGCTATAATATTTTCCCCTCAGTTGCAAAATTCTCATTTCGTGTATCTTGGGCAACAGGGTATATGTAATCATAATTAGTCAGATGCATCCCAAACCCAGTCTCTGGTAAAATAATTTAATTGAAGTAAATGAACTTCTTATCGAAATACACAGAGAAAAAAAAAAAAAAAAAAAAAAAAAAAACAATTTTTAATATAATAAATTGTTGCAAAGTAAAGTCAGTAAATTGAGTCCAAGCGGAAATCTATCGCGAAAAACTCAATAAAATAAATCGCCCACTAAACGTTTCTTTTTGGTAAAGAAAGAAGGTAAAAACAAAGAAAATGCAATTTGAGCATTCCCGATCACCCAACAAAAATGCTGATCAATCAAGGGTAATGCACTTGGGTAATTTTCCCTGTATCGCCCCTTGGGTGTCATCAAGAAAGGTGAAGATCGAGACCCTCACAGTCTTCAGTTATAGTGAATGGTATACAACACAAATTTCAATTACTTTGTTTTGCTCTATGAGTGGACCCAAGTGCCACTAAGAGTTTGTTTAAGTTTTTTTTGTTGCAAGTTGCGATCGAGATTTACCAATCTCCCAATTATAGTGAATTATTTCGTTTTATTTTGCAAGTGAATCTAAACGACACAAAGTGTTCGTTCAAGTTTTTATTTTACTTACAAGGTGAGGTGGAATTACCTTCTCGTGGTAGGGGTGATTTATTTAGCAAATTTTTACATATCAGGTGACAGAGATTCGGGTAGTGCTTGAATTGTGTGATTACACTGGTACATGAATCAACAATAACGATAAAAGCGGCTAGGAAGCGAGCCCCATCTTTTCATAAACGAGGCCTTGCTTTGCTTGGGCACCCAAAGTTCGTTTGCAGGAGATTTTCGGCATATTTATTGAGGAGACGAGAGTCGCCTAACTCCATCCGGAATTAGAGGAAAAAAATCGTATAACCTAATTGTCAACGGGACGAGATTGGGGGAAGGCGGAGAAACAAAAACACAACATACAAGAAAACAAAAAAAAACAAAAAAAGAAAAACACAAGAAAATTTCTTTTTTCACAGCATTAATCACCAGGTTGCTGAAGCGCTTCATCGCCGGGGAGATTAATATGTAAGTACCAACACAGGTTCCCACCAATTTATATTTTGTCGTGATAGTGTAGTGTTGCAAAAAGAGAAGAAAAAAAAAATATAAATACAAAACGCTCTGTTTCTCTTGTCTTCTCATATTTCGCTTGGAACCCACATGGTTTATGATAGTCAATTAGATTTGAGTATATTCATAAAAATAATACAAAAACATTTTTTTTTTCTTGTAATACTGTAAAACTTTTTTTTTTGTTTTCTTGATTTTATTCATGCTTATGTTTATAATAGAGTATAATCTCCTCCCTATGGAGTTATCAATTATCGGGTTACTAGTGTAAGAACTTCGTCTTTAGGGTATAAAACTTAAATTTGTTTTTTTTTGTCTTTTTGTTTATATGTTTGCACATCATATATAGAACAGATAGTAGCGTAACGTCCTTAGTTATACGAATTGTTTTTCTTAGTTCCTTTTAAGATATACAAATATTATTATACTAACGAAATGGTTTTAGCTATAAACTTTTTTTTTTCCTATTGATACATAGAGTAGTTTAATGACGCAGTGAATTTTGTTTCCCTAGATCAAAAATTTTTTTTTTCTTTCTTTCCTTCTTTGTTTTGTTCTCGTCTTTTGTGTTCTCGTAGATATACATACATATAGGTACATATATATATTACATATAAATATATTACCACCATGGGGATGCTTAGATGATAACTATCCACACATGTTCTTGTAGTAGTGTAGACCCTTATATTAATGTTTTTTTTGTGTTTTGTGTGTGTTTTGAAAAATAAATAAAATAACATGGTAATAGGATAAATATCTGTTTCGTTTGGTGCTGGGTTCAGTTGGGGTTTTGGGAAGATCAAGATGCCAGGAGGCGAATGCAGTTGCAATCTCTCCTATGAGTTTGGTGAGTAGGGCAGTGGGATGGGGTTTCAAGTAATCCAGAGGGGCCTATCATTCAGAGTGGGGTCCGTATTCCCATCTTTCAGTTTCTCTATTTTTTTTGTTTGTACTTTGTTTTCTTTCTATCTTAATTATTCCTCTAGAGCGGTACAGTAATAGGTGGTTGAACAGCGAGCAAGAACCTAACCCAGCCCTGAGCTTGAGCCGGCAAAAAGCCTGTACCGTGCTCGCCTAAAGATCAACCTCCATTGTCCCTCAACAACCTTAAAAGGAACATAAAGTAGCCATGACCAGTCATCTGCCTCGCTGAGTTGAGTGGTCGAGAAGCGGCCACGCTGAGAGGTAGATATGACTGGCCGGAAGGTTACAAATTTTCTAAGGTTTTTGCAAAACCGAAATGTGCTGCTATGGGAGGAGTGTGCTTGGATTCTATCAAATTGCCAGTGAGACTATCAGGAACCCATAGCTTCCACTGAACCCGCTCCTCTGAGACGTTGTTATTTGGAAACGAAAATGAGATATAGACCTTACCTCCGCTAATTCGTAAGTTCTGAAAACCGCTTGGATTGGAAGTGATACGCTGGATTCTCTCCTCATACGTTTTCTCATGGAATGCGGGTGACTTCAAATCAAGCGAACTGACTTGCGCAGGATAAACTAACTCGTCTGTGTGTTGTTCCGCTGCCTCGTCAGCAGATGATCTGAAAAGAGCATCAGCCATCACATTGTACTTACCTTTACGGTATTCAATGTGAAATTTGAAGGCCTGGAGTTAGAGTTTCCAACGAGCCAGTCTGCCACATAGATCCTGTTGGTCCATGAGCCATTTGAGGCTAGCGTGGTCAGTAATGAGCGTGAACTCCAGTCCTTCCACATAAGGCCTGAAGCTTTTTCTACTCAATACGGCGGCCAGACACTCTAACTCGGTTATGCTGTAGTTGCGTTGAGCAGCGTTCAGCTTCTGTGCGATGGGATGCTCATCCCCATCGACAGAACGCTGAAACAAGCCGCTTCCAACCCCTGTAGTGCTAGCGTCGCACTGAATGAAAAAAGGCTTGGAGAAGTCAGGATTCGCGAGCACTGGTGTGGTCATCAGACACTGTTTTAGCTGTTGGAATGCCAGTTCAGCTTGTTCGTTCCACTCGAACTTGATGTTTTTCTTTAGAAGGTCCGTCAGAGGACTAGCGATGGTAGCGAAACGTGGAATGAACCTCCTATACCAGCCGCATACTCCGAGGAAGCTACGTATTTTCTTGACAGTTGTTGGCCTTGGCAAGCTCTGAATAGCGGTGACTTTTTCGGGATCAGCCCGCAAGCACCCATCCTCAACTACAAAGCCAAGATATCTGACCTCTCTCATACAAAACTTACTTTTCTCCACATTGATCGTCAGGCCGGCAGCGCGGAGCAACGACGCGACTTCCGCCAGAAGCCTTAGGTGTTCGTCAAACGTGGAGGAAGTAATGAGTAAGTCGTCAAGATACACAAACACTTGGTCGTGCAGTTGGTGAGGGATGTTATATATTTTCTTATGGTACTCCTACCTTCTTAATCCTTTTTTAGTTCTACTTGCTGGTCCAGTGAATTGGCGAAACACACACATAAGTAAAGACATACATGGGTTTACCACAGTTTTATTTTCCTTTAAACTCTGGGAAACTTAATTATATTTCTCGAACACCGAAAATATCCAAACTTATAAAAATGACCGTGGAAAACTGAATTATATTTCTCGAACACCAATTTGTCAAAACATATCAAAATGACAGAACATATAGAAACCGTGGAAAACTTAATTATATTTCTCGAGCACCAATTTAACAAAACATATAAAAATGACAAAACATATAGAAATCGTGGAAAACTTAATTATATTTCTCGAACACCAATTTGTCGCGTTTTTCTCCATAAACCGAATCCGCTGAAGTCGCCGTGCCAAAATTTTGAAAACAACTCAACTCTTGATCATATTCATCGTGATCAAGAGCCGTTGTTCAGGATCGAAAATGCTAAAATTGCATTTTCTTATCCTGAGAAAATTTTACGATTTTAATTCTGGACTTGTTCAAACATGTCCAGAATTATTCGCGGTGGACAAATGGCCTCAAAAATGTAATCTTACACTTTTGAAAACATCAGCCACCGTCCCGTCGTTTGAAAATCGCGACGCGCATATACATGCAATGCATTTGTGTGACGTGCGTTTCTTATTACGAAAGTGTTTTGTCGCAATATGTATGTACGTATGTACATGCATGTTGAATTTTTTCGCGGCAAATTGTACTGAAGGTACGATTTGCTTTTTGATTTATTTTGTAATTAAATTATTGAAATGACAAATTTTGCTGAAGGCAAAATTTCTCGTGGAAATTTTTAAGTAAAACGACTTGGGTTGTAAACTGAAACTTTTGTTTTTCCCAAGTTGTTTTATGAGAAAAATTTTATAAATTATGTGGAATGTGAAGAAAATTGCTGATGCCATTTTCTTCATAGGTTTAAGAGATAAGCCAACCATGTTTTAAGCATGGTTAGTTTAGGTGAAAAAATTAATGAATATGATTTTCATTTTCTTGCTCTTTTTTCAGGTTTTTTATGGAAATTTTCCTTATTTTAGGTATATAACAATCCTTCCCCTGAGAAAAAGAGAATTATTCTTTGAAGAGGAATAATTCTCAGGGGAAGTTGATGTGGGTGCGTTTTTGCTGGCTGAGTCTTTGGCGGTTTTCAGTTGAGTTTTTACATTTTTGTGTTTGTTACAAAATTAAGTTATTCTAGTCTTAGCTTGTATCGTATATATTTTACTTATTCTATTTTCTATTTATGATCTTATTACTTTACCTCTCTATTTAGTATAATCTTAGATATTTATGTCTATATCTAAGTTAATTGTTATGTATTATTTAACGTTGCTAAATATCATTTACTTATTATTTTTATTATTATTATTATTATTTTTCTGAAGAGAGCGGACACGTCAGTTATTAGCTCCAGGAATCTTAAAGCAAAATAGCGGAAAAAAGTACAGAAAACCCAGTGAAAGTGACCATAAATTAGTTTGAAGTGGTGTGTTTTATAGTGAATTGTGTTCAGTGAGTGAATAACTATAAAAACTGTGAAAAAATTCTAGAAATTAATTGCAAAATCGTACAAATTGAGTGACAGGTTGGGATTTTTAAATTATCTCGGCCGTTGCCATGGCAACATGGCAACCTTGAACAAATTTAGTGTATTAAATTGATTTAGAAAGGAACAATCTATGAAAAATTAAATTAATTAAATTAAAGTATCAAAGTTAATAAAAAATACAAATAAAATTTTTATAAATAAAAGCAAAGCCGTTGCTGCCGTACTCAAATGAGTAGCAGTGATTCTGGGGGGTCTGACGACCCCTTGAAATTAAATGTCAGAAGGAAGAAGAGCACAAAGGACTCTTCTTCCCAAAAACCAGCAAAAGGGCCCAAAGAAAAGGCCAGTATGGGCCCAAGTGAAGAGGCCAAAAGTACAAATGTAGAGTCATCTCCATTAGAGGGGACTATTTCCAGTTCAGCTGTGGTTGTCCGAGAAGACCCTGGAACATCAACTCCAAAAAGTTCAGCTATCACTAGGACATCTGTATCTGCAGCTTTAGCACAGAATCCAACGCTGCAGGAAGTTGTTAAAAAGGCTTCTGCTTCAGCGCCAAAGCCAAGCGGTGTTGTGATGAGGCCACCGCTCTCTTCAAAGAAGGCAAATGCCTCAAAGCAACACCCATCAGAACCAGCAGAACCAGCAGCGAGACCAACAGCAGCAGTACCACGATCCCCAGCAGTAGAGTCAGGGATTTCTTATGCCCAGGTAAGTGGCAGTTTCAAGAATAAATCAGTGATTGAAATTCAGAGCAGGGGCATCACTCCTCGTCCGCCCCCATTGGACGCGGGTAAGCCTCGGCCCAAGACCAGTGCGGGCCTCCAGGGCTTTTTCGACGGGAGATGGCAGGATGAGAGCTACGGTATGCAGCTTGAGCACATCAGAGGATGTCCTCAGTCTGCATACCTGAAGGCAATCTTCCGCGTCGTCTCTTGTGAGCAGCTGTTCTCGATGGGAATTATAGCTGGAGGAATGGTCGAGGTGTACACCACGACCCTCGAAAGCGCTACCAAGCTCATGCTTGAGGGCATCGAGGTGGAGGGTAGACACCTCGTTCCATTCCCGCTAAAAGAGAAGCCCACGAAGGTCGTGTTTTCACGGGTCCCTATGCGAGCCCAACATGAAGACCTCGCGAATTTCCTTGGGAGATTCGGGAAGGTTCATGGAAGGGCTCGCGCCATTCCAATTAAAATTGGGGACGAGGGTCTCGGCCGGGGTATTTTCGGTACCAGCCGGGAAGCGTCCATTACCTTGAATAAGGGATGTACGCTTCCGTCAGGCTTCTACCTGAGCTTATCCGGCTCGAGGCACTGGATAGACGTTGGCACCGAAGAAAAATGCCATGCTTGCCATTTGGTAGGGCATTTTATTGCTGACTGCCCCAGGAGAACCGGGAAGAAGGCTGAACCGAGGGTTCCCTCGAAGGAAGCCACTACTACAGTAGTGGATCTGGAGAAGGAGCCTTCGGCCGGCACTCGACCTGCTATTTTGGAGCAGCCAGTGGTTAAGGTGCCTGAAGTTGTCCTAGAGGCAAAAGAAATTATGGCTATAAACGGCGCCACGTCGGCACGTGAAAACACGGCTACTTCTGACGAGGAGTCGAGTAGCCACTTAGGCAAGAAAAAGAGGACGAGGAGGAGGAAGACAAAGGTGGACCGTGTGATGCTGCCTCCTCCAGAGCCAGCAAAGCCAGTTGCTCCAAAACGGCCCCACTCGGAGGAGGACGATAGTGGTGCCCGCGGTTCGAAGGTTGTTGTGAGGGAGGCGGAAGCATCTCTCGAACGGCTTTCGGACTGCGATATGACCGGTTTGGAAGAGACTGGTCTCTCGAGCTTCAGTGGCTACGAGTCGTGTGGTAGCACCATTTCGACTGGTAGCCAATTTGAGGTCTCGAAGGGGATGGAAAACATTCCTAGGGAGAAGATCTCTGAAATTCTTGACCAGCTCCAGTACAAGAAGAACTCAGATAAAATCTGGAGCATTCTTGTAAAGGAGCTGGAGAGGCCAGAGTTGTTACTTCCTCAGCTTCGAATCCTACAACAGGAGTCCAAGAAGAGGAGGAAGTACAACCATGTAGCTCGGTTAGATCGTCTCCATAGGAAGGTGGAGGAGTTGCTTCAGGAGCATCGCTTGGCCGATTCTCCTCGTCAATAGACGTCGCACATTCATCGTTTGAGCTTTTTATCTCTTTGAATGTGCAAGATAGCTTCGATCAACACCGGGGGTTTAAGTGCACATACAAGGTTACACAGCACTATCGAACATGTCAAAATGTTCGATATAGACATCGCGCTTCTACAGGAGACGAATTTTACACAAGACACATACACACAACTTGAGCGCTATCCTTATTTACACACTGGCTATGCAATGTTTGCCACACCTGCGCCTCGCCGAGGCTCAGGGGTGGCAATCATTGTATCCAACAAATTTACACTATCGTCTCCTGTCTATACAGATATCTTCCCAGGCTTCGCTTCTTCCTTGGACTTTGTCATTCAAGATAAAAATATCAAGGTAGTAAACGTGTACCTTCCTCATGACCAGGACATTACAAGACAAGTTCTTGATAGTGTTCAGTCGTGTCTGGTGAAGTTTAGCGGTGAAACTGTCCTCGGAGGTGATTTCAACTGCACTCTGAATCCCTCAATGGATCGGCACTCTGGAGTTGAGTTCAACTCTGTCAATGCTACTCGATTGAGGAATTTTGTCGGTGTTTTCAGACTCGTGGATATCTATCGTTGGATGCATCCTACGACTAGATCATACACGAGGGTCTCGCGAAATATCCATGGAAGTCTCGCAGGCTCCAGAATTGATAGACTTTACGTCTCACCTGGAATACTAGAACATTTCGTTGGTGTCACTCATGAAGTGTGTTCCGTTAGTGATCATCTTCTTGTAGTGGCGACCAGCACTCTAGTTGAAAGACGAACTGCATACTGGATATTCAACAACTATTTGTTGAATTCCGAGCAGTTCATCAATGAGTTCACTGAATTCTGGCACGATTGGCAAGAGAGGAAAGTTAACTTTCCTTTTCTTAGACAATGGTGGGATGTTGGAAAGCTCCAGATTCGGTCTTTTATCGAGACGAGTTTCAATCGAAGTGGCTATCAAGCTTCTAGCTTGTCGGCCGAGGTCTCTCGGGTGGCAGCTCTTCTCCCAACTCAGCCGGGGTTGATTCTTTATTTCAATGGAATAAAGGAACGCTTGGCGACACAGACTTACAAGCACAGCTTGGAGTTTGTGCTGCGCGGCCAATCGCGCTGGCTGAGAGAAGGCGATTCTCCAACTGAGTACTTCTTTCAGGCGACTAGACGTCGTACTGCTTCTTGTGAGGTCGAATCGATAATTGATGAATCTGGACAAGTCCTCAACGGACAACAGCTATCAGAATATATTCGAGACTACTATAGTAGTCTCTACTCTGAATCGACGTCGACAACATCCTCGACCACTCATGAATTCCTTGAGAATATTCCCACTTTCTCTGAAGACAGTAAGGAGCTCCTGGATACAGTAATCGCATTGGAGGATATGATTGCTGCGACAAAGGATCTAAGGCGACACACTTCACCTGGTTATGACGGCTTGACTCCAGAATTCTTCATACGTTTCAGGGATTTATTAATTCCTGACATTTTGGAAGTCTTCAATTCGGCGGTTGAGACGCATTCAGACTTTCCTTCTAGTTGGAGGAGATCTGTTATGCGCTTGATTCCAAAGAAGGGAGATTTGCAGAGGATGGGGAACTGGAGGCCAGTAACCCTATGCAATGTAGACTACAAAATCGTCTGCAAAGCATTAGGGGCGATACTCCGCTCAGTGATTGCTTCGGTAATACACCCGGAACAGTCCTATTGTGTACCTGGTCGTAGTATCTACGACAACATCGCGGTAGCCAAGCATTTGTTTGCCTACCATGAGCAGACAGGTGCACAAATGGCCATGATTTCACTTGACCAGCAAAAGGTTTTTGATAGTGTCTCGCACGAGTATCTTTTGACTGCTCTCGAAGCATTTGGGTTTCCGCCCAGGTGGCTCGATATCGTCGGGAAACTGTATAGAGATTCAGCGATTTTGATTAAGCATCAAGGACAAGTTCTGGCTCCTATCTCGTTTCATCGAGGTATCAGACAGGGCTGTCCATTGTCAGGTATGCTTTATGATCTTTAGTTGGAGCCGCTACTGGTGAATCTTCGTCGAATGCTCGGACAGTATGCAGTTCGTCTGCCGTATACCAATGTGAGGCCTCTTATGTTGGCGTATGCGGATGATCTGTCTATTTTCGTGACAAGAGATGAAGCTTTTCCGGTCGCTCGTGCTGTTTTCGAACAGTTCGAACGTATAGCGGGCGCTAAAATCAACCTTAGTAAGAGTCAAGGCTTGTGGTGTGGAAGGTGGAGAGATCGTACAGATACTCCACTGAACATCCAATGGACTAATACTTGCCTGAAGTATTTAGGTGTGTATATCGGACGCGAGAGTAAATCAAATAATAGTCGCATCGCTCTTGAGAAACTCTCTAGAGCTGTAAACTCATGGCGTAGTCGACTGTTTCCACTATCCTTAATGGGTAGTTCAGTCGTGATAAACTATTTGATTACCTCGTCCATCGTTCATCTGCTAAAGTCTGAGACGTTTGATGAAGGCTTCGTAGGTCTTCTTCAAGCAAAAGCGATAGACGCCTTTTGGTGCGGAAGACGATGGGTTGCTGAAAGCACGCTCTGTCTGCCAGTCAAGATAGGTGGATTAGGTCTCACTAACTTGGTTGTGAAATCAAGGTGTCTCCAAGTGCGTGCATTCCAAAGAGTGTTTTGCCAGAGAGACAGCTTGATTTCTCAACTGTGGGTGAATGTACTGGGAGGGATCGGCATAGGGGAGTATTACTACCTACTCTCTGTTCGACCACCTTATCCGCGTGACTGGCCACAGGATCTAATCTCAACGATTCAGACCTGGGGCAGAATCAGGCCAGCATTTCACCTTCAGTGGAATGCTCTAAGGTACACGCAATTCGCATCGATTCCAATCAGGTTTAATCCTGTATTAATAGATTCAGTGTTCAGTAATGCTCGGGGTTTTGAAGCTGACACGCATACACTGACAGTTCTCGGAGATATTATTGATATCTCTGGAAACTGTCGAATAAACACTAACACTTCACAACTACACGACCTGGCTGCTTCTGCGCGGGAGAGATTTCGCCAACTTGGGACCAGTGACCCTGGCACTAAGTTGGAAGATGCTTTCGTTCTGAACAGACCACCACACACACCTTTCAGCACACTTACAACACGTGTGCTCCGTGACGTGCTTATGTCAATAAGACCTCCGGAGTATACAGGATACAACAGATGGCGAGCACACCTCGGGGTGAATATGGGCGTGATGGGAGGGATAACTTGCAGAGTAGTCTACAGTTATCCTTCTAGTTACAAAGATGCTGATGTAGCATTCAAATTGCTGCATCACAGTCTTATGCATCCTAATCAGTTGTCACATATCGACCGCCGAGTTCAGAGGATTTGCACAGTTTGTGCTGGTGAGGGCACCCTGTTTCACAGGTTCTTCACTTGTCCGGCTTTGCAGGGTCTAATGGATCTCGTGCGCGGTATGTGTCAGTTGATCCACCCGAATTTCGGCAATACTAGGACATCGTTTCTATGGGGACCAAGGGTCTGTAGTCAAGTGAATTGTTTGATTAGCTTTGTGTTGACACTGGCCAAATCTACAATTCACCTGTACTACATGAGAGTCGAAGATGGGAATCAGAACACTGACCCACAACACCACGCACACGCACTTAAGCGCCACTTCGTTGACAGGTTGAAGAGACGTTTACGTCTCGAATATCTGGCAACGAACGCAGACACATTCAACTGCACATGGCAACCACTATCGTCGGTGCAGGATGGAGCTCTTGTCTTTCGCTGGTGAGAACAGGCCACAGCATTTGCAACACTAGTCCACGGGGCTTCTCCCCGCTTAGGAATCGTTGCACGTGCGGTGGGAAGGACAAGCACTCTGTTAGAGATGCTAAGCTGGAGGGATGATGAGGGCAGTTTGTAGAGGTCTACGATACTACAGGCCGCCCTCGCGGGACTCTATAACGGTATCGGCTAAATTTTTTCGTTCGTGCGGTCATTTATCTTTGATTCGGTTTCGGTCTCGGTGCTAAATTACAAAATTTTTTGTTGAAAATTCGTTCGTTTAGGTAAATATTTTTATTAGATTATTTTGGAAATTGAAGCTTCTTGGAACTGCCACTTACCCAATTGTCAAAATTGGGATAAATAATAAATTTTTTGTTTTCTCATATTTTAGGCATTTTTCAAAATTTTTGTTATCCGTTATATACAGTCTCTTTTGAGAATTTAATGTTTCATTTTTTTCTTCTCGTTTATTGTTAGTGTCTAATTTGTTCTCGTTGTCCCTTTTGACCAATTTTGTGTTATTTTAGATTAGTCATTGTCTATCTTTTACACATTGTAGAGCCTTTTGCCACCTAGTTTAAGGATTTTGAAAAGAGCCACAGAGCCAAAAATAAAAGAGACTTATTTACATAAAAAAAAAAATTATTATTTTTGTGTAAATAAACTTCGGTTATGTTTTTATTTTTCAATTGTATTATCTTATGTCTTGCTTTCTTCTTTTTATTACCTTATTTTTTAGCTTATTTAATTTATTATTTCTACTTTGCTAAGTACTACTTATGTTTATTAATTTTGGGTTCTTAGGTACTACTTGTAGTATACACATGTAATACATGTAATAATAATATCTAAAAATAATCATGCAAAAAGAAAAGCGCATCTCGCTAATAAAAGATAATTAATCACCTTGTAACATTATATGCACGTATATACAAACGTACATACATAGCATGAATAATAATAATGCACAATGCTTAATGGCATGATATGAGCACATCATTGTACGCACATACATTATGGTGCAAGCGCCATATCATGCTAGTAAACAAGTATATCTCATATTGCAAAACAAAAATTAACAGAAATACAATTTACTTCCAATTTATCAAAAGAAATTACAATCTTAAGAATCAGCAATTTGATACCATTTACAAGTAAGTCAAGTAGGTGACAAAAATGTGTGTCGTAACAATTGATGTGAATTATGATTGTAAAAGGTCATTCAATAAGTAAGAAAGCAATGAATTTGCTTATTGGACAATTCATTTCTGAAATTGCCATTTCTTGCTTATGGAATGATTTTCCATAAGAACCTATGTAAACCAATTATATAAAAGACGAAGAAAAGAATAAAGAACTCAGACTTGATTATCACTCCATTGGAGTATATTCATTTCTCACAATTCGGCTTATAAGTCTATTGATCATAAAGCGGCAATCTTCAGCCTGATCAACCGACCTAAGCAAAGGCAATAAAGCGGCATATAGCCTTGCCTTGCTTACCTTTAAAGCTTAAAGACTATAAAGCGGCAAATTAAGCCTAGACTTGAGCTTGAACATACAATTGAGAAACAATAAAAATCGTTACCACGAAGACCGAGATTGATGAGTAAAATATTACATAGCGATCGTTAATAAAATACAAAATAAAAATATTACATGGCGACCGTGACATATGAGCGTACAAATACGGCCAAATACAAAGAGAAGAAATCTATCGAGGAGAATTTATGAAGAAAAAGCTGAAAGCAAGAAAGCAGGAGAACAACAAAGTTCCATACAACGAATATTACAAGAAGAAACTTAATTGCTACAAAAAGTTAGAATGGGAAAAACGCAGTCAAAACAGGCGGACAATAACGGGGAAATTGTCAACAACATCAACATAGAAGAAACAGTAAAGATAGAAAATAATCAAATATTAACATTAATGTTAATAATATTATTACTTAAATTAATTCAATTTCTTTACTTTCTTTACAAAGAGCATAAGAAGGGTTTAAAGAAACGATATTCGAATACTGTAGTAAAAGTTTAAAAAATTTTTATTATAATTATTAATTGTTTAAAGTACTTACGAATACGTTGTATAACTTAAACAAATATTCAATGAAATTATATTTTAAATAGATTTTTTTTATAGAGGATTTGATTAATAAATTATGATATCTACTTAACATTATTTAAAGTGTAGAGTAAAAATATATAAATACAAAAAAAAAATTTATGAATATATAAAGAAAATATAAACCATGTCTTACGATGAATTTTAAATTTTGATGGAAGATTGCGAGAAATTAATCAAGAAAGTAGAAAAACTACACCAAACTTTCACTAAAAACCCCCAAAGAAAATTTTCGGCTCAAAATCTCCTAAACAAGTCTACTAGATTAAAGGAAATTCATAAGGAATTCGAATCTATAGCAAATCGATTAAAAGTACAATATCCGAGTAAAGATTTAGAGACTTCAATACAAAGATTGAATGGTATATACCTGAAAGCAAAACATTATATAAATTTGAAAATTGAGGAGAGCTACAACGAGACAAGATTAGACTACGATTCAGATTCTAGTTGTGAACCTACAGAAGACAACAATAGAATAAAAATGGCTGCATTTGATATAGTGACAGCATTAAAAATAATCCCAGAATTTGCTGGAGAATACAAGGAATTAGATAATTTTCTAACAATCATAGAATTATATGATAAAACATTAAAAGATGACTCCAAGAAAGAGTTAATAAATTTCGTTTGGAACGCAAGAATGTCCCACAAAGCAAAGAATAGAATGGTCACAGCGGCAACACCAATATCAGTGAAAGAGTTAAGGACAACACTGAAAGCTAGTTTTAAATCAGGTAACACACCACAAAAAATTTATTCACAACTCGCAGAACTAAAGCAAAGAAATTCAGGAATCAAAGTATTTACGGACAAAGTGTTAAATCTAATAAATGACTTGAATAACCTACAAATTCAAGAAGTGGGTGAAGTTAATAGAGAAACGGTAACCAAATTAAATGATAAACTGGCCCTTAATATTTTTCAAAATGGTTTAAATGAAAATCTCAAACCAACAATTTTTGCAGCGCAATGCACGAAATTCTCTGAAGTAGCTGCACTAGCTTCACAAATTGAGAAACCTCTAGAACCACAGATATATTCATATAATAAACAATTTCAAAGCAAGCAAAGATTCTTTAATAGAAATTATAGATCATTTCCAAACAATAGTAACTATAACAATTTTACACAGAATAAATACAATCAAAGTAACAGTGAACAAACACAAAAAAAAATTTCAAATAACAGAAACTATAATACACAAAGAAATAATTCAAATTTTAACACCAATAAAAATTTTCAAAAACACAGTAACTATACACGCTCGAACAACAACAATATAAACCACTCACAACACAATAGGCAACGTACAGTAAATTTTATCCAAGACACAGCAAACAACAGCAGCCCATGTACTGCAACAGAATAAAAAAACATATAAATACGCGAATTCTTCAACTAAACAATAATGTAACAAATTTTGTAACATTAAAATACAAATTGACTGGTAAAAACATTAATTTTCTAATTGATACAGGTGCAGACATATCTATCTGCAAATTATATAATTTAAATGATTATTATTTAGATGAAGATGAAACGTGCAAAATTACAGGCATAACAAACATTGAAACATTATCTTTTGGAACAACAGTCATGAAACTAATGTATGAAAACTTTAATCTGAGTCACAAATTTCACATGGTAGACAATAACTTACCATTATTGACTCATGGTATAATTGGCAGAGATTTGTTAATGAAATACGTATGCAAAATTGATTATGAGACATTTACACTCGCCATACATACGCAGAATGAAGAAATAGTAATACCGATAAGAAGCAATTTTAACAACTATATCACTATTCCTCCAAGATGCGAAGTAATAAAGGCAGTACTTCTGAACATCAAGGACATCAAGGAAGACAGTGTAATTTATAACCAAGAAATTTGCAAAGGAGTATTCATTGCCAATACAATAGTCCCAGCTCAAGGCATCGCCCACATAAAGATCTTAAATATGACAGATTTGAAAGTTAATTTAGAAAATTTCACGCCTGAAATTCAACCATTAAAAAACTACTATGTATTAAATCCGCTTAATACAACATTTAAAGATTCTAGCAACAGATTTGCAAAATTAAAAAACGAATTAAAAATAGAAGGTCTAGATACAGAAGCTAAAAATTCAATACTACACTTGTGTGAAAAATACCAAGGTATATTTCATTTGCCTAATGAAAAATTAACAGCAAATAACTTTTACAAACAAGATATAGCTTGCATTGAAAATAGTCCGATTTATGTCAAAAATTACCGTTTACCGCATTCACAGTTACAAGAAATAAATGATCAAGTTCAAGATATGCTTAAGGATAATATAATAGAAAAGTCAACTAGTCCATATAATTCACCTTTATTGATAGTACCAAAAAAAAAGTACGGATGATACCAAAAAATGGAGACTTGTAGTCGATTTTAGACAGCTCAACAAAAAAATTGTTGATGATAAATTCCCATTAACTAGACTTGAAGATGTCTTAGACCACCTAGGTCGAGGGAAATATTTCTCAACTCTAGACATGACAAGTTCATTTCACCAAATTGAAATCAATCCAAATTCAAGACATTTAACAGCATTCTCGACAAATCGAGGACACTTTCACTTTAAACGTTTGCCATTCGGCTTGAAGATGTCAACAAACAGCTTCCAAAGAATGTAATCTATAGCACTCAGTGGTCTAGAATCTAATGCTTTTATATATGTTGATGACATTATTGTTTTTGGATGTAGTCTTCAACATCATAACAAAAATCTCGAAAAAAAATTTCAAAGACTTCAAAAATATAATCTAAAACTTAATCCCAGTAAATGCAATTTTCTAAAAAGAGAAGTAATATACCTCGGTCATCAAATAACAGCAAAAGGTATAAAAACTGATCCTAATAAGCATCACACTATTCAAAATTACCCTATTCCTAAAAATGCCGACGAAGTCAGAAGATTCATCGCATTTTGCAATTATTACAGACGCTTTATACCAAATTTCGCAAACATAGCAAAACCTCTGAATTCCCTTCTTAAAAAGAACAAACTTTTTGAGTGGTCAGAAGAATGTAACAACTCATTCGAAAATCTTAAAAACAAATTAATCAATCCACCAATTCTCAAATATCCTGATTTTGAACAACCATTCATCTTAACCACTGACGCCTCAGATCAAGCCTTAGGCGCGGTTCTTTCTCTAGGAACAATTGGTGAAGATAGACCAATTTGCTATGCGAGTCGAACTCTCAACAAACATGAAATAAACAAAGCAATAATTGAAAAAGAACTTTTAGGAATCCACTGGGGAATAAATTATTTCAGACCATACTTATACGGTAGAAAATTTATGGTAGTAACTGATCACAGACCTTTGGTTAGCTTATTCACTCACAAGAATCCATCATCCAAATTAACCAGAATCCGACTTGATCTAATGGATTACGACTTTGACATCATATATAAACAAGGTAGAATGAATACAAATGCAGATGCTCTATCTCGAATAAAATTAAATTCAAACCTTTTAAAAGAAATGATCCCAAAAAATATAAATGTAATCACGAGAGGAATGCTAAAGAAAGCAAAAGAAATTAACCCTGAAGAGAATACAGAGATATCCAATGATAGGTTTGCCCAACTTTATGCATGGGATTGTACGTCTATCTCAGATTTTACAAATGTAAAAAAAAATTAAATTTCATATAAATGAAAGTAATGAAAGTATGCGCTCAAACAAATTGCCAAAAATAATAATAAAAGAAGATGAAGTATCGATACAGTGCAGCGATAATCTAGGGACAAATTTAGATTTAGTCCTGGAGAAACTGTTACTCAAGATGAAGAAGAATAAAATATATGAGCTAGCAATATCTAATGATGATAGAATATTTAAATATATAGATTCAAACAGATTTAAGAAAAAGTTCAATGAACTGCAGTATAAAAATATTTCAAATAATATGGCAATACCACTAAGATTATTATTATATACCTCTCCAAAAAGATTAACGGATCCGAAAGAAATAAAAGAGATTATTGAACAACACCATTCCTCACCGTATGGAGGACATGCTGGAATAAAAAGATGCATTGCAAAGATAAAACAAAAATTCATTTGGAAAAATATGAGAAAAACAATAAAAGAATATGTGAAAAACTGTGAAACTTGCGCACCAAATAAAATAATAAAACATACCAAAGAACCATTTGTAATCACAAATACGCCAAACAGTAGTTTCGCGACTATTTCAATAGATACAGTAGGACCATTACGAATATCCAATGGTTACAGATACATATTAATAGTTCAGTGTGAACTCACAAAATTCGTTGAAGCGATTCCAATTGAAACCAAGGAAGCAGAAATAGTAGCACGAGCACTAGTAGAAAAATTCATACTAAAATACGGATGCTTCAAAACGAATAAAACTGATAAAGGTACAGAATTTTGTAATGAATTATTTAAGAGTATATGCAAAATATTTAACATGAACCACATAACTTCAACACCGTATCATCATGAAACACTTGGATCTCTAGAAAGGAACCACAGAGTATTAAATGAATATCTCTTGTCTTTCACAGAGAATGATAATTGGGATATGTGGATACCATACTATATATTTTACTATAATACCACACCGCACACACATACAAACTATACACCATTTGAATTGGTCTATGGAAAAATAACAACCTTACCAGCAGAAACAATAAATAATGAACAAATGATCTATGACATAGATAATTATACTAATGAATTAAAACTCAGATTACAAAGAGCTCATGATAGAGCAAAAGAATCACTGAACGTATCAAAAATAAAAAGAAAGTCTCAACAGAAGAGAAATGTAGAACCCTCAAATTTCAAAGTAAATGATTATGTTTACTTAAGAAAAGGAACTAGAAAAAAATCAGAAAGTCCATTTAAAATAGTAGACCAAAACGGAGTAAATTCCACAATAAAAATCAGAAATAACCTTAAAAACATACACAATAATAGACTGAAATTATG
Source organism: Dioctria linearis (assembly GCA_963930735.1). Classification (NCBI taxonomy): domain Eukaryota; kingdom Metazoa; phylum Arthropoda; class Insecta; order Diptera; family Asilidae; genus Dioctria; species Dioctria linearis. The sequence goes on from OZ005741.1 coordinate 98,946,102, forward strand.
CAGACATAATGTAGATGATAACTAATGTACACAAATGTAAAATCCTAACTTAACTATATAGACATAATAGCCAATATACATAAATGTAAAATCCTAATTTAAATATAAACACTGTACATAATAGATAGCATTTAGAAGTTAGTAATACCTGTACAAAATGCATAGGATATGGTAGAATATGTAGCATAATGAAAATACGTAAATAAATAAGATAAGTAATTGGTTAGGTACAAAAAAAAAAAAAATTATCCTATAAGTCAAATTTATTTTTTTTCCTATTAGGGGTAGAGGTGTCGTATACACATGTAATACATGTAATAATAATATCTAAAAATAATCATGCAAAAAGAAAAGCGCATCTCGCTAATAAAAGATAATTAATCACCTTGTAACATTATATGCACGTATATACAAACGTACATACATAGCATGAATAATAATAATGCACAATGCTTAATGGCATGATATGAGCACATCATTGTACGCACATACATTATGGTGCAAGCGCCATATCATGCTAGTAAACAAGTATATCTCATATTGCAAAACAAAAATTAACAGAAATACAATTTACTTCCAATTTATCAAAAGAAATTACAATCTTAAGAATCAGCAATTTGATACCATTTACAAGTAAGTCAAGTAGGTGACAAAAATGTGTGTCGTAACAATTGATGTGAATTATGATTGTAAAAGGTCATTCAATAAGTAAGAAAGCAATGAATTTGCTTATTGGACAATTCATTTCTGAAATTGCCATTTCTTGCTTATGGAATGATTTTCCATAAGAACCTATGTAAACCAATTATATAAAAGACGAAGAAAAGAATAAAGAACTCAGACTTGATTATCACTGCATTGGAGTATATTCATTTCTCACAATTCGGCTTATAAGTCTATTGATCAAAAAGCGGCAATCTTCAGCCTGATCAACCGACCTAAGCAAAGGCAGTAAAGCGGCATATAGCCTTGCCTTGCTTACCTCCAAAGCTTAAAGACTATAAAGCGGCAAATTAAGCCTAGACTTGAGCTTGAACGTACAATTGAGAAACAATAAAAATCGTTACCACGAAGACCGAGATTGATGAGTAAAATATTGCATAGCGACCGTTAATAAAATACAAAATAAAAATATTACATACTAAATAAAGTTTATTCTTATGTAATATTTATTTTACCTGGTCGCTTTATTTCTTATTTGCTATAAATTATTTCAAATTATCTTCTAATACCAGTGTAGTGGAAGGACAGTGGTTCCGCCAGTAATAAAATGGTGAGATGGGGCCTACCAACGAGTATAGATCTTTTTGATTATACTACTTGTATAGATCTCGCTCTGTGGAGACTTTGAGTACGTTTTAATTTTTCTTGGGGTGTTACGTAAACCGGTTCCATAGGAACGTTTTCAGCTGTGGGCTGTTGTCTGCGTTTAGCAATCCATGCCATGAATGCCGGGACGATATATTTTGCTGGTGCCACCACAGATACAATTAGCAACAAGAGTCCGGTCATTGATAGGGATGTTATTGATAGTATATGAGGAATCTTGGCCTTTGGTCCAAAGTGAATGTTGTTCACTTTGGTACGGATTTCGTCTGGAGATTTTGTATCTAGGTGAATACGTTGGTTTGTATCATCTCCTAGAAGTAATGTTGGTTGTTTCTCTAGGTTTTTAGGAGCGGATATCTTGGACATATATTCCGCCAATACCTCTTGAGTTTCGTTTGTGCCTGGGAAGTAGGTTGGTTGGAAAACTTTTAGCGGGTGTAGATTTTCTGCTTCGTAATACAGAGTGTGGGACCCTATTTGCAGGGAACGTGGTTCGTTGACTGTCATGATTCCTTGTCCTGCGAGACGATGAGTGAGTAACTGTTGAGTACAAGTTATATGTACTATAGTGGTTTCGGTTAAGGAGTACAGCCACGAATTTGGTCTATTGAGCTTAATTATTGTATCTCTTGGGGGAATTTGAGCTCTGATGCTACACTGTGAGTGTCCGCCCAGTGGGTTGAATAGGAGTTTGATAACACATTCGTCTGTTTTTGTAGCTTTGGTGATTGGTGTGTTCAGCTTTCCTACCCACGTATCTTCATTGATTCCCTTTGACATTTTTTTGAAAGATCTCAGGTTTTCTGGCTTCAGCAACAGAAATTACTGGGTCTGGATTTGACTTGCCACATGGGAAAATCCGATATGAGGTATTAATGAGTGGTCTGAATCCACCCGTATGGGAAAACATTTAATCTGTTGGATTTTCATCTTGGGTATATTGAAAATGGGAAGTGTGATTCGAATCACCAATTTTTCCTGTAATAAATGGGTCTTGATTGCGGCTGTTTGATACAGGACTGATAAGCAGTCTTGCAGATTGGGACAAGTGGAGTGAGATTTGTGATAAATCTCTAGCAAATGATTTGGGGAAATTAAAAGTGGATGAATTTGAATATTTCTACTGGACACTATTATGTCCAGTAGAGCTTGTTGTCTAAATTCCAACTCTATCATTTGTAGTGTCAGACTGGAGACGATTTCTTGTCTTATTTGGTGGGCTGTCAACTCGTCTGTTGTGTTCAGTAGATTGTTAATCTGGTTGGTTATCTGACGCTGTCGTTCAGACAGGGAAGATAGGGGTTTCTGAATTTGTTCAAACGTGGTTTTTTTTACGCTGATCTGTTGTTTTTCCAGATCAGCTAAGGTTTGAGTATTTACCTCTAATTCGCTTAGTCGGCTGTACACCTCTTGTTCGTTTCCACTATCCATGGTACCGAAAAGATAATGCATCGCATTTCCAATTCCATCGAAGGTGGATCGGGGATTGCGCGATTTGGGCACAGCTTCCCTAATAACACTGGTACGCCTATTGATATTTTCCATCAGGGCGTGTATATGTTTTGTCTGTAGCGTACAAAGGTCCTGTATAGAAGACCCATTTCCACACAATTGGTGTATGTAGTGCTCCGCTCGTTCTGCTAGTCGCGTCTGATTTTCCAACTCGGCCAGATCTAACTCAGTGATGATGCTCCAAGTGTCGTGGTAAACTGATAGGCTTCCAAGATCCTCAAATAGTAATCCCGTATTATTTAGGGGAGTGATTGAGTAAGGTTCCTCAGCGCGGACTCCTATCGTGGTCAGGAACAGTCCGTAGAAAATTATTGACTGCATTGTTATCTAGGAGAGGATAGGATAGGGTATTAAAATGGGTTTTTTGTTGACTTTGTAGCTTACATGCTATTATATATGTATCTTTGAATTACTTAAATTATATTGACACCATGTTATTCGTAGAAAGGTTTTAGATGGTTGTTATGTACCGTGACCTCTCGTTTACGAATTTTTATTGTGGTGTTTACAGTACTAGGGATACCGGTTACCGTGTAGGGTCCTACCCAAAACTGGGAGAGCTTATGTTTACGACTCTCGCTCTTGAGTAGAACCTTGTCTCCTCTGTGAAATGTCAGGGGACGTAGAGCTTTGTCATAGTAATTTTTCGAGCGTTGTTTACTCATTAGCAGATTTTTCCTTGCCATAGCATAAGACTTCTGAAGCTTGTACCTGAGAATATGGTAGTAGCTCTCGTGATTATACACGGGTTCGGGGTCCCGCCTTAAGTTGGACGGAACGTCCGCTGTAAAGCCGTAAAAGCAGTCCATGGGAGTTAATTTTGTCCCTTCGTGTACACTGTTATTGTACACGAAAGCAGCGGTTCGCAGATAACTATCCCATGAACTGGGATTTTCGTCCACTATAGTTCGTAGATATTCAATCAATGGTCTATGTGCACGTTCGAGTGCTCCATTTGATTGGCGATGATAAGCTGAAGTATGCAGCTTATCTATCCTAAGGAGTTTGCATAGGTCACTCAGGAAATTACTTCCCTGATCGGTGACTATTCTTTTGGGAATGCGGTAGCGCGTGACGATTTCGTCGAAGAAAATTTGCGCTATCGTTATAGCTTCCCCATTTGGTATGGTATACCAATCTACAAACTTCTTGAGGTTATCCTGAAACGTTAATATATATTTGTTTCCGGATTCAGTCTCCTCTAGTGGTCCGACTATATCTAGATAGATTTTATCGAATGGTTGTTCCGCTATGTCTGTAATCACCATCGGCATTTTATACTGTGGTGAGGCCTTCATGGTTTGACATTTGGCACACCGCTTAATGTGCTTTTTGATGTCACTAAGCATGTGCCTCCACGAGTACTTTCTTCGAATCCGTTTATAGGTTTTTATCACTCCCTGATGGCCGCCAAAGAGAGAATCATGATAATCTTTTAAGATTAATTGAATCTCCTCTGGGCTTGTGATTACTTGGTGCATTGGTACTAGGTGGACTGTCACGATCTCCGGCCTCTTCTGGATGATCAGTTTGTTCTTTATGTTCTTTTGCTTTGGCCTGCCTGTCTGGATTTATTCCACTTCCCTGAATTTTCGTGTCTGGGCTCTTGTTACTGCGTTGCATTGCAGACACTCCTTAAGGTCCGATGAGTGTTTTTCCTCCTCTATATCCGAGTCCATTTGATGGTGGACTATAGCTTCTACCGTGAAGGTTGTAGTTTCCTTGTCTCTGTCATTATCCCGTGGAATGCGGCTTAAAGCGTCGGCATTCGTGTTGTACTTTCCGGGCTTATATTCAATTTTATAATTGAACTCGGAAAGTTTATGGTGAAATCTCACCAGACGGGAAGTGGGGTCCTTAACATTGAAGACACCCTTGAGTGGTTTGTGATCTGTATAGACCGTGAACTCTCGGCCTTGCAGATAACACCTGAAATTTTTAGTCGCCCAAACTATAGCCAGTAACTCTTTCTCAATCGTGGAATAGTTACGTTCGGCTTTGTTCATGGTACGGCTGGCGTAGGCAATGGGTTGGTCACTTCCTACCTCTCCTTGAGAGAGAACTGCTCCAAGAGCCTCGCTGCTGGCGTCTGTGGTAAGGTTAAAGGGTTTTGAAAAAACGGGATATATTAAGAGTAGAGGAGAAATTAAAGCGTTCTTAATGCTTTGAAATGCCTCTTGGCATTTCTCAGTCCACTTAAACTTTACATCCTTTCGGAGTAAGTTTGTTAGAGGACGTACTGTTTTTGAAAAATCGGGTATGAATTTTCTGTAGTAATTCGCAAGGCCCAAAAATGATTGCACTTGCCTTACTGTCTTAGGAGTGGGGAAAGTTTGGACGCATGCCGTTTTGCTAGGGTCCGGTAGTGCTCCTTGGTTAGAACATTCGTGTCCTAAATACACTACCTCGCGCCTGAGAAATTGACATTTCTCTGGTTGAAGTTTCAGGTTATTTTCTCTTAACCTGTCAAAGACTTTGCGAAGCTATTCATTGTGGTCTGCCAGACTTTTTCCATAGATGATGATGTCATCTAAGTAGACGAAACATTCTAGGCCTTGTAGGCCAGTTAATATGAAATTCATTAAACGCTGAAATGTGGCCGGGGCTCCTTTGAGCCCGAACGCCATGCGTTTGAATTCATAATGCCCGTAGTTGGTACTAAAAGCCGTTTTTGCTCGATCTTTCGGATCGACGAGTACCTGATGATAGCCATTGGCTAGGTCTAGGGTGGTGAAGTATCTTGAACGGCCCAGTTGATCGAGGATATCCTCAATCCGTGGTAGCGGGAAGGCGTCGCCAATCGTTTTTTCGTTCAACTTACGGAAATCAACGACGACGCGCCACCTTTTCTCACCATCTGGTCCCGCTTTTTTAGGGACGACTAGTAGTGGCGAGTTCCATGGGCTTTTGCTGGGCTGGACAATATCGTTATCCAGCATTTCTCGGAGTTGCTCATTTATGACATTTCGCTTTGTCTCTGGTAACCGATACATCTTTTGGTTATTAGGTGCTTGGTCCTGCACCAGAGGGATGTCGTGGGTGATGGCATTGGTATGCGTAAGCCTGTCACCTTTTAAAAAGAATATGTCATCATATTCATAACAGAGACTTGTTATTGGGGCTTTTTCCTCAGTATTTTCATCCAGACTGAGTTCATCCAGACTGAGTTCTTGCTCTAATCTGGTGAGGCGGGGCTGAATACTGGTGTCTTCTTGTTCGACATCGTTTGGGAACAAGTATTTAATGTGTTGTAAGGTGACCGTCTGTTCAGCGCTTATTGCCCTATTTTTATTATTCTTAAATCTAGTTTTCTTTAATGATTTTGTATTACTTATTTTACCTCTTAATCTACTTGTTTTATAGTTGAGAGGTCCTGGGTCAGATGGATCTGCGGGAGTTGCTACCGGCAGACCGTTTGGGTGCTGGCCAGCAAGCGTCTTGGAGCTGTTTCTTATGACTGCTTAATTGACTGGGACTCTTATGCCCTATTTTCTTAATCTTAGAGCTAATTATATTTTGATGCTCACCATCGCCGTCATTTCGACTCATGGGATTCAAAGGATGGGCTGTTGTAATATTTTTGTCTGGCTCTCGTTTGATGGGGACGACAGTGTAGTCTTTAATGGGAACCAGATTTAGGTTCACGCTGTTTAGAACTACTTGTGAACTGCGTGTGTTGAGGATTCCTATAGGGACTGCCTTTAACCCAGCTGAGAGTAAGCTGTTTGCTAAGAAGACTCCGTCGTCTATTTCTTTCGACAGACTGAGCATTTCTTCCTGCAACTGCAACGGAACTTTGACTACGATCTGAGACCTTGCTGGTACGCACACAGGTTCATTTAAATTCACCTGATGCTGTCCAGTCTTACGGGCCGGATCTTCGGTAATCAAGTCACCCTTATCGCGTTCTTGTAAGTCACAGCCGACTTCTTCTGACTGAGAAGCTTTGCGAACACTTCGGGTAGAAGGTGTATCCCTGTCGGGTTTAATATCTTCTACCAGTGTCTCTTGGTTGACTGTGTTTTGTGAACACGGGTTGTCCGATGCGGTTTCTAATGGAACAGCAAACTCTTCCGGATTGGTTTCCGTACGGGAAAATCGCAGAACCTTGTTGGGTCCCTCAACATTACCGTTTTTGGCTAGGAAATCATTTCCTAGCAAGCCGTCGTCGGAAATACCTGGGATGTTTCTTACCACCTGAAAGTTGTAAGGTAATTTGCTTTTTAGCATGAAGTTTCCTTGGCAACTTCCTAAGGTTTTTCCGGTGCCAAAGGGGCTTTGAAGCGTTAGTCTCCTGTTGGGATTTATTAGCTCGCGAGATTTGAGAGCTTTTTTCTTAATTATACTGATCTCAGCGCCGGTGTCCACTATTACCTGGGCCTGACCATTTAGACCTATATCTAGAGGAAGTCTGGCGGTGGGCACACTGAAGTCGGGCGGCTGAAAAGACCCTTGTTTATTACTGGTAGGGTGCATAGTCGAGCCGGGGAGTTTTGGGTCGACTCTTTGTCGTTTCCCTGTTTTTTATCCTCCCATTTTTGCTTTTGTCGACATTCGTCGATCTTGTGTCCGCGGCGCCCACAAAAATCACATTTTTGTCTTATATTAAAGACTCTGGGGCCTTTTGTATTGCTTGGGTCTGACTGTGGGGGATTGCTAGGCGATCCTCGTGTGAAACGAGTTGCAGACTGTGCTTGGTTGTTTCGACAGTCGCGAATGTCAGCACGTAATTTCTACAGTTAGAGCAGAAGGGGGTGTTTTTGCGTTTTAAACAGTCCGTGTAGGTGAGTCCCCGCTTCTGGCAGAAATTGCAAGTGATGTTTTGTACCAGATTCTGTGTATCCGGTTGTCTAGAATCCCTTCGTGGAAATGGCGGGCGTAGTGGTGGAGCATGTACGTATGGGGGATTAAACTTTCGGGGCTCTTGTGCTCGTGGTGATGCATACATGGGTGGCTGTGGTGCTTGATTGTAAGGAGTTCGGCTGAGAACTCGAACTCGAAGACTAGGGTCTATTGGTGCCATTGGATATGGCTGTTGCGTTAGTGGTGTTTGGACGAAAACTGTGCCTGCTTGCGGCCTTTCCATATCTAGAGCCTTTTGTATCAGCTGCTCTAGATCATTTTCTACCAGAGTGAGGAGGTACTGGCATAGGTGGGGATTGTTCACTCCACTTTTGAGGGCATTCTTCGCGAAGTCCGCCAACTGTGTCTTCACAGCTGGGGCTGCCGTTGCTCCGTACTTCAGTACCGCTGCCTCGTTACAAAGCGTCAACAACTGCTTCACTCTTGTTGTGAAGGCAGTGAAAGTTTCCAACGGGTTTTGCCTCATTGTGGTCAATTTGTTGACGAACTCTTGGCGCGATTCTCGTGGTAAATAGGTTCTGTTCAGACGTTCCTCCACCTCACTAAAAGTAGTTGGAATGTCCGAAGCAAACAGCTGATAAGCATCGCCACGAAGTCTTGTGGGCAAGATATGTAGGAAGGCTGGTTTTTCTTCCTCACTTAAAAAGTGTAGGGCCTGTTTGCAACAGCCAATAAATGTTTGTAGCTCACGACCTAACTGTGGGGCATTTTCACCCGAAAACACAGGAACTAGTTATGCCGTGAGCTTGGCCACCTTTGCGTAATCTACCATTGTGATTGTCTTTTTATTTAAACTTTTGTAGGGTAGTCTACTTGTGCCTTGTCGAGTTTCAGGGCTGGTTTCTGGACTAGAATCCGTGAACGATACTTCTAGCCAGCCACTAAGGAGATTTTCGGCGGTTGTTTGGTCAGATGCGTCACCACTAATATCACTGTCACTTTCAGCGCTTACAACTACACTGGCTGAGGTCTTATATATACCTAATGAACGTGAAAGCCCGGCGAATTCGATAAGCTCCTGTTTGAATCGCTCTGTATTTTTTTTTAATTTTTCGATTTGTGTCAGCCTCTGGTCTCTGCCTTGACTTAATCCGTGGTCAAGTGCGTCGCAGTGCGTGACAGTGAGCTTTTCGGATTCACGTGCCTTTTCTATCAACTTATCTAAAAAATTATCAAGACTTACTTTATTTGTTACGGTGGAACCAGTTAAAATGGTACCACTTCTAAGGCGAACTCCAGCGGCTTGTTGCTGTTGAGGTAAAGATGAGTTGTCCTTGCTACCTGATTCTGTTTGGTTGTCTTCTGAGGCGTTCTCTGTACCTTCCCTGAGGTGCTGTAAATCCTCACCTGGGGATTGCTCCGCGTCGGATGAAGGTATGGAGTCTAATCTCGTGCCTGTCTCAGGAGCCGGTGTCGAGTTTCCTTCTGACATATGAGTCCCGCGTTGTCCAAAAGGGGTGCTTCCAGCCTTCTTGGAGTATTCCCTTCTGGAATGTTTTTTGCTACTAGGGGGGCTCCTGCCGTCTTAATTCCCTTGGCCGAGATTGAAAGGGGGGCTTTTGCCGACTTCGAGATCCCTTTCAATCCTGGAACGAAGTTATAATTTTCCGGTGCTTCTGTTTGCTGCTGGGGGGCCCTAGGTCTACTTACTTCCCCTGGATATGGTTGAAAGGGGGGCTTAAAGCCTTTTTCGAAATACCCTTCAACCCAGGAATGATGATATCTTCCTTCTGGAGTTGGTTTTCCGTGGTCGGTTGGTCCTTGTATAGATGTGTAGATATCGGTTGTCTTCCTTCCTTACGATGCTACAACAGAGCTTATGGTAAAGTCCCTTGCTGGTGTTTGTTTTTCCACTCACTGGGGTGAACGCTTGCTCGCCTGGAGCAGAGGCGCCTATAGATGATATCTACCCCGAGCGTTGGGGGTGACGTGGCCGTATAGTGTGGCTTAGTCAAAGGTTCCCCGTAGATTCGTGTAGGACCAAGGCTTTTCAAGCATTTACGATCGTTTCACTTGACCAAGCTTCCTTGATCCTACCGGCTGCGCCAATTGTTATATATTTTCTTATGGTACTTCTACCTTCTTAATCCTTTTTTAGTTCTACTTGCTGGTCCAGTGAATTGGCGAAACACACACATAAGAAAATACATACATGGGTTTACCACAGTTTTATTTTCTATTTTTTTATCACAATAACTTTTCCTTTAAACTCTGGGAAACTAAATTATATTTCTCGAACACCGAAAATATCCAAACTTATAAAAATGACCGTGGAAAACTTAATTATATTTCTCGAACACCAATTTGTCAAAACATATAAAAATGACAGAACATATAGAAACCATGGAAAACTTAATTATATTTCTCGAACACCAATTTAACAAAACATATAAAAATGACAAAACATATAGAAACCGTGGAAAACTTAATTATATTTCACGAGCACCAATTTGTCGCGTTTTTCTCCAAAAACCGAAACCGCTGAAGTCGCCGTGCCAAAATTTTGAAAACAACTCAACTCTTGATCACATTCATCGTGATCAAGAGCCGTTGTTCAGGATCGAAAATGCTAAAATTGCATTTTCTTATTCTGAGAAAATTTTACGATTTTAATTCTGGACTTGTTCAAACATGTCCAGAATTATTCGCGTTGGACAAATGGCCTCAAAAATGTAATCTTACACTTTTGAAAACATCAGCCACCGTCCCGTCGTTTGAAAATCGCGACGCGCATATACATGCAATGCATTTGTGTGACGTGCGTTTCTTATTACGAAAGTTTTTTGTCGTAATATGTATGTACGTATGTACATGCATGTTGAATTTTTTTGCGGCAAATTGTACTGAAGGTACGATTTGCTTTTTGATTTATTTTGTAATTAAATTATTGAAATGACAAATTTTGCTGAAGGCAATTTTCTTCATAGGTTTAAGAGATAAGCCAACCATGTTTTAAGCATGGTTAGCTTAGGTGAAAAAATTAATGAATATGATTTTCATTTTCTTGCCCTTTTTTCAGGTTTTTATGGAAAATTTCCTTATTTTAGGTATATAACAGGGATGACCTTGCACATCAGCTTGCACATTGTTTGCGGAGCGTTACAAAGTCCAAACGGAAGCACCTTGAACTGGTATAGGGGCCTTCCCGGCACTGCGAAAGCACTTTTGTCTCTTGATCCCACAGCGAGAGGGATTTGCCAGAACGCATCCTTTAAATCTATGGCAGAGATGAAATTTGTCTCCTGGAGTCTACTGAGGAGTCCATCTATAAGTGGTAACGGAAAGGCATCTGGGACTTGTACGGAGTTTAATTTCCGGGCGTCCAGACAGAGGCGCACTTTACCGTTAGCCTTCTTACCTAAAGTGACTGGTGACGACCATGAACTCTGGCTCTCCTCAATGACTCCCAGCGACAGCATTCGGTCGGGCTCATCATATAAGGATTTCTGCACTGCCGGAGACACTGAATAGAAACGCTGTTTAATGGGTTTCGCCAGACCAATGTCTATCTCATGCTCTACCAACGTGGTGAGACCCAAGCCTCGCTGGTTGAATGACGGAAAGGAGGTGATCACCTCCTGCAAACGTTGCGAATCGTATTCTGAAAGATCGTGCTGTTGCGAACAAGAAGGTGAGGCTTTTGGAAAGGAATGAAGGTCACTTACCATGACAGGTCTTAAACCAAATGCCTTCCAAAAATCGATTCCCAGGTACAGGTGTTGCTGAAGAGAGGGAACTATGTGCAATCTCATCATACGCGTCTTTTCACCATATTTTACGAGGACCCGTATGTGGCCCAGGACCTTTTGCTGCCGCCCATCGGCGGTCGAAACTGAAGACGGCATCGAGTGGAACGAAATCCCCATCTTATCCAGGAAACTCTCCGCTCCAGCCCCGAGCACGCTCACATTTGCACCGCTATCCACTAAACCTCGTATCTTTCGTCCCTGAATGTAGACATCGGCGTAAGGACGAGTATCCCAAGGATCCTCTTCATCAGATACTACTGTTTCGGCAATAGCAGCCTTTATGACTCTACGCAGGCTGAGGTATCTATGTGTGCGTGGGACAGTCCTGCAGGAAATGGACTCCGAAGCCGATGGGAATTCGCTGACGCAAAACGATGCATCCTCTATATCCGAGTAGGAGATTGACGAGCTTTCATCCGAGAAGGTGCAACTACAACCTTCTGAAGGACAGGGTTCCGAGTAGGTGGTAAAATTTGACGTGCTTTGCGTGCTGGGATTCTCTGTCTGAGTGAAAGAGATAGACATGTTTACTTTAAGACTGTTAACCGGTTTAAAATTCGATCTGGGTTCGCAAGTTTTGTGTTTTGGGAGCGCTGCAGCGTCGCTGACAGCTCTACGCCGTGGAGTTAACGGTAGCGGTCGGGCTCGGTGTTGGTAGTCGCTACCTCTGTCGTGCGCCTGAAGGTTTGGCTTGGAGTCAAACGGCGCTGACCACCTATAAAATTTTGACCCCTGCCTCGGTTTCCTGACAAGCAAGCTCTGCATTGCGTTTTAATTACCCTTACTGCACCGCATCCATAGCAGAAGACCCTCTGTGGACATAGTGGACAGTTGATGTAGACGTGACCTTCGGCCGAACAGTTCCAACATGTCACTCGAGATCTAGCGGGTTGGTGGATGTCTCTCGGGGCATTAATTTGAACACCTCGCGGTGGAACTTAAATGGCGTCTATTTGATTGGACAAAGTGTGATTCAAATACGGCGTATCTGAATAAATTTCATGCACTGCTCGTCCGGTGCGACCGCCCGCGGAGAGCCTATATCAGACCATAATTTTTCAAATCGGTTGCACAAGTCCCTCAAATCTAGCACGTTATCGGTATTATAAAGGAGTAACGCCTCCTGTAAGGCGGCTTTCATGTTACGTCGCAGTATTTCCACCAGCTCTGCTTCTGGAAGCGGTATGCTCATTTTGGACACTAGCGCACAACCGCTAATCGAGAATCGCTGAATGACTCGTTAACTCCCTGCCTCCTTGACTCAACTAGCTTACGAATTTCGTAATCAGTTTCTTGGCAGCGGAATTCGCGTAGGAGAGCGGAACGTAACTCTTGCCGCGACCGCATCCGCTGATTTCGCAAGTATAACCAATACCAGTTGGCAGCTTTCCCGGTAACGAGTGTATGAAACCCAGCGCACAATTCGGAGGCAGATACTTGTTCTAGTACTGCCAGAGATTTTACCCGAAATATGAACTCTGTCAAATCCAAACCGGATGTGCCATTAAAATTTAACTTCCAGCGGAAGACAGGATTGTGAGATACGCTGTTACGGTCCCTCGCTGCTGGCTGTCGAGTATGAGTTGGAATGTTAAGCGGAGAAACCAACGAACCTGATAAAGGTGGTACACGAGGCCCAGTATTACTTTGTGTCGGCAGCGGAGGTACTCCAGTAACTGGACCCATATTCAAACTTTCGTTGATCGACGGAATACGCAACCTTCCCGAAATTGGGTCAGCAAACGTGTATGGTATGTCAGTGGGAGCTGCTTGGGCCCTCGACTCTTCGAAAATTGATAAGTCCAGGTACGACTCGGCAGGATTGGTGTGGACGTTCCCCAAGTTAGGTCCTGGTAAGCCGAACGCAGCGCCTTCCGTGGTCAAAACTGTTTTCGGCTTAGCACCTGTCAGCGTGGTGGACCCTTGACTGTCTGTGCTAGTCACAGGAACTGTAAGCGTTACGCCTCCAGCGCCCTCAGCCACGGACACTGTCGTAGGCTGGGAAGATTCGACACGGCTCAGGATATCCTCCAAGGTCTGGACATAAGACTGCGTATCAGACTGGACAGAAGGTGACGTATTGTACAACCGTCGGGCTCTATCGAGTACATGGAGCACCTGACTGATATAGCGCGTACGATCTTCGTTGGCTCGGATGGGATCCGAACTCAAATCATGGTTTGGAGCGTCGACCCGACTAATAATATAGTCTAATTCACGCGATGGATTTTTATGAGCGTGATACTTAAAGGGTGCTCTGCCGGATTCCGACTTCTCGGCCTCGTACACTTCCATGAGCTTACGGCGAGCGTTAGCGTCAGCAGATCTAAGGTTGCGTACGGCGAATTCAACCTCAAGCTCGTCCGGTGATAAAAAGGCGAAGTCCATCTTGGTATGAATTTCCCCGACAAACAAAACCAAGAGAAAGAGGAGAAAAAAAACCCCGCGAGGAAATACTCTGGTGTTAATATTGAAAGACAATTCACTCGAGAATTGTACCGAAAATATATAAAAAGGGATGCGTCTGTACTAATGCCACCAATGGCTCAGAATAAACTTGTGCCAAAAAAGCTTAAATGACCCTGTCCTGATGTCACTATCAATGATATTTCAGACGATAGTTCTGCCCAGTATGATTAGATAACACGCAAAAAAAATTGTGTTAATACCAATGTCGAAGATAATCCAGCCAACAATTGTGCCAAATATATGTATATATGAAAAGAAAATTGCGTTTATGCCAATGTTGACGATAATTACATTGAGGATTGTGCCAAGTAATATTTAGAAGAAAAAAAAAACCAAAGTGCGTTTAACGAATATCGGACATACTGCAGCCGGAAATTGTGCCAAATATCTATATATATGTAAAAGAAAACAATGCCTTTATCATAAGGCCAAAGATGACTCCCACAAAAATTGAAAAGAAAAGTAAATGCGCTTATACTAGTACTGAAGCTAATTCAGCTGAAAATTGAGCCAAGTAAACCTAGTGAAGAAAATGCATCTCTACCAATGAAAGAGAATATTCACCTGAAACCGTGCCAAGTATGTATGTAAAAAAAAACAAAAAAAAAAGATTGTATAAATGCGTTTATGCTAATGCTGAAGATAGTTCAGCAAAAAAAAAATCGTGCCAGATATATATATATATATATATATAAAAACGTTTATAATAATATCGATAGGAAGTCCTACGAAAATTGTGCCGATACGATTAAAAGAAAACACTACTCTGATTTGAGATTATATGTTCTGCGTGTCTTACACGAGCAATCGATTTATACTATGCGTATTACTAACGTTCTTCATTTAAGAAAGGGGTGTGTCGGCATGACGGATCAACGCCGAAGGACAGCCTCTCACACACCACAACATCAAGAAAAAAAATCTTATTTTCCAGCCGCCGAATATTGTTCATCTATGCACTTCAGTCAGTCCATACTAGCAACTGTAGGCAACTGTAGAAAAGTAAAATTGTGGAACCGGAGCCTGAAGGACTGCCGTCCCATGTTAGGATGATCAGGACGAACACTCCTTTACCAAGGATAAAAATCAGAGAAAATGGGCAACGTCCATCAACTTGGCAGGGGAGTGAAGTTGAGATCAAAGGCAGATGTGAGTTGTCAGTAATTCAGTGAATGCCAGTACTCAGGAGAGAAGCAGTAGCTAATTGTATTGCAGTAATATGCCAAAATAATTATCAAGAAGGAAACAAAAAAGACTGTGAATGTTTTTTTTTTTCATATTATTAAGCCAAGCTCAGGGGATACCCTATGATGCAAAGCACAGCGTGGCAGGAAGGAGATAGGGAAAGGATTAAGGGATATGAGGAGAGTGGCGGAGGTGCCGATGTATGTCGCCCTTAAACTTTCGCAGGTTGTATGCCGGAGGAAAGACAGAAGATGGTAGACTGTTCCACATTCGCACAGTTCGGGATAAGAAATCATCACGGAATTTTAGTGTACGGCCGAAGGTAATTTGAAGGGTAAAAGGATGAGCGCGGGATGCAGCGCGAGTATTGCGTGCAGGAACTATTCTACAAGGGATCAGACTAGATATTTCATCAGAACATTGACCATGCATATAGCGATAAAGGAGCGAAAGGCATCCAACATTGCGACGGTGCTCGAGCGAGTCGATATGACGAGTAATTTCCACATCGCCAATGAGCTTGCAGGCTCTCTTTTGGACAATATCCAATGAAGCTAAGGCTGTGCGACCAGCCCCGGCCCAGATATGGGAATTGTATTCCATTCTAGGTCTGATGTAGGACTTGTAGAGGAGCGCTATATTTGATGGGCTGAAATATTTCTTACACCTTTTCAAAAAACCAAGACATTTTGATGCTTCTTTGGCAACCGAGAAGATGTGATCTGTCCAGCTTAACTTACTGGAAATATTAATGCCAAGAATTCTTAGTGACGGTGAATCAGCAATTAATGCTCCATCAAACGAAACGGGAGTGGTTAAGTGATGGTCTTGTTTTAATGAGATGAGACAGCTTTGGGTCTTAGATGCATTGAATTCGACGCGATTCACTTTGCCCCAAGCGAGAATATTGTCAAGATCGTTATTCAATGATCTAATCATGCAGTCTCGTTTAACACATGTGGCGTTCCCTCTGGAATCCGCAAGGGTGTCAAAGGAGTATGCGAAATCAAGGGTACTGTCATCAGCAAAGCTATGGATAGGATTAAAAGTAAGGGAAAGCAGATCATTAATGAAGATTAGAAATAGAGTCGGAGAAATAACAGAGCCCTGGGGGACACCGGCATTAATAGGATGAGGTTCAGATATAACGCCATCTAATACAACACGTATTTGGCGACTAGATAAAAAACTTTCAATCCATAATAGAAGAGGAGGGGGAAGACCAAGTGCTTTGAGTTTGGCTAAAAGGGCTGGATGCCAGACTCTATCAAAGGCCTTTGAAATATCTAGAGCAACAACGATTTTGGACTCACCAAAATTGTGAAGACTACGATTCCAACGTTCCGTAAGAAAAGTCAGCAAGTCTCCAGATGAGCGACCGTGCCGGAAGCCGTATTGGCAATCGTTGATGAGCTGGATGGTTTCCAGATACTTCATTAATTTGGAGTTAATGATAGATTCAAAAACCTTTGAAAGAATCGAAGTGATTGCAATTGGTCGATAATTTGAGGGATCGCTACCCTCTCCTTTCTTGGGAATAGGCTGAACGTGAGCTAGTTTCCAAGCAGTTGGAAATTTTCCTGTCGAATAGGACAGGTAGAATAATTTGCGCAGAGGTTTAGCCAAGGATGAGGCACAGCTTTTAATTAATAGGGGCGAGAAACCATCAGGTCCTGCGGCTTTAGAGACGTTGATACCATTAAGGACCTTGAACACATCTCTCGAACGGATGTGTATTAGCTCTTGTACACATCCGCACGGGGGATGCACGACAGGTGCCTGTGAAGTGGGTGGAAGAAAAGAATTTGATGCGAATCTAGCAGCCAAAATATTAGCTTTATCCTGGGAGTCAACAACCACTTCACCATTATTAAGTAGTGAAGGTATAGAGGAACTGCTGAAGTTGTTCCTGATGGTTTTGACCAAGGACCAGAAACCTTTACTACCTTTGCGGCTTGCCAAGATTCTTTGTCTAACATTCTGGTCAAAAAGAAATTTTTCTCTCTGGATAATGGACTTGCAGGTGTTCGGTGCAGTCTTGTAGATTTCTTTCAGTTCTGGACAAGGATGCACTTGATAGGCGCGAAAAGCAGACTCTTTCGCTTTTATAGCTTGGTTGCACTTATCGTTAAACCAAGAGCGATTTTGCTGTTGTTGAGATCTGCTGTAAGAATACGGAATATATTCACGCATGCCTAGACTTAGTAAGTTACTAAGTTCTAATGTGCATTCATCAGCATCCCTCGAAGCAAAACAGACCGACCAATCTATATCTCTAAGATACTGATTGAGACTTTCCCAATCAGCGTTCTTATAGTGCCAGAGAAGCCTACTTGTAGGTGGAAAAGTGGGGCGGCGCAGAGATGAGGTGATAAATTGAGCCGTGATTAGACAGTGGTCTGAATTACCAAGAGGGGAGCCGACTGAGATAGAATATTTGTCAGGGTGAGATGACAGAAACAAATCTAGTAAATTGGCCCTATCTCCAGCTGCATCAGGGATTCTCGTCGGTGCATCCACTAGCTGATGCAAATTGAAAGATTCACAAAATAGTTCAACGAATAGGCCCGCAGGACTTGTGGTAGAAGAATGTCTGAGCCACGGTATGTTATGGACATTAAAATCGCCTGCCAGGACGATTTCGGAAGAGGGGGAGACAGAAAGCAAATGATCAAAATTGTTGGAGATATTGTCAAATGCGGATACCGTGTCGTCATCAGACATATTTGGGCTGCGATAAAGGAAGCAAAAGTAGATGATGTGCCTGTGAAGTTTGAACCTAATCCAGATGTAATTAAACTCAGGATTGGCAGAAGGTGGACAGTCTTTTAGAATGGTAAAGGCCACATCATTCCGAATATATATTGCAATCCCCATATGTGGAGAAAAAAGAGGCACTAAGCTATAACCAGGGACGTGATATTGATTAGAATCAGCATCAGAAACGACCTTGGTTTCACTTAGCGCAAGAATTGCCGGATTTTTTCATTGAAGGTGGCAGTACACCGAAAAACGATTTGCCCCCAATCCGCGAATGTTGCAAAATTCTAAAATAAAATTCTGCACATTCCAAAGCAAAACAAAAAAAAAGCAGAGCGACACACAACAACACAAATATTTATTTAAGGGCACCCAGCGGCAGTCAACGACACAGCGAGGTAAAAAAAAACAGCAATAGTGTTATGCCTATTTGCTGCTTTCAGTACCTCAGACCGTGCAGTTCAATGACCACAGCTGGGGACACCCGTATTGCTGATCAGTGACAAGGGCTAATGACCTTGCACTGATCACTGATGTACATGGGAGATTTGTTAAAACGCCACCGTACTGTGCTGCTGGCTTGTGGAATGCCGGCAGGGCATAGAAAAACCCTGGACTTGGCTTGTATTGTTTATTTTTTATGTAATAAAAAACGGCGCGGCGGATTTTAGTTATTATTATTATATTTAAAAGATTTCACTGCACTGCACTACAGATTGATCGCTATTTATCACTTTGACACCAGTAACACGCACGATGGAACGTCTGCTCCAGCTGACTCCACGCACTCAACTGTATGCCAATTGTGACAATACGAAACTCAAGGCAACTCTACGAAAACCAAAACTAGAATGACTCAGAGCCCGAAACAACATGGAAATTTAATAATATTGTTACGCACCACAAAGTGATACAAGCGACATCTATTGAAAATGGAAACAACTTTAGGTTAGTGACATCCCAGTAAACTGAATTTGGAGAATGGAATATTCAGGAAGGTTCTAGGATAATTCGTAGAGTATAAATACGGCGCTGCTCACATCCGGGAGGCGAGTATTATTTCAGACAGCGAAGTGAACGAAGTAAACTATTTGGATTGCGATAATTAGAAGTACAGTACTAGCGATAAATAAAGAGTTGATTTGATAATTATTTTTGAATTTGTGAGAGTAACAATATACTGGCTTCTCCCTGGAACTAGCAGATGTAAGCGGAATTAATTTCAAAAACGTACGCATCGCATATAACGCTGACTGACCGCTGAAAACTGAACAACTCACACTTCCAACAAGGAGCATCAAGAGGGATTACAGAATTTAATAATAAGGGAAGAAGGGTTTGAACGAAAACAAGGAACTGGTGCTAGGTTGCATCTTGGAGCCGGTAAGGTGACACCAACGCCCAGACAAGGACAGAATCTAAAGAAGAACACCGTTCAACAACTTGCCAGGTTTGGGTCAGCGGACCAGCTCGTCATGCAGGTAAAACTGTCAAGTGGTCGTCATCTCGGCGTCCACGAGCCAAAGCTTGGCTTCAAAGGTGGTACGCCTCGCGCACAAGACTCGCCTGTTGCCGAGGAGGTGAGCACTTAAACAACAGAAAACTGTTAAATTTAGGGTAGAAATTAACTTAGACTTGACCGAAGGCAATTCACCATCGCACATACAGCCAGAACCATGGTCGAGTGACCCAGCCGCGATACATAGGTCGAGCCTAACGAGAGCCAAGAAGGAGCTATCATGAAAGTAACGCACTTTACAGAAGCAAGACGAGCTCTGCGTAGACCCAGCGCCCTGCATCCCGCCAGGCAACCGACGACCGGTCACACACTGTTGCAAACAAAAGATAGCATAAGTTTAATCGACAAACCAGTTTGCAGTAATTGCTTGATTCAGTTTAAAACACTGAGGCCTTCCATTACAGGAAAAAAAGGATCTAATAATGGTAACAAAAATTAAGGAATGATTCTTCAAATAGTAATTGCACTTTAGCCACGAGATGCTTGACTAAAGGCCAGAAAAAAATCCAAAATTTGGGCGCCATTTGTAACGCAAATGGGCGACCCGAAATATAAAAATATCTAAAATAATTTCCAAAGGTGATGTCTTTTTAGTCAAGGGAGGCTTGACTCAAAAAAAAAAACCTAATTGGGCGCCATTTGTAACGAAGAGCTTATCAGGCGACAGATCTACGTACATCCACTTGTACCTGAATGTAGATACATACCGCATCCGACACCTCTTCGCCACAAAAATCATATCCAGAATATGCGTGGGTGGCTGCACAGCAATTGCCGCCAGCGATCAGTCGGCTAGGGGGAGTCCTTGCCACCCACATCCCTTCTATGCTTGTTAAGCTGTGGATAGAGAAGTAAAATGTTTAACCGGACAGATAGACGGACAATAAAAAAAAAGGACTTGAGTGTGTGACTGCAGACGGACAGACAGACAGAAAAAAAAAGATCTATTCAGGCTTCCTTCTCTTTGTGGAACCTGAAAGCTTAGAAAGAAGAAAATTTACTTTATTAAATGCTGCAAAAGGAAGAAGAACAGGAGACATCAGCTACGCCGAACAAGTGCTTATTCACCCGGAGAGTTTTCAACGCTGGCAGATGAACGATTGAGAGAGAGTGAGAGAGCTGAGAGGGGGTCTCCGATGTTGTTGAGACCCCGGCTTTGGGTAATATTGGGCCCAATCGCCCCATCCACCCTGGCTAAGCCTCCAAAGCCATATCAAAATGGTCAGTCCCATAGTGTTCGTAATAAAAGGTACGGTGTCTCCTTAGCGCTCCATCACCCCCCCCCCACCAACAGGGAGATTTAGTCATTCATGATTATTTCGGACGGCATGAATATGAAAGCCCAGCAGTGGCCGGAAACAGTTGTGAAAGCATCAAAATAGGAAGAGAAAGAATAGAAATACAAAAAAAATGGAAAATTGGAACACTGGAATGATTTCTTTTTTTTTCTTCAATCGGTTAGTTCCGCAATCCATCCAAATCTCTGTAAACTAGCTTATTACTAAGATACTCCCTACTAGCTGAGCTTAACGCTAGGAGAGCTTATACTAGCATGTGTCCTACCTTGTTCATTGTATATATATATATATATAATTAATGTTTACATAAAAGCACAAACAAGAGTAATGTAAGAAAAACAGAGAAAAAAGAAAAAAAAGTAACTAGAAGAAGAAAAAAATTTAAAGGTTGTTTCGAACTTACTAAGGCACATGAGTTGCGTTGCAAAAACTTACTACCCATAATATGCTGGGGAGGACTCCCTCGTTGGCTATGTTGACTGATGGAGGGTGCACCCTTGATATTAACTGCTGCTCCACTGCGACCTTCAGCTGGTTAGACTTGTATGAATTACGTGAAGTTAGACTTCTTTTTGCTTTGGGTTCATTGACCTCTTTTTTTTCTTTTTTTGCACTTTTTGTTTTGTTTTTTTTTTGTTTTTTTTTTTTAACTGCCCTTAACTAGCTACGTTTTCTTGACATGTACACACTACTGTTATATGATGGATGACGGAATACCAGCAATACCTTATCGGTGCTGTTATTCTTTGACAATTCACTTTACCTGATTTCAAGCGTGGGTGTCAGTTAACCTTCTAGTAGTTCCTAGCTGTTTCACCAGTATTCTTCTAACTATTTCTCAATTCCAACGCTTCCCACCACTGGGACAATTAATCGCACTAAACAAATTTACAGGCCTTTAGGCTCACGGATTCATGGTGCGGCGTCTCCAATCCTAACCAAAACCCGTCGGAAAGTCTGACTTTATTCTTATCCAGCGAAACCTACTAACTTTATTACGACTCACTGTGATCAGCGGATTGGTAAGTCCATAGACAACTTTTAATTTTAATACTAACTTTGTTCAGCGCATTAATAAATCCATGGAAACTTTTAACTTTAATCCTCCTAACTTTGATCAACGCACTAATAAATCCATTGAAAACTTTTAACTTCAATCCTACCAATTTTGTTCAGCGCATTAATAAATCCATGGAAACTTTTAACTTTAATCCTCCTAACTTTGATCAACGCACTAATAAATCCATTGAAAACTTTTAACTTTAATCCTACCAATTTTGATCAGCGCATTAATAAGTCCATTGCAAACTTTTAGTTTTAATACTAACTTGATAAGCGCATTAATAAATCCAGTGAATTACACCTCACTGCATGGCACTAAAATCTTATCACCGATATCATCTCGTAAGTTAATAACTAAATATCAAACGAATAAGCACTACTAATTATAATTTCCTTTCCAGATATTGAATACGGAGAAAATCCACCGATATCATCAGGTAAGTTAATAACTAAATATCCAACGAATAAGCACCACTAATTATAATTTTCTTTCCAGATATTGAATATAAAATCCAGTGAATTACAACTCACTGCATGGCACTAAAATCTTATCACCGATATCCTCAGGTAAGTTAATAACTAATTTTCCAACGAATAAGCACCACGAATTATAAATTTCTTTCCAGATATTGAATATAAAATAAAGTGAATTACACCTCACTGCATGGCACTAAAATCTTATCACCGATATCATCTCGTAAGTTAATAACTAAATATCAAACGAATAAGCACTACTAATTATAATTTCCTTTCCAGATATTTTGTTCAAGAGAGATTTTTTTGGGATTCTCCGGTATATAGCAAAAGCTAAAAAATGTTCTAATTTGTTATTTCATCAGACAATTCATTAATTTTTCGTGACAAGTTTCAAGTCTTGGTTGGACTCATCAACAGGTCCCAAATAGCGAAATTGGGTGATTTGAAAAAACAAATGAAAAAATGAAAAAAAGAAGAAAGAAATGAAAAGTTTGAGAAAAATAGAAAAAACGATTTTTTTATGTATTAAAAAAATGTAAAAAAATTTTAAAGAAGCAGATTCATTCGAAGCGAATCGTACCTGTATACGCCACGCAGTGGGCTGAAAAGTAAAGAAGAAAAAGGAAGAAGAAGAAACGTTTCGTGTCAGCAGAAAACCATCCACTTATCGGTGCAGCTTGGTTTTCTGCCTGCTGCAGACGCTTGAAAATAGATCAAACTGATCTCTTCTCATATAAACTCAGAATAAATTCTGGGTGTGAATTATATAAGGAAAAAACACTCCTATACGAGCCCAGGAGGAAAAATAAATGAAAAGATTACTCTTTTGAACTTTTTTCTTTCTTGAACAAAATTAAGTTGAACCCGGTAAAAAGTTCAAAAGAGTAATCTTTTTATTTATTTTCCAGATATTGAATATGGAGAAAATCCACCGATATCCTCAGGTAAGTTAATAACTAAATATCCAACGAATAAGCACTACTAAATATAATTTTCTTAACAGATATTGAATATAAAATCCAGTGAATTACACCTCACTGCATGGCACTAAAATCTTATCTCCGATATCATCTCGTAATTTAATAACTAAATATCCAACGAATGAGCACCACTAATTATAAATTTCTTTCCAGGAAATGACTTTTTTTCAATTGTGAAAACGATCACGACACTCGCGCTCAGCTCAGAACAAACAGCAAAACTTCTTTACCAAAAGAAAAATCACAGCCATCCGAAGAAAAAACTTAAACTCGTCGGCATTTATCCAACAATACCGCACGCCATCATCGCTCAAAACTAAATAACTGCCCGCAGTCTGCCTAAATCATCCCGTTCCATCGTTCAACACCACAGGCGAGCGCTTTCCCTCGAATGCTGAAATAATTTTTCGGGCAGCTGTGCTGCTAACCAAGTACGGGTGTGCGTTTATGATTTTTAGCAACTCGTTGACACCGAATATCTGTCGTGATATCGAATCCTCCGAGAATTTCGGGCAGACCTGCTCTAATGTATTGCATGGTGGTGTCGCGTGATTTTTTTTTTACGGCTAGGCGAGTTGCCGTTTGTTTTGTTAGGAATTTGAGCTGACTAGCGGTAAGATTTAAACGAAAAATTGTATTTTGTGCTCATTTTGCACATTTTAGAATTTTTCGACTGAAAATATTTTGCTGTTGTTGTTGTTTCTTTTGAATTTCAGGGTTTTACATTTTTATTTTTTTGCAGGAGGGATACAATATGGAGGAGTAGCATAGGGCTACTTCTCGGAAATATATGACTTTTATTTTCAGGTTTTTTATTGGTATGGAGAAGTAGCATAGGGCTACTTCTCGGAAATATATGACTTTTATTTTCAGGTTTTTTATTGGTATGGAGAAGTAGCATAGGGCTACTTCTCGGAAATTTATGACTTTTATTTTCAGGTTTTTTATTGGTATGGAGAAGTAGCATAGGGCTACTTCTCGAAAATATGTACTTTTTCGCCCCTTTTCAGGTACCTTGGGAAGGTCATGGGGGTTTCTCTACAGAAGATGAGAAGCCAAAAAACAACAACAAAAAAGAAACAAGTAGCGTTAGGGGGGGGCGGGGTATACGCTACAATCGCACAAATGAGGCGGTAAGTTCACCAGAAGCTCTTTTGTCGCAAAAACGCAAGCCCTAGGAGCCCTAGAGCACGTGGTGTCATACAGGATTTGAACGGCCTTCGCCTCCTTTAGACCGCGGATACGGTCCTTCCAGACCAAAGGCTCTTGTATAAGCACCCCTTTTGTTGTTGGGGCTCGTAATCAAGTCGGCAAGGCAACTTTCTAACAAAGTAGACGCCGCCTTGCTATGTTGCAAGTTAATCTAGGTGAAGAGATGTGGATTTCTTCCTTACGCCCTTCCTATTCGAAGGAAAGGATTCGTTCCTTTTCGTAGTGCTCAATTTACCGACGCCAGGAGGCTCATTACCACTCTCCACTGCCTGCCTAGCGGAACCACCGATCACCTGCGAAGAGGAAGAAGGAGAGTGCCCAGGTACAGCACTAACCATCTCCTTAGCTCTTTTCCTTCTGTTCCTTTTAGCTCTACCAACACTCCTGCATCGAGAAGTCCCCCTTCGGGTGCCACCATCAGCGCCTTTCGAATCTGACGTTACAGCATCAGCTAGCCCACCCGACCCATGAGGAGAATGAGTGCTCTCCATGGGAGTCACACTGCCCTCATAATCCGAGCTCCCCTGCAGGAGGAGATTTTCCATAGATATTGAGATCTCAGGGATAAAATTCTCCGAGTCCTCAGACATCCGTGGATTTGTTATGCACTTACTTTTAGTGGATTTGTTATCACCTAAAGAGCCATATTGGGAACCACGAGTTGCCGCAGGAAGGTTAATTAAAACTGGAGGCCGCCTGGTATCCATAGTTCGCATACTAGCGACTGAGCACCCCTCAGCCACGCAGTCGTCGGCGTATGCTGTTCCACTTTGGCTTGGACTGGGAGCAGCTTTGAGCCTACTAATCACAGCGGTTACCACCTCGCACTACGTGGAAGTAGCTGCACCCAAGACTAACACCTTCACCTCACCCACCTCTGGGCTCACAGAATAGCAGCATCTGTTAATCACAGAGAAGATAGCTCTGTCTGAAGTTAGTCAAGGCGAGGCATTCAAAGGTCTTAATATACCACTCAATCATTATACTTTAGCAAATTATTTCATCCAATCTGTTAAAACGTGTTATGCCGCATCTTGATCGTTAAGTTAATTCATTTGAATAATTGAAAAATATCTCCATCTTTTTCCAATTCTTGCAACAGTTCCTATAATCGTTTCTCCCTCGCACATCTCAAATTTTGTTCACTTAAACCACAAGAATACTGCACTTTCAAAGTCAAATATTTTAAAATTAACACATTAGGGACACATGCCGCGAAAATTATATTTATTTATCTTCTTAAAAAGACTAGAATAGAGGAATATTACGATAATATTGCGAAAAGTCAATATTTAAAAATATTTTTTATAACCTACTTTTTCTTTCATAGAAATTCAAATTAGTATTTAGAACGACAAAATTAATAGGAAAATTAGTCAACTGAATTAACTTAACGATGAACATGAGGCATTACCCTAGCAAATTTTCCTTCAAAATCTAACCGTAATCAAAGGCTTGTGTACTATACTATTCTAGTTTTAGTCTAGTCAAAGTCTGTTATTATCGACCTGATTTTAATTTTGATTCAAATCTTAGCCTAATTTCTATTTAGATAAAAATAAGAATGAAAAGGCATTCACTTTAGTTAATCTTGTCCATATGTTAGCTGTGCTAGTTAGTTTGTCCAATTTGGATAATTAAAGGTTGATTCAAGTTAACGCTCAATTCTAGCTCAATTGTAGCTTGGTTTTGATTTTAATTTCCATACTCATTCCGATTTTAGTCTAGCCAAGATCTTGTAAATATTTTAATTTTAATCTCGATTCTAATTTTTGTTCTATTTTCCTATATATATAATGGTACGAGATACTTATTTCGCCGTGAGATCTTCCGTCTACCTTTTCATAGAGGTATACGATCGTGGACATCCATGCGCTGTTATAGCTGTTCGTCAGAGCCCGACACAAAATCTTCAACTAAGTGAAAGACGCCGTCAGCTTCTTATAAAAATACGAGGTGATTTCTCACAGATAGAATACCTTGTTCCATGCTTAGACCCTTGGCCGATGCTTAGCCGCTTGTGGTCGAATTCTTCAGGATTTTAAACCACACATTCACTGGATAACTGATTAATAAATAGAAATTATCACCACGATACCGCCTCTTTGTGTCTTCTTCTTTCAGCTCAACTATTTTATAGTAGTTATACTAATTACTCTTAGAACCTTCAATGACTTTTATCAAAAAATGCAATAAACACACACTGCCGACACAATGACTTTTTATATAGAATACTTAAGACGTTTTACCATTAAGAGGAGTGAATTTATACAGAGCTATCAAAATGGCTGCTGTTGGCTTGTCTTTTTCTCGTCCAGAAAAAGTCTCCCACGACCGCCCGCCTTCGTTCTTCTTCTTCCTCACAATTTTTTCAATTGTCGCGTCAGCTGCCAAGTGCCCATGGGTGGAAAAAGGTAGCACAATCTCAGTGTGCACCATGTGGGCACTGCTGCTATCGTCAGCGCATACACGTAGCACACTGCTTCCTGCAGTACGCTTCGACCTTAACAAGAGGGCTCCAGGCGCTGGATTCCGCAACTATAAATGTGAGAGCTAGTCTCGAACGTGGGAGGGAGTGCCGGTTTTTGAATAGATAACTCAGCGTGTTTCAACTTCAAATATAAAATTTTATTTTCATAATTCATATACTTAACCTAATATCACAAATTCACAAAAAAATTCAAAAGAGCTTAAAACTAGAAATTCAAATTAACAATTCAGTATGTATACCTATATATAAAAAAAATCAATAATAAAAAGAAAAAAAATGGTCCAAAAAACGTGGTCCGTCTCTTTAATTCTGAAAAGAAGAAGAAGACCGGAATTAGTTTTTGTTACCTTATAAACTACTAGAATAAAACTAATAATGCTGCTAATACGTGTAGGCGCTAGGGCAGTAAAATGATGCACATAAGAATTTTCTATGAATCAATTTGATGGTAGCGGCCCTAAAAGACAGAAAAGCTGAATAAGCAGCAAAGGGGGTGCAGCAGGGTGCTGCAACGTGTGGTGCAAAACAGAATGAGACGAAATTTTCAGATTAAACTCTGAACAGAATTATACTTCTGTAATAAATATGGGAATTTCAGATTAAACTCTGAACAGAATTATACTTCTGTAATAAATATGCGAATTTCAGATTAAACTCTGAACAGAATTATACTTCTGTAATAAATATTGGAGTTTCAGATTAAACTCTGAACAGAATTATACTTCTGTATTAAGGATAGGAATATATTTCAGATTAAACTCTGACCAGAATTATACTTCTGTAATAAATATGGGAATTTCAGATTAAACTCTGAACAGAATTATACTTCTGTAATAAATATGGGAATTTCAGATTAAACCCTGACCAGAATTATACTTCTGTATGGAGGATAGGAACACGATTCTTATTTTTCAGATTAGACTCTGAATCAGATGAACTCTGAGCAAAGAATGGTGCCATCTATTGCAACTCGTCGGCCTTTTATAGCCGCCGCATCCAGTTATGAGCTCTCGCCTCTCGGTGTTGCCCTAGCGACGTTTATTGCAATTGCTTGTATTCTGACTGAGGCGAAGGCGAAATCGCCTGACTGGAGAAATGTCATTTGATGACATGAAAAAAAATGTCAATATACGGAGGTACATATGATTTGGTAAGTTTGTGATTTATTGTTAATTATTCCTTTTGTTAAATGATTTCCTTTGGATTATTTTCAGATTAAAGAGGTAACCTGATAAGGGTCATTTGCTGTGGATATGCAGTTTGCATTTTTTTTTCGTGGAAGATAATGTAAATAATTCGTCAGTTTTCAGATAAGTATTCTGTTAATAAATTTTATACTTGGCACTTTGTGTTCTCTTTTCTCTATTCTAGAAGTATCTACAAAGGAGGATTGGTTATTGGAAATAGGAGCTGGAGAGTGCATAAAGAATTATATGTGGACTCAACATCCTCCCGCCTCAAAAAATACAATTTTTGGAGTTTTTTTTTTAATAAATTACCTTTTTTTGATGAGCGATGTACAATTTTTCACCTTTCCTCTTCAACTTTAGTGTAACGTCCCCAGGAAGACTCCATCTAAAAAATGCTTTTGCTTTCCTAATGCTGTCCCATGGGGTGTTCGTGTTCTGTAGTAGTTGTATTACGATGGGAGTTGCGTGGATTTTTCCAATTAAATCTCCTGGGATCTCTGGATTTGAATTTGTTAATTTATGATTAGCTGCTGGAGGATCCTGGTACTCTTTTGGGGGAGTAATTGGACGATCCATGAACGGTGTCTTGCTAATAGGACATTTTCCTGGTCCTGTTTCATGTATAACTCCGGTCAAGTTTGATTGTGATGTGCGCATTGAATCCGTGAACGCAGTTTTGTTTTTATAATCATGCTGTGCCGGAGTGATCGGTGGGCGTGTGTAGTTAGATGTCCCTGCTGCATTCAATAAGTTCTTTAGCAAGTTTGGTAGTGTCTTACTGATTCCTGCTGGCCTTTGTTTTGAGCGCTCTGTCTTTTCTTATTACTGGGACCTTTTGACCTTTTGGTCATTGATCCTATTGGTTTGTTAGGTATTGCTTCGCATAGATTTCCTGGCAGGCTGGGCAAAGCAGCGATAGGTAGTCGTGGCTGTGTTGGAATACGAATTCCGGGACAATGTTCCTTCGTTCTAGACGTGAATTTGAAACAGTCATTGGCCCTGGTCTCCTGTTTTAGTTTTTTTATGTTTGGTGCCACAGTCCGAGCTTCAAATGGCCTGGATACTTCCTTTACAGGCAATGCGTCCTGAGGTGGTGGTCTTACGACTGCCGATTGGAGCCTGTGTCCTTTTTTTGGTGTAGCTGGCAACGAGCTGTCAGGCCTGACTGGCTTACGGGGAGCCAGGAGCTCTGGAGGTGTAATTGAAAGATGTGCGTCCACAGAATTCAGAGATTCAGAGTTGAAAATTTCTAAGAGCTCATCCATTGCATACATAATCAAAAAATAATAAAGTAACTGAAGGAAAACGAATTTGAATAAAAACCACTTTGCGCGCACTTGTCAGTGCTCAAAACTGAAGTGACTTTTGGCGGGTTGTGGATTCGAATATATTCAAATATAACGGGTGTTTTGGAACTTAGTACTGCCATAGACTTTGGTGGGGATAATTGATGATTGTAAGGAGATGTTGGTGAGAGGGAGAGGGCAATTTTTTGACATAGGACGGGTGAAAATATTTAATTCATTTCTATTATTTCATCCAAAGAGCTCTGACATATTTCGCTCCAGTTCATATTACTGGGGAAATATTATTCTCTTGCATTATTGATGCAATACGAGTGATAGTCTTTGGATGATAGTGATGCCATCTATTGGTGAGAGGTTTAGTTTCTCTGTTATCTAGTTCAGTTTTCATTTTATTATATTGTAAAGTTGCTGACACTGAACGAGATGGCGACACTTTTGTTTCATTTTTCCATTTTGTGTTGATGGTGGACAGAGTTGTTAAAGTGTAGTGCTTCCTTGCTTCACTGGGTGTATTTCTCCAGATTTTTCTCTGAGAACTGTGGCGCAGTGTATTATAATTCTTGGTGGACACATATTCATATTTTCTGGGGGGTAGGCGTTTTCTTGTATGGAATTGATGTTTTGGTGAACAGATTGGCGTGGTGGAGTATTCCCAAACTCTCTTTAGTTTCTTATCCAACTTGGGGTTTGTCGTAGTATAGCTGGATAGCACAGTCGTCGTCGGGCTCTTTATTTCTGGTACTCCTCCGACCAGAATCCAGCCCAGTTCGGTGTTTTGGGCTGTAGGTGTATTGCCATATCCTCTTCTAATTCCATTTTTAATGATGGCGGCATAGATATTTGCTCCGAGAAGAACATCGATTTCTCCAGGTATTGAGAACGTAGGATCTGCAAGCGGGAGATTATTTAGGTGTTTCCGATTTGACACTTCGATTGTCTGTGTTGGAAGCAGATCGGCTATTTTTTTGGATTATGAGCATGTTGCTCGCTATTTTAAAAATTTTTTTCTAGGGACTTAATTGTGACTGTGGTTTGCTGTACAGCTGTATTAGTGGGAGTTGAACCAAGTCCAATTAATTCTTGGGTGGTTGGAGATCCTTTAAGCTGTAAGAGTTTACAGGCCTTTTCGGTCATAATAGACACTTGAGACCCAGAGTCTATTAATGCTCGGAATGTCATTGTGATTCCGGATGATGAGGTGAAATTTATCAGATCTGTAGAGAGGAGAGCTCTTTTCATATTGGCGGTTAGAAAATTTTGAACTTGTTGTTCGTCATTTCTACAAGCTAAAGGTGTGCTTGGTTCAGTTTCCATACTGGAAATTTGGGTGGATTGATTAGGTGATTCTGTCACCGAATCGTTTTGCTCATAGTGGAGCAATGTGTAATGACTTTTGTTACAGTGGTAACACCTTTTATTGCTTGTACAATTTAAGGTTAGGTGGTTGGGAGATAAGCAATTTTTGCATAAATGCTTATTTGTGACAACTTCATGTCGTTGTCGGGTGTTATATTTCTAAAGGTTAGACAATGAAATATGATATGGTCACCCTTGCAATGGCTGCAAGAGGACCTTTTTGTAGGTGGGTGAACTGGTGTTGAACTTTTGCTTCTATTCAAGAATCCATAAGTTGGTTTTGGTGAGAATGGTTTTCTCTATATCGTGTTCGACAATGTATTTTTATTTCCTATCATTTCCAGAGTTCGAAAGCGAGATTCTAGGAATATTTTTAGTGTGTTTAATTCTGGTAACTCCGTGCTACTATGTAAGCTCTGTTCCCATAATTGATGCGTATATGGGTGTAATTTCTGTACAGTCAAGTATATAATAATTGGATCCCAGTTGTTTGTTTCTACATCTAAATTCTGTAATGCTAATAGTGCTTCTGTTATGTTGTCTAGTAGTCTTTTAATACTTTCGGTGGTATCATGATTAGTGGTTGGGAGAGACAATAATTTTTTTAGTTGTACGTTGACTAGAATTCGCTTATTTGAGTAGCGCTCCTTTAGGAGTTGCCAAGCTGGTTTGTAATTTGCGTCGCATATTTCATAATGCCTGAGCAGCTTTTCAGCTTCTCCTATTAGATTAGTTTTCAGGAAATATGCTTTGTCAACGTCTCTTAAATTATTGTTGTTGTGTATAACCGAATTAAATAAATTGTGGAATGAAATCCACGTAGAGTATTCTCCATTGAAGGTGGGAAGTTTAATTCGGGGGAGTCTTTCATTATTACATGAATTTGTGCTAGCATGTGATGCCTGAGTCTGAGGAGGATTGTTGACAGGCTTTGGTGTTAGTTTATCAATATCCTCTTCCATGCTTGCTGCTTTTTCAATAAAATACTCCTGTACATCACTAAATGTCTCTTTCGTGAAATATTCTAATTTGCGATCTTCCTTTGTCGCTCTCTTTTGAATTACCTTATGCCGCGTTTGGAATTCTTTCCAATATTCGGTGAACGTTTGTAGGCGTTTTTCTGTCGATTTGACAGTTTTCTTTTTACCTTCTCTTTGATGCCTTCTAAAGAAGTCTTCCATTAAATCTTTGACCTCTTTTTGAGACTCAACCAACTCTAATATTGAGCTAATGGTTTCGTCCCCGGCGTCAGATATACTGCATTCGTCATCTGTAGGCATTTTGAATAGACAGGCTTGAATCACGTGATAGTATTAAGCAATGTATTCAATTTTATATTTGATTCGACTGAGTTATCCGGCTTTGAAGGACCAATGTGAGAGCTAGCCTCGAACGTGGGAGGGAGTGCCGGTTTTTGAATAGATAACTCAGCGTGTTTCAACTTCAAATATAAAATTTTATTTTCATAATTCATATACTTAACCTAATATCACAAATTCACAAAAAAATTCAAAATAGCTTAAAACTAGAAATTCATATTTAAAATTCAGTATGTATATATATAAAAAAATTCAATAATGAAAAGAAAGAAAATGGTCCAAAAGACGTGGTCCGTCTCTTTAATTCTGAAAAGAAGAAGAAGACCGGAATTAGTTTCTGTTACCTTATAAACTACTAGAATAAAACTAATAATGCTGCTAATACGTGTGGGCGCTAGGGCAGTAAAATGATGCACATAAGAATTTTCTATGAATCAATTTGATGGTAGCGGCCCTAAAAGACAGAAAAGCTGAATAAGCAGCAAAGGGGGTGCAGCAGCGTGCTGCAACGTGTGGTGCAAAACAGAATGAGACGAAATTTTCAGATTAAACTCTGAACAGAATTATACTTCTGTAATAAAAATGGGAATTTCAGATTAAACTCTGAACAGAATTATACTTCTGTAATAAATATGGGAATTTCAGATTAAACTCTGAACAGAATTATACTTCTGTAATACATATGGGAACTTCAGATTAAACTCTGAACAGAATTATATATTTCAGATTAAACTCTGACCAGAATTATACTTCTGTAATAAATATGGGAATTTCAGATTAAACTCTGAACAGAATTATACTTCTGTAATAAATATGGGAATTTCAGATTAAAGTCTGACCAGAATTATACTTCTGTATGGAGGATAGGAACACGATTCTTATTTTTCAGATTAGACTCTGAATCATATGAACTCTGAGCAAAGAATGGTGCCATCTATTGCAACTCGTCGGCCTTTTATAGCCGCCGCATCCAGTTATGAGCTCTCGCCTCTCGGTGTTGCCCTAGCGACGTTTATTGCAATTGCTTGTATTCTGACTGAGGCGAAGGCGAAATCGCCTGACTGGAGAAATGTCATTTGATGACATGAAAAAAAATGTCAATATACGGAGGTACATATGATTTGGTAGGTTTGTGATTTATTGTTAATTATTCCTTTTGTTAAATGATTTCCTTTGGATTATTTTCAGATTAAAGAGGTAACCTGATAAGGGTCATTTGCTGTGGATGTGCAGTTTGCATTCTTTTTCGTGGAAGATAATGTAAATAATTCGTCAGTTTTCAGATAAGTATTCTGTTAATAAATTTTATACTTGGCACTTTGTGATCTCTTTTTTCTATTCTAGAAGTATCTACACAGGAGGATTGATTATTGGAAATAGGAGCTGGAGAGTGCATAAAGAATTATATGTGGACTCAACAGTAAAGAATTTGCAAGTGTACACAATTTGAAACACTCACGTGAGCGCAAGTGTACACTTTTGAATTTCAAGCGATTCCGTAAGAATTTGTGTACACTTAAGTGCTGAATGAAAATTTTTCTGTGCTAAATGGTGTTTGAGTGAGAAAATAGTCTTTTTGAAGAAGTTAACTTTAGTTAAAAGAAATGAGTTACATAAATTCACTAGTAATAAGTCGCCTTAAGAGAGAGGCTTAGAGAAAGGTAAAATGAATAACATAATAATTTATTTTGAAAATACTGCTTGGCAAAAACTCACAGGTACCTATTCAGAATTCACGACCAAAATGGTCGTGAGAAATTGGAATTCTTGCAGAAAATTTTTTTTTCCGTAATCTAAGAAATATTGTAGCAAGTGTTATACCATTTTAGAACCCTTATTAAATGCGTCAACTTTTAAAGTTACTTGCCAAACTGGCGTAGTCATTTTTTTTTATTACAGTCAGTCAAAATTGGGTGAAATATTAATTTTCTATTCTTGGTTCGGCAAAATGTGACATTTTCTTCCAAGCTGGAGCAGTTGTCTTAGAATTTAAAGCAGCAGGTTACATAAACACTATTCGGGATTACATAGGAAAAATAAAATTGAAAAAAATTAAAGATATGTAGCAACAGGAGCTAAAATACCATCACAGGGTGTACATTTTCTCGAAAACAAAAGAAATATCTAAAATTTGAAAAATACATGTCTTAGATTTTTTTATATTTTTCTGGTAACTGTCATGATTCGGTCTATCACCCGATCCCGGCTTGACGTCGACTTACTGGACACCCTGTATAAAGTATAAAATAAAATGCAGAGTTTTTGAAAAAAAAAATGCTGAAGGAATTATGGTTTCTGTCCGAATGCCCGACGTAGCCCTGGGCTACTGACGGTCGCCTACTATATCGATGCGATACAAAAAAAAATCCTACTCAAGAGACTCATTCCTGATTTAATTGTAACAAAATCTTTCAAACTATGTAGGCACTTTCTTTATCTACTTAGTGTAACTGTCTAATTTGACAAATATGTATGACTGTCAACGTGCTCCCATAAGCATATCGTTGGTCGCCATATTTGTAACTATCTAATCTGATTGGACAACGTCAAAGTCCTCAATGACATTCCTCAGACGCATCATCAGAAGTCTTGTTATGGTACATATGTTGAGTGATTTATATTGGACGTGAAGACAGATCACTCGGTGGACAGCGTTGACTGCAGGGCAGCACGCGAACACCTCGGCTATTGCGGGAGAGTTATAGGGGGGTTAACCAAAATCCTCCCGCTGCCACCTGCCATAATCATAATAATACAAGCGGAAGCTTCACCATAAAAGATGAAACTGTAAATTGCTAGCCACCTCCTGTCTCTCTCTCGAGGTCCTCTTTAATGACAATAAGGGGCATCTATAATCATAACAATGTGCCGAAGATGTCACATGGGCGGCATGGAAGGTACTGGGGGATCATCACCATCGGATCTTCCTAATACTTTCCAAGGTAAGAAATGTACAGTCCCTTTTGGACTCAATGTGTAGACTAAGTATGTAGAGATGTATATGGATACCTTCCTGTTTTCGCCCTAGTCACGAAAATTTTTATTTATGACTCATGGTAGTGTAGGTCTCTTCGATTTACCCAACCCATACTCTCTGCTATTAGTCGAGGTGCTAGCGTGCCAACCTACCCGCATGGCTACCATGGAGTGAGCAGTCAGCGCTGGGCTGACTGACAGACAAGATTGCATGTCGTATGACTATCAATCAAAAATAGTTCCATAACAAAATGGCGCCCAACGTGGGGCCCTTAAGGGTTAGACTACCATAGTCTGACTGTACTTTCTACTGGGGACGGCGACTTGGGATGATTCGTTGATCATTGGTCGCTAGCCAGTAATCAGACTCGAAGTTTCACATCCAGTGGCGATTACATAAAAACTAGGGGTCTAACCGTCTTGTGTAGTTAAATTTGTTTTATTTCTTTTCAAGTTTCAAGTTCTGTTGAATTCAAATTTTGACTCAAGTTATTTCATCTTCACGCGTTGCATTCTCTTAAAGTTTAAAGTTTTCTAGTTTTCAAGTCTTCAACTTTCGAGTTTTTTAAAAAAAAAAAAAAAAAGTTTTTTTATTTTTGTGATCTTTCCCTCTGGCCGTCAGCCACGGAAATGCAAGGGGGTCCCACGAGCAATTTTTTTAGTTTTTGTTCCGGTTCTCATGGATGCCTGTTTATTTCATTCATGGTGTTGGACATATTCATGAATCCATGAGATTGAATTCTTGGCTTATAGCCAATGAGTCAACTGGACTCGTGTCTCTGCCCAGCGGGATGGCCGGATCTACAGCGCAATCTTGGGAAAGGAAGGGAAGAGTTGTCGGTGGCTGGAAGTGTTGTCCGAGACATTCAGTGATCAGGAGCTGGCACATTGCTAACTGCCTGACTGAAAAGAGCTCATACAGCACTCTCAGTCCTCGGCATGCCGGCCCAACTTTTCCTCGGACTTTTCGTTGAGATACTGAGAATGTTCAACTGGTGTCATTCTGCATACACGCTACACACTACTTGCTGAGGAAATCTTGTAAGGGAGGGTTGGATAGAGGAGTTTCTTCGTTTGTCCCGAGAGGAGCTTCGGAGAGAGAGAGGAGCATCGTTTATGAAACTTCCTTAAATATTCTTGAATCGTATAATATTTTCACATATTGATTTAGAGCATTGGTTGAATTTGTCGTAACGCTTTGAGTATCGCGTTACTCTTGAATACAGGTCCATTTCCCAGTCGGACATTACTTCCAATAATACAGTTGGCTATTGTGTTTGGGAATTTTTTTTTCCTTTTTCTCGCACTGAATTAATATTTCGTTAATACCAATTAGTATTGCAACCCTCTTTGGAGGTTATATTTTAAAGGCATTAATCTTGTTCTAGCTCTAAGCATCGATTGGCGGGTGTATGTGAATAGCACTTATTTTGCTGGTTATATACATATCTGAAATTCGGCAATTCAGTTCTCTCGACACCATACCGGAGTGTGGCGTTAATTAATAATATTTCAATATTCTAGTCTAGCATTACAAAAACTACTTTTATCCCCATAATTGAGCATTGGGCAAATCTTTTTATACATTCAAGCATTGCGTTGAGTGGCGCACCATTGCTTCCCAATAGCCAGATATTACCTTAGTATTGAATACTCTGAAGGATTGTATTCTACATTTTATATTAATAGTCTCGAATACCCTAGTTGAATGTTGGTCTAGCCTCGAGCATCCTATTCACACGTTGGTTAAACTATCTACAATACCACTCGAATTGTTCCGGAATACCGATTGAACATTAGACTTGTAGGTGCGATATTGCCGTCAGGTCTGTGGCTAGTACATCTTGTGAAATACACTTAAGGAAAAATACTTGCTTATCACGTTATCACTGAAGCTACACTAGCAGAACATTTTGCTAGTTACGGCAAAGCAAAATCTCTAAGACCCACACCAGCTGTTCTCTGTATAACCAAGCACCCAGTAAGTGAAACAACATCCGGCCACGATGTTTATTGGTAGATCACCACCGGGCGCTGGAGCCGCCTTACAATTGCCTCCGCAGTGCACAATTTGTCAGGAGGATGATTGGTCGATTGCCACCAAGCCCTTAGTCACCATCTGTGGCCACATTTTCCACAGAAAATGTCTCCAAAGATGGAGTTCAAATACCAAGACCTGTCCTAATTGCCGTGAGCCGGTCAAGTTAGACGATTGTGTTCCTCACACGGGAACTATTTCGCGCAAGTATCAAACTCGTCAGACCACTGAACAGTATAGAAATCGCATTCAACCACAGTCTCCACGTCTTAACGTGCCGTACCGCAGGGTAGCCCGATAGGTCAATCGACCATAGAGATCAATGTGCAGGCTGACAGCCCAATTCCACCAGCACCTAGCGATCCATCGGTGGCTACACAAGCCTTGTTGGCCGGCTTGAGGATACAGTTAGCTGACCTGGTACGGGACGAGGTATCCCGAGGTCTAGCCGCATTACGTGAAGAGAGAATGAATCGTCAATTCACTGAACCCAACATGGCTTCACGACTAAGTCAATCCACATCAGGCCAGAGTGCTCGTTTACCCGAATTGTCCAGACCACCGCCTGTAAATAATTTTCCACCACATCCACAGCGAAATTTAGACTCAGACTTCACCTCGCGCTTTCGTCAAGACTCCATTCCTATACCGGGAGTGTCAAGATCTATGGACCGCGAGCCTCACAGATTCGATTTCGCACCACCACCTGATCGGCATGCTCGACATAGTCCGGCGAATCGCGTAAGATCAGCCAGTCCTATTAAGCGCTGGAACCTAATATACAATGGTGATAATTCTAGACTTTCCGTTGAGGAATTTATCTTTCGGGTAGAAACACTGAAGGTGTCTACGTTATATGGAGATTTTGGCCTCCTTGTCAGGAATATCAATGTGCTTTTCGGAGAGAAGGTACATAACTCGTACTGGACACCATTGAAAAGCAATCCAAACCCACCATGGCCACATTTGAAATCTGCGTTATTAACAGATTGGGGAGAGCGGAGCGATGATGTAAACATCCGCAGACAAATGTTAGCTCGTCATCAGAAGCCAAACGAGCCCTTCTCCACATACTATCAAGCATTGGTTGAGCTGAAAAATCGATCCCAATGCCAGAACCTGAATTTGTTGAAACGGTGCGCGCCAATCTATTGCCCACGATTCAACAACAGATCTGCCTCCATCGGACCACCTCAATAGCTCAGCTAAGGGCTCTCGTTACGCAGATACAGTTTACTCGATCTCGCATACAGACTTCAACTTCGTCATCATTCACTTATCGAAATAGACTAGCGGAAGTTAGTCTCCCAGAATACCTTGAGCCGGAAGAGAACACACAGATGCTTGGCGTCCCGGAAGTGGCTGCGCTAGAAAACCCCCGCATACAAAGAAGTATTCTGTGCTGGAACTGTGATAGTCCTGGTCATTTTTACCAAGATTGCGCGATGATTCCGAAAGGTTTCTTCTGCTACGGATGTGGAAAGAAAGACACCATTAAACCAAGGTGTGGAAACTGTCGACAGGAAAACTCGCTGAAGGTCGAGAACAACCACACCAGTTCTCGACCGAGATTTACCCCGCGTACACGACAGACAGCTCCGACGGGATTGACCCCTGTCAATCATACTCATCCTTCGCCTCAGTCGAGCAACCATTAATCAGCTTTCAGGAAGTTCCATCAAATTCTAGTGTACCACAAATACCGGGCCATGACCTAATTGACCTAGTGCTAAGTCCAGATGCGCAAAGCTCAACCGAGACCACGAAGCCCGTGCACTCCAGAGTTATGAAACACCTGATATGCCCTTAAAATTGCAAACACCTTTAGAACCAATTACAAAGGATCCTACTGGTTCCAGCAAGGAGGAAGCTCGAACCTCGACGGTTCAAATATTAAGACGGCCCTCAAGCTCCGTAATAACGAATGACCATCTGCCAGGCTTAGATCCGCTTCAACCATACCATCAGAAGTGGAAGAATTACCAAGCTGTTAAGGAACGAATTTTCGCTTCCGCTGTCGAATTTGCAGTCGAAATTTTTTTTTTGCCGGTAAACAAGCCCAGACCCAAGAGATCCACACTAAGACTACGAATGTTTTGGGAAAAAAAAAGACTAGACAGGAAGAAGTTGTCTGCTATAAACATTTCGAATCCATTAGGCCGTACGCGGAAGTTCGCATGCTCGGACGAACAA
Organism: Dioctria linearis; assembly: GCA_963930735.1. NCBI lineage: Eukaryota > Metazoa > Arthropoda > Insecta > Diptera > Asilidae > Dioctria > Dioctria linearis. The sequence continues at coordinate 98,985,387 of OZ005741.1, forward strand.
TAACCGGATTACTAGACAGTGGAGCCACAGTCAGTATCCTGGGAAAAGGAGCCCTGGAGCAATTAACAGACGCTAAGGTCCAATGGACGCGGTATCGCACCGAAGTAGAGATCGCGAATGATGTCAAGACGTCAGTGCTTGGTCATGTGTACCTCGACATAACTTTCCGTGGTGAGACGAAGAAGCTACGTGTATATGTAGCCCCTAGTCTCACCCACGAACTGTATCTGAGAATCGACTTCTGGGGTCTTTTTAGGTTGGCTCCAGATGTCCTAGGTACAGTTGCGGAAGTGCATGGCAGTGCAGTCCCGGTGGACGATTCAAATAGAATTTCCTTGACCCCACAAGAAAATACGCGTCTAGAAGCGACGAAACTGTTGTTTCCTTCCTTTACCAGTTTAGGGCTAGGTAAAAAAAATCTGATATGTCATAAGATAGATACCGGCGATGCTAATCCTATAAAGCTACGTTTCTATCCGATATCCCCTGCAGTACAAAAACTGATGGAGAGCCAGAGCCCCTGGTGCTCGCCCTTGGTACTAGTAAGGAAGCCAGGTAAAGTCAGGCTATGCTTTGACGCGAGGAAAGTGAACTCAGTATCAAAAAAAGATGCCTATCCGCTGCCGTTGATAGATGGGATCCTGGGTCGCCTTCCAGCAGCTAAGTAAATAAGCAGCCTGGACCTTAAAGACGCTTTTTGGCAGATCCAGCTTGACATGGAATCCCGAGAAAAGACCGCATTTACAGTGCCGGGTCACCCTTTATATCAATACACCGTGATGCCGTTCGGACTGTGCAACGCCCCTCAGACAATGTGTCGACTGATGGATAAAGTCATCCCATTTGATCTTCGAGATCGTGTTTTAGTCTACTTGGATGATTTGCTAGTCCTTTCCCAAGATTTTGATTCACATTTGATGCTACTAGCACGGGTGGCTGACTGCTTGAGGAAGGCTGGCCTCACCATAAACGTCGAAAAGAGTAAATTCTGTTTAAGAGAAACTAAATACCTAGGCTTCATCATCGGGAACGGAGGCCTAAAAACAGATCAAGATAAAGTCGCTGCAATAATCGAGAATCCGCCACCCAAAACTGTTCGGCAGGTTCGACGCCTGCTAGGAATGGCCGGGTGGTATCGCCGCTTTATCGCGAATTATGCTGATCTGACTGCTCCCATTACCGACACTCTGAAAAGTTCAAAGAAGTTCGAATGGACTGCTGAAGCTCAGAACTCTTTTGAACACCTGAAACAGCAACTTACTTCGGCTCCGTTACTGGTGAGTCCAGATTTCGGCAGGCCGTTTGTCATACAGTGTGACGCAAGTCAGCAAGGTATTGGTGGAGTATTGTTGCAAGCTGACAACGAAGGCCATGAACGACCTATAGCCTATATGTCAAAAAAACTGAACTCTGCGCAACGTAACTATACAGTGACAGAACAAGAGTATGTAGCTGTCATCCTCAGTGTTGAGAAGTTTCGTCCGTATATCGAGTTAACACATTTCAAGATTGTGACTGATCATGCGAGCTTACGCTCGCAAAAGGATCTTAGTGCAAGACTCGCCAGGTGGAGTCTGAAGCTTCAGGGCTTCGACTTCACGATCGAACACCGGAAGGGAAGTCTTAATGTTGTCCCGGACGCACTGTCGCGGGTTCACTGCGAAGAGCTGTCAGCGATCGAAGATTCAGGCCCTGTAGTCGACCTCAGTTCGGTTCATTTTCACTCTCCTGAGTACCAAGAACTGAGGCGTAAAGTTAATTCGAACAAGATGAGCCTGCCTGATTTGTGTGTGCGCGACGACTTCGTTTACATCCGGACGGGGGATCCGGTCCAAGAGGAAGAAGTTTGGAAGCTGTGGGTCCCACGTGGACTTGTCTCAGACGTCATTGCGAGAGCGCATGACCCGCCACTGTCCTCTCATGTGGGAATCGCCAAAACCCTAGATAAAATCAGAGGATACTGCTATTGGCCCCGGATGTCGATTGACGTCCGAAAATATGTCCGCTCCTGCGACACATGTAAAGAGATCAAAGCACCAAACAATATCTTACGACCCCCTATGGGAAGTAATCCAAATACGGAACGTCCCTGGCAGCGACTTTACATCGATCTTTTAGGTCCATATCCCCGGTCAACCAACGGAAATGTCTGCATTGTAATTGCTCTTGACCACTTGTCTAAGTACCTCGTGCTAAAACCGTTAAGGAAGACTTCTATTCAAATCATTTGTCAGTTTGTAGAGACCGAAATATTCCACATGTTCGGAGTGCCGGAGACGATAGTCACCGACAACGGATCACAGTTTCGCTCTTCTCAGTTCACCAAGCTGCTGGAAAAATATGGCGTGCACCACTTGCCGACAGCAGTGTATTCGCCTCAGAGCAATGCGTCAGAGAGGGTGAATAGATCGATATTATCGGGAATTCGAGCATATATAAAAACGAACACACAAGATGGGATGAGAAGCTAAGCCATATTGCTAGTTCCTTTAGGAGCTCCATTCACCAAGCAACCGGCTTCTCCCCCTACAAAGTACTATTCGGTCTCCAAATGATTGAGCACGGCAACTCATATACCCTCATGAAGAACTTAGGAACTCTGAGTGAACCCCTAGCGGTAGACGTTGCCGACAAACTGCAGTTAATTCGTGCAAAGGCACAAGAAAATACGAGCCACGCATTCGAACAGGGTACCAAAAGTTATAACCTACGGTCGAGACAGGTCGACTATAAAGTAGGTCAAGAAGTATATCGACGAAATTTCACGCTGAGCAATTTCCAAAACCAAATTAGTGCCAAGCTCGGACGCAAATTTCTAAAGTGCAGAATAAAATCGCGCAAGGGGAATTCGCTGTATGAATTAGAAGATCTGCAGGGAAAACCTTTAGGAGTCTATCACGCCAAAGACATCAGGCAGTGATAACCATTCTAGAAGCATCATCTAGCTATTGTGACTTTTATTCCTGGTAGCCCTAAAAAGGCATCCGGCCAGCCTAACTGGCAACTACAGGGTACCAATGAGCCGCTTAGGACCCACCCCAACCTAGCGGCCGGTATACCTCTTGTTAGTAGACCCACCTTTTTCCCTTTCCCTTTGTTTTCCCATTCCCACATGGGGCACTATGGACAGCAGAGCGACCGTAGCAATTCCAATCGTTAAACCGACTCCAAAAATTTAAATAGCCCACCTCTACCCATTAGGAGTAGATAATTTCCATCTAATCCCTTCTGGATTAGCCTCTTTATGAGGATTTTACTCTCCGGTCTTCTTCAATATTTCCCTAATATGAGACAGCCTGGACAATCCTGCCCATTCACCCGACACTACTGATAGGAAATGCTTTCATAGGTCGTGGGTCGAGTCACACATTGGGCGCCCAAAAGGAAGGGGCAAGAGTGTAAAGCCCGGCTAGCTCAGCCGAGTTCTAAAATGAACCATTCTTCAGCGTCTTTGATATCCCCAGGATCCAAAGACCCTGCCCTATTATGGTCGGCAATGACACTAACCCTTAACCTCCTAGCGCACCCAACGCCGATCCCATCAATTACGGCGAGTGACTAAACGAAGTACAGGTCAGGAAAAAGTGGGAAAAGGAGGAGGTCCAGAAGACGTCAGTGAGCTGGTAAGCATTTCATATTGTGTGTTTGATCTGAAAAGTAACGAGGCAGTGAGAAAGTCAATAAATAGAAAAAATTAGTGAGATTCGGAAAAGCAAAGTAAAAGTAAAGTAGTGCCGCGAAAAAAAAACAAAAGGAAGGCGTATGAAGAAGAACGACAAGAAAAGGGAATTCCTTCCTGGCATTCGATGAGAAAGCTTCGTTGGCGGGCCCTGTTAGTAAATGGTTTCAGCGTCCACGTGCGGCAAGCATCGGAAAAAGCAACAGTACCCGAGGGTACTGTTACGAGATAAGTACTTGGGTTTTTTTTACCAAATTTTTCCTAAAGTTGAAAGTCAATATATAATCGTTTGACATAATCTTTTAATGGAGAAAAAATATAAATAAATAAAATAAAAACTAGTGATAAGTCACGTTGGTATAGTAAATTCATTCATTCCTTTAAATTTTTTTCTTTTGCCAATATATACCGGCAATGTCGGAACAAACATTTGTTAAAGGAGGAGATTGAATTGAGTTTTCCTTTGCACTTAAAAGAGATGATGAACATCACAAAAACTGATTAAAATTAAATAAGTCATAAAGTGGTTCAACTAAATAAGAAAATAAAAAAAAATAAGAATTTTAAACAGCAGAAAACTAATTTTTTTTTCTATTTATACAAAACACGCAAATATGTTAAATAAATACGAACCTTTTTCGTCATGACTGAACAAAATATGGAAGTACATAATACATATAATAAATATACTATATACCTATAAAAAGTGAAAAGCTAGAAACATTTGCATAAATTAATTAGATCAGGATATAAATTTTTTCGGGTGTTACAAAAAATTTTTGGGTGATGGCAATATGAACTTGGATTGATTTTTTTTTATATATACCGTGAACTATTTTCTATATACTAGACAAAGGCATAAAAATATATATATGAAAACAACATTTAAATTTACACTTTGTGCATTTTTTTGTAAGATTTTGAATGATTCCGTTCCATACGTTGAATATAGCAATGTAGAGTTTATAAGTGAAATAGTGGACGTACATTTTCTATGTTCATAATAAGAAAAGAAAGAAAAAAAACAAGAATATATGCTCGAAATTTTAACAATGGTTCCGTCTCCCGTTATAACACATCATAGATTCCTGCAAAATGGCGTAATCAGACAATAATGCGATATATAATTAAGAATTATCTTAACCCTTTGCGGTCGATTTTTTTTCAAGTGTTTTAATCGCTGGGTCGAACGGATTTTAGTGGAGAAACGATATCCAGTAAATATATGCAGTTAATTGAAAGACATTTTGCTTGATGGAATCTTAGATCTTAGTGACGAACAGTAGTAATTATCGCATTAGCATACACAACCGTTTTAGTTCAAAAAGCAAAAGATACAAGTGCGTGAAATTTCTCAAAAGGAAGGAAAGAAACAAAAAAAAAAGAATTTATGAATTTCTTTAAAACGGAATATGTATGTGGAACTCCTTCTAACACAAACTAGATTCACACATTTTAGTAGATTTTAAGCTGAAGTCTTAGGGTCTTAGGTACACGTAGATAAGTACACATAAAAAGATAATAATATCGTGAACTTTATAAAAATAGAAAAAAAACCCAAATCCATTTGTAGACAATTTCATATTCTGCGTTAGTTTATGCTCATCTTATGAGGTCAATAGGAAAAAACAGAAGGATATAGTAGGCATTATGTATTACATTTATTGCGGAATTGGTTTAAAGGTGCAGTAGGCGCCCAGCTAGCGAGTGCCTTCTCAAGTAGAGTAGGTAAGTCATGAATTGTAAAGAAAATCCCGGCGGTAGTTTTCATCAGTTCCTTTTGTTACTGGTTGAATGATCTATTTTCAGGATCACCAATGCTCTCCAGGAGGCCTTCATGGAGGAAAAATTTTACACTCTTTCAGCACACACACAGGTAATTGACACGCGGTCGGGGATTTCTGTTTTTTTCTATGTAATTATATGCGTTGTGTAATACAGCCAAATGTATATATATATCACATATATCAATAATTGATAGCGTCTAGTTAGTATTTAAGAAAATTTTTGTTTATCCACGTTGTACATCAAACAATACATTCTACGGGGGTGATTTTAAGCAAACAAAAAAAAAACAAGAAGGAAACCAGGATATATAACACAACCTTTCTGTGAGCCAAATCGTCCGGCATTATCACGGTAGAAGCATAATAATACACGCGGAAGCTTCACCATAAAAGATGAAACTGTAAATTGCTAGCCACCTCCTGTCTCTCTCTCGAGGTCCTCTTTAATGACAATAAGGGCATCTATAATCATAACAATGTGCCGAAGATATCACATGGGCGACGGGGAAGGCACTAGGGGATCATCACCATCGGATCTTCCTCATACTTTCCAAGGTAAGAAATGTACAGTCCCTTTTGGACTCAATGTGTAGACTAAGTATGTAGAGATGTACATATATGGACACCTTCCTGTTTTCTCCCTAGGCACGAAAAGTTTTGTTTATGGCTCATGGTAGTGTAGGTCTCTTCGATTTACCCAACCGTAACCCCCGGAATATAATACAAGCCATGAAGTCTCCGAAGGCACCGACACATTAAAAGGCCTTAACGTGCCAGGTACAGCATGCAGTAAGAGCTCACTCTCACGGCATTTTGTATACTCGTCATGGAGGAAAAAATAAAATTTCATCTTAAACAGGTCCTAAAGCCCAAAACTGTCGCTACCACAGCAAAATAGGGTTAAAACAAATTGCAGCCAAATATGTTTTCTTTCTAATAGTTTAAAAAAAAATAGTATCTAGAACAAATTTATGGAAATTATAGTGTTTAAACAAAATACAAGCATTTTATATGAAAAACTCCTTCAGTAAGACAAGGCAAGAAGACTGTGGATGTCGCCTGCTGACCGGCCCCCTGCTCTCTTTTTTCGACTTTGTTCATGGCTTGTATCTTGCGGGGGTTACGACCCAACCCATACTCTCTGCTATTAGCCGAGGTGCTAGCGTGCCAACCTACCCGCATGGCTACCATGGAGTGAGCAGTCAGCGCTGGGCTGACTGACAGACAAGATTGCATGTCGTATGACTATCAATCAAATCAATCAAAAATAGTTCCATAACTCCGTGTTGCAAATTTGGACAACACCTCGAGGAATCCTCGAGGCCTGGATGTGTTTCTGCCATAAGGCCGCTACATACGCTCAAGCAAATCATACAACTGGGCCATGCATTGTCCAGTCGTATGATTTGCATGAGCGTTTGTAGCGCAAGTGGAAGCTTGAGTTATGACTGAAGTCTGCCATAAGGCGTGAATTACAATTACGACTGATCAGTCGACTACGACTTTGCACAAATGGTAAATGCATGTGGCAAGTTACAATTACAACTTCGTCTTCGACTGAAACTGCGACTGAAACTAAACTTTGCTCAAAGTGCAAAGTTGGTATTGGCTGCGGCCAACTTCAGTTCAATCACAGAAGTCGGGACTTCGGTTTGTTCAAGCAGTAATTTAATTACAAATTTTACCTCAGCGTCGACTTTGACTTAAAATCAAGTCGCAGTCGACAGTTCAGTCGTAATTATAATTCAGGCTTAAATGAAATCTGACGTAACTATTGTGTAGAAGCAAACCTGACGACTTTGCTGTATGTAGGAATGAATTGAAGTTTGAACAAATTTCGTTGCGAGGGGAGGCAAAAGTTAACATCTGATTTTGACTAGTTCAATTCCATAGCAAAATCATAAGTTTTGCTTGAACGGAATGGTTTCGGCCGAATTCACTAATGCTCTCTCAACTCAAGTTCCGACATTCGCTACACAAGCCCATGTAAATTTAAAAGTCGGATGATTTGGTTGAGCGTGTGTAACAGCTAAAAGTACGACGGCCGTATGTGAATTCTAAAAGAGGTGTAACCCACTAAATAGATTTATCAGTCTTATCTGTGCAGATAATTGAAATCAATTTGAATAAGAAGAAGACACATTGACAGTCCACAGTATTCTGCCGGTGCGTTGAATAAATATTTATTTATTTATTATTATGTACCGGCTCGACGTGCACGTAACTTTGTTTATACAACGATTTTACATATAAACATTTGAGTCAAATATTTGATAGTTGTGTTGACGGCTAAAGGAATGAAGTGGAAAATATTTCAAATAAACGCGGTTTGATTGTAAAATCGCGTTGGGCCTTTAATTTGGAAACAATATAGAATAGAATAGAAAAGTTGTTTATTTTCAACCCCGGCCACTTAGCCACGTCTTAGCCGTATTTGATAAATTAAATCTTTTGTGGATAATTGTGATATTGTTCAACGATTTTGCAATGAATTGTGGTAGAACCACCTGCCGACGTAAAATGTAAGGTATGTTGGTTGTTCAGTATTTCGAAATAATAGCAAATTTGTTAACCCAAATGTATTTTTCAGTTTGAACCTTTTTTACTCTCATAAGGAGTTCTTGTACAAGAAACAACATAGAGATTTGCCTTGCTCATTCGGGCCCGAATACCAAAGCTTCCGATGAGCTGCAAATGCGAGCAAATAGGTATGACAGTACAGAAAAGATTTTATTAAAGAACCTCTGCTTACGCTACGTGATAACGTTAGGTACATCGAATAGATAATAGCTTTATGTCGATTGAGTACAAAAGTTTACAAAACTAAGTGCAACGAACATACTCCTTGCAGTAGAAACTATCTAAGCAACACGGGGGTAATAACGAGGTGGTTAAACATTAAGTAATTTAAAGTAAAATGAGATTGAAGAGAATGAAATAGAATAAAATAATTACAGTATTTACAGAAAATAATGATTACATTACATATATAGTATTACTTAATAGATTATCGAACATGCATAAACACAAAGAAGCTTACGGCTAGAAAACAGTGAGTGAGCTAAGAATAAAGTTATACATTGCTTTAAGAAGGGGTTCAAAAAATAGCATGATAAACAGAAGAGTTGGAGAAAAAGGGTGCTTAATCTACCACAAGGGCTTAAATTACCAAAGTAGTAGCTAGCAAGCTAAAAACGTGCTAAGAGCCACCTGCAAGGTTCTTAGCTTAGATATTAAAGCGATGTATGGAAACATTAAATACATTACCTAACATTTTTTAGGGCATAAACAAAATGAAGAATAGCTATAAGCATTGTGTGATTTAACCACACTCACGCTCGGGTTTTTTTTTCAAGAAATTTTTTAATCTATAAATCAAAAAATGAAGTATAAAATTAACAATATATGTATATACATATAAACATTTTATTAGCATTGATGAAGTCAGGGGCGGTAAATTCAGAGGTCGCCCCGGCCCAAACTATTATGCCACTAGATTCACTAGATGTTCAATTTTGAATTTTGAAAACCTTCGAAGTAAAAAATATATTTATTACTATAAACAAATTCAGGTTTCCGAGGGACTTTAAGATTTTTGGATATGTACACTAGCTTCTGAACGTTACACCCTATGATGATGATTTAAACTTTAGTAGATACATAATTGTTGGACCTTTCCAATAGTCTATAAATTTTTTCCCTCTTGCTCTCCGTTTTGAAGTTATGGCTCAACAAAGTTAAAATTTCGAAATTTTTACTCGTTTTTTTTTTTATTTAACTACTATTTTTATAAAAAATGTCATCAATACGAAGTTTTCATATTGGATTTAAGAAGCTCAAAACCACTCTGTACCGAAAATGTAACCCTAAAGTATATCTAGCGAAGATGGCTGAAAAAGTTCAATAAGTGCTAGTTAGGTAAATATATTTTCGAAATGACCTTCAAATTTTGTTGAGCCTTGGGTTAGGATGAGTTTCCGGATTGTACGTATTGTACGATAGTCAACAGTGTGTTGATTAACGTATATTGATGTACTGTAGACATCAGATATAACTTGGTTAACTTACCTTTGGTACGGGGTAAACAAGATTAGTTGGCTTGCTTGAAAACGACTTGTTGCCGGTTAAAAAATCACTGATAATTTATTTGGAACTCTAGCATATTTATATACAAGTTTCACTTATTTTAATACCAAAGAAAAGTTATTCTAAGTAGTGCGTTTCCTCATAAATAAAAAAAATTTCAATCAGCATTTTTAGCGATTTCAGCAATTTCATTCAATTATATTAAAATGAAATTGCTGGTCAAATGACCTACAAACAGAACTTTTATTGTTTGTTTACAAGCCTGTTATGGGGAAATATTTTAACTATTGCATTAATTTTAGAACTTGATAATTTGATCATTGCATCAGAATTAGGTTACGCTGCTTCGGTTGCTAATGTTTATTCACATGTGAACTTGCTGGGGGCCGACAGGTACCAGAACTCGATTGTAGTCCTCAGAGATCTTGGGGTGATCACCGTTCTCATTGGTCTTCTGATTCTTCTGGCATCGCGTGAATAATTTTTCTATTCCCTTCTTGTAGTTGCACGCTAACATCATGAACGCCAGTGCAGGTAGTATGATCGACGTAGATACTACAGAATAGGTGGTCACTGTTCTCTTGAATGTCTCGAGATGTGGTAGGTCGAAACTTATAGTGTGGTCGAGTATCGGTTCATCTTGCCTTATCATGGTGCCTGCTTTTAGAATTGATGACGGCTGATTAAAATGTATAGTAGTTTTAGACGGTACTGTTTCTATTACGTGGCTGGACACTACCTTCACTGATTGATCTAACATGGTGTTTAGAATAATTTGTCTTGTATTAAGAATACAATCATATTGAAGACGTATTATTCCAGTGTTGTTGAGTAGAACGTCTGTTCTTGTACCCTTGCAGATGACAGCTATTACCTTTGGCTCTGTTGTTACGTATAACCAGCTGTTTTTCATTATTAACGCCTTCCAAATAGTGCCTGTTAAATGAAATTGTTTCATTTCGCATTTGGTCTTGCTATGGCGATTATAAATTGCGTCTGCCGGTGGATGAGCATGATTTCATTGCCTGATCTTCTAATGTGAAGCAGGTTTGTTGATTGTAGTCAACGGCGTACGTAAAGATCTTTAAATCTATTATAGAAAATGAATTGTTGTTAATTTTCTCGGGTATCGGCGTAGCATGCATTAGGCTGTAAATGTTATTTTCTACTATGTTTAAGTTTCCATGGAGTAATAAGGTGCTGTTTTCCACAATTAATTTCAGCCTTGGTTGCGGCGTTTTCGTTATGAGAGAGTTCGGTCCAATTGATATCGTGGTATTTTTTATGATCTCATTGACGATGCGTGCAGAAAGAAAATCCAGTAAATGTCAATGCTGGTGTAAATCGTTGAGCCATTTGTTATATTTTCCTTGAATTTCGATGTAATAGTCTTGAGGACTGACGTAAGTAGATATTACTTCAATGCTAATTCTAATATGATCTGCCTGGGAGTACCATCCTTTCATCTCATTAATTGAGGGACTTTCGATAGACGAGAGTCGAATTGCTTCAGCTCAGATGACACTGGTTTATTCTTGTGTTCAATAGTCACGATTATTGGTTTGCTATTTGTAAGAGATCTTGATGGTTGTGATGTATTGTTTCTATATCTCTATAGACTTCATCATTAATCCCAAATACACTAGTTAGGAATTTGCCCAGAAGGCCGCTTCTATGTCTACTCTTAGACTGAAACATCCCCAAAACATGGTCAATGCTCGTAAGCAACTCGTTTCTTTTCAATGACATGTGCTTGAACAGTAAGTCACAATGTGTGAAGTGTGTTAATATTTTCGTCTCTTCAACCATGGTCTGAATTTGTGTCCAAGCATTGTTAGCTATCCTTGATCTTCAAGGGCTTCGCTCATTGGAAACGTTATTTATAGGCGAAGATTTCCTCGTTTGATCTGTGCGTAACCCAGATCTTCCACGTAGAGTCCAGATTTTGGTTGGAGTATTTCGTAGTCCTTAGCGAGAGCTATCGTTAGCCAGTATAACATTATTATAATCTGGAACAATTTCGACGCCCAAGTGCATGGTGCTATTCTTGCAGTTTTACTGCGTTAGGTGTTACTGGGGTGATCTAATTTTCTCTTAGATGTGCTTTTAACTGCTATAGGTTTAGGTTCCGAGTGTTCGTTAGACTGTTACGTATTATCGGGGCACCTTTTAACGACACCTCTTTACACCGCCGCTTATTGCTATGTAGACGGATGGGATTGAGTCTTCCCGTTGCGTAATGAGGGATTTTGTAAAATAATACACCTTTCAATTATTTCTCTCTTATATCTCGATATTTTTATTCACTAGAGCAACAGTTTTTAATTTATAACCGAAGTTCCACAGGTGTCAGAACCAGCCAACCAGTTTTTTGTTTATAAAATCAATCAATTAATACGAATTGATCAGCCTTCACCAAACTGATTAGATTTCCACAAACCGATAAGTTTTTCTCAACTAATTATATTCCACTTGACGCGTTATCTACCAGCAGGCAAGATACGTTTTTTATGCAGAACTAATTTTTCCGATTAACGAGTTAATCTGCGAGCAAAGCTAAAGCACTTTTTCCGAACAAGATTTTTATTAGACTCAAACTTATTATTTCGATCAACAAGTGTGTGCAAAGTTAATTGTCGCGATTCGATTTTTCCAACATTTTACAACCGACTTCTTTTATTCGAACAAAAACTTCCGCGAGACGATCCCTTCGAGGTTTAAAAACGAACTCTGTTGATTTTAATTTTGATTTTCTTAATTAAATTCCACCCGCTGATAATCGCGTCGTTCAGGGTTAAAGAAGTGCTTAATCCGCATTTCTTCATGAGAAAATATTTTATCGTTGGGCATGTTTAATCATGCCCACAAACATTTTTCGCTGGACGGAGGTGAAACCCGATATTTTCATAAATATCGAGCCACCAGCCCGTCGTCTTATCGTTTCTTACATTGTGGCGCACTTGAATTCTCGCGTCGCTTTTTTATTTCGTTACTTTGTTGCGCGATTGAATTTATATTTAGTCTGACAAATCTTACTGAGGGTAAGATTTGTCATGGAATTCGACTTTATTTGTAGACTTTTTCACCTTCACGGTAGATGCTGTAGTCCACTACCAAATGGACTCGGATATAGAGGAGGAAAAACACTCATAGGACCTTTAGGAGTGTCTGCAATGCAATGCAGTAACCAGAGCCCAGACACGAAACATTCAGGAAAGTGGATCAAACCCAGAAAGCCAGCCGATTTTGCCCGTCGGCTTGCTGATGAAAGGGCCAGTCATTGAAAATAGTTTTCAACTATGTCCTGTGCAATTTTTCCCATTATTTCTGTAGTTGGTATGTGAAATTTGTTAACATCTGCATCGTAGAAAAAATCGGCTATGCAGTTAAGTAGAGTTTTTCTTTTTTCTTCGTCAAGTCTATTTTCAATTTGATAACATTGTAGCAATCCTATTCCTTTTGAAGAACATTCTAATATTTCCTTTAGATTCTAGATATATTTATGAATTTGAATATTTTTAGGCTAGGCGGTCAGGAGGAAAACACCTCTTTTATTTTGCGAGAATTTTATTATTTCTCCGACGTTTCGGCCGAAGTCTCGAACCGTTCTCAAGGACGCAGTCTATTACAAACATTCGTTTATTATTGGAATAAAAATAAAAATTAAAAAACCAAGATCTACTTACGGATTGAAAACATTAGAAAACTTTTAACAAGATAATTAATAAATAAAAACTATAGGAAACCATTGATTACAAAACACAATATAAATAAATGAATAGACAAATAACATAACACTGATGTTTAGACAAAAACAAAGATAATATATACAGTGTTGTGGGAGGTTATCCAACCACTCGTCAAATTCAACTGATATTGAGTTGCTCTAATTTTTTGGCTGTTTTTGGCTGTGTTCATTTTCTGGTGCTCAGGATGACAAGATTTGTAGTGCAAAATCCTACCTGACGCCGTCGGTTTTTGGTACCAGTCCGTTATTATTGAATTATTTTCTCTTATGACTTTAACGTCTAAGTACGGTAGAGATCCCATTCTCTCTTCTTCTACAGTGAACTGTAGTTTAGGGTGGTAACCATTAAGAGTCTCAAGTATAGCAGGCAGATGTTGATGTGGCAATATGGAGAAAAGGTCGTCAACGTATTTGATTAAAATACGTGGCTTGATTTTCATTTTATCGATCGAGATCGTTAATAATTCCTCCATTATAATGTCCGCTAATATTGGAGGTAGGGGGCTACCCATTGGTACACCGAACGTTTGTTTGTAAAATTTCTTATTGAAAACGAAATAGTTTGCTTCTGTTGTGCAGAAACTAAGCATCTCCAAAAACCTTTTTCGCGGTATGTCTGTGTGAGGACTAACTGAACTCCATTTACTTTCGATGATTTTAATAACTAAGTTGACGGGAATGTTAGTGAATAAAGAAATAACGTCAAAAGAGACCAGTTTTTCCGTATGTTCAATCTTTATATTGTCTACTTTATCTTTAAATGCGGTGGAATCATATACATTAAATGCGGAGCTATCAGTTAAATTTTTCAAAATAGATGCTAGATATTTAGATAGTTGGTATACTGGGGAATCAATTGAGGATACGATTGGTCTGATTGGACAGCCTTCTTTGTGTATTTTTGGCAAACCGTAAATCTTGGGAGGAACTGCTTTATAAGTAGAGAGCTTGTATTTATCTGAATCAGAAATTATTTCGTGTGATTTAAGATATTTAATGTATTCATTATTTTTTCTTTGAAATTTGTTTGTCGGATCTATTCTTATTGGTCTGTATGTATTCCTATCTGAGAGAATCGATATCATCTTATCTAAATAATCGTTTCTCCACATTACCACGGTCACACTGCCTTTGTCAGCCGTTGTGATCACAATTCTTTTTCTGTGTTTAGCCAAAAATTTTATCGTATCGTCATAGGTATAATTTTAAAATTAATTTGTGATTTTTCTCATAATTGTTTTTACTAGAAAAATCTGAGATTAAACTGCATAATTTCGCCCTGGCAATGTCACGACTATTTTCGTCTTCAATTGATTGTAAACAAAGTTCACCATCGGCGATCGCATGAAATAGCGGAAAATCTTTATCTTTCCGAGAGAACGGTTCGAGACATCGGAGAAATAATAAAATTCTCGCAAAATAAAAGAGGTGTTTTCCTCCTGACCGCCTAGCCCAAAAATATTCAAATCCAGAAAATTAATGAAAAACGGTCAACACACTCAAATCTAATTCTAGATATATTTAAAAAATCGAAACCAAAGCTTAGATAAGTGAAATTCTGGTAATTTTTTTATACATTTTATCACCATAGCAGCTCGTGAAAAGGAATTACTAGAGAGAAATATTATCCGAATTTTTTTTAACGAACTATTACGCTTATTTACTAAGAATGACGAAAGTATAATTTGAATTTAAACAAACTAAATAAAACTAGTTAATTGCCTTGTACTGTGTTGTTTTACTATTTAAATGGGAAGTTGAGTTTTCTTTGCTAAGCGAAGGCGAAGATGAACAGTTTCCACTTTTTAGCAATTCCTGAATTCGTGAATCTATCGCTGACTGCATTGTGATAGTGCTGCTATCATCTTCAGGAAACTGGAAAATTTATAAGAACATTATATTTAAAATAAGACTACCGAAGTTTCAGTGTTGCATACGTTTTGCCTTTTCCAAGTATGAAGTCGCTCTCTAATCTCAATTCTGATACCTAGCTGTGAAATTCCTGGTAGAAGTTCCATTAAGTTTTCTTTTCTTAAAAATCTGAATCGTTCAAAAGTTATCCCAGCCCCTGAAAAAATAATACACCAAAGATATAAAACAATTGGAGCTATTCGAGCCACTCATTCGCCAAAACGATAAAAGAAAAAGTAGGAAACATTGATACATTTTTATACATTTCTTGTAAAAAAAAATATTTGTTATTCAACGGCCATAAAAATGTTATCATGTAGTCTCTCATGAATAATAAATATTTTTTTTTCACAAAAATGTATAAAAATTTATCAATGTTTCCTACTTTTTCTTTTATGGAGTTAACCGTTTTGGCAATGTATGTGTAACAAATTTGATAGCCTAGCTTTCAGTGCATAGAAATAACTACTTGATGATAATTTAAGATTTTAGCATATCCATTGGGGTCCGCCTGTTTGGCTGGACGGTAATGTATAAAATTTTAACTTGACGAGCTGGAATTTTAATCACATCTATTACTGGTAGTTTCTAAAATAGGCAAAATCCGAGAGTACTTTATGATTGAAAAAGCAATTATTTTAATGCTTTTTCAAGGATATTACATACTTTGAACTCAGTTCTTCAATTATAACTTTTCTTTGGGTTTTGAAAACAATTTCTCACAAATATTTAAGAATAAAATATATAAGTATTTACGCATGAAAACTGAATATAAATTCTGCAATTTACATTCTAATAGAAGTTCTAATAATTGCACAGCTTCTGCTGAATTATTTGCAATCTCTCTACCGCTTGTCAACACAATTAACTCTTCAAAATTTTCAATTTCAAAACTGTTTTGGTTTTCATTTCCACTCATCTTAAAAATTTTATACAGTAAACAAAACTTATACGACTTTTTATGTATTATTATGTATATTATACGGTATTTTAAAAATTCGTAGTCGTGTCGTGTCTGTGCATGCAACTGGACTGAAGATGTCTAATCACGCTTGACTAATAAGATTTTGCAAGGGCATGATACGAAAATTATTGCATTTACGTGTAATCATATGAAATTGATATTTCTTCGTATCAAATTAATAATATTCACAATATGTTGATATTTTACTTATAATATTCATATTTTTTTGTATAGAAATTATATTTGACATATTACTTTTTTAAATTGCTTCGTTTAACTTATATATTTCATACTAAATACGTATCAAAATAATACGAAATTAATTGCTATTTTTTTTTAATAAGTCAATAAATTTCTTTTAATTATTAAATTGAAATTTTTATTATTAAACTTTAGTTTTACATATAGATATAATAAGAAAATCATTGTTTTGATTGATATTCATGACAAATTGATATTTTCTTATATAATGAATAGAGATTTATTGAAATATGGTATTAATATGGAAAAAATATTGATTTAATACGGCGTTTTTTTTCGGTGCATCCATATCAGTTACAGGTCTCTTGTTGCTAATTGCAACAGTGGTGGCAATAGCAAAATATGTCGTACCGGCATTCATGGCATGGGTTGCTAAACGCAGATAACAGCCCACAGTTGAAAACACCCCAAGAAAAGTTAAAATGTGCTCATAGTCTCCCAAGAGCGAGATCTATACAATTAGTTTAATTAAAAAGATCTGTACTCATTTTTTGTCCCCGTCTCATTCTTTTGTTACTGGCGTAGCATTATATTCTTTCAATACATTGGTTTTAGAAAATAAGTTGAAATAATAGTAGCAAATAAGGGATAAAGCGACCACGTAAAAGTAATAGTACATAAGAATCAAATTTATTTAATAGTACCTAAAAAATTTTTTTTTTTAATAAACCTAAGTAGTCCATAGCAAAGTAGAAATAATAAGCTAAATAAGCTAAAAAATAAGATAATAAATAGAAGAGCGAACAAAATAATACGATTAATCAACTTAGAATAACCTAGGATAGACAAGAAATTTTTATAAAAAATTGTTGCGACAAACGTAACATATATAGTATAAACCTTAAAAAACCGCCAAATTAAAAAAATAGAAGAAAGCAAGGCATAATATAGTAGAATTAATATAAAATATAACCGAAATTTATTTACACAAAAATAATAATAATAAAAATAATAAGCAAATAATATTAGTAACATTAAGTAATACATAAGAATAATCAGCATACTACTAAGATATTGGAATAAATACCTAGATTATACTAAATAGAAATAGACTAGAAATGTATCGTAATAAACTTATAAATAGAAACGAGCGACTAAAAATAGTAGAAGAGAAAATATAAAAACAAAGAAAAAATAAATTTCTATGCAAGAAAAAATTAAAACGTCATTGTAAACGAACTAGTAAAATTAAAGAAAAAAGGCCTTAAAAGTAGATATACTTAAATAAATAAATATAAGAATAAATAGGAATAGATAAGACTATACGATTAAGGAAACTACATACTATATTTGCTAGGAAAGCAAAATAAAAACGAGAATTAACCGGTACCCACCAAGATAGTTCTTAGGGATAAAGTAAAACTCTTTAATAGATAGAACAGGTGAGAACCTAGCAAAAATGCTACAAACACAGAAAGCATGGTAGTTTATTAACAAGGGTAAAAGTACAAATTATATATTCCTATAAGAAAGATATTATATATGTATACTCTCATAAAACCAAAATGTAGAACCAAAATCAGAACGACCCCACAACTCAGGAAAACTCGGCCCAATAGGAAAAAGGAGTTCGACGAGTTACAACAGGTGAATATGAAAGAACCTGGGTGCATACCAGTAATGTCCCAGATCATAGTGAAAATTCCGTTATAGTTACAGGAAGAAATGCTCAATCTGTCAAGAGAGACGACGGCATCTTCCTAGACTCTGGAGCTACTTCCGAATAACTCAAAAGCAGTTACCTCAGGAATTCTAAACACGCTCAATTCACAAGTCCCCGAGTCGAATTGGTGTGCAGCACCCACAGCTGGTTAAGCTCGGAATTAGTTGGTTCCGCTCTCGGGCCTAAGTAAAAAAAAAAAGACAAAAGATAACGGAAACAAATATACAAAATACAACAGGTAGTTAATTATATTCTTTTTATTTAATCCAAAAAATACAAAAAGGTAATAGGCAAAACTGATATTACAATAGAGTTACAAAGAAAAATTTTAGGCAAAGTAAAAAAAACACACACACAATCTTAAAACTAGAAGAAGAACGGGAGAATCTTGTTTAAGATTCCGGTACATCCGCAAAATCTAGAGCACAAATCAGAAAGAAAAGTTAAAAATAATTTTTTTTAATCAAACTTGGGCACAAATTACCTGATTGCGGGTAAAAGAAGGGCTTACTCTTAGCCGGGCTCCTCTCCTGGGAGATCCCAGTCCTCCTGAGCGGGATCAGACGACACGTCCCAGTCCTCATGGGCATGACCAATCGCCCATTCAGGAAGATCCCAGTTCTCTTCGCTCGAAATTAAGCTCGGCGGAGGATTGCTGGCCCAGGCGGTCACATCATGCACCAGGTAGTTAGGGTGCATCTTACAATTCGAGCAGGCACACCATCCTACCTCCCCACATAGCACCAAAGTCGCCCCTAGAAAAGAATATTTAAAAATTATGGGAAATATTAATTATTCACTTCTAAAAACTCACCCATAACCACACAGGATCTGCCACCATGGGCCACAGGCATAGCTCCACCCGATGAAAAATATCCGCCTCGGCCGGAGTACCCCAGATGCATACATATGGACGCCCGTCCCTACGCAGCAGCAGCCTGATGAGCCCACGCCACCGAGGGGCCACACTTTGGACGAATATACCCAGCACCCTCATACAATTGGGCATGGCGCTGGTATACGGCGTACGTGGAGAGACAACTTCGCAGAATTCCATTTTAACAAGACTGTGAAGATAACCACAAAAATTACGCCATATAAAGGGCAAAACCCCTAACGTGTGCAAACAATTTTTTATCTAAAACGCAGTTAGAATGCATCGGGTACTTATCTTGGTTAAATACCAAACCCACAAAATTTATACGGCACGAATTGCAATTTCTGCATTATGTATGTAGGCAGCTACAAAAACACAAACCTCACAATTTTTTTTCTCTCTCTTCAAGGTACAAGATACATTTCAATGTATCATACCGACGTACTCCATGATAATTTTTGTTATTTTATTGAGCAGATATCAAATTCATTTTAATGCGATTCAATACCCCATACAAAATATACACCCACGCAGTCTCTTTGAGAATTATTCCGCTTCAAAGAATAATTCTCTTTTTCGCGGGGGGAAAGAATGTTGTATATAAAAACCTAGGTTACTGTTTATATATGTACATATATGTATAAATGTGTAGATATATACAAAACCTAACATATAAAGTTTTTCAAAAAAAATTAATAAGCCCTATATATCTGAAAAACTCAAAAGGGTTTATTTAAAAAAGAAAAAAAAGAAAAGAAAATCATAAATTATAAAATCTCAATAAACTAATCATGCACAAAACATGAGCTTATCACCCAAAAGGGTGAAGATAATTGCATCAGCAATTTTCGTCACATTCTACACAACTTATAACATTTTTCCCATAAAACGACTTGGGAAAAACAAAAGTGTCAGCTTTCAACCAAGTCGTTTTAACAGAAACAATTACCACGACAATTTTTGCCTTCAGCAAAATTAAAAAATAAATCAAAAGGCAAATCGTACCTTCAGTACGATTTGCCGCGAAAAATACAATATATATATACATACATATATGCATATTACGACAAAAGCTCCCACGATAAGAAATGCGCGCCGCATAAATGCATTGTATGCATATGCTCGTCGCGATTTCAAACGACGGGACGGTGGCTGATGTTTTTAAAATGTGTAAGATTGTATTTTTTAAGCCATCGTCCAACGCGAATAATTCTGGACAGAATTGATCGTAAAATTTTCTCAGGGTAAGAAAATGCAATTAAGCATTTTTCTACCCTGAACAACGGCTCTTGACGTCTATGAGTTTCATCGAGAGTTGAATTGAGTTTGCAGAAGGAAGTTGAGTTGGTTTTTTAAGCAAGTCGAGAGAGAAATTAAGGAAATTGAAAATTTCACCGCGTTAAAAAGTTGTTTGTAAGAAAAATCTAAGAAGCTGTAATTTCACAGCGTTTAACAGTTATTTGTAAGAAAAATCTAAGAAGTTGTGTCGTGGCCCAATATTCAATTCGGTGTGGGTGTGACATCATGACTTTAGCTAGCAGCAGGTGTACGACTAATTAAGCAGTTTGCAGTATCTAAGCATTTTACTTCGCACAGTTAAATGCTTGGCGATTGCGAATTCTTTATTAAAACACTGTCGCATCCACTGCTGTTTTAATTAAGTATTAAGCCAGGGTTAAGTAATTCACTTCGCATAGTGAAATGCTCAGCTGGGCTTACTGTTTGTTTACTAAGAGTATTGGGGTCTCCAGCTGACGGCAGTGACTGATGTAATGCTTTGCGATTAATTGCAAGGTATTGCAGTGGTCACTAGGTCAGAGTCGTTTCCGCCTGTAATGATTTTAACAGGTGACCCGACTTTGCGAGTGGAGCAGGTTTCTCAGTTGTGTTTTAGCGATTACGAGTTATAAGTTGTTAGTGATGAAGCTCGAATTGTATTCTGATTAGTCTCGTTGAATAAAGTTTTATATGTGAATACGCGAGTTTTTATTTTATTTGGAGCGTTTAAAAGTTATTTGTAAGAAAAATCTAAGAAGTTGTAATTTCACCGCGTTTAAGAGTTGTTTGTAAGAAAAATTTAAGAAGTAGTAATTTCACCGCGTTCACAGAGTTGTTTTTAAGAAAAATCTAAGAAGTGTAATTTCGCCGCGTTTAGAAATTGTTTTTAAGAAATATCTTAGTAGTAATTTCACCACGTAAACAGTTATTTCTAAGGAAAACCTAAGTTTTGTGTAAAACAGTTAAGAGTGGTGATTAACAATCACGAATAAATCCAACAAAAAAAAGGGATAAAAGGTGTTTCTATTTCCATCATACTTGGATAACATTGAATTGGCGGTGATCATTAACACTAATTATATACACAATAAAACACTCTTTATTACAGTCGGGACCCGCAATAAAGTGTTTTGTGTTAGTAATTTATTCTTATTGCAGTCGATATCCACAATAAGATTCTTTAGTTTAATTGCTATCCAAAATAAATCCTTAATCCAGTCGGTACCCAGACTAAAATCTTTATTGTAGCAGTCAATTAAATAAAGTAGTTATATGTTAATAAAATGTAAAACATTGGGAGAAAACACTAGGAAAATAACACTATGAAAAATAAGTCGCCCAGTTAATCTCTGCACTGCCAAATCACAAAAGAGATCGAGTCAAGTCAAGTCAAGTCAAGTGTTCTTCACACGCGATTAACGAAATAAAACGAATTATGGCGAATTTATTACCGAACCGATATCCCGGGATATTTGAAAATGTTTACGTACAGGCTTTAATTTTGGCCTAGAATTCACTTTTGTCTTTGATTCACTTTGCACTTTAATTGTTCGAATTTATATTAACTTAATGTTACACGATGTCGAAATTATTACAGCTTGTTGCGCGACGACAAACTGTGTTCTTGGCTGTTATTTGATAATTTTGGGATTTAGACGAATAGGGAAGTTGGATGGTAGTGGGAAGTTGTGGAATGTTAGAGATTTCTCTAACTTGTTGTAAGTTGGAGACCGGCGTTTCTTCCAGCATGGTGAGAAATATCCCGAAAGTCCAGAATGGTCCAGCGTTGATAAATCCCACGATGATCGAGATGCCTGGATGTTGTCCTATCCACGATGGTGGCTTCCTGCACTAGTGAAGAAATTAAATCTTTCGCCCAGGTAATAAATGTTTCTCGTTTCCGAGTTGATTAGGTGGAGAGGTGATAAGTAGTGGTGATTTTCAACTTGAAGTTGCGTTGAAAGCTGGTTAATGAGGGGGTTAGGATGTTGAGAGATCTTCTCAAGTTGTTTGACCGCGAGAGAAAGGAGGTAGTCCTCGATTGGAGTGATGTTTGCACTGTCATACAAAAAGGTGTTGGGAAAGTAGTGTCCGTCAGGTTTTCTATACACTCCTGTACAGGCCCTTAGGATCTTTCTTTCGAGGGCGCTAATTTGCTTCATATAGGATGGTGAAATGGTGTGCCAGATGGGGAAGCAATAGCATATGATTGGGCGGATGAGCTGTTTATATATAAGCAGCTTGTATCTTTCGGGAGACCGTTTCTCCTTCTGATAATAGGGTTGAGTAGGGAGTAAGCGTAGTTTGCTTTCCTCATGGTTAGCTTGGCGTGGTTGTTGAATTTCAACAGATTATTGAAAGAGACACCAAGATATTTGGTGTTCTTTGAAGGCTGGAGCTTTTCGTTGTTGACTTCAATTTCTATGTTGTTGGCTCGTGTGGCGAGATTGGGTCTTCCCCTTGTGGAAGGGTTTCGGATGCAAATCATTTCAGATTTATTAAGATTGATTTTGATGCCCCATTTTCTGTAGTATTCGTCAAGTTTGAGGACATGACGCTCCACTTTCGTAGCAGCGAAATTGGATGACATGGAGTGGGCGTACGTAAGGGAGTCATCAGCATAAAGTAGTGTGGTGGAATTTGAGTCGTTGATAGGCTGGTCATAGGTGAAAAGATTGAAGAGAGTTGGTCCGAGGACCGAACCTTGGGGGACACCAGCACTGACTGATATTTCCTGAGATTTGACATTCTCAATTTCTATGAAGAAATTCCGAGATGACAGAAAGCTATGTATAACCCGGGTGAGATAAGGCGGGAATTCGAGGTTTATAATTTTGAATATTAGCCCGTTTGTCCAGACTGAGTCAAACGCTTTCTCTACATCAAGGAAGCAGCCTACTGTCTGCTCCCTTTTGTTGAGGGCGTTTGTAGAATCAGAGAGGAATTTGAGCAAAGCGTGAAAAGTGGAGTGCTGGGGCTTGAAGCCGAATTGGGTATCTTGCCTGATATTTAGGTCGAGGCAGGTATTTTCTATGTGTTGGCGGACTATTTTCTCGAAAAGTTTGCCCAGGTTGGACAGAAGAGAGATAGGGCGGAACTCATTAAGGTTTTTCGAGTTTCCTTTTTTGGGAATTGGAACTATGCGTGCGGTTTTCCAGACATCAGGAAAGTAAGAATTATTGAGACAATTATTGAAGATAATTGTCAGAAATTCTATGGCGACAGGTGGGAGGTTTTTGATAACTTTGTTTGAAATGTTATCAGGGCCGGCGGACTTTTTACTTCTGATAGTCCTGATTAGAGCGAAAACGTGAGCAGGATTTGAAAAGATGCTTAAATCATCCGGATTTAAGGACGTGTTTGTGGAATTAAAGATTGTGGCGGAGGATCCCACTGCCTGTGCAGTGAAGTCATCAACGGTCGAGTCAACATTGGTCCTAAAATTTGCATCGCTTAGAGAAGACTTTCAAAGACAACTCTTCTCTAAGCGATGCAAATTAAAAAAAAAAAAGAGATCGAGTCAAGCCCAACTGCTGTTTATATAGCCAGAGTTTGCACACGGCACCAAAGAACGGTAGTCAAAGGCGCATGGCAACAATATTGGCATAGCAGCTGCATTTTGAAATGCAACCGTATATATAAAAAAAAAGAAAAAAAAAACTGTTTGTAAATTAATTCTATTCAATCTGGAATTTGTTGCCTACTCAAACAATTGTTTTTTTTATATGTTTATATGTTCATGTCGACTTACCAAGTGCAGATGCGCAGTGTACTCCCGTCTATCGTTGTTTCTAGCTGGCTCACTTTTCTGCAGCGTTGATAATTTAAATTTCTGATGGATTTTCTGGTTAGGCTAACTAAAATATCATCATGTGAGACTGTTGTGTAGTGCCCGTGTGCAGTTAGCTGGTTTGTTTTACAGTGAAATTGTTATAATTTCTACGTGATACTCAATTTTTTGATTTAGTTTTTCAGTATATACGTGTTAGTATATACAAGTTTGCTGATTGAAATGATATCAGAATTCTTATGAATTCTGAACATACTGCCCCCCGTTAAAAGGATGGAATTCCTTTCAAATATAAGACATGTTGTTACATACAGCACTTACTAAAAGAAATTACGTACAGCCCTTACTAAAAGAAATTACGTACAGCCCTTACTAAAAGAAATTACGTACATACATACGTACACTGCATATCAGGCATACGTTTATCCAAATTACGTACATACTTAAATTGCCTATCATATCTACTTTAATTCTTGTCAAAAGAAAATATGTACATGCATTGCATATGACGCTACAATTCTTGCCAAAAGAAAATATGTACATACCTACATTGCATAGCAAGAGAATCAAATCCGGAGGTAAAACAAATGTATGTATGTTGGCGACCAAATTGATGGTTCACGATGAATGACGTGAAGTAGTAATGACCAGCTGCAAGCATTTAGCAAACTTTATATTTATGTATGTACGTATAGAAACAAAGTACAAACGTTTAACGAAAATAATATTTACGGGTAATAATGGCCAGCTGTAGATATTGAGCAACGTGCAATTTATACATATATGTATGTATACGGCGAGCGCTGTGAGGAAATAAATTAAGAGTTTTAGCTTTACTTCCGTAGCAGTTAAGTTTAAATATTAGTATAAATATTATAACGTTTTTAATTAAAACATCAGTTGCAATAGTAACTCACAGATAACTCATCAAGTTGTTTTCACTAGGAGCAAAGCTGTTCAGCTACTCCACTACACCACACTAGGACCAAAGCTACATAGCTACTCCACTACACCTCACTTGGAGCAAAGCTACATTAGCTACTCCACTACACTAAACATAGGAGCAAAGCTACATTAGCTACTCCACTACATCACACTAGGAGCAAAGCTACATTAGCTACTCCGATCCATCAACGTACCTACAACCAACGTACCGTTTTAAAGAAGATCGAGTAGGATATTTCTAATAGTCAGTTCAACAAATAAGGTGCTTGTATGAGAGTACTTGGCTATAGTTTGATAGCATGTACTTCATAAACTCAAACCAAGTTTCCTCGCAAAGAAACAGTAACAATTTGGCGCAGCCGGTAGGATCAAGGAAGTTAGTTCAACTTACAAATACTTGAAAAGCCTTGATCCTCGAACCTACGAGTGCATACAAAGATCTAACTGTTGAATCTGACCTCAGAAATACCACGATAGGGCGCTTCTAACCCAGCCAACACACGGAAGAAGCCCCAAATTGCAGTACGACTTCGCTGGACAAAATAATCAAAAATATATATATATATATTCGGCTAATCCAAGCTGACGTTACAATAGAGAAAATAAAAATAAAAAATTTTAAGTAAGTTTCCATAAAATTTTTTTAAAAAGAGGCAAACAATTATTAACGAAATCTCTTTAAACAGTGTTAAAGATATATCATACTATATCTAAGGCATTTAAAAAAAAAAAGAGAAATTCGTTGATTTTTCTCGCCTTCTTTTCATGCCAAGCTAAGTAGCTTTTATTAACTATAAGTGATAAAACAGGGCAGATCTCACACATTAATGCAAATTCCTTTGTTTAAAAAAAACAAAAATCAAAAGTAGCTAAACTACTTATTCCCTTTTCTTCCCTACTTCTCTCTCTCACACTTATTCGTGGAAACTCGAAGTTTTGGCTTTCATGCACAGAGCTGATCGAAGCTCTCCTAGCTCAAATTTTGAGGCAGAAATAAGTGACTTGTCTTTTGACAACACAAGTCTTCCAGACAGCCCAACAGTAGAGCGAAATTCACCCCAAAGCAGACCATCCATAAATTGGTATCGCGAGCATCGCTCAGGTAAACGCTTCAGAGGGCACAGTCTTATTAATTTTCTCGCAAGAAATCATAGTTTAGGCGCCCTAGTATCCAAGCAGTCGTTAGCCACACCAACTTCGAGTATAAACACTCAAAATACTTCCAGCACAAACACCACAATAAGACAGATAAAATGTCGGTAAACTATGAAAAAGTACTGACGGCACAAATGGTGCCTTTGTTCTCTGGGGAAATTAGCGCGCAAATTCTTACAGACTTTTATAGGCTGTTGTAAGCAAGTGCAACAGTGTCTAGGGGAAGAGGAAAGGAAAGCCTTCATGCAGATTTTCCCCACCGGATTGAGAGGAAACGCATATCAATTAATAGCGTCCAGCTCTCTCACAAAATTTGAAGAGGTCGAACAACTGCTTTACCGAACTATTTACCTCGTGAAACATACCATGAACTAATAAACAAGTTAATTACTTGCCGGCAATATCCTCCAGAATCATTTAGTTCATTTACAAATAGATTAAAAAGTCTTTTAATTCAATGCAACTAGGCAGCACAAATTAAATACGGAAATGAAAATTTTAAAGTAGTAAAGCAGCAAATAGAAGATTTTGCTATGGCTTCCATAAAGAGTGGTACAACTAATTCCCATCTAAGCGCCTATTTACTCACATTGAATGAAAATTCTTTGGAAACTCTCATCCAAAAGGCACTAGATATGGAAAGGTTGTAGCAAGGACTCTTTTTCATTCCACAACAAACAAACTATATCCCTCACCCAACAAACTCTTTCCAAGTGGACCCTTTTCTAAGACATAATATCCCAAATTTCTCTAATACCTATGGTTATCCCATACCTGAGAGTGTAAATTTGTCTTCCTACGCTTACACAAAGGAATTCGGAAGACATAACATAAAAACTGAAATTGGTATACCTCCAATAGCGGAACCACCAAAGGAAACTTCAGTATCCTTTAGTACCGACAGAAACTCAGAAAATTATTGGCGCTCTCCTCAAACAAACATAACAAGGAAATCGTTAGGAAGTTCACCTCCAAACAGGAAATCTTTTTACGAGCAGGCAGAAAAAAATACGATAAACACAAATTGCTGTTAAACAATATCACCTGCAGCTCCTGCAATTATAAAGGGCACACGTATGACGAGTGCCTAAGGCGTAAGAATACTCCTTATTGTACTAACTGTAGAGGGCCATGATGCCCAATATTGTAAACAGAACATTAAGGCACCACCCGAACATGCAAGTTCTAAAAACAATACTCGGTGGGGTTCTACAGATAGGGAACAAAAATTTAACCACATACATAATATGTGCGACTTCTGTGGGAGCAGAAGTCATACGGTGTCCACATGTCAGCAGAAACAACGATGGGAAGCCACACATTCGGGAAACGGCATAATGTCGACCGAAAAATCCCCGGCTCGACATTGAATAAAACTGCGCAAACTATTTCAGGGTCCTCTCAAGCAAAAAGACAATCAAATAGAGAAAATGTACCAGTAGTAGACTTACCACTGGACATAGGCAAAAACACAGCCGTTCGGCTGATAGTAGACACTGGAGCTGAAGTAAGCATCATAAAAAAGGAAGCACTAGATAACCCAGAACATATAGAACGAGGCCAAAAGGTGACTTTGAAAACTCCATTATATACCAAGTGATCAATTGGAGGAGCAATTTAAATCACGGGCACCAGATAGCAAAAATGTCCTACCTCCAATGGAAGAAACTCTGAACACCTCAAAAGAAGATGAAAGTAGGCAATATGAAGTAGTAAGCGATCCAATAGAATCCCCCTCGATCTCAAATGGTACTGAGCATACCGTTACAAATAGACCAAGAAGTGATCTGTTTGTCTCAGGTGATCCAAGAACGAGTATTTGTCGCAAATTGCCCAGTTAGTCCTCATAAAAGGTTCATACCGTTATCCGTTCTAAATGTAAACACGGAACCAGTATTCCTAAGGAACTTAACGCTTACTCTGGTTCCAAGTAATTGCTATAACGTACAGTATCTCCATGTACCTTTGGACGACGTAAATACCCAAAGTACTCATAAAACGACACTTTAAAATTTAATTCCAATTCATATTCGTGCACAAAACAAAAACACACAATGTCAAAAACGACAAATTAAAATTTAGCTCCAATCCATATTCAAGAAACGTAAACCATATTAAAAGCTATAACCCAGACAGACTTGTGGCTTTACGTAAAGAATTACTGTTGGATGAAAATTTAAGTCACGAAGAAGAAAAATCAATTCTTGAGTTATGCTATAAGTATAACGATCTTTTTTATTTAAAGGGAGATAAAGTCACGTGCACTAGTACCATAAAGCATACCATCCCCATATTACACAATCAACCACCCATAAATCAAAAGATGATAGACTTCCAGAAACACACCGGGCAGTCATAAATAAGCAAATTAAGGAAATGTTGGACAACGACATAATCCAATTAAGTAAAAGCCCTGGAATTCTCCATTGCTGGTAGTCCCCAAGAAAGCTGGGCCTGACGGCAATAAACGTTGGCGAGTAGTAGTAGATTTCCGTAAAGTTAACGAGAAATCTATAGAGGATGCCTTTCCATTACCCAAGATAGAGGATATATTGTATCAGTTGGGGCATTCGCGGTATTCTGCTACACTTGACCTTGCAAGCGGATATCACCAAGTACTGGTTGACCCAAGGGATAGACCCAAAACTGCGTTTAGTACCGCTTACGGGCATTATGAATTTAAGAGAATGCCATTTGGCCTGAAAGGCGCAACTGCGACTTTTCAGCGCCTGATGAATTATATTCTAACGGGTCTCCAAGGATCAGAATGCTTTGTCTATCTCGATGATATTGTAATATATGGAAAAAATTTACAAGATCATAACGAGAAACTGGCTAAAGTATTCGACAGACTTCGAGCCCATAATCTTAAATTACAACCCGAAAAGTGTCAGTTCCTTCGCAGAGAAGTAATATACCTCGGACACAAATGCTCAAACGAAGGGGAACTTCCAGATCCCAGGAAGGCAAGCTGTTTCCAAAATTTTCCTCCACCACGAACTATCAGACAAACTCAATCGTTTCTTGGATTGGCAAACTACTAACGCAAGTTCATCCCTAATTTCTCAAAGATAGTGAGGCCACTAACAAATCTATTACGGAAAGACGTCAAATTTAATTGGACACAAAAGTGCCAAGACTCTTTCAAAGAGATTAAAAATTCCCTTATAAATCCACCTCTACTCAAATATCCAGATTTTTCCCAACCTTTTAATCTAACAACCGATGCTAGTAATGAGGCATTGGGAGCGGTTTTATCACAAGGGGCAATAGGTAAAGACAGGCCAATAGCGTATGCAAGTAGAAGTTTAAATAAGGTGGAACAAAGATACTCCACAATAGAAAAAGAGTTGCTCGCTATTGTGCGGGCCGCCTGAAACTACAGGTGTTATCTACAAGGTAGCGCTTTTACGGTTTACACCGACCACAAACCCCTGAAAGGCGTATTCAATGTAAAAGATCCAACTTCAAGACTAGACAGGTTTCACCATAAACTCTCCGAGTTTGACTATAAAATTGAATACAAGCCTGGGAAATTTAACACCAATGCAGACGCGCTTAGTAGAATACCTGCCCAAATAAACCCCAATTGGATCATTGTCGAAGCTCAGGTACATCACCGAGCCGATTCCGACATAGACGAAAATGAGTTTAGATCTCCGCCACCTTCAAAATTTAAACAAGCACATTGTCATGTAGTGACAAGAGCTCAAGCAAGGGAGATAGAAATGGAAGGCATAGTTCAGAAAACTCCCCATAAAATTCAAAAGAATTCTCAGAACTTCATAAAAGACTCAGTTGAAATTGGCTCAACTCAGAACTGCCAATTTGAAAACGTTGCATCTGAACACAGCAAATTTCCTACAAAAAATAATCTAATAGATTCCCAGGTTAAATTGCCGGAAACTATCACGGACCCGGAGGAAATCCGAATAATTTTAAAGGACTACCACGATTCTGCATTTGGTAGTCACCAAGGGGTAGTCAAAACCTCTAAAAGAATAAAAAGGAAGTATAAGTGGAAAAACATGTTCAG
Organism: Dioctria linearis; assembly: GCA_963930735.1. NCBI lineage: Eukaryota > Metazoa > Arthropoda > Insecta > Diptera > Asilidae > Dioctria > Dioctria linearis. The sequence continues at coordinate 99,015,567 of OZ005741.1, forward strand.
CTCGGTTAGAAAGTATGTCCGCAAATGTACTAAATGCCAGAAAATGAAGGCTAGCCCAGAGTATCGTATGTCAATGGTCATAACGGATACTGCCCTAATGCCATTCGAAAAAGTATATCTGGACATCGTAGGTCCTCTTGAGGAAACGCACTCAGGAAACAAATATATTTTGAATTTTCAAGACAAGCTCACGAAATTCGTAGATTGTAACGCCATGCCGAATGGCGAAGCAGAAACGGTAGCAGGAATATTTTTCGACGAGATAATTACTCGTTACCGCATTCCTAAAAAGGTAGTAACTGATCAAGGCTCCAACTTCTTAAGCGATCTCTTCAAACGAGTTTGTGAACTCCTCAAAATTAAAAAACTGCAGACCTCCGCTTATCATCCACAATCCAACGGTACACTTGAACGAACCCACAGACCACTAGTAGAGTATTTAAGAGATATTGTATCCGAAAATCCAAAGGCTTGGGATCGATTCTTGAGAACTGCGGCTTTTGTCTATAATAATAGTCCACACGAAGGCACTAAGCTCACTCCAATGGACTGTCTGTTTGGATTTACAGCGGATGTACCTTCAAATCTAAGAAGAGAGCCAGAGCCAATGTACAATCACGAAAGTTACTACCATATTCTTAAGTACAAATTACAGAAAACCTACGCTATCGCCCGAAAAAAATTACTTAACGCTAAGGAAAAGTCAAAACTACACTACGATAAACACTCAAGACCAGTAACTTTCCAATCAGGTGATAAAGTATTATTGAAGAATCAAGCTAAGAAACACAAGCTTTCCCAGATATGGCTAGGTCCATATCTCGTGGTAAAAGCTTTCACTCCTGTTAATACTATTATTCAAATCGGCAGACGAACAGTAACAGTACATAACAACAGGTTAAAACCATTCCACGAATAATAGTTAACCTTTTTAAAAAAAGAGAAGAGAATACATTCCACCTCAACATGCCAAATCAAAGATAAAATCTTTTTTGTTTTGATTAAAGAAAGGCAATAATTAGTTAATTACTTTTATTTTTATTGCCAAATTTAACAAGAAACCAAGTAAGAATTTTTTTTGTAACCCTTTCATTTTCTTTCAAAAAAACACAAACCCTTCCAAATATGGCTGGGACCATATCAGGTGTTTAAAGTTCGCAATTCAGTTATTTCTGAAATCCAATAGTAATCCAATAATAGATTAAAAACCTTCTATGAATAAAAGTCTGGAAACAACAGACATGGCACGACTATTACGACAGCATTACCCTCTGAAAAATGCTACTAACATCCAACACAAACGGTTAAGATCACCTTTCCTCTTTAAATGATTCCACTGAAACAAAAAAAAAGTGCAGAGTAAAACCCCTAACCAATGCACCAGAAGCGGTTTCTCAGACCATTCATTCAGAATCAAAAGATTCAAGTAAACCACAAACTATCCCACCCCCACAGGCAAATAAGAGGCGACATTTATCAATATCTCCACCACCACCACTCCCACCATCTATAACCCATCCCAATTCATGTACACGCCACCGCAGTTTGCAAGTAGTTTAGTTACTTATCAAATCCAAGGTAACCAAACTTAGTAAAAAGATGTCTTCTTTAAGATATAAATATTAACAGAGAAACAAAAAAAAACGAAGAGAGAGAAATATGTATATACGCATATATAGATTAGGGTAAGCAAATAAAATTGTAAACATCACTCACTACTTTCCCCTTCTGATGTTTTCCTCTCTTTTCTACTTCGAGAAAACCTTCTGCAGATTTTTTTCGAACAACAGTTGAAATAAAAGAATGTTCAATGGCGAGAGCATTGCAAAAGAACGTCTTACAAACATGCACTTTGTTCGAATCGATATGGAAAAAGAAGTGGTTATTAGAAGAACGTCTGCTGTTTTCTTTACGCATTGAATATTTCGGTTTTACTGTGCTCATACTTCCAGATACAAAATCACGTTGCCTTTGCAAATTACATAAATTCCAAGAAATTTTGAAAATCTTCTGCTGTTGATCGAACGATATTTTTTCCGCGCACTTGATTTTGCATGTATGGCTGTGACTTGTTTTCACAGATCGATTGGGTATAGTTTTTCCAGTCATTGTTTTGTATCTTTTCCCTGTGTTGCGCAATTCCTTTTTGATATTTTTTTTCCATTGTTTAGGATTTCTTAATCTCTTCTTAGGAATTTATTCCTGCACACGAAAATCACTTTCAGAACTCGATGGGCTTGAATTCATTTCTGCACTCTGACCTGATGTTTAAAAGATAAGTTTTAAAAATATAATTTATGATTATATAAATAGAACATTACCTTCATCGCTATCTGAAAGTACATTCAGCGTGGACGTGCTTGCTTACTCACTGAACACCACAAAACTACTAAAGCAATATATTAAAGGGCTTATGCAAAGCCGCTAGAAAAGTTAACGACTGAGCTAACAATTTAAAACACAGAAGAACAAAAATGCTTGTTTTCAAGAAAGAAGTTCTGCCTGCTTTGTTTTAAATTCAGTAGTGGAACATTTCGGAATAGTCCATTAATGAAATGGGTTTTTATTCGAAACAACTTCAGTTCTGTACTGGAATAGGACTTGTATCCTGTTTTGATTAGCAAGTCAGCATTTGTAAAATATAGATTCGAATAGTGATTATTGTACTCAACTTATTGCAATACTTAACTCCAAAACGAAGTTTTCGGACGTGTTCCAGTATCGAAATAGACGATCGATATGTACACACACATATCTTATTGCAAATGCGTAAAAAATTAAAATGGTAATGAAAACATATGTATACACACATATACATATATTACAAGAAATGCATTAAAAAATTAAAATTATAAGGAAAACATATGTACACACACATATCTTATTGTAAATGCATAAAAAATTAAAATGGTAATGAAAACATATGTACACACACATATATTACAAGAAATGCATCAAAAATTAAAATTATAATGTAAACATACATACAGATATATGCGTCAACAAATTAAAATTGTAATGAGAACATATGTATACACATATTAATATAAAAGCATAAAGAATTAAATTTGTAAATACAAAAAAAAAAAATTGTTGTATGTACATATTGTATGATATTGTAAAGCCATAAAAGTTTAAATTGTAAATTGATATATACAGATATATTAATGCAAAAAAAAACATATTTATACCTGCCTAAGAGAAAAAATTTCATTTAACTGTAGCTACTTAATCTCAAACAAATAGAAATTATAAAAGTAGACTGGAAACAATTCACGATATTGTACACATAGATAAGTTAGCTTCATCAATCTAACTAAATAATCGTCTCAGCGCTCGGCATTATGTATATAGATAAGCATATGTAACATTTTGTTATTTTTTTTATTATTAGCTATCAAAGCCATATACAATGTTCGAATGCGTTATTCCTCTTCTAAGAATAACACAGTTTTTTTAAAAAGAGGGAGGTTTGTTACATACAGCCCTTACTAAAAGAAATTACGTACAGCCCTTACTAAAAGAAATTACGTACATACATACGTACATTGCATATCAGGCATACGTTTATCCAAATTACGTACATACTTAAATTGCCTATCATATCTACTTTAATTCTTGTCAAAAGAAAATATGTACATGCATTGCATATGACGCTACAATTCTTGCCAAAAGAAAATATGTACATACATATGTATGTACATACCTACATTGCATAGCAAGAGAAACAAATCATTGCATGCATGTACATACCTGCGGTACATTATACCATTATACCTAAAAGGCGCGTACATACATATTATTACTGACCTACAGCAATTATTTCCGCATATAAAACAAGTGGAAAAAGAAAGTGAGGTAATACCCCGGCACGCAAGAAATCCCACATTGTAATATGACACCCTTGCGCCGGAGGTAAAACAAATGTATGTATGTAGGCGACCAAATTGATGGTTCACGATGAATGACGTGAAGTAGTAATGACCAGCTGGAAGCATTTAGCAAAATTTATATTTATGTATGTACGTACAGAAACAAAGTACAAACGTTTAACGAAAATAATATTTACGGATGATAATGGCCAGCTGTAGATATTGAGCAACGTGCAATTTATACATATATGTATACGGCGAGCGCTGTGAGGAAATAAATTAAGAGTTTTAGCTTTACTTCCGTAGCCGTTAAGGTTAAATTTTAGTATAAATATTATAACGTTTTTAATTAAAAAGATCAATTGCAATAGTAACTCACAGATAACACATCAAGTTGTTTTCACTAGGAGCAAAGCTGTTCAGCTACTCCACTACACCACACTAGGACCAAAGCTACATAGCTACTCCACTACACCTCACTCGGAGCAAAGCTACATTAGCTACTCCACTACACTAAACATAGGAGCAAATCTACATTAGCTACTCCACTACACCACACTAGGAGCAAAGCTACATTAGCTACTCCGATCCATCAACGTACCTACAACCAACGACCCGTTTTAAAGAAGATCGAGTAGGATATTTCTAATAGTCAGTTCAACAAGAAAGGTGCTTGTATGAGAGTACTTGGCTATAGTTTGATAGCAAGTACTTCATAAACTCAAACCAAGTTTCCTCGTAAAGAAACAGTAACAATGTGTGATCTATTGACAACTCCGGTGATGCATCAAAATGTATCCTTAATCAATGAATATTTTTAGAAGATTTTGAAACCTAAGAATAGTTTGTATTAGTTTAACATCTCCTGTTGTTGGCGGATTTTCTTCGAGGAGCCCTAGCTGTAACCACGCAGAATGCAAATCGAGAAGGTTCAATAAAGTACAGGGAACTGAGCCCGGGTTATAACAACGCCGAATATAAGTAGACAAAAATTCAGTGGAGTAAATAATGACAGCAGAGACCTTGTTTGATAAGAAAAAAAAATGTTGTTGTTGTTTTTTGTTGTTTATTTTAATACTTTTTTAAGGAGACGAACATTGTACCGGGTTCCGGTAAACCTCTGCTTCGTTTTTTTTTGATTTTTGCAGGGCTTTCAAGGAAATTACAATTTCCTCCGCGGCTCCCGTGGTGCGTCCAAGTAAATGTCGCCGTCACCTTTGGTCTCTGTAGTTTCGGCAGGTTTCAATACAATATCTTCCAGGTTTTTAATTTTGGAGACTAAATCTGGTTCGGTTGCGTGCTGTGCTACTTCTCCTTGGTGGGATGATTCTGGCACTTCTTCTGCTGGTCGTTGGTCATCTGGAGATTGCGGTGGTGAATCATCCAACTCAATCACTTCTGAGTCCTCCAGTTGCAGATAGCGGAGTCGTCTGCTAATTTTCTTGATATGAGATGTCTCCTTCAGTTTGCTGAATTGTTTCTCCAGCTGCCAAATTTTCTTAACATCCTGCCCAATACTCCTACCAGGAGTTGGAGGCAATTTAACTACGCTGCTCTTATTGTCGCTTTTCGGTGATTCCATGTTACCGCTTGCAAATTAAATTCAACTTTGACTTGAATCACAAAGTGTGGTCGACATTTAACTAACGGGTCATTTAGATTGAAACAAATTTTTTATCGGCGAAAATTTGTTATCAGTTTTAGCAATTTATCATGATATGACAATGAACCGTTGTATGGTTGTGTTAGAAATGTGAATTTCGGTTGTGTAGTCGCTTGAACGTTCGTGTTTTTTTGTTAGATGCGCATGCATGTGCAGTTATTATAACTGCAGTTGTCGATTGTGATACCGAGGTGTGTGAGATTTATTGAAATTTCTTCTTGAATTTGAGAAGTTGATTATTTTAGTTAAAAGAGAAGGAGAAAAAATTATATCTGCAAATGTAATGAATGTAAAATAGCTTTTGAAATTTAATAAATGCATGATGTTGGGATAAAATTATGGGCAATAATTTTAGGTCGAGAATGGATATTGTATTCATAAAAAGAGAAAAAACAGAAACTAAAGAGGCAAATTTTTGGAATATCATTTAGTGTAAAGGAAGAATTGCCAATTTTGTAATCGGTCTTTTCAGCACTCCGTTTTGCGTTTTAACGTTTACAACTCTGACCATCTTATCCTGCCCCGGATGAAGTTGGATAATTCGCCCTAATATCCAAGGACAAGTTGGTGAATTAGATTCCTTGATGACCACTAAGTCTCCTATTTTAGGATTGGAGATTGGGCTTTTCCATTTTGGTCTGTTCTGCAAGAAATTTAAGTAATCATTGGACCATTTGCTCCAAAACTGTTGTTGTAGGAATTGTAAATGATTCCATCTTGTGATTGATGAATTATTAGTCTCAATTGTTGGTTCCGGTGGAGTTATTAATGAACTGCCAATTAAAAAATGCCCAGGAGTTAACATAGTTAAATCATCTGGATCATCTGAGATAGGGCATAATGGCCTGGAGTTCAGGCAGGCTTCGATTTAGATTTTACTCCCGCTTCACATAACCCGCCAAAATGTGGTGCTGAAGGCGGATGAAAGTCCCAACGAATTCCATCTTGTGCTACCTTTCTTGCCATTTCTGAACTAGCTTGTTTTATGGCATTCTTGAAATCCTTTTGCAGAGCTTTGTCCGCCCCAACGAAGTTAGTCCCGCAATCGGAATATATATCCGTGCAAAGTCCTCGTCGACTGGAAAAGCGTCGAAGTGCTGCGATAAAGGCTGCTACGGTCAGATCGGATACAGGCTCTATGTGTATGGCTTTGGTGGCCATGCAAACAAAAATACATATGTAGCCCTTGTAGAACCGATTTCCTCTGTGTTTGGACATTTTCAGAGTGATGGCACCAGTGTAATCCACACCGATTTGTTGAAAGAGTCTTGAGATATTTACTCTTGAAGCGGATAGGTTCCCCATGCTTTGATTTTTATTGAAAGCGGATTGTTTAAAACAGGTAACACATTTATGCAAAATATGCTTGATAGTTTTTTGACCTCCAGAATTCGTTTCTTAATGTTGAAAGAACCAATTGCAAACCTTCATGTAAAGCTTTCATGTGAACATAATTGATTATTACTATTGTCAAGTTGCTTTCTTTCGGCAATATTATTGGATGTTTTTGATTGAAGGGAATATTAGCGTTGTGTAGTCGGCCACCCACACGCAATAATTCCTGATCATCTAAAAATGGATTCAAAGACAAAATTTTACTTTTAGCATGAAGTAGAATGCCTGCTTTTAATTGTTTAATTTCACTCTCGAAGGCAATCCTTTGAACTATCTTAATGAGCAGGTGTTTCGCTTGAGTTAATTCAGCAGACTTAAGTAGCATTGCACTATTAGTTTCTCAATATTGTGGGCCAGTTGCTTTTGTAGCTCTAGTAAGTCTTCTGGAGACATGACTGCTGCTCGATGTGCTGAATTTAGTGATATCTGAGCCTTGCTGGTTGAAGTTAAGTGATCGCTCGAAAAACAGCCTGAAACTGTTTGGAGTATAATGCAAGTACTCAAACTTAATTTGAGCCTTACTGGTTTTAGTGCTATTCTGATGAATTGATCGCTGGCTGAGTGTAGCTTGCTCAAAGTATTCTTTGAGACGCTATGTAGCAGTATACTAATGTTGCTTAATGGCTCGAAGGACCATGTGTAGGAGAATTCAATGGTTCTTGAATTCCTCCAACATATGTAGAGGTCGAAAACTACTGGTAAATTAAATTTGTCGCGTTCGATTTTAACTCTGAAATTTATTTGACTAGTACACTCAACTTATATACAAAAAATTATGAGTTTCACATTTAGAACAGAAATATTAAAGAATGCATTACATAATTATATTGGAACACAAAAGTGACATGAAAAAAAATTACACAACAAAATATTAAGAAATAGTAGAAAGTAATGCATATGCGTATTATATTGCATCACACTAAATTCATCGCCCATGTTATACATATGTAGGTTAACACAGAATGCACGCGGAAATGTAAACAAAGTGCAATTGATTATTACGATTGCGTGTGAAGCTCGAATTGCTGACATTCTTATTGGGTCATAGGTAGATGAATTTAGCGTGATTTCCTTTACACATTGAACTAGAATTGAAAAGTTATTGTTCAACACTGAACAGGTATTGTAGCTTCAGTTCGTTGCTGTTGTGCGAAAGGTCTAGTGTACCAATCAAGGTGTCAAAGGCTTGAACTGACTCTCCGGCTATCGTTGATATTCGACGAAAAGTATTATTTTCTAAAATTTGGTTTTTCTTGTGTTCTTTTGTGCATTTTATTAGACTAATATCTGGACCTGCATCTATGAGGAAGGTAATATATTGTTTATCCGTAGGCTTAAACGGTATGGTGATAGTTTTTTTCACTTTGATTCATGCAAAGCGAGACTTTAACGATTATTGGTACATTTTGTTTTAAGATCTGTAGACATCGGCCGAATGAGTTATTCGAGACGGAGTGCCGATTTCCTCCTCGCGAACAAAGACGTTTCCCGTGTGTGTACCTTATGGTACATCGATTACATATAATAATTTCGCTTTTGCTTACACAGAATGATTCTTGGATCTAGTGGGTGCATAATGTATTATATTCAAACTGCTTTGAGGAGGATGCCTCTCTAGTGGCCTTGTATGTGCTTGAGAGAAATTTTCATACGTTGGCGAAAGGTTTCGATTCCTTTACCTGAAATACTGATCGTTTCGGTTACGTACATTAGTTATACATTCTCGATCTGCAATATTCAATCGAGTGGTTTGGATTGTTACAGTATGTACAGGTAAGATATTGTACTTCCTTTTTGATACGTCTGGGAGTAAAATGGTGTAAGCTTTTGTTGTTAAAACAAGTTTCTCGTGTGTGTCCTTCCTTGCGACACAACTGACAGAAAAGAGCTTTTCTTGGTGAGTGCTTACTCATATGCGTATGTATCGGAGTGCTTTGTTCCAGCCCTGAAGCTTGCTCGACGGCGTATGTTATGGAGTTTTTGAGAATCTTTTCTCCAGGGATGTAAAGGACTCAAATTTTGACTCAACTCATCGCTCAACTCAAGCAGTGAGTCCGCTCAACAGTTGAGCATTGGTACAGCGCTCGAAATTTGAGCGGACTCAATCGTAAGCGGACTCAGGCTTGAGCGGACTCACTGCTTGAATGGACTTGAGCAGACTCAAGACTTGAGCGGACTCACTGCCTGAGCGGACTCATCATTTGAGTTGAGCGGACTCAAATCATATTTTAAATAACATAAAGAGAATCTGATTTAATTAAAATTGAAATTGAAATTTCAATCAAATAAGATCAGCTTATAAAAAAGTCATTCATTATATTATATTTTATTAATTTAGCTTTTGCTAATTTTCTTAGCCAACATTTCGCTTTCTCTCCAAACAGACTCGAACAGACTTACTACGGCTACTTTCTTCGCGTTAAGATATTGACGAGATATTTAGTGTAACTCGGGCAGACCTAACTTCAGTCCTTCCAAGTTAACTATGAAAGAAATTTTGTTACAGGGATAGTTTTAACACGCTTCCGAAATTCGCAAGGCTTTATGCCAATGCACTATATGATTTAGGCTTGGTTAACATTTGAACAAAACTTTTCACAATCATGCGAACAAATTAATTGGATTACACTTCATGTAGACTTTGAAAGTTAAAGAATTATGAGTGGGTTAGTAATTAAGGTGAGAAACTTCCTGTTCAGGTAAAGGTCGCCCCACAAATCTAATCGAGTCCAAAATCAATTCAAATATATGAACATTGTAAAAACTCCACTTTTATTAATATTAATCACTGATAGATCGATGATGCTAAGCAATAAGATTCGATTTCGATCTTGAGAATATTAAACATGGAGGCCATTCGATTTTTAACAAAAACATTAACAGAGAAAACAAAAAGGTATGGAAGTTTTAAAACATTATTCAACTAGGGAAGTATATCTTCTATCTTTTTCCACTCTTTATTTACGCTAATTAGTCAAAATAATTTAAGAGAAAGCACCACTGGCGATTAATATAACAGTTTTAATAGCCTTTTGTTTAACCTGCTACACCTCCTTTCACACATCGAATTTTCTTATTAGATTTGAATGATAATAATTAATCAAACAGAACGCGAGATGAAGGAACGTAATCAACATTTGGCCTAAATTTTACACGAATACACAAAATTTTCTTTTCTTGTTTTCTTGAGCACTTTGTTTTTTTTTTTTTTTTTTTTTTGTAAATCTTAATAGTAAAATATATGTGAAAATGTAATAAAAGATTTATATATATATTGCTATGTATATAGATTATACAAAATATTTATTTTAATTTCAACCTCCAGAAAACGAAACTTCTTACTTGGCTCGGTTACATATATGTATATATTTTTGCTTGCCTGATAATTTCCTCCTTTTGTCCCCTTCTTTCTTCCTCTTTATCACTGCTAATTGGAATTGGAACATCCGTGGCTTCGTGAATTGATTTTCTCTCCAGCTGATATGATCGTTTCGTGCTATTACGGAACTAAACTTCCTTCAGTATTCAACCTGGATGCTAAGCTTCCTTCAGTATTGAACGTGGATACTAAGCTTCCTTCAGTATTGATTAAAGTATCTCTTTGTTCGTCACCTATGCGATACAAAATAAAATTTTCAAGAATATAATAATAATAGTCACGCGATTCCAGGGACGCGTTCCGATGATTAATCTGACATGACAAAAGTATTTCTTCGTTTACTGTGGTTAAAGTACCGAAAAAGTGCCTAATACTGGTATAGTTTATCATGAATATTCAGTGCAAATGATTATTTTTACCCGAATGCGAACGCAGAGGGTATAATGTGTTTGGTCGTTATGCATGTAAGTATGTATGTGAATTTCTTTATTCCCGCATAAAATCTAAACGGCTGATGGATTTTGATGATTCTTTTCTTGTAGTATTTTTTAATTTTAATTAAGATTTTCAGTTTAATTTTTGCAAAAATAACAAATTGATATGATTTTTAAAAAAACACCGATTGGGATGGGATAAAAAATATATTTAAAAAAATTACAGGCTTCATAGAGATGTACGTCTATTTAATTTCCAGCATAGTAATCATCATCATCGCTGTCGTCATCTTCATCATGTCCTGGATCTTGGAGTAGCCTCAATACATCAGAAGATATACTTTTGCCCTTCTTTTGACGGTTAACTCGAAGACTGCTTACAAACGGGTCCGAAGAAATTAATAACATGTGCATCAAGTCCGTCATTGTATCCGCTCTAGAAAATTTACGGGTATGATATTCTCAAAGACTTCTATAGTCCTTATTTCTAGCCTCTTGAGCTTCTTCGGACATCATTCCAATAGGAAGTATGGCTTCTTTTATCAATTGTGTACCATGGATAAGTATCTTTTGCCCACTTTGTGGCATATAATACCATTTATATTCTTGGACATATAATTCTGCTGTTTCAAAACAGTATTTTTCTAATTCTTCTGTGTTTATGCTATACCCACTGGCGATTGTTTTAAGGATGGTTCCGAATCGAAGAATGAGCTCCTCATCTACACCAGTAATATCCGACGCCAAGGCTGGATTTTCAAAAAACCTTCGTGCGGTATTACCGTTGTAATATTTGTATTTTGTATTAACGATCGCTATGTATTATTTTACTCATCAATTTCGGTCTTCGTGGTAACGATTTTTATTTTTTCTCAATTGTATGTTCAAGCTCAAGTCTAGGCTTAATTTGCCGCTTTATAGTCTTTAAGCTTTAAAGGTAAGCAAGGCAAGGCTATATGCAGCTTTATTGCCTTTGCTTAGGTCGGTTGATCAGGCTGAAGATTGCCGCTTTATGATCAATATACTTATAAGCCGAATTGTGAGAAATGAATATACTCCAATGCAGTGATAATCAAGTCTGAGTTCTTTATTCTTTTCTTCGTCTTTTATATAATTGGTTTACATAGGTTCTTATGGAAAATCATTCCATAAGCAAGAAATGGCAATTTCAGAAATGAATTGTCCAATAAGCAAATTCATTGCGTTCTTACTTATTGAATGACCTTTTACAATAATAATTCACATCAATTGTTACGACACAAATTTTTGTCACCTACTTGACTTACTTGTAAATGGTATCAAATTGCTGATTCTTAAGATTGTAATTTCTTTTGCTAAATTGGAAGTAAATTGTATTTCTGTTAATTTTTGTTTTGCAATATGAGATATACTTGTTTACTAGCATGATATGGCGCTTGCACAATAATGTATGTGCGTACAAAGATGTGCTCATATCATGCCATTAAGCATTGTGCATTATTATTATTCATGCTATGTATGTACGTTTGTATATACGTGCATATAATGTTACAAGGTGATTAATTATCTTTTATTAGCGAGATGCGCTTTTCTTTTTGCATGATTATTTTTAGATATTATTATTACATGTATTACATGTGTATACTACACCGTCATTGGTCGTACCAAAGCCCGGTTTTGGTATGTCAACCAAAAGACCCATTTCGTTGCGGAGGCGATCTTGTATTAATTGTTTTCGGTCTTCAACCTGAGCTTTGTTCTCCTTTCGTATTTGCCACGATTTTATATCAAGCCTGTATGAAATGTGCAAGATGCATTCGAAAAATTTTATCTATTCGTGAAGGCTTGATAGGCCCAGGGTCAGCGCTCTTTCATTTGGATTTTTTTTTCGTATGAGGCGGAGGTTGTCCATTTGAGAAGGGGTTACCCCACACACATGCCAATTGTGAGTAGCTTGATTCGAGAGTACACTACAAATCTTTCCGTCAATCATAGTGAGAACAAGTTCCTGTTTTACAAGAATGTCAACTGTTGGAGATAGTACCGCTATTTGTGATTTAATATTATCGATTTCTTTTTTTGTTAACTGTGGGCTCTCTTTCTGTAGAATTATTTTGATGGGTCGACAATATTTTGTCTATGAAGGCAAGGGGTTTTGCCAAATAATGATTTTCTTTTCTTGACTTCTGCTACTACCAATAGCAGAATAGGTAGTCATCTGTAGCGGTACTATTGATACAATGAATGTGTACGAATCATCCACATCCTCTTTCGTGGCCGAAAATAGCTGCTTATATTGGCTTTGCCTAGAGGATCCATCACAGCCCCACTTAAAGACCACATTTAATGTTGGAAGTGTGTCTATACACACACACACTTGCTATAACACCTCCAACTGTACTGACACTAAGCGTTGTATAGTATGATCAAGCAGTGACTGTAATTCTACCTGTCCAGAGTAGTCAGTGATCTTAATTTTATCTGGATAGCATTGCTTTTTTGCTTCAAGAAGCATGTGATAATTTGGAAAAATATCAGCATTGTGAGCTTTGCTTATTTGACGCATAAAGATCTACTGGTCTTTTGTGAGTTTTTATCCACAAAAAAAGCTAACGCCCTTTCACATGTCACCTTTATGGGCATTTTGTCACTTGGTCACTGGTACGCTTTTTTTATTTTCGTAGCTCTTTTTGGAGAAAAACTTGATACTTGTTTAACTATTTGTGCTGCATCACGTCTACCTGTAGATCGTAGACTCATTTCAGCTGCAAGAACAATCTCACCAGCAGTATTTCTTTCCAACAAAGGTTTCAATTTCCTTTTTGTGATCTATCACTACTCTCTTCGAACAACTTTCGGGGTTCGACCGATGTTTTTTCTTTCTTGAGCGCTGCCTGCTTCTACAAAAGTAATTTTAACATTTAACCAATTACTATTTTTATCCAAGAATCGTTTCAATATGTAGTGAGAATTAGTCCACCGTTCTTTAAGTTTTTTACAAAACTCAGCACTTTTTTTTGTACTTGTTCGCGAATATGTCCATCAGAATCTTCGAAACCACATTTAGTTATTATATAATCACACACACAGGCTAATTTTTTTTAAATGTTCGGTTCATTTCGCCAAACATCAAACGGCTCTCTTCGTAAAATTCCGTCCTCCATCACTAAAAAACATAATAAAAAAAAAAGTTGGTTGAAGTTGGTCATAAAACAATTATAATTACATACCCAAATGACTAACTTAAATGCTGAATATAATTTCACAACAGACTTCGACGGCCTTTGCTATTGCAAGCCTGCTTTTTCAATGAATAATAGAAAAATTTGATGAAATTTGGTTCTAAAAATACGTCAACCAAAGCAGAAAATAGCAATACATAAAAATTTTGAAATATATTGAAAATGAAGCCAAATAGCTGTAGTTTTATTCGCCAATGACTTTATTCGATCTAAAAATAAATTACGTGTACACAATCCGTAGCTCCGATGGTAAATGTCAACCGATGCTAGAGGTAAAAATATGGTCGCACTAAACAAGCGATATCTACCTGCTCTTGCGCAGAGCCTTTTATTTTATTTCTAAAACTGATTGTGACCGCCAGGTACGCAATCACTTAGGATGATATTAAGATAGCACTTATGTTGTTTGAAGTCCAAAAATTTAGACCTTTTGTCAAGTCAGATTTTTAATAGGAACGTCTGTGGGACGGTAAGATTTCTCGTGTAGTTTGGACCGTATTTTCGAGTCCCACCACTGCCACCAGTTTTGTTATGCCCTCCCGCCGGGCTTTCCTTGTAGGTGAAGAGCGGCCAGGTGGAGAATAGGACCGGGATAGTAATAATTTAGCAAACACACTATTTCTTTTTTGATTTATTGAAACATAATTAAGCTTTAATATTATCCGAACAAAAGATATATATATATATATATACGGTATAATTTATATATTAATTTTTATTTTTAGCAGACAAATCCCTCGATGCGTCTTTCTCGACCGAGTGTATATCCCAAACTTGAATTCTTTTCCTTTAATTCAGACTATGAAGACTTTCGATTTCCTCTTGCAGTGTTAGCATCTTGATAAACTTTTCATTTGGTCACGTAGGCGATTGCAATATTTGAAGAAATTTGATATGCCACTTTTGTGACAGAAAATATGTGTGCACTTGACTTTAAATTACGTTTGTGCTGCACTTAGGAGCTCTTAATACAATTTATGAATTTATAAGGTGATATTTGAAAGAGCAAAGGAAATGAGAAGTGCTTAAATAAACAAAGTGTTATGGAACATATGGTGGTTATGATGGTATGTATATTATAACAACTGTCTTGTTAACCTTTCAAATTCTTTTATTGACAACCCGTCTTAATCTTATGTTACAATTAACTTAATTACGAACAAATTCAGTAGTTTCGTTCACGCACAAGCAATAACTAAATTAGTTTCCACTGGGGGTATCACAAAAATTGTAATCCAGATAGTTTAAATTAATATTTGATCCACTGTTTGTTTATTAGAAAAAACTCGATCAATTGTTCCAAATGAAACGGTTTGATAACTGCTTGTTATTAAAAACTCGAAAAACTAGGTACTCTAAATGAGAATTCCGCACAACGGTTTCAATAATCTTAAAATGAAAGATCTGAGCAATTATCTTAAGTCGAGGTTCGATAATTGCTTTTTATCAAAAATCCGTATTAATTATTTCGAATGAATACTCCGACCAACGATTTCCGAGGCGACTATTCCAAGTTTCTAAAAGTGACTGTCTTCATAATTCTTTTGATTTCTTTCAATCGAAATCCACTTGTTCATAATCAAGACATTCAGTGTTGCAAAATACTTAATTGCATTTTTTCCCTGAGAAAATTTTATCATGGCATGTTTAATCGTGCCCGCAAGAATTTCGCGCCGGACGACGATTTGAAGAGGTGTAACGCGATATTTTCGTAAACATCGGGCCACCATTTCGTCGTTTTATTACGGTGCCATTTAATTACTTTGTTGCACTTACATTGTCTGTATACGCTCTTGAGTTTAGGTTTTTCACTGACGAATCTTACTGAGGGTAGGAATCGTTGTTCAATTTGGCTTGTTAGTCGACTTTTCATGTGGGCTAGGCGAAAGAATTGCTGATGAACTTTTTCGCCTGTGAAAAGATAAGTTGGCACGTTATTAAGAATGTGAGCCCTTTTTATGGTTCTGATTTTTCTAAATAAAATTTCTTTTACGAATTTTTTGTTTTATAGGTTTTCGTTTCAGAGGATTACAGGAATCCGGTGTTGTGTATACAACATCGATAATTATTTTGGTAGTTGGTGTACTGGGTCTGATATCTATTATTTGAGATATCACAATAGCATTATTCTGGTAATTACGATAGTATTGGTTTCGGTAATTATTTTCTGTTTTATTATTATACTTAGCTGTAATTACGACGATTATTGTTAGGGGTTTGTTTCTTAAAATTGTTTTGATTATGTTCAGTAAAATCGCCTTCTTTACTGTTGGTTGGTTTTTTTTAATGTAAAATTATGTACAATTTATTACCTATTCATACAAAAGTTTGGCCTGAAAAATTAATTTGAAAAATTACAGTAACGTACTTAGTTTACAATATATTGTGAGAATGCAAATTTTCACATGAAAGTTGAGTAGCACAAGATAGGTGATGATACGTATGTATATGTTCGTGCAATAAAGAAAAACCTGCTGAGTCTGAGTTCGCATGGTAGAGTTTTCAGGTGAAATACGAATTCACTTAGAATGAATATGACACGATGTGGGAATTAACTTATGTGATTAGCGCTGGGATAATCACATGTCCATTTCGTTTGCTCTGCAACACAAAATCTTCATTGTTGTCCCGCTGGCTCCTTTTTGCAGGTAGGAGTAATTGAATAGCAATGTGGTGGTGTGCTCCTGGAGCAAACCCTGTGGTTCCATTTGACAAAAATAGCTACAACCGATGGCAAGAGCTGGTAGAAGCATTTAGCTAATGGTGTAATGAAGTATGTCGTGATGCGATACTTCCTGGGGCAATGCTTCAGACTGCTTGAGGTGTTTGACCTTGTTGGTCAACGCATCTATTTCACGAGCGCTGGATTTTAGATGACGCTCTGAAGAGATGTATGGGTGCCCTCTTTTTGCTGAATGTAGGTTTTCAACCAAGGATAGACTCAAACTTATGCGTGGAATAAATGCTGATATAGTCTTGGTCTGATAACGCCCGTGACCAGTAATCTTCATAGAAGTCTGTTTGATTGAGCAATCTGGGCGAAGCCTTAGAATTCCATTTTTCTTGAGAGTCTTAAGCGTTACTGCTGTGCCACATACAGTGTTGAAGGTGGTTTCGCTAATTTTCGGAATTATTAATTTGTATTTATATAAAGCTTCAAATATAACTAAACACTAAAACTAAAACACATCGAAATTATTTTTTATTTGTTTAAAAAAAATTCCAACACTGAGCACAACTTGTCGGTGGATTGACAACCTCCTCATGACGCTTTTGTTGCGCCAACATCAAATCTTCATGGTGCTTTTGTTGCCCTTCAAAAAGATCCTCCAACCTATCCGGCTTCCTTTTCCTACGTACATACAGCTGTACCGGATGGCCTGGCTGATCTCTGGATGCTGCATCTGGATTTAATTCTTAATTCTCATTTTCAATATCTGGTATCGTAGGCCCTGGCATTTCGTTCGCCTTAGACACAGGCCGAACTTCGGGACGGTACCCTAACGCTGAATCCATAGCATCGAAGTATGGTCATGATTGGTATCCACGGCCAGAACTTTTATTATTGTCAATAATTCTTTTGTAGGTTCACTTTAGGCTTTTCCATTTTGCCGCATATTCTTCTGTGGAATGCTTAAAGCCGAACCCATCAAGAACTTTTTTAAGTTTTTTCCAAGCTGATTTGGTATTCCGTACACCAGTATTGAACAAATTCTTATGGTCATGCCAGCACTCTATTAATTGCGGCACTTAATTACTATTCCATTCTCCTACATATTACCAAACTGTTAAATTTTCTTTCCTTAAAATATAATTCACAACTACTTACGGCTATTTCCGGTACTGGTTTCTCCATGTTAGGGCTGCGTGTGCTGCTCTGATCCTTCAAGTAAATTGTTGTTTTGCAGCTCTTCAAAAAAATCGGAGGTTACAAATATCGTGTCCTCCGAAAAACACGGATGGCTGGAGAAATCTCGTCCTACTATCCTTTTGTGGCATTTTTCACATATGGTTGTTAGGAGATCCTGTATATAAACGCAACACTTATTATCTGTACATAGTATTTTACAGGCTTACCAAATGATCTCGAAAAATAGTGCACTCTATTTAAGAATTACAAAGCTGAGTCAGCGATATGCGTTTTCCCTTCTGTATAGAATTATTTTAACATGACAACATGATATCAAATCTTTAAAAAGTGTGTACAACTTTTCGAATACAATATACTTACAGTTACATCCTCAATGTTATTGTTGTTATACGCCGCCGTCTCTCGTGCTTTCCTTGGTGGAGAAGAAGAGGAAGCGGGAGCTGGAAAGAGTTTATTAATTTTATTATAATTGAAACACCTCACATTTGGTTTCTTTTTATTTATTTGTTCGATCGTTAATTAAACTATATTTAACACCACTGATTCAATTTAACACCACTGATTCAATTAATTAAAGTCGCGAGCAATGCGACCGCGAACCGACCACTGTGAAATATCTAATCCAACTCAGCTCTTCCTTGGCGACGTGACTTCGTGGTACCCTTGCGACGCCAGCGTAATCAGCAGAAAAATGTATATACGCATTACATCTAGCGTAAACTGATATCGCGCCCATGTGAAGAGCGGTCAGACAATTTGGGGAAATTTATGATGACGTTTGCAAGAACGTCGAAGTGGATTTTGCTGATTGCTCCTGTCGCTGGAGTTTTGTATACTTAAGAGCATGGAAATTTATGATTTCGTTTGCTCGAATTTCTATAATTTACGATTTCGTTTGCTTGAACGAAATATGAACTTTTTCAAGTGCACCATGTGCACTGAAATAATTTAATAATTTGGGTGCCACGAGGATGATGATGCACTATGATGGCACTGTGGTATTCGTGTCATCATAACATCCCATCCTGCTTGGAAAAAGAAAATTCGTGATGCCAAAAGAAGAGCGAATTTTCGATTCTATGTGTCGGTTCACGTTTACAAGAAATGCTCACATTTTTTTCATAATTATGATTACAGATTACATGTGTATTTTATACAAAAATCTCTTATATAAAAAAAATTCTCCTTTTTTTTGTGACATTTATGACTAAAGAAGTGTATTTTTTGTTTTTTTTTCTTTTTCTTTTATTTAATAATACAAAATATTTAAAAGTATTTATTATGAAAGTAGTAATTTAGTAGTATAAATCTCTTATTCAAATATATCTTCTCCTTTATTTTTTTTTTGAGTAACATTCTAAACTTATGGATAGATGATGTTTAACATTAGAAGTCTTAAGACTTTTTTAGAAATTATTCAGAATTGTAACATCGTTTATATTTTAAGCATGTTTGTTTTTATTTGTTTTTTTTTTGTGTTTTGATAAAAGTAATATAAAAGTAATAAAAATAATGATATTGGCATGTCTTTTATTTTATTGCTAGTGCGATTGATTTAGGTTCCACCTTTTCACTTTTGCTAGTATTTAAGTCATTTTCAGTTTGACTTTCAATATTCATAGTTCCCTTTTTTTGTATGCTAATTGTTCTACGATTTTTGTAAAATTTAAACGCAATGACTAATAACATTACGAAAATAATTATGTACGTCGCAGAATAATGATGAACATTGTGCGAGTCTATTTGTGCCATTTCTTTAAATTCTTGTTCTTCCTGAAGTTTTATCTTCCTTGATAAGCTCGTCAAATCGGACTGAGGAGAGTACTTTATAAATCCCACCTTATTATAGGTAGTACTATTGTTATTAGTTTTTGGAAGTGCGGTTTTACTTGTGAAATCGTTAATAATTGTCGTTAGGTTTAATGAGGGTATGTAGTAGTTTTTTATTTCAGTAACCTTGGTATCGTAACCTAGTATTGTTAGATCGGCTGTGCGTAGGTGGCAATTACCTGATATTTCAATTATACCTACACCTGCTATAGTCTGCGGGTATATATTGTCATGGCATATGTAATCAGCCGTGAGAGTTTGGAGCGTCGAAAAGAGCCATTTATTGGTCTGAGACAGTTGTATCCAAATTGTATTATGGTTAAACTGCTTTAGGTTGCATGTGGGCAAAATTGTATTTTCTCTTCGCAAAAGATTTATTTCGCAGAGCTCTGTATTGGTATTTATTACGATTATCGGGTGGTTTATGCGACACATAAACAAGCTGTGGTCCTCCGTGACACAGTTAGCAAATTTCCTGTAATAGTGTTGTTTATCATAATCTATTACAATATATTCCATACTAGGTTGTATAAAGACGATGTGTTCTTTTTGTGGGGTTGGTAGGAGGATAACTTTAAACAGTTGGTAGCTTTCCCTCTTGGGTAAGGGTATACGGAGTTCGTATATTACCTTAGAGTTAAGAACGGATGTACTTACATGGCTTATTTGATAAAGCGAAAGCAGGTTGTTATCCTTCATGTTTGAGGGAAGTTTAATATCGCTTGGGATCTTTTTGCGGATCGTAACCAATTCGTCCAGTTGGTCTGGAGTAATGATCGCGGGGTGAAATTTGCCGTGGCGTACATCTGTCACTAACTCCACAATTGCATTGGCAACATTTTGATAACGCATTATCATGAGTGTTATCAGAGCGATGAGGGACTCAAATTCAGAAATTACTTTCTGATGGTAACTTCCATTAGTTAGATTACTCACCAAATCTTTAACATAGGAAAGCTTAAAATCGAGTGCATCCATCTGTTTATTAAAATCAGTTTGTGATTTATTTAGAATATTTGCAGTTGTCTCAATTATGACCGTTTGATTTTTTATCAAGTTTAATAAGTGGTTTTGGTTATATCGCACTTTCTCGATCTGATCGTCATAGTACTTAGCGTCTTCTGCGTTCAAAGTTCCAAAAAGAGTTTTGCTAATCATTCTAACAGCATCAAATAGCGCTCGCTTGGTACGTGAGCCATGAGATAAAAACTCTAATTTTTCCTTTACATCATGCATGATATAGTTAATTTACATTATTGTACTGTTACATAATATGGAGAAGTTGGGGCTATTGTTCAAAAGCTCACACAAGTGGTTTGTGGATTTCACATGTTCAGATACCTTTTCAGCTGTGTCCTCCAAATTTTTTAGATCGTAAAATACGATTACCTTCCATTCACCGGAGTACAATTCCGCTTTTCCAAGTTCTTCAAAATATATGCCTGGGTTGTACTTTATAGTTGTGACGTTGAGGCCTATTCCTCAAGTGGACGTCGTGATAAGGATCATGCATTTCAGGAGGATTCCGAGGGTATTCATAGTCTGGAAAGGTAGGATGTTAGTTTAGAGATACTAGGGGGAGGTACACTTTGTTACACAAAACCTTATGATTAATAAAAAAATAGGTCAAACTGGGAGATCCGGATAGTTTAGTTGGTCCACATATAAAGGAATGGATTCCTAAACTTTTCCGACGAGGAGGTGGAGAGAAATGTGGTATGCCGCTGAAGAAAGAAGGGCTGCATAGATCATCTATTCTATATATATTCTGTCAGCGAAGCTTTTCAAATCGTTATTATTGATAGTTTTGCACATCGCCCTTATTTTTACTACAGATCTGTCGTTTGATAGTACTTTCAAGATTTCATAAGGTCCTTCCCATAAAGATGCGAATTTGTCTTTTCGCGTATGGTTCCTAATAAGTACTTTATCTCCAATATTGAAGAATTTTGGACAAGTGTTTTTGTCGTAATAGGCTTTGGAACGTCGCTTACTTTGATTGATAGTTTGTCGAGCCATTTCATATCCATGTTGCATTCGCCCCTTAAGTTCCTTCGCATAATCATCGTAATTATATGATAATTGTGGTTTATGTGCGAAAGAGGGTAGGAATGTTGGGGGAAACCCGTATAACAATTCATAGGGTGAATAGTTGGTACTCGAATGCGGTGTCGTATTATACACGAAGATCACATAGGGTGTCCAACTATCCCAAGAAAGAGAGTCTTTGCTCAAATAATGACGAAGATACTCCGCAAGCGTTCGATGGGTTCTTTCTAGCGCACCGTTAGTTTGCGGATGATATGGTGAGGTGTTCACCTTTTTTGCTTTCATTAATTTGCATTTGTCTTTAAATAAATTACTTAAGAAGTTTGTGCCCCGATCTGTAAGGATGGATTCGGGGACACCGTGGCGACAAACGATGCTCTCCACGAAAGCTTTTGCAACCGTAGATGCTTCCGCATTTGGTAGGGGTAATGCTTCAGAAAATTTCGTCAGATCGTCCTGAAATGTTAGTAGGTACTTGTTTCCCTCATAACTAACAGGTAGGGGACCAACTATGTCCAATGCTATTCGTTCAAAAGGCCTTAAACTAGTTCCGGTAATATTCATTGGAGTTGGAGGATTCCTTTGAAGCTTGTTTTTTTGGCAAGATTCGCACTTACTTATGAAGGCCTTCACGTCTTTCAATATGGTAGGCCAATAATATTTTAGCTTTAGTCTTTTAACCGTTCGCGAAATCCCTTGATGTCCTCCGAACGGAGATACGTGATAATCTGTGATATTTTTTCTATAACTGTAGGCTCTTTTAGATATATCCTCGAGTCTGTGAATAGTTTGATTTCGCCAGATATTTTTAGTTTTACATTGAGGTAAGACTTTATTTCATTTAGTGTAGGAACGTCGAATGTTGGAATCGATAGGCCAATGGAGTTTATGCGGGTTTCATCGCAATATCTTGAAATTGTTTCTATGGCATTATGAAGCTCTGTTCGGTCAGTTTCTGTCCTCAATGGCAGCAAGTTCTTGATTACTACAAAATTGGTATTTGTATCTTTATAAAAAAAAATGGTTAAGTTCGCCAATTTTTATTGACGCAGTAGATTCAACTAATTTTCTTAGCTTGCGTTCCACGTGAGTATCTACCAGGCGTAAAATGAAAATCTTATGCTTCAAAGAATTATCTCGGAATATTGAATCATTGCTCTCGAATATTTTAAGTTTTGATATTTCCACGGGATTTTCTTTAGGATTTCCCACGCTAATTTCTTCGTGGTTCTTTTGGTGGGCCTCCGCTCTCTTTTTAAATTTCGTGTTAAAACTCTGATAGTTTCATTAACTATTTCCTTGCCGGGATTTTTAATACGGTTTAAAGCATCTGCGTTCACGTTGTATTTTCCGGGTTTGTAAACGATTTCATAATTATATTCCTCCAGCAAGATTTTCCATCTCATAAGACGTGAAGATGGTTCTTTAAGGTTCATCAACCACTTCAAGGGCTTGTGATCAGTTATGATGGTGAATTTCCTTCCGTAGATGTAGGGTCTGAATTGCTTAACAGCAAAGATGATTGCAAGTAACTCTTTTTCGGTTGTAGTGTACTTCGTTTCTGCTGCGTTTAGTGTACGACTGGAATAACATATAGGGCGATCTTCACCTATTATGCCTTGCGAAAGTACGACTCCGACTGCTATGTCACTTGCATCGGTAGTTACAAGGAATTCTTTCTGGAAGTCGGGATATGCAAGAATCGGGGAATTACTTAATTTTGCCTTTAGGGTCCTGAAGGATTTATCGCATAATCCATCCCACTTGAAGTTAACATTTTTCTTCAAAAGGTTTTTGAGGGGTTTTTCTGTATCTGCGAAATTGGCAATAAAACGGCGATAATACCCTGCAAATCCTAAAAAGGATTTGACGTCCTTAGGCTTTTTCGGAATAGGAAAGGTTTTAACGGCACTTACTTTACTGGGATCTGGACTTAAACCATTTTCAGAGATTGTGTCCAAGGTAGATCAGTTCTTTTCTGACAAACTTGCATTTCTCAGGTTGGAGTTTGAGATTGTGTTTCCTTAGACGATTTAGGACGCTTATTAGTTTGGAATTATCGTCATCTAAGTTGTGGCCATAAATTACAATGTCGTCCACGTATACGAATGACGTACTGAACGCTGTCTTTTCCCTATCACCTTCGTTTACCAAGATCTGATGAAATCCGTTTGCAAGATCGAGGGTGCTGAAATATTTAGATTTGCCCAGCTGGTCCAATATATCAGATATATTCGGTAGCGGATATGCATCTCCAATTGTTAATTCGTTAAGTTTCCGGAAGTCCACTACCACTCTCCATCGCTTATTACCGGTCGAATCTTCCTTCTTCGGCACGAGGAGCAGAGGCGAGTTCCATGGACTCATGCTCGGTCTAATAACGTTACTATTTAACATCCCGTTTACTTGTCTATATATGTCATCCCAATGTGCTTCAGGCAATCTATACGGTCTCGTATAAACAGGGGGTTTATTGCTATCAGTTGAGATTTTGTGCTCAACTGCATCAGTATGAGAAAGATAATCTCCTTCTAGATAAAATAGGTCACTGAAGGTGCTATATATGTCTGTAATTGTGTATTTTTCCTCCGCATTACAGTGATCTAGTTTGATAAGTGCTTCCAATTTTCGCAGCCTATTCTTCACTGGATCTTTGTCCGTATTGGGTTCGATTACATCATAATTCTCTACATAATCCCATTCTAAGTCGAATTCTTTAGGATTCAAGACTACTGTTGACGAAAGGGCAAGCTTCATCAGCCTATACACACAAATAATATTCGGGTATTTATTCATGAGCAAATATAACACTACCGCCACCACCGGGGTCATCGCTAGCGGGTTGGCATTGGACGATTTATCGTTTCGAAACAAAGCAATGCAGCTGAAATCTAAGTTTCGTTCTCTTTTCACTGTTTTGCTATGATCTTATGTTGATGTGATGCTACGTTGCTGCTGTTCTGCCGGACTGATACGAATTACGAAGCTCATCAAAAAACTATCCGTATTCTATACATATGCGCTAGCAAAATACACATAACTTTGTAAACTCTATAAAATTGTGTTAAACTAAAATTTCTGTCGCTCCCACAGCAAAATGAAACTAAAGCAAATTACAGCCAAATATGTTTTCTTTCTAATAGCTGTAAAAAAGAAATAGCATGTAGAACAAATTTATGGCAATAATAGCGTTTGAACAAAATACAAGAACTTTTATATGAAAAACTCCTGCAGTAAAGCAAGGCACGTATTCCGTGTATAATCCGGGGGCTACGGTTAAACCAAAGAACATATTGTGTGATGACGACATAACACACATTCTTGCCTTGTCTTACTGCAGTAGTTTTTTATATAAAAGAAGCTTGTATTTTGTTCAAACGCTATAATTTCCATAAATTTATTGTACATGCTATTTCTTTTTTACAACTATTAGAAAGAAAACATATTTGGCTGCAATTTGTTTTAACTTAATTTTTCTGTAGGAGCAATAATTTTAGGCTTTAGGACCTGTCGAAGCTGATATTTTAGTTCTTCCTCGATGATGAGTGTACAAAATAAACGAGAGTGAGCTCTAACTAACGCATGGCTGTAGGTTGCGCCGGCTCGTGTGTACCTTTTAATGGCTGACTTCATGGCTTTATTGTATTCCGGGGGTTTACGGTTTCGAGATTCTAGGCTTATACAATCAATGGAAGGCAATTTATCTGTAGGAATATTAATTAAGTCCTATCGAAATGAAACATAACTTTCGTTGGTTTTCTTATAAGCCAAAAATGCTGACTTTATCACACATGACTCTGAATATGAGACGTTAGAAATATAATCGAGCAAAATTTACTTGTTTCAAGAAAAATGTTCTTATTCCAAGAAAAGTTTACTCGATTCAAGAAAAATTTACTAAGCCAAGTAAATTTGGTATGAAGCTAGAAAAGGGTTATCAGTTTGACTTGAATTTATTTTATCGTTATTTTATCGTTTCGGTACTGGGTTTTATTAGAAATTTTGAATCAGAAGTCCTTCAGTAAATCTTAGATAAAACAAAGCATACGAAAGGAATAATTGAAGAAAAAGCTGTTCATTATTAGCTATAGTTTTATAAAACTGCAAAATACGATTCACTATTCTCATTTTAATCATAATAGTTTTAATTTAATTAACAAATTGCCTAGCTAAAGAATTATTTATTTACGTTTGCTTATGTTTAAAATAAGAAAAAATTTCTAAACATAAGTAAATATCCAGTTTCTCCAATTGATAACTGGAAGTTTAAATTGAGTATTAGTTTTTGGAAATAAGTAATTGTTTCCTTTAAGTCAGAAAATTCAAATTAAGAAAATTGTGGAAAAATATTTCTCTCCGTGTAGGCAATTAGGATCTTGTTTAAAGGGTAATCGTACTATGAACCTCCCTGACGAATCACGTTTAAAATGTCTTTGGAAATGAGCTTCACATTGTTGTTCTTCTTGCGTGCGCACAGACGTAATGAGTGGGCAATGTTCCAGTTCCCAAAATTTTCTTAATTGATCTGACAGGGGATCATTGGCGAAAGAGTTAATCGTAACGTTAAGCGAATGACTTGAAATTGAATTAAATTCACTCTTTCCTGATACTATCCAACCTAGAAGTGTTTTCTGTAATACTGGAAGTTCAGATTTTAAGCGAATTTGACCCACTTCTAGGAATTGGTAATGTAGTTCAGCTCCAATGAGCACATCTACGTCCTGAGGTTCATTGAACTTCGGATCTGCTAGCTGTATGTTTTTTGGAAGATTCCATGATTCACATTCAATATAGCGGCCGGGCTGCTTTGATGTTATTGTTGGAACAATCACTGCATTTATTTGAAAGGAAACATTATTTAATCTGGACTTCAATGTCAACTGAGTTTGGTGCCGGCAATATAGGCTGTCGCTGCCACCAATACCACAAACTGAGAGAGAAATTCTTTTTCTTTTTAATCCAAGCTTCTCAACCAGACGTTCCGTCACGAAGTTGAGTTGCGATGCTGAGTCCAGTATTGTCCTGCAAGTCTCCAACCTGCCGCGTACATCAAAGACATTTAGAATTGCGGTAGCGAGGAAAACATATGAAGGCCTTGGATCTTTATTGATGCTTGATGCTTTATTACTGGATTTGGAAGCACCTTGCGATAGTGAGTCATTGGTGGCTTTATGAAGATGTGTGTGATGATTTTCACGACAAGTAGAGCACCTACCAGATGATTTGCATGTTGATCGATTGTGTCCTTGACGCAGACAATTTTTGCATAAATTTCACTTAATGGCTTGCTCTAAGCGTTGGTCAGCGCTTTTATTAAGAAATGAACGACATTTGTATAAGGAGTGTCCTGAATTACACATCGGGCATTTGCTAGATGACGATATTACTAAAGAATCAAATGTTTTCTTCAGTGGTTTGGCCTGAGAGGAAACAGTTTGATAATCTGTTTTTATGTTCTTAATAGTTGTTTCGATTATTTGACATTGTTTGGCGAGATAAGCTAATAACTCTTTCAGAGTAGGTAAACGATCAATAGAGGATCCTTCTCCCAACCAAGGCGTAAAGTTGAGTCTAATTTGGATACGATTGCATGTACAACGAGATCATCCCAATGCTTTACTGGTCTCTCTAGGGATTCAAGCACACGAAGATGTACATTAGTTTTATCAATTAAATCCCGCATTTTTGATGGTTTGTTGTGCTCTAAAAGCTTAATGTCCATGAGGGATTGAATGTGTGCTTGAGAAATAAGTTTTCGGCTGTCATAGCACTCCTGAAGTATTTGGGTTGCTACAGCATAATTTGCTTCAGTTAGCTCGAGCGATTGGATTTGTTTAGCGGCTGTTCCAGTTAGCGTGGAACGTAGGTATTGAAATTTTTGAATCTTATTGAGTGTTGAGTCATTATGAACTAATGTTTTGAACGTTTCAAAATAGCTCAGCCACTCAGTGATGTCTCCGTTGAAGCTTGGCAGAGATATCTTTGGCAAACGAATATTGCTTTTTGGTGGGGGGGACTCGGAGTTGAAGATGTATCTTGCATGTTCTTCTTCTCTTGTATTAAAATTGCTAGCGACGGTTGAACGGTATAATAGGTTTCTTCATAAGAGGCACGATGGCTTGCGATAAGCTCTGTATCATCTGACTGTTCAATAGAGGTTTGTATATTTGAAAACGATTCCATTTGCTTTTCTAGGAATTGTAACCTAAGCTCCAACTGAGCTAAACTAGCAGAGGCAGCTGAGGTATTGAGGAATTCTTTGGTTCTTTCCTGCTGATCAATAAGCACAGCTCGCTGCGTTCGGGGTTTATTTAATTTTTCAGCCATGTTAAATTTATTTTAAAATGTGCGACAAAATTATCAAGTAGATTACATATAATAGAACAATGATGGCTAAAAAACACGGCTGGTCACGCAATTTTAATTTAATAGTCAAGGTACTCTGAATGTTTTTTGGTTTATATTCTGCACTGTCTTTGCTTTGTGCTTTAATCACAACACTGTATTGCGTCACGAAACACTTCAATGTTCAATTTCTTATATGCATACGAAATGGCTTAAATTTACAATGCCCCCTACCAAATTATCAGATTTTGTTATATATAATGCTTTAGAGTAGACAAAAAAAAACTATTGGCGCAGTACTCACAGATGTTACAGCTGCATGTTAGGTATATAAGTAGTTGACTTGACCTCCGTACAGCGGCACTTGTATGACACTGCGGCTTGTTTTGCTGATGAGCTTTTTGGGAATACTCAGGTCAGCTGGCGTAGTGTTGGCTAAGTAGAAGAATCACGATTTCTATGTTTCCATGAGCTTGCATGGCAGTTACTTCTTGCTGAAGGCTTTACTGGTTTGATCCCGCATAGGATGAATCTTCGACATACGTGTTTAATGCGAAGCTACAAAAAGTGTATTATAAGATCTTTTCAATAAATGTAATTATTGGAGCGATACTTGCATGTGAGAATGCGTGTTTTGTTGTTGTGCTAAAGGGCCGACGTCATCAATACTTCGCTTTCATGGAAGTGGATGCTAATAATCTTCTTGACGTACACAGTAGATGATTTCAGATATACATAGCCTCAATGCACTTCGCTTTGAACGTGGAAGTGCTGCAGAATGATCGTATGTATTCTGAATCGAGACGCTGCAGCTGATTTGTTTTTCTGTACAGAGAGCAAGTTCAGCACGTGTGCAGAGTTTTATTTAATCCAATGATGACTGGTGTTGTGGAGTTCTTCGTTGCACTTCACTATGATGAAAATGAATGAAGTCTCGGTGAAATGATGATGATTTAGTGAACACGTGGCAAATCCGGCTGGTGAAGGACCATTATGTTGACGAAAGGGCAAGCTTTTTTGCCTTACGAGAATTAGAAGACGTTCAAATTCAAGCAAATTATAATTTAATTAATTATTCCAAATACAAACGAATAATTCAATATTTAAACTAACTAAAACTAATTCTTTCTTAAAAACTACAAATTATCGCGGTGATGGTGCCAATGTGTTCACGCCAGATCGAATGATAGTCGAACAGTAGATGCCGGAAGTCTCCCAAAAAACCACGCATGTAGAGATCGTGATTATTAGTACTGCCCACATTTGGGCCACTCAGGAGGTTCAGTGGAAACATAAATGAGCAACTGCGTTCGCTCATAACTATATATACAAGGTCTGAACAACTACTTCGGTATCGTTTGAATTGAGAAACATAAGTTTTATATTTTGCTCATTGGGTTGAGCTAGGGTTTCGGCTACATATGTCCCAGGCGATATCTCCTTTTTGTGTATAACAACCTGGTTTGGATATGCAAATGGAATAGCTATTATTTTTTCGCATCTTGGAGGTAGGCGAATCAGATTCGGATTAGAGAATTTTGGGCATTTCTCGATTTTATCAGGAAGATACACCGTGTTTCCAGCCTTAATGTTTTTTATATTTGAAATAGTAGGCGTCGATTCTTGCAATTTCTCATTAGGGTACTCTTTATTTGAGTTTATGTCAATTATTATAGCATTTCTGTTGAAATTTATTACTGCGTTATATTTCCGCAGGAAATCGTTACCGATTATGCCGTCGTATTTGAGATTGATGCTCGGTTCGAGGATATAAAAGGGGTGTTTTAATCTGAAATCATAGTTCCATACGTTCTATTGGTTCACCAGATATTGTTGAAATAGAAATTGCGGCTAAAGGCGATTTGTCTTTGTGTAAAATGTTGGATTTCAACAAGCTAACATCTGCTCCGGTGTCTATCAGGAATGTGGAGTATTTTCGAACAGATGGGTTTAAAGCGATACGAATGCAGGCGTTATCGTCAGAATCTAAAAGTGAAATCATTATTCTAGTTAGGTTTTTGTCTTTTACAGTTTCATTGTCTAATGGATTTTGGCTATATGTGATATTCGGGATGGAACGCCGATGTCTTCCTTCCGGATGCTCTCGTTTCCCGACTGTGAGTTGTCGTGTCTCTTAGGTAGGCTACTGTTTTGGCCACCTTGAGCCGTGTTACGTACTCTCGTAGGTACATAGTGAAGTGTATGATTCGGATTCTTGCTATTAGAAGGTTTCGGCATACGTGAGCTTTCTTGGTGGTATTGTTCTTGATTATTGTTAGTTCGCGAAAATCGATTGTTATTATATTTCCTCAGTCTACAGTCATTGATGTGGTGATTGGCCTTACAATAGGCACATATTACGCAATTAACCTCTCGTTTTACAATACGAGGGGAAAGTTTGGAGTGTTACGATTCCTAAAGCAATTGTCCCGAGAATGCCCTTCTCGGTTATCAATATTGCAATAAACATTTCTCCTTAAGGGAGGTCTGGGAACATATGATGGGGCAGGCACATTCCGTTCCAGACGTGATGAATGTCCACAGGCGTAACTTATAGCCTTTTTCAAATCTCCTTCTCCATGGGCTTTTACCAGAATTTTTAAACCAGTGTCTCTTAATCCATCTTCAAAGGTCTGTATCGCTAATTTTTTAATTTTTTATTTTCTTTTATCAAATATTCGCGTATGTTTGAATCAGAGACCTCGGAATACGTACTCTCTAATAATTTCTCTCCCGTTTTGTTTGATTGAGATCAGATCATTTTGACCGCTTGTACGAGATTTTTCTTCCTTAAAATGAGATCTGAGATCTTGAGCCAAACTATTCCAAGTACTGTAGGACTCGTATTGTACAACTTCAAATGCTGGCCCTCTGAGTTTAGTCTTGAATATATCCAAGGAAAGCTGTTGTTGGGGCGCAGTTTGTGTAGAAGAAAAGAGCAAATTACCGCAGGCTATGAACTTGTCTAGATCCTGAGGGGATCCATCAAATTCCGGCACCAATCTATATACATCGATCAGACTAACTTCAGCCTGAACTACTCCATTATTTTGCTGAGACTGAAGATTATTGTCGTTAGTCATTTCTATTGAGGTGTTAAAGGGTAACTCTTGGAAATTTCTGAGTTTTTTTATGTTCGATATGTGCATATATTTGCCTTGAACTGTACGCGGACAAAGGAAGAAAATCCTGGAAGAACAAAAAGTCTTCGAATAATCGGCAGTTAGTGTATTTTGAAGCGCACGTAATTATTTCTCCCTTCTCTTTTTTTCACCAATGGAAAAATCAATAGAATAATTTAATTTTATTGGTACTCTTCAGACAAAATTTTCAACCTCAATTTGATTTTTATGGAGATGCAATAAAAAAAATAATTAATTTTGTTGAACTCTTCACGCAAAATTGTCACTTTCAATAAAATTTTAATAAAGTGATATGATTAATCAATCAATGGAATAATTAGTCTTGTGGAACTTTTCACGTAAAATTTTCACTTTCAATTTGATTTTTATTAAATAATGTGATTAATCAATCAATAAAATAATTTAATTTTATTGGTACTCTTCAGACAAAATTTTCATTTTCACTTTAGTTTTATAGGATAATATGATCAATCGATAAAATAATTAACCATGTGGAATTTCTTCACGTAAATAATGAAACCAATCGATAAAATTTTCACTTTCAATTTGATTTTTATAAAATAAT
Organism: Dioctria linearis; assembly: GCA_963930735.1. Classification (NCBI taxonomy): domain Eukaryota; kingdom Metazoa; phylum Arthropoda; class Insecta; order Diptera; family Asilidae; genus Dioctria; species Dioctria linearis. The sequence continues at coordinate 99,047,334 of OZ005741.1, forward strand.
GAAACCAATCGATAAAATTTTCAATTTCAATTTGATTTTTATAAAATAATGTGATTAATCAATAATATAATTAACCATGTGGAATTTCTTCACGTAAAATTTTCACTTTCAATTTGATTTTTTTTTTAAATAATGTGATTAATTAATCAATAAAATAATTTAATTTTGAGGAACTCTAAGAGAATGTATATAATACTTATAATTTAGTTAAATTCATACGACCTTGCGTCGGTTTATTCCACGAAAAATGCAGCAATATATTGCAATAAGTGATATACTGTACGCCATGTATACGCCATGTAATGCATGTGTTGTTCAGCACAAAAAATTTACTTATTTTTTGTTTCGTTGATTCTGGTGTTAAATTTGTTATAGATGAGAAATCTTAATGGTTGCGTCGGTTTGCTTAAGTTGTATTTTCCGCCTTCACAAATCTTCGCCTGACTTGGAGCCTTTTTCCAAATCTTCACCTGAGTTGAAACCTCTTTTGCCAATCTTCACTCGAGTTGGAGCCTTTTGAAAATCTTCACCGCTGCCACCAATGTTATACGCCGCCTCTCGTGCTTTCCTTGGTGGAGAAGAAGAGGAAGCGGGAGCTGAAAAGAGTTTATTAATTTTATTATAATTGAAACACCTCACTTTTGGTTTCTTTTAAGTTATTTGTTCGATCGGTAATTAAACTATATTTAACACCACTGATTCAATTTAACACCACTGATTCAATTAATTAAAGTCGCGAGCAATGCGACCGCGAACCGACCACTGTGAAATATCTAATCCAACTCAGCTCTTCCTTGGCGACGTGACTTCGTGGTACCCTTGCGACGCCAGCGTAATCAGCAGAAAAATGTATATACGCATTACATCTAGCGTAAACTGATATCGCGCCCATGTGAAGAGCGGTCAGACAATTTGGGGAAATTTATGATGACGTTTGCAAGAACGTCGAAGTGGATTTTGCTGATTGCTCCTGTCGCTGGAGTTTTGTATACTTAAGAGCATGGAAATTTATGATTTCGTTTGCTCGAATTTTATAATTTACGATTTCGTTTGCTTGGACGAAATATGAACTTTTCCAAGTGCACCATGTGCACTGAAATAATTTAATAATTTGGGTGCCACGAGGATGATGATGCACTATGATGGCACTGTGGTATTCGTGTCATCATAACATCCCATCCTGCTTGGAAAAAGAAAATTCGTGATGCCAAAAGAAGATTGAATTTTCGATTCTATGTGTCGGTTCACCTTTACAAGAAATGCTCACATTTTTTTCATAATTATGATTACAGATTACATGTGTATTTTATATAAAAATCTTTTAAATAAAAAAAATTCTCCTTTTTTTTTGTGACATTTATGACTAAAGAAATGTATTTCTCATTAAATTTTTTTTTTGTTTTTTTTTCTTTTTCTTTTATTTAATAATACAAAATATTTAAAAGTATTTATTATGAAAGTAGTAATTTAGTAGTATAAATCTCTTATTCAAATATATCTTCTCCTTTATTTTTTTTTGAGTAACATTCTAAACTTATGGATAGATGATGTTTAACATTAGAAGTCTTAAGACTTTTTTAGAAATTATTCAGAATTGTAACATCGTTTATATTTTAAGCATGTTTTTTTTTATTTGATTTTTTTTTTGTGTTTTGATAAAAGTAATATAAAAGTAATAAAAATAATGATATTGGCATGTCTTTTATTTTATGCGATTGATTTAGGTTCCACCTTTTCACTTTTGCTAGTATTTAAGTCATTTTCAGTTTGACTTTCAATATTCATAGTTCCCTTTTTTGTATGCTAATTGTTCTACGATTTTTGTAAAATTTAAACGCAATGACTAATAATATTACTAAAATAATTATGTACGTCGCAGAATAATGATGAACATTGTGCGAGTCTATTTGTGCCATTTCTTTATTTTCTTGTTCTTCCTGAAGTTTTATCTTCCTTGATAAGCTCGTCAAATCGGACTGAGGAGAGTACTTTATAAATCCCACCTTATTATAGGTAGTACTATTGTTATTAGTTTTTGGAAGTGCGGTTTTACTTGTGAAATCGTTAATAATTGTCGTTAGTTTTAATGAGGGTATGTAGTAGTTTTTTATTTCAGTAACCTTGGTATCGTAACCTTGTATTGTTAGATCGGCTGTGCGTAGGTAGCAATTACCTGATATTTCAATTATACCTACACCTGCTATAGTCTGCGGGTATATATTGTCATGGCATATGTAATCAGCCATGAGAGTTTGGAGCGTCGAAAAGAGCCATTTATTGGTCTGAGACAGTTGTATCCAAATTGTATTATGGTTAAACTGCTTTAGGTTGCATGTGGGCAAAATTGTATTTTCTCTTCGCAAAAGATTTATTTCGCAGAGCTCTGTATTGGTATTTATTACGATTATCGGGTGGTTTATGCGACACATAAACAAGCTGTGGTCCTCCGTGACACAGTTAGCAAATTTCCTGTAATAGTGTTGTTTATCATAATCTATTACAATATATTCCATACTAGGTTGTATAAAGACGATGTGTTCTTTTTGTGGGGTTGGTAGGAGGATAACTTTAAACAGTTGGTAGCTTTCCCTCTTGGGTAAGGGTATACGGAGTTCGTATATTACCTTAGAGTTAAGAACGGATGTACTTACATGGCTTATTTGATAAAGCGAAAGCAGGTTGTTATCCTTCATGTTTGAGGGAAGTTTAATATCGCTTGGGATCTTTTTGCGGATCGTAACCAATTCGTCCAGTTGGTCTGGAGTAATGATCGCGGGGTGAAATTTGCCGTGGCGGACATCTGTCACTAACTCCACAATTGCATTGGCAACATTTTGATAACGCATTATTATGAGTGTTATCAGAGCGATGACGGACTCAAATTCAGAAATTACTTTCTGATGGTAACTTCCATTAGTTAGATTACTCACCAAATCTTTAACATAGGAAAGCTTAAAATCGAGTGCATCCATCTGTTTATTAAAATCAGTTTGTGATTTATTTAGAATATTTGCAGTTGTCTCAATTATGACCGTTTGATTTTTTTATCAAGTTTAATAAGTGGTTTTGGTTATATCGCACTTTCTCGATCTGATCGTCATAGTACTTAGCGTCTTCTGCGTTCAAAGTTCCAAAAGAGTTTTGCTAATCATTCTAACAGCATCAAATAGCGCTCGCTTGGTACGTGAGCCATGAGATAAAAACTCTAATTTTTCCTTTACATCATGCATGATATAGTTAATTTACATTATTGTACTGTTACATAATATGGAGAAGTTGGGGCTATTGTTCAAAAGCTCACACAAGTGGTTTGTGGATTTCACATGTTCAGATACCTTTTCAGCTGTGTCCTCCAAATTTTTTAGATCGTAAAATACGATTACCTTCCATATTCACCGGAGTACAATTCCGCTTTTCCAAGTTCTTCAAAATATATGCCTGGTTGTACTTTATAGTTGTGACGTTGAGTCCTATTCCTCAAGTGGTCGTCGTGATAAGGATCATGCATTTCAGGAGGATTCCGAGGGTATTCATAGTCTGAAAAGGTAGGATGTTAGTTTAGAGATACTAGGGGGAGGTACACTTTGTTACACAAAACCTTATCATTAATAAAAAAATAGGTCAAACTGGGAGATCCGGATAGTTTAGTTGGTCCACATATAAAGGAATGGATTCCTAAACTTTTCCGACGAGGAGGTGGAGAGAAATGTGGTATGCCGCTGAAGAAAACAAGGGCTGCATAGATCATCTATTCTATATATATTCTGTCAGCGAAGCTTTTCAAATCGTTATTATTGATAGTTTTGCACTTCGCCCTTATTTTTACTACAGATCTGTCGTTTGATAGTACTTTCAAGATTTCATAAGGTCCTTCCCATAAAGATGCGAATTTGTCTTTTCGCGTATGGTTCCTAATAAGTACTTTATCTCCAATATTGAAGAATTTTGGACAAGTGTTTTTGTCGTAATAGGCTTTGGAACGTCGCTTACTTTGATTGATAGTTTGTCGAGCCATTTCATATCCATGTTGCATTCGCCCCTTAAGTTCCTTCGCATAATCATCGTAATTATATGATAATTGTGGTTTATGTGCGAAAGAGGTAGGAATGTTGGGGGAAACCCGTATATCAATTCATAGGGTGAATAGTTGGTACTCGAATGCGGTGTCGTATTATACACGAAGATCACATAGGGTGTCCAACTATCCCAAGAAAGAGAGTCTTTGCTCACATAATGACGAAGATACTCCGCAAGCGTTCGATGGCTTCTTTCTAGCGCACCGTTAGTTTGCGGATGATATGGTGAGGTGTTCACCTTTTTTGCTTTCATTAATTTGCATATGTCTTTAAATAAATTACTTAAGAAGTTTGTGCCCCGATCTGTAAGGATGGATGCGGGGACACCGTGGCGACAAACGATGCTCTCCACGAAAGCTTTTGCAACCGTAGATGCTTCCGCATTTGGTAGGGGTAATGCTTCAGAAAATTTCTTCAGATCGTCCTGAAATGTTAGTAGGTACTTGTTTCCCTCATAACTAACAGATAGGGGACCAACTATGTCCATTGCTATTCGTTCAAAAGGCCTTAAACTAGTTCCGGTAATATTCATTGGCGTTGGAGGATTCCTTTGAAGCTTGTTTTTTTGGCAAGATTCGCACTTACTTATGAAGGCCTTTTTTGATTTCGTGTTAAAACTCTGATAGTTTCATTAACTATTTCCTTGCCGGGATTTTTAATACGGCTTAAAGCATCTGCGTTCACGTTGTATTTTCCGGGTTTGTAAACGATTTCATAATTATATTCCTCCAGCAAGATTTTCCATCTCATAAGACGTGAAAATGGTTCTTTAAGGTTCATCAACCACTTCAAGGGCTTGTGATCAGTTATGATGGTGAATTTCCTTCCGTAGATGTAGGGTCTGAATTGCTTAACAGCAAAGATGATTGCAAGTAACTCTTTTTCGGTTGTAGTGTACTTCGTTTCTGCTGCGTTTAGTGTACGACTGGAATAACATATAGGGCGATCTTCACCAATTATGCCTTGCGAAAGTACGACACCGACTGCTATGTCACCTGCATCGGTAGTTACAAGGAATTCTGTCTGGAAGTCGGGATATGCAAGAATCGGGGAATTACTTAATTTTGCCTTTAGGGTCCTGAAGGATTTATCGCATAATCCATCCCACTTGAAGTTAACATTTTTGTTCAAAAGGTTTGTGAGGGGTTTTGCTATATCTGCGAAATTGGCAATAAAACGGCGATAATACCCTGCAAATCCTAAAAAGGATTTGACGTCCTTAGGCTTTTTCGGAATAGGAAAGGTTTTAACGGCACTTACTTTACTGGGATCTGGACTTAAACCATTTTCAGAGATTATGTGTCCAAGGTAGATCAGTTCTTTTCTGACAAACTTGCATTTCTCAGGTTGGAGTTTGAGATTGTGTTTCCTTAGACGATTTAGGACGCTTATTAACTTGGAATTATGGTCATCTAAGTTGTGGCCATAAATTACAATGTCGTCCACGTATACGAAACACTTAGTACCCTGCAACCCCATTAGCACGTTGTTCATCAAACGTTGAAAGGTTGCGGGTGCATTTCTCAATCCGAAGGGCTTTCTGTTATACTCATAATGCCCGAATGACGTACTGAACGCTGTCTTTTCCCTATCACCTTCGTTTACCAAGATCTGATGAAATCCGTTTGCAAGATCGAGGGTGCTGAAATATTTAGATTTGTCCAGCTGGTCCAATATATCAGATATATTGGGTAGCGGATATGCATCTCCAATTGTTAATTCGTTAAGTTTCCGGAAGTCCACTACCACTCTCCATCGCTTATTACCGGTCGAATCTTCCTTCTTCGGCACGAGGAGCAGAGGTGAGTTCCATGGACTCATGCTCGGTCTAATAACGATACTATTTAACATCCCGTTTACTTGTCTATATATTTCATCCCTATGTGCTTCAGGCAATCTATACGGTCTCGTATAAACAGGGGGTTTATTGCTATCAGTTGAGATTTTGTGCTCAACTGCATCAGTGTGAGAAAGATAATCTCCTTCTAGATAAAATAGGTCACTGAAGGTGCTATATATGTCTGTAATGGTGTGTTTTTCCTCCGCATTACAGTGATCTAGTTTGATAAGTGCTTCCAATTTTCGCAGCCTATTCTTCACTGGACCTTTGTCCGTATTGGGTTCGATGACATCATAATTCTCTACATAATCCCATTCTAAGTCGAATTCTTCAGGATTCAAGACTACTTCGGTATCGTTTGAATTGAGAAACATAAGTTTTATATTTTGCTCATTGGGTTAAGCTAGGGTTTCGGCTACATATGTCCCAGGCGATATCTCCTTTTTGTGTATAACAACCTGGTTTGGATATGCAAATGGAATAGCTATTATTTTTTCGCATCTTGGAGGTTGGCGAATCAGATTCGGATTAGAGAATTTTGGGCATTTCTCGATTTTATCAGGAAGATACACCGTGTTTCCAGACTTAATGTTTTTTATATTTGAAATAGTAGGCGTTGATTTTTGCAATTTCTCATTAGGGTACTCTTTATTTGAGTTGTCAATTATTATAGCATTTCTGTTGAAATCTATTACTGCGTTATATTTCCGCAGGAAATCGTTACCGATTATGCCGTCGTATTTGAGATTGATGCTCGGTTCGAGGATATAAAAGGGGTGTTTTAATCTGAAATCATAGTTCCATACGTTGCTATTGGTTCACCAGATATTGTTGAAATAGAAATTGCGGCTAAAGGCGATTTGTCTTTGTGTAAAATGTTGGATTTCAACAAGCTAACATCTGCTCCGGTGTCTATCAGGAATGTGGAGTATTTTCGAACAGATGGGTTTAAAGCGATACGAATGCAGGCGTTATCGTCAGAATCTAAAAGTGAAATCATTATTCTAGTTAGGTTTTTGTCTTTTACAGTTTCATTGTCTAATGGATTTCGGCTACATATGATATTCGGGATGGAAGCCGACTGTGAGTTGTCGTTTCTCTTAGGTAGGCTACTGTTTTGGCCACCTTGAGCCGTGTTACGTACTCTCGTAGGTACATAGTGAAGTGTATGATTCAGATTCTTGCTATTAGAAGGTTTCGGCATACGTGAGCTTTCTTGGTGGTATTGTTCTTGATTATTGTTAGTTCGCGAAAATCGATTGTTATTATATTTCCTCAGTCTACAGTCATTGATGTGGTGATTGGCCTTACAATAGGCATATATTACGCAATTAACCTCTTGCTTTACAATACGAGGGGAAAGTTTGGAGTGTTACGATTCCTAAAGCAATTGTCCCGAGAATGCCCTTCTCGGTTATCAATATTGCAATAAACATTTCTCCTTAAGGGAGGTCTGGGAACATATGATGGGGCAGGCACATTCCGTTCCAGACGTGATGAATGTCCACAGGCGTAACTTATAGCCTTTTTCAAATCTCCTTCTCCATGGGCTTTTACCAGAATTTTTAAACCAGTGTCTCTTAATCCATCTTCAAAGGTCTGTATCGCTAATTTTTTATTTTCTTTTATCAAATATTCGCGTATGTTTGAATCAGAGACCTCGGAATACGTGGCGGAATTTAAGGAGGATAATGCTAAAAGCAATTTATCTCCGAACTCTCTAATATTTTCTCTACCGTTTTGTTTGATTGAGATCAGATCATTTTGACCGCTTGTACGAGATTTTTCTTCCTTAAAATGAGATCTGAGATCTTGAGCCAAACTATTCCAAGTACTGTAGGACTCGTATTGTACAACTTCAAATGCTGGCCCTCTGAGTTTAGTCTTGACTATATCCAAGAAAAGCTGTTGTTGGGGCGCAGTTTGTGTAGAAGAAAAGAGCAAATTACCGCAGGCTATGAACTTGTCTAGATCCTGAGGGGATCCATCAAATTCCGGCACCAATCTATATACATCGATCAGACTAACTTCAGCCTGGACTACTCCATTATTTTGCTGAAACTGAAGATTATTGTCGTTAGTCATTTCTATTGAGGTGTTAAAGGGTAGCTCTTGGAAATTTCTGAGTTTTTTTTATGTTCGATATGTGCATATATTTGCCTTGAACTGTACGCGGACAAAGGAAGAAAATCCTGGAAGAACAAAAAGTCTTTTCGAATAATCGGCAGTTAGTGTATTTTGAAGCGCACGTAATTATTTCTCCCTTCTCTTTTTTTTCACCAATGGAAAAATCAATAGAATAATTTAATTTTATTGGTACTCTTCAGACAAAATTTTCATTTTCACTTTAGTTTTATAGGATAATATGATCAATCGATAAAATAATTAACCATGTGGAATTTCTTTACGTAAATAATGAAACCAATCGATAAAATTTTCACTTTCAATTTGATTTTTATAAAATAATGAAACCAATCGATAAAATTTTCAATTTCAATTTGATTTTTATAAAATAATGTGATTAATCAATAATATAATTAACCATGTGGAATTTCTTCACGTAAAATTTTCACTTTCAATTTGATTTTTTTTTTAAATAATGTGATTAATCAATCAATAAAATAATTTAATTTTGAGGAACTCTAAGAGAATGTATATAATATAATTTAGTTAAATTCATACGACCTTGCGTCGGTTTATTCCACGAAAAATGCAGCAATATATTGCAATAAGTGATATACTGTACGCCATGTATACGCCATGTAATGCATGTGTTGTTCAGCACAAAAAATTTACTTATTTTTTGTTTCGTTGATTCTGGTGTTAAATTTGTTATAGATGAGAAATCTTAATGGTTGCGTCGGTTTGCTTAAGTTGTATTTTCCGCCTTCACAAATCTTCGCCTGACTTGGAGCCTTTTTCCAAATCTTCACCTGAGTTGAAACCTCTTTTGCCAATCTTCACTCGAGTTGGAGCCTTTTGAAAATCTTCACCGCTGCCACCAGTGTTATACGCCGCCTCTCGTGCTTTCCTTGGTGGAGAAGAAGAGGAAGCGGGAGCTGAAAAGAGTTTATTAATTTTATTATAATTGAAACACCTCACTTTTGGTTTCTTTTAAGTTATTTGTTCGATCGGTAATTAAACTATATTTAACACCACTGATTCAATTTAACACCACTGATTCAATTAATTAAAGTCGCGAGCAATGCGACCGCGAACCGATCACTGTGAAATATCTTATCCAACTCACCTCTTCCTTGGCGACGTGACTTCGTGGTACCCTTGCGACGCCAGCGTAATCAGCAGAAAAATGTATATACGCATTACATCTAGCGTAAACTGATATCGCGCCCATGTGAAGAGCGGTCAGACAATTTGGGGAAATTTATGATGACGTTTGCAAGAACGTCGAAGTGGATTTTGCTGATTGCTCCTGTCGCTGGAGTTTTGTATACTTAAGAGCATGGAAATTTATGATTTCGTTTGCTCGAATTTTATAATTTACGATTTCGTTTGCTTGGACGAAATATGAACTTTTCCAAGTGCACCATGTGCACTGAAATAATTTAATAATTTGGGTGCCACGAGGATGATGATGCACTATGATGGCACTGTAGTATTCCTGTCATCATAACATTGTGATTATTCAAATTTTTGCAACACAAATCCCAATGCAATTATTGCACAAAAATACAACCTAACTTCTTGTTTATTGTAGATAAGTATACAGAGATAAATAATACATTTGATGTAAACAACTGCATTCTTCTTCTTTCTTTGACATTTTAACAAGAACCGCGGTGCTTCCAGTCAAGAGCAGAAGCAGCTAGTGACAGCTTCGGCAGTCACGAGTGCCATGACTAGCAAATCGAACACAAAATGGACATGCGGGTTAACACCGAAGCAAAAACAAAAACCCTTCAAGTACAATAATTCAATAAAACTCAAATTCGTGAGTCATTGAAGAGATTTTTTACAAAAAACCAACTTCTCGCGATGATTTTCCGCGAAAATCAACATAAGAAAATCTCACCTGAAGACAGGTTATGAGTGTAAAATCACTAGAAAAACGAATTTTCTCATAAAATAAACACATACACAAACAATTTTCACAACTTGCCTTGAGATTATCAGCGCACTTTTACCTGAAAACACACGGAAAACTCGCGACCGCGAAACCGCGAAACGAAACTTTTAAAAGTCGCGGAACTGTCAGAATTCATGTACTGTCAATATATGGCTAATGAATTCGGGGTATTTTTTTTAACGAGGAATCCGATGACGTCGTTAAAATATCTTCGTTAAAAGATATTTAATAATATTTGATTTCTCATATAACTAATGAGAAGAAAAGAGATAGCGAGTGGAAGCGAGATAGCGAAAATTACATTCCACATCGAATTCTCTCAACATGGACGACAAGAATTTAATTGCGCCATGTTATAGCGCAATTTGGAATTTTAATTTTTATTCGATGAAATTCATTTATGATGGGAGTTTTTTGATGAAGAAAGATAGATGTTAATATTCCTCAGCGAATGAGATAAATTACACCTGATGAGAAATAGAACATTGTGAGTAATTTGCAGTATGGTTGCGGGTTTCACACAAAAAATGGCGGTTCAGATCCTATATAAGGCCGAGCATTTAATTGTTCCGAGATCGAACAGTTCAGGTCGTGATATATTTTCCAAGTTTAATTTTTCTTTGCATTTCATTTGAGTTTTCACTTTGTGCAAATCGTGAAAATCGGTGTCTACGGTAAGAGAAAGCTTACATGCGATCTTTTGGTGAAGGTGAATTGTGTGTACATAATTACAATTTAGTGACATTATTGTGATCAAGCTAATAACATTTTCTTGTGTTAAATAAGTGATAGAATTTAATTTTCGCAGTTAATTAAATTTTTTTTATGATAGTTTAACATTAAATTAAAGTGCCTTGTACAGGATAAATTCAAGACAGTTATTCCTATACTTCCCAAATCGGATTAGCTGGCATATACATATCTGCGAATTTTCGTTTGTTTGCTAAAATTTTGTAATTTAAATAGCACACTAATATCACAAATTTGAAGAATTTTCTAGATTTACTGTAGATAAGTGCTTAGCTGTGAATTGGAGTGCTTAAGCTAACCTGCATATGAATATTTTTATTAAATCGAAATGTAACTCTATTTATGCTAGTTCTGATTTTAACATACTCCACCAAAGATAATATCTATTTGCTATCTTGCTATCTATTTGTTCCGTAACGCACGTGCTGCTGAAAACACAGTATTATTAAATATAAAGGGGTTTTTACATCAGCTTATTATACAAGCGTATGGTGTAACCTTTTCCTTTTTTCATAGTTCCAGGAACTATTTTTTGAGCATTACATTATTTGGAACCAAGCTACCTTGCGTAAACATTTTTTGGGGGTTCCATCCATCAAAATACTGCGCAAACAAATGGATTTATGTGTATATCGGGAAAATTTTCTTTAAAGTTATTAAATTCTTTCGGATCAACAAGACAGAATAACCGAAATATTTCACTTTTCTCAAAACCTTCTTTAATTTGATTATTTATGATATCACACACTTCCTTCATCTCCATTTCTAAAGGAATGACTTGCTCTTGCCTAGGTCCTTTTGATGTTAACATATTGCAGTTCTCTTCTAAATTAAATTATTATTTCTAATGTCAGCAATCGCCGTTTCAAAATTTTGGAGAGCACGAATAATACTAGCACCTGTCGTACCTCGCGGTTGAGTTATGTTGAACAGTGTATCTGCGTGTTTGAAAACTTTATAGAAAAAACTTGTTAGCAAAATAAATTCCTCATCATTCAGCAAGCGTTCAAAACCAGCTGCTTATCTAATACTTTTGTCATCCCAATGATCCTCATTTTTGATCCTTTGAAAGCATTCCAGAAGCTCTCCTTTGTTTTCTTGAATACAATTTACTATTTTGGTTGATAATTCCATCTTATTTGAGATGCTGTTGGTATGCGGCTTGTAGAAATCTCTCTGACAATATCACTTCTTTTGCAAAGAAAATTCTCACTCTTTTAATAATGGAATATACGTTTTTAAGAACTATGTTAATTTGGTGCGCATAACATTGCACATAATGTGCTAAAGGAAAATGTTTTTTCATTAAAACTTGCACACCTCCTCTTATACCACTCATAACCGCTGCTCCATCATATGCTTGCGATATGAGTTTATCTTTGAAATTAAATTTAGTCAGCTCAGTTGAAAGAACAGAAGTTAATCCAAGAGCAGTTTAATTTTTCACATCAACAAAGGTTAAGAACCGTTCAACTGGTGCACAATCCTTAACGAACCGTAAAATTATGACAAACTGTGAACGACAGGAATCATCAGTTGTTTCGTCTGCCTGAGCAGAGACAAAATTAAAATTTTATATCTCAGTTTCTAGATTTTCTAAGTACACTTAATAAATCGCGTCTAAAAGATCGTTTTGTATTGTCTTAGAAGTAGTTTTTGATATGGTAGCACAATTTAGGTGTTCATCCAAAATATGATGAAAACACGCTGTGTGAGATATTAAATCTAAAAACACTCCGCGATTGTGTGATTGATATGTTTCGCCATGTCCACGCAGAGCTATCTCATGAACACCACAGAATTTTATGCAATCAATTATTCTATTTAATATATGTCTGCTCTTGTCAACGAGTTCGTGATGCCTTTTAATACGAAAACTATATCCCTCACTTATTTGAGACAATATATTAATAGTACTTACCTAAAGTTTTATATTTTACAGCATTGTCCATGTGCGTAGAGCTGCATTCATGGTTTTTGACTCGTTCCGATTAATGTTTCAGATCTTTGCAACCGTCTTTCGCCCATAAATTTTCCCCACCAAAAAGTAAATAATAAAAACAAAAAAGGGACATTTTTTTATCACGTACTGTTAACCATGGCTTTTTTTGGAACCAACTGGTGGAAAATTGTCGGTTTTTGTTTCCATCCCGCTGAGATAAATTAAATTCCAACGGCTTTAGCTCTTCGTCTAACTTTAGCAAAGAGAAGTTAGTGCTTAGTAAGCAATCCACTTTATTCATGGCGAATAACTTGTCCAAATAAAAAAAAAAACATGAATCTTTTAAACACTTACTATTGTAGCAGGCACTTTTGAATTAATAAAAACTTTGAATTAATAAAACTTTTCTTATCCCAATAGAAATGACAAACTTTACAGACTATCTACACCTGCTGTGTGATGCCAACCTAACTTGTAATTATCTTCTTGCGCCATCTCACGCACAAGCACACTCTTGTACCCTACTTCATATTATACTTTTGCTACGCTTTCATACTATTCTAAGCTCTGCTAGGTTTATACAAAAAGATTTACAGTGCCTACACTATTGACACACTTAATATATGTATGTACGTACGCAACTAGCACTAGCACGAACTATTTACGAATGTATTAATTCACAGGAACTCCAAATTATTCCTTACTTCCAAACTCACAATTTATCACCCAACTTCCAAAATTCACAAAAATAACGAATGAAATGTTTGCTTTACACAAAGAGAAGTACTTCTATTTTATTTAATGACTATCAGAAGCAGCTTAACACAAACTCGCTGCATGGACACGTTTAATAAATAAACGGTCAACAACACGTTTCATCACTTAGGTGTTAGGTGTTAGTATTAGTATGTTAAACTAAACATAAACCAAGCACCGGATGAAATTACATGCAATGCACAAAAACATTAAACAAAAAAGATTAAATATTATATAGATGTTTTTTTAAACCATGGTTAGAAACGTCAACAGCAAAATGTTCAGCCTTAATATTAACAGTAATGTACATGCGATTAACAGGTTCATACATGCTACAATTGGACCTTGAGGAGTTAACATGCAACAGAGGTAGCCTTCTCAAATTGTGCGTAATATAACGGAAAGAGATTTTGTTAAGTAATAACGGAGAATCAATACTACCGTTTAAGAGTTGGTGCACAAAAGGTACATCGGCAACCATGCGACATTTCTCAAGCGAGTGCATATTTAAAAGCTTTAAGTGATCCTCATAGGATGGAAGAATTAATGAATTATTCCAAGGTAGGTGCCTGAGAGCAAATCGTAAGAAGTTCCGCTGAACAGACTCGATACGGTCGATGTGTATACCGTAAAATGGAGACCAGACCTGGCTAGCGTATTCAAGAAGGGGTCTCACAAAGCAAGTGTACATATGCAATGTAATGGTGGGATTTGAGAGCTCTCGAGACCACCGTTTTATAAAGCCCAGCATAGAACTACTCTTTGATACCATGAAGTTTATATGGGAGACGAAATTCAATCTTTGGTCACATTTGACACCCAAGTCACAGACAGAGTCCACACGCTGAATCGTGGAATTCGAGAACTCATAATCATAAGTGATTGGTGTCTGATTCCTATGGATAATGATAACCGTACTTTGGTGGGACTGGATTACTAGACGACGGGTCCAAGAAAAACACTTGTATTCCCTTTTTTTCAACAGTCTATAGATAATTATTTTTATATAATTTCTTTTGACTAATTACACTTATACAGGCCTGGATACACCTTATTCCACTAGTTACAACCTTTAGCGGTGTTTGCTGTCTTTTGGTACACTTTTCTGGTATTCCAATCCACCTTCGAAACTTCACTTTTAATAATTATTATTATTATTCAACTTCCCTTGGGAATTTTCATATTAGTACTCAAATTCTACCGACCACCCAACCACCGAACCGATTTCTTTTTTTCCGCTTATTTCTTACTACCGAGAGCCGCCTAACCGCCATCGACCAAATTTTAATCCCAACTCGCCCCATGATCGATTTAAAATCAACTCAACTCTTGATCACTTCAATAGTGATCAAGAGCCGTTTCATTTATTCTGGACTTGATTAAACTTGTCCAGAATATTTTTCGATGGGCGGTGGCTTGAAAAAATGTAATTTGATGTTTTTATAAACATCAGCCAACGTCCCGTCGGCGGCCGAGTTATATTGCTTTTTCTTTACCACTTAAGGGAAAAACGAGCAAAAATCAAAAATAAGAATAAAATGAATTAAAACACTAGAAATTTTAATTTCTAACTATTTCTTTTAATAAATTTTAATTCCGAGCTTTTACTGTTACAACGACGATCTTAAGACTCCTCGAGCTAAACAATTGGTTCAATCTAAAAAACAATTCTTACATTTTTATTTTCTCTTATCTTTTTGTAGGTAGGTAGCTAGCTAGTGTGGGAAAGTGGAGGATTGCATTCTCTCAAACGTCGTATGAGATGTAATGCGATCCTTTGTTTTGTCTTGTTTCGGTTAAGTGCATGGTATTGGCAACTTCACCGTGTTCAGGGTTACTATCATATTTTGCTGACGTAACTCGCGTATACATCTAATTTATTTTCGCGGCGCGCATTTCTTATCGCGAGAGCTTTTGTCATCACGTAGGTACTGAAGGTACCATTTGCCTTTTGCTTTATTTTTCTAATTTAATTATTTCTACTGACAAATTTAGCTGAAAGCAAAATTTGTCATGGAAACATTTTTTGCTGATGCACTTTAATAGATAAGCTAATCATGTTTTAAACATGATTAGCTTATTGCAAATTTATGATTTTAAATATTTATTTTATTACGCTTTTTCAGGTAAGCTTTTAGATATACATATAATAATCCTTCCCCCTGAGAAAAAGGGATTTATTCTTTGAAGAGGAATAATTCTCAGGGGAAGTTGTTGTGGGTGCTATTTAGGCGGCCCGGGACTTGGTCGGATTTGGCTTCGGTGTACATATTATTTTGGTTTTTTTTTTTTGCAGAAAGACTATCTGTTTAATCTTACCTCCATTTAAAACTACTTGTCTTTCATTCTGTTCTATGGCTAGGTTAGATTTTTGTTGGTATTCTAAGATTATTTATTTATTTTAACTATTATTTTTGTTGTTTTATTAATTCTAATTTAATTATAAACCTAACTTTATTATTTATCTTTTGAGTAGCCTGGTAAATTTCCCCCTTTTTTTTGTTATCTATTTATTTATTTAACATATTATTATTGTATTTGTTTAATTTTAAGTTTGTTAAAACATTTTTACTTTGTTATTACTATTGGTAGCCTGCTAGATTTCTTATATGTTTCTTTCTCTTTTTCTACTTATTTTTACATTGCCACATTATGTGTCCTTATATCCTATGCTTGTTAAACATTTTTTTTTGATTTACTTTTACTGTTTAAGTTGGTAGGGTGTCCTACATTTCTTTGGTTAATGTTATTCGCATTAACAAATTTTAATATTAATATTTTTTTTTATGATTAAGCTCTAAGGCATTTTTTCGTTAATGTTTTACTTTATTTAGTTTTATTCATATTTCAGTATAATATGTATATTTTAGACCTTGCTGCCTGATATGCATGTTTTTTGTGCATTTTGTTTCTTTCAAATTTCGATTTTTGTTTCCATATAGTTACTTACTTTTGTAACCAGGTCTACTGTTTACTTATAAGATTGTAAACTGATTCAGTGATCCATTTTAGACAGTGCCGGTGTCGCACTTATAAATGATTTGGACTGACCTTGTTTTAGGAAATGATCGAGCTCGCTTTAAATTGGGCGGGTGAGATTGGGTTTATTCTTTTAAAGGGATTCCCTCTTGTGAAATTTCAGGGTTACCTTGCGGGTGATGCGACTGTTGTCTCATCCTGATGGCAACAGGGTGAAGATACTTCACTGCCACATCAATCATTATGGCCAGAACTAAGTAGTAGATTCGTAAATAATGTAGAGATTGTGGATAGGATATGACAGTTTCTACTCGATACCTTTTCTTGGTATTTATTTATTTTATTTTGGATTTCTTCCAATGAATGCGTGCCCTTATAAATTATTTTGTGAATATCGTCTCCCGTTAAAATCTCGGGTTACGCAAAACTTTGGTTTTGAGATTCGAATAAGATGTCGGCCAGACTCAAATTGAATAGGGGATGATTTAATTCAGGAAATTGTTTAGGTGATAAAGGAAAATAGCCACGCATTTGGCTTATTTAATTTTATCAACATGTCCTTTTGGGGAGCTTGCCCTCTAAACCTGCTCTTTTAACAGATTTTGTGGAGACACGAGGAGTGGGTGAATATCCTTTCTTCTACTCGCCATTATTACGTCCAGAAGGGCTTGTTGTCGGTATTCGACTTCAATTATTTGGAGAAGCAGGCTCGATAGGATTTCCTATCTCAATTGCCTTCTTGTTAAATCCTCGGCCACAATAAGCAGATCGTTAATCTGGTGGGCTATTTTTTTTCTGTCCATTAATCGGTTATTATGTACCGTTACCATACGTCCTACCCAGATTTGCGAAAACTTATGTTTTCTGCTCTCATTCTTGATGAGGACCTTTTCTCCTATATGCAAAGTTAGGGGCCGTACTGTCTTATCATAGTACCCCTTTGAGCGCTGTTTGCTAGCTAATAAGTTCTTTCGTGCCGTGGCATATGATTTTTGGAGCTGATACTTTAATATATGATAATAGCTCTCATGATTATCGACGGGCTCGGGATCCCGTTTGAAATTTGATTGGACATCCGCTGTGAAGCAGTCCACTGGGGTAAGTTTAGTACCCTAATGTACACTATTATTATACACGAATGCAGCGGTTCGTAGGTATTGGTATTGTGCACGCTCTAGTGCTCCATAACACTGTGGGTGGTATGCTGAAGTTTGTAACTTCTTTACCTTTAGAAGCTTACATATCCTTTCGAATAATTCCCTCTGGAAATTTGTTCCCTGATCGGTGAGTATTCTTTTGGGTATGCGAAAGCGCGTAACGATTTCATCAAAGAAAACTTGCGCTACTGTGGCTGCTTCTGCATTAGGTATTGCATGCCAGTCGACAAATTTTGTTAAATTATCTTGAAAGGTCAAGATGTATTTGTTAGCTGATGTGGTCTCTCCTAGGGGACCTACAATATCTAGATAAAGTTTGTCGAAGGGCTGTTCTGCGATGTCCATGATAACCATCGGCATTTTATATTGGGGAGAAGCTTTCATTGTCTGGCACTTTGGTCAGTTGCTAAGAATGTGTCTCCACCAATACTTGCGTCTTATACGTTTATAAGCTTTTATTACACCTTGATGGCCACCGAATGGAGAATTGTGATAATCTTTTAAGACTGTTTGGATCTCTGAGGGGCTCGTGATAACTTCGGGTGTCTTACCTGTACCCTGTACTTACTTTTTGATCAAGCTATGTTGCGTCTTGTATATTTGCCTTTGGGGGCTGAATTTCGTTCTGATCCGCTTTCGTGTGCTCTTCTGTCTCCGTGCTGGAGCTATTTGTAGTCTCTCGGGCCTTTTGCTTCTGAGCGCGAGTCACGACGAAAGAATGAGCGGATTTCTTCTTGTTTTTCTTCTTTGGGGGGGATTATCTTCCTCCACATCTGAGTCCATCGTGTGGTGGACTAGGGCTTTTGCCACTAAGGTATTGCCTAAACTGTCTTCTTTGTATGCGGGAGGGATGCGACTTACTGCATCTGCATTAGTGTTGTACTTCCCTGGTTTGTATTCAATATTGTAATCTCACCAAACGGGAAGTAGGGTCTGTATAGATAGACCGTGAATTTCCGGCCTTGAAGATAGCACCTAAAATTCCTGGTAGCCCAGACAATAGCCAATAATTCCTTCCCTATAGTGGAGTAATTTCTTTCGGCTTTATATAATGTGCGGCTGGTGTAGGCAATGGGCGGCTGGTACTTTCCGACTTCTCCTTGAGAAAGAACAGCTCCTAAAGCCTCGTTGCTTGCGTCCGTAGTGAGATTAAATGATTTCGATAAATCAGGATAAATTAGAAGTGGTGGAGAAATTAAAGCATTTTTTATGCTTTGAAATGCTTCTTGGCCTTTCTCAGTCCAAGTGAATTTTACATCCTTTCGGAGTAAATTCGTAATTGGACGTACAATTTTTGAGAAGTCTGGAATGAATTTCCTGTAGTAATTGGCAGTCCTAAAAATGACTGGACTTGCCTTACTGTTCTGGGAACAGGAAATGTTTGGACGCAGGCCGTCTTACTGGGGTCTGGTAGTGCACCTTCTCTAGAACATTTATGTCCTAGGTAAACAACTTCTCTTCGTAGAAACTGGCACTTTTCTGGCTGCAGTTTCAAGTTGTTCTCTCTCAACTTGTCGAAGTTTTTCACAACTTTTCGTTGTGATCATTTAAGTTTTTACCATAGATCAGAATGTCATCTAGGTAAACAAAACATTCTAGGCCTTGTAGGCCTCAGTACAAAATTCATTAGGCGTTGAAAAGTGCCGGGGCTCCTTTGAGCCCGAATAGCATACGGTTGAACTCGTAGTGCCCATAACTTGTGCTGAAAACAGTTTTGTGTCGATCTTTTTTGTCGACAAGAAGTTGAAGATAGCCGTTGGCCAAATCGAGGGTGGTAAATACCTTGGTCAACAACATCCTCGATTCGGGGTAGCGGAAATGGATAGCCTATTGTATTCTCGTTTAACTTACGAAAGTAGACAACGACGCGCGACTTTTTTCACGGTCAGGTCCCGCCTTCTTGGGGACAACTAGTAGGGCTTTTGTTAGACTGAACTATCCCACTGTCTAGCATTTCCTTTAGCTGCTCTTTAATTACTTTCAGCTGGGTTTCAGGTAAGAGGTACATTTTCTGATTGATTGGTGCTTGATCTTGCACCAAGGGAATATTATGCGTTATCGCATTTGTATAGGTGAGATTGTCACCTTTGAGGTAGAAGATATCGTTATACTCTTCGCAGAGCTCTGATATCGCGGTTTTATCTTCCGCGGTTAAATTAGGATCTACGCTGAGTTCTTGCTCTAGCCTGGTAATAACATAACATAACATAACATTTATTAGAGGCTATAGTATGCAAGATTACAATCTTTTATTATACCTAAAAATAATTGGACTAAAACGTGGAGGAAGTATTTAAAAGAATATCAAAAGCTACAAACAATTCAGAAGTAACTTATGATAATAATAATAAATAAATATTGCGCTTAAAATGACAAATTGAAAACTGAGTAACAAAAACAAGTTATAATGAACTACAAAAACAGAATACTAGATACTAGAATTAGATACTAGCAAATGCCATAGAAAAACAAAAACAAAAAGAAAGCTACAATAATTCACGATAGTACTCTTAGATGGGAGAGCATTCCAAGAGCGCGCAGTCTGCACAAGATAAGAGCCCTCCATGACAAGCCTAGTAAAACAAGGAAAAATAATGTGTGTGAAATTAATCATTTCTCTAAGGTAGTACGGTTCATTATTTTTTTGCAGGTTAAAAAAGAACACTAACGCTCTTTTCTTGAGATATGTAGTAAGCGGGCAGCCCACCAGCTGATCGCGGTAAGGTGAGACATGGTCATATCTGCGAAGTCCGAAGATGAAACGTAAGTAATCGTTGAACGCGACCTCCATTTTACGGGTACGAACACTATCAAGTCGAGGGGAAATTAAGCTTCCGCATGTGAAGTACGGCAAAATTACTGTCTTAACCAGATTTAAACGAGTTGCTTGTGGCAAAATACTGGCTGAGAGCCAGAGCCTTCGAAGTCCGGAGTAAATTTTACTAATTTTTGATCTTGTATCATCATATTTTGGTTCAACATAATACCCAAATTTTTCACTTTACTAGCACGAGATAATGTTTTACCGTCCAGAATTATGGGGGGGGGATATCAGACGAAAGGAGTGGACTATTGTGAAAAATAATATATTGAGACTTAGAAGGATTCAATCTCAATGCATTAATCTTGGACCATGCAAACGATTCTGCTCAAATCATCATTAATACGCGCGATGCCATCTTCAAACAGGCCAATAGGTCTGTTTAGATAAAGCTGCACATCGTCTGCGTGTAAGTGCATCCTGACATCACGTCCAACTAGAGGAAGGTCATTAATAAATAAACTAAATAGCAACGGCCCCAAGATTGAACCCTGAGGTACACCAGTCGGGAGAGGAAGTGAATCCGACAGCCTATCATCCACCTTCACCCGTTGATGGCGTTCTGACAAGAAACTCCCGATCAGAGCAGAAGCGGAAGCAGTAAATCCAAGAAAATTAGATAGCTTATGTTGTAACAAGCTGTGATTTACACTATCGAAAGCCTTTGAGAAATCAAGCTCTTATATCACTAGTCACTTTAAGTATAGCAGTCTCGCGGCTGTGAGAACGCTGGAAACCGGACTGCCAACATGACAAGAGCTTGTTACTTTCCAAGTGACCAATAATCTGGAAGATAATTAGCTTTTCCAAAACTTTAGACATGAAACTTAATATAATGATTGGCCTAAAATCACCAGTAGATCCCGGAGAAGGTTTTTTGGCAATTGGCAATACCAAAGCCGCTTTCCAAGACTTAGGAAAACAAGAGGACATTAAACAAGAGTTCAGGATATGAAGAATGTATGTGTCAATCATTGGAAGCAGAATCTTAATAAAACGCGGAGACAGACAATCAGGTCCAACAGCATGGGATTTTATAGCATAAATTGAAGTAATAAATTCACTTCGATCTAACCGCGCAAAGAAAAAGATGGGGTAATGCAATTGGCGTCACTTACTGTAGAATCAATATAACTCGAGTTAGAAGTCCTAGCATGCTCATCGTTCACTTAGTAGTAAAAAATCTATTTAGATTATTGGGATCCTGCTCGCAGTTAGTTTTATCTTTCCCGTAAACTCCAGCTTTTCTTAGGTTCTGCCACAAAATTCTTGGTTGCAAGTCACTGTGAAATTTGGTGCTAAAGTATCGACGTTTAGCTATGCGGACAGCCATAGTGGCCCTATTTCGTGCAGCACGGTACATGTTTAAAGCTTCACCCATTTTAAGCCGCCTGTTAGCGCTGGTACAAGAACTCCCGCTCATCAATAAGATCTTGAACACTCCGCGCGAACCAAGGGCAGCGATTCTCACGCATAAATTTAGTTTTAATTGACACATATTTATTGAATAAATAGCTACACAAGGTGGAGAATATGTCGACTTGGCTATCGATTGACGAAGAATAGTAGATAGACTCCCCTGGTAAACCACAGCACTCATCAAACAAGGCTGCGGTGTCGATATGATTGAAGTCACGATAAGAGTAAGTCCTAGGAAATGGGTTAAGAGGAAGATTTAGGGAAAGAAAAAGTATGTCATGGTCCAGGTTACTAAAAGGGCACATTTGGTCTTGGAAGTCAACTATACTTATGTCTGAAGCAAGAAATAAGTCAACCTGGGAAGGATTCGACGTATTATAATAGATAGGATGCTTGTTCACCACATTCAGATTCAGTGTATGAAGAAGTTGAATGAATTGGTTCACGGTAAAGATCACGTAATACATCAACATTAAAATCACCTGCGACGATCACATTTGAGAAACGCGTAAAATACGATACTGTGTCTCCGAACTCTTGATCCACTTCACAGTTAAATCTGCTGGGAGGACAGTACACGGCAGATAGGATGCATTTATTACCACAACAATCCACTTCCACCCCAACGAACTCAATTAAATCACCCACAGATGATAAAACCTGTCTTGATTTGAGACTATCCTTGACGTAAATCACCACTCCTCCCCCCAGACGGTATTGAGATGTGCGAGGATGGAATGACTTCGCTTAACCATGTTTCGCTAACCAGAACTACGTGTACGTCAGTCCCAGTGAAAATGTAACGAAAATCATCAATTTTATTGCGCAAACTACGAGCGTTTAATGAACACACATTTAAACTCTGAAAGCGACCACTCATAATATTAAATAAGACCCTTATCCTGTCCAAACGTGCACAATTATCCTGGAACAACGTTAATAATAATATTAATTGCACTGTCAATGCCATAGCTTGCGATACACCGCATTTCGTGAAAGAAACTTAAATATGTAAGAAAAATTGAAAAAAATTATTGAAAATAAATAAATAATAAATAAATATATATATTTAACTAATAAAGTTCAATCTAATCTAATTAAAAGAAAAACTAGAATTAAAATTAAAAATGAATAGTAACCTAATTATAAGAAAAAACAATGCATGAGAACTAATTTAATCATAACAAAGCTCCATCAGGGTCCGCATCGACGGTATTAGAAACCCGTGAGGCATCAATTGAATCAGCTGTCTCGAATTTAAGTAATGCATCAAGCGTATCAACAGTGACCGGCATACTGTCCTTAGTTTTTTTAATGGAAACAAGACCACGGCGAGTAGTCACTGAAAATATCGGATTCATTTTACGTAAGCGAAGAGCTGCCTGAAAAATTTGGTGATTTTTTGCAGACAAGCCTTCATAGATTTTTAGGTCTGATTTAAAGCTTGGATC
This sequence comes from Dioctria linearis, assembly GCA_963930735.1. NCBI lineage: Eukaryota > Metazoa > Arthropoda > Insecta > Diptera > Asilidae > Dioctria > Dioctria linearis. Next base: position 99,070,612 of record OZ005741.1, read on the forward strand.
GATTGCGATAATGTTACACCTTTTTTTGCATAAAACTTCCGAAGAAAAGTACTCTGCTCAGCTGCACATGAAAGCTTTAAAATGAGGGGACTGGCTCTTGCACTAGACGGTCCATTTATATTCTGCTTTTTCTTGAAATTGGCACGAAATACTCGAGTATACTCAGATGCATGGAAGTTAATTGCTGCAGTGATACCCGCTAGTAACTTATGCGGATTTTTGTTATTGCTGTATGGAATGCCTGTAATAATAGCGTCACTCAAGCGCTAAGTGCGTCGAAAATCATCAAGCTCCGCTCGAATAGCAGAAAATTCATGCTGAATGTGCTCGTGAGCATTTGCAACAGCAACCAAGTCGGTGTTTAGTGAGCTAATCGCAGCTGTAAGACTATTAATTTTTTCACAGATACTCGTCTCGATCTCCTGAAATCTTTCGGTAATAATTAATGAAAGCCCTCTTCTAATTTTTCTCGCCACAAGTTCCAGCATATCTGTAGATATGACCGATTCAGAGCGGCCAACTCGATGAGATTTTGCTGTAGCACGGGTGGTAACGGGAGTCGATTGTCCACTACTACTCGAGGATCCAATGACCTTGCTTTGCGCCTGCACTTTAATGAATGTTCTTGGATGACATGTTTTCAGTTGTGGAAAATTATATCAATAAACACTCAAAGTTAAAAGCACAGAGCAATAATTAAACTCAGAGACGCAAGACAACTGCTTTTTGTGGAAAACGAACGTGAGCGAAAACAACGGAGCTTAAGTCAACGCGTGTTTACTCGGCTGTGATCATACTAATACGCGGGTATTGTTTTATGTCTTCCGGAGACTCATAGTACGGGTATAGATATCGTACATAATAAATAAGTAAATAAATAATTCTTTATTAAAAGAGCACAAGTGAGATCAAGCTCATTAATTTGCGCCTACTCCAAGCTAAATTCAATACAAAAAGACAATTATGAGTCACACAAAAATGTCGTTATACGTTAATCTATGTTGTACTTACTATAATTAAAACTAGTGATGCAAGTAATAAGTGAAATTGAGTAATTGAATTCATGAACATGAAGCTACACAGTCATCTGATATTAAAAAAATATTTTAAAGAACATCAATTCCGGTTATCCACAACAAATTACACAGTCAATGGTAATTTCGCTACATTGCCCCCTTCTTCAGACTCGAAGTTCCGACCGATTCCTTATAAGAAACAAAGTTTGTGGAGCCCCAACTGCTGAACTGCAAGCGAATTATGGAGGGAAATGTAATAATTAAATAATTCCTTTTTTTTTTAATTTTGAGGTTTCCATCTTTTAATAACCTTATATGGTACCGGGTACCATCTCTCGTGGTTACGCGTTGTTTAAGCTTCTTGGATTTTACCAGGGCGTCCCAGGAAATGGTTATATCTTCCACGGCTCCCGTATGGTGGTCTGTCACGATCAAGTGGAGGTCGTTGCTCGGCTCGTTGGCAGGTACTAGCACAAGGTCCTCCAGTATCTTTACCTTAGCCGCCGATGTCTGCTGAGGCTCATTCACTGCGGGCGCTGATCCCGATGGTATTGGCGCTGTCTCGGATTAGCGACTTGGGGATTGGGGTGGAGAATCGGTGATCTCAATTACCTCCGATTCCTCCAGTTGAAGGTGCTGATTCGTCTGCCAATCTTCCTAATTTGCGCGGCCGTTTGTAGCTGTTTAAGCTGTTTTTCCAGCTCCCAGATTTCTTTAACCTCCCGCTCGATGGTCTTGCCTGGTGTTGGCGGCGAGTTGGTGGTATTGTTGGACGATTCCATTTTTTCCGAAGTACAAAAAAAGACTAACGAGTCCTCTTGACTATTCATTATCCGGCTGGGCACGAAATTTGTAGATCAGGATAATGGTTATGTGTTTAAATCGAAACAAAATTTGCAGGGACGAAAATTTGTTTTCAATTTAAAGGTCCCTTGTGACCCAGTGCAGTAAGAATGTAATGCTAGTCACTCTACTACGGAATGTACTTAGATGAGGTATGTACATACATACATAGGCGCGTGCGACGATTGGAATTTCGGTCGTTGTATAGAAGGTTTGAAATTTTTCTCGCCGAGATAGAAATTTAGTTACTGATTTTAACGGTTCGCTTTTTTTTTTTTATAACGTTGCAACTGCAATTTTGTGGTTTTGAAGATTTGCAGCTGAAATTTTTGAAATGATCTTTTGTAAGAGAGCAAAAAGAAAATTACTTTAGGTGCTTTGATTAAGGAAATTAAAAGAAATTAATTGTATATGATCACCAAAGCGATCTTTGGAGTTTTTACTGAACGAGGAAGTTTCATGTCTTCACTCGTAAACGGCGATTTCATGAGGTAATTCCGGCGCTGCTGGTGTATGGCACGTAATCGATGTGTGGGTGTTTCGGATAAGGCTGTTGATTAGTGTGTTAGTCGGAAGTGGATGGTAGATTAGCTTGTTAATGGGAAAGGGGGTGCAGTACATACATACTACTCTCATATAAATTAACAGAAAAACCCAACATCAAGAAAACCCATGAGAAACAATAAAATCATTCAAACAGCAATCAATAAAAATATTTGAAATTACTTCACGCTAACAGCCGTGAAAAATATTCTAAAAAATTGCATCACTAGAATACTTCCGCCAAAGCATTCGAAATCATAAACACAACATATGTGTAAATGATGTAAGCCATTCTTACATCCAATTCATTCTTACCTTTACCTTCTTTTGCCGGCACCAATAAACAAATATTATGTAATAAAAACATTTCTCTTCATTGCATGAAGTTACGTATTCTGTGACAATGAATAGTGATTGCACATGGGTCAACATTTCTTGTGAACGATTTGCATTGCGATTGCATGATTGCTTTGACTGAAATTTTTGTCATATATGAAGTAATAAAATTGGAATTAGGTAACCTTAGAAATTATGTAGGTAAGTTAAGAAATTCAAGAATTTTTGTATACCTTATGAGTAAGGTCGATTATATATAAGCAGAACATTTTTGAATAAAAAGGGATTCTTTCTCGAGACAGGAAAAGAAGTAGTCTTTCAATACAAATTCTTCCTGCTCATTAAGTCGGCAGTTCTAGTTGTACTAGAACGCCTAATCATTACTCCGGTAACCATAGCTGGCCCTTGGCTTAGCTTCCGGAAGTCTCCAGCTGCTGTGAAGAAGATACCTCTGGGCATAATTGGAGATTCATTACCTGATTAACAGGGAAGTATAGTTAATCATTACATGGCGACCCTGCCTCCCGAGCTGATAGCAATTCTGAAGGAAGACCCTAGAGCTGGACCAAGACCAATATCCATTGAGGAATACTGTAATAGGAAAGCAGCCGAGCAGCCCACACAGAAGACAGCAAATAATATCACAAAAAAGAAGAAGAAGAGAGCCGGAAAACTGGTGAAACATAGACGAGAGTTAGCAGAATTACATAGGCTGACCACCCTAGCCGTCACCAAGGTTGAGAAGAACGCGTTCTTGGATGACATCCGGATAAAAAAGCAGCAGTACTGGATTGCGAAGAAGAAAGCACCACACAATTTACATTCAGGAGATAATACAAACAATGGGCGGAAAGGAATCTAAAAATAAAGAAGCCACCTCGAATCAGGACGCAGCAGCATCATCATCAGGAAATTCATTCTTAACAGCGGAAATATATATTGAACATGCGACGGATATAAAAAATTTTTTAGGATTAATAATAGCCTTAATTTTAGTAATGATATTATACAAATACGTTAAAAATAAATTCATAAGTAGAGTAAAGAAAGAAGCTAGTAAATTAGTAGTAGCAGTTTAAAATAGATTCATGTAAAAATTTTTTTTTTAATAAACAAAGACAACAAAACAAAAACATGGCTTTGATAAAAGATGCAGAAACTCAAGACTCTAATTAAGGAATTGGAAAAGACTCTAGAAAATTTCAAGAAAAGTCCGAAGAGAATCTATTCAGCGCAGTTTTTGCTAGTAAAAAGGAATTGGACAGACAATTTAAAGGCAACGTTTCTTGAAGAATATAATCAATTAAATACAGAGCAGAAGCAAATCAATGGCAAACTATTAAATAAATTTAAAACCTTATACGAAGAAATAAATAAATACATTATCATAAACACAGCAGATTCAAGAGGTATTGGAAAAATCCATTGAAGAAGAAGAAGAATTTACGGACAGCTCAGACAATCATAATTGTTCAATAGAGGAAACCATAAATAATAACACAATGACATCCTTTGACAAAGCGAGCGTCACTAAAATAGTGCCAATATTTGACGGAGACTCGCAACAACTAAACAACTTCATCAACTTAGCAGAGTATCTCCATGATGAATTAAAAACACAAGAAGATAAAACGAAACTGGTAAAATTCCTGATAAAAACAAGATTATCGGAAAGAGCTCGTAACAGAATAGTTAACGAAGCAGATCCCATAAATTTTAAATCTTTTAAGGAAACATTATTCAAAACTTTCAGACCGCACAAAAATGCACTAAAACTCCAAAATGATTTGTCTAAGGTTCGACAGGGAGATAAAACCTTGCAGAGCTACGTTTCAGAGATTGATGCTCTGATAGCAGATTTGAATAATATCCAAATATCAGAACAAGGTGAACAGAATAAAGACATCATTACAAAGATGAATGATAAGATTGCCTCTTGAACTCTTGAACTCTTTTAAATCGGGACTGAGAAATGCAATCAAATATACAGTATTTGCCAGCAGACCTGCAACATACGCTGATGCTATCGATCTTGCACAAGAAATTGATTCAGAACAAGCCAAATCAGAAGAAAACCGAATCTACAGATTCCAAGCGCAAACTCGCAGATCTGGATCATCATATGCAAACAACTACCATAGATACAATAACTTTAACCAGCAATCACGTAAAAACTATAATAGTTACCAACCGCAAAGCAGATTTAATAATAACAGAAGAACATACTTCAGTAGTAACGCTAGAGCCAACTTCGCGCAAAATAATTTCAGAAACAATGGAAATCCTTCTCAAAGACAGTACAACAATATGAACAGAGGGAATACCAATTACCAGAATAGACAACCACGACGGATTAATTTGTTAGACTCGGAAAACTACGAAACCGTCCCCGGAGAACACCTATCGAGGGACGAGGAATATCAAGAACAAATAAACAATTAACGAGGATACATTTCATTGATGTAGGCAAGCTAACAAACTACATATCATTACAGACTACCACAACTAAAGCTTCAGCCTCATCATGGTTTATAGATACTGGTGCGGACATCTCGATCGTCAAAATAAGCTGTATAGATTTTAATATTGTAAATAAAAGTGAAATTTGTAAAATAAGAGGCGTTACAAAGGGTGAAAGTGAAACCTTAGGAACATTAGCATTGCAATTTCATGCAGAAGGTGAAAAATTTAAATTTCCCTATCGCGACAGATGGACTACTAGGGAAAGATTTCTTCATAAAATATAAGTGTAAAATAGACTATGAAATTTTTATATTTACAATTTGTGCAGAACTTAGTGATATTAACCTACCCATTATAACTAAAATTCCAGAACAAGAATTCATTACTATACCTTCTAGATCTCAAATTATACAACCTATAAGCATAGAAATAAGTGAAGATAGTGTAGTGCTAAGTAAAGAGATCAGAGAAGGGCTACACGTAGCGAATACTATAATACCAGCAAAAGGTATAAAACATATAAAATTAATAAATGTAACTGAGAATGACATACACATAAAGAATCCGCAGTTAGAAGTTGTTCCTTTGAATAATTTTAGATTCATAAAGAAGACAATCAGACATAAGGTTAAGGAGGAAGAGAGATTTGAACAACTAAAAAGTGAGTTAAATGTACAAAATTTGGATGAAAAAGCAAAGGATACGCTATATGAATTATGCAAGAACTATACAGATATTTTCTATCTAACTAATGATAAATTAACAGTTAATAATTTTTACCAGCAGCATATATCGACACACGATAATTCTCCAGTATATATTAAAAATTATCGTCTTCCGCAGACGCAATTGGAAGAAATAAATAGACAAGTGAACAAACTGCTAGATGAAGACATCATTGAGCATTCAACAAGTGCATACAATTCCCCCTTATTGGTAGTACCCAAAAAGGATAACAAAGGTGAAAAGAAATGGAGAATGGTTGTTGACTTTCGTCAACTCATCAAAAGAATAACGGATGACAAATTTCCTCTAACAAGATTAGAAGATATTCTGGACAATCTAGGAAAAGCTAGATATTTTTCGACTTTGGACCTCACAAGCTCTTTTCATCAGATTGAACTGGATGAAGAATCACGACCACTCACAGCCTTTTCAACAAATAAAAAGCATTTTCAATTTAAGCGACTACCATTTGGTCTAAAAATATCAACCAACAGTTTTCAACGCATGCTATCCATAGCACTCGCAGGACTAGACGCAGAGACATTCCTATATGTTGACGACATAATTACTTATGGGTGCAACCTACAACATCACAACAGGAATCTAATAAAAACATTCAATCGCTTAAGAGAATACAACTTGAAGCTAAATCCACAAAAATGCAATTTTCTACAAACAGAAGTAGTTTACCTAGGACACCTTATAACCAGTGAAGGAATAAAGACAGATCCAAGAAAATATGATAGCATAGTAAACTACCCAAAGCCAACAAACGCCGATGAAGCTCGAAGATTCACAGCATTCTGTAATTACTACAGAAGATTCATCGCAAACTTTGCTGAGATTGCAAAACCACTCAATCAGCTTACAAAGAAAAACACACCATTCATATGGTCGGAGCAATGTGAAGAAGCATTTCAAACATTAAAACAGAGACTAATAAGTCCTCCAGTTCTCCAATACCCAAACTTCGACGAACCCTTTATCCTAACTACAGATGCTTCTGACTCAGCACTAGGAGCAGTACTATCACAAGGAGAAATTGGAAAAGATTTACCGATTTCTTACGCAAGCAGATCTTTAAATAAACACGAATTGAACAAACCCATCATAATTAAAGAATTACTAGGAATCTACTGGGCTATAACTCATTTCAGACCATACTTATATGGTCGCAAATTCATAGTAGTTACAGATCATCGTCCACTCGTCAGCCTATTTACTCATAAGAATCCATCATCAAAGATGACACGAATTAGAATGGAATTATCGGAATATGACCTTGAAATCATTTATAAAAAAGGAGCGCTAAATACAAATGTAGACGCACTCTCGAGAATTAAATTGAGCTCAGAAATATTAAAAGAAATGGTACCAAAAGAAATAAATAAAATAGAGAAAATATATAATGTGAAATCACGTGATAAAAATAAAGGCACGGACGAGTCGTCAGGCCAACTATTCATCCATCAATGTGCTTCTATTTCAGAAATTAATACAATAAAAAAGTTAAAATTTATAAATTTAGAAGAGGATATCCTAGAAAGAAGATATAACAAGAAAAAGAATATATTTATAAAAAAGAAAGAAGTTGCAATAGAGTATAGTAATAAACCATGCCTTAGATTAGGTTTTATCTTGGAGACACTGTCACTCTCTATGATTAGCAACAGAATACAAAAGCTAGCTCTATCCACGAAAGATAGTATATTCAAGAATGTAAACATAAAAACATTTAAAGAAGAATTTAATAAAATACAAAGAAAGTTGATAAAAGAAAGAAACAGCTCCATAAGAATAATTTTATATGAACCTCCTAAAAATATAATCGACAAAGAGAAACAATTGGAAATAATTAAGGAATTTCACGATACACCACACACAGGTGGACACACAGGAATAAAGAGAACCATCAACAAAATCAAACAACGTTACTGCTGGAAAAATCTGAATAAAATGGTTAAATCGTACGTCAATAATTGTGAAGAATGTAAATTAAACAAAGTTGTGAGACATACTAAAGAACGCTTAACAATTACTGACACTCCCAGCACTAGTTTCGAAACATTAGAAATAGACACAGTAGGACCCTTAAGACAAAGTAAGTACTACAGGTACATACTAACATGCCAATGCCAATTGACGAAATACGTTGAAGCATTCCCGATGGAAAACAAGGAAGCGAAAACAATCGCGAAAATATTGGTTGAAAAGATCATCTTAAAATATGGTGCATTCACAAAAATTAGAACAGATAAGGGAACTGAATTTGTGAACAGTATATTCAAAGAAATATGCAAAATTTTCCATATAGAACATGTTACATCAACCCCATTTCACCATGAGACCATGGGTTCAATCGAAAGAAACCATAGAGTTCTGAATGAATATTTACTCTCTACATGTAAAAACGACCAATGGGATGAATGGCTAGCTTATTTTACGTTTTCCTACAATATAACACCGCACTCTGTAACCAATTTAACACCATTCGAACTAATTTACGGAAAGATTGCAACACTGCCCAACTTAAGAAATCAAGACATAAGTCCAATATATAACATAGATGATTATGCCAAAGAGGTCAAATATAGAATACAGCAAACACAAAAACTTGCGAAAGCCATATTAGAACTAACGAAGAAAAACAGAAAAACAATTCATGACAGAAACATCAAACCATTAAATATTAAAGTAGGAGATAAAGTTAAAATAAGAGTAGGGAATAAGAGAAAATCGGAGCCACCATACAAAGGACCGTACTTAGTTGTAGAAACAAATAATGTAAATAGCAAGCTTAACATTAATGGAGAAATTAAAGAAATCCACAACAATAGGCTAGTTAAGTACTAGAATAGAGTATATATCCTAAAAACATGTATTAAAGTAAGACAGAGGTTAATAAGATCAATTACTTACAAAAACATCACAGTAGTACAAGATAATATGCAAACGCAAATCAATAAAAAAAAAAAAAAAAAATTTTTTTTCCTAATAAAGGGAGGGATGTAGTACATACATACTACTCTCATATAAATTAACAGAAAAACCCAACATCAAGAAAACCCATGAGAAACAATAAAATCATTCAAACAGCAATCAATGAAAATATTTGAAATTACTTCACGCTAACAGCCGTGAAAAATATTCTAAAAAATTGCATCACTAGAATACTTCCGCCAAAGCATTCGAAATCATAAACACAACATATGTGTAAATGATGTAAGCCATTCTTACATCCAATTCATTCTTACCTTTACCTTCTTTTGCCGGCACCAATAAACAAATATTATGTAATAAAAACATTTCTCTTCATTGCATGAAGTTACGTATTCTGTGACAATGAATAGTGATTGCACATGGGTCAACATTTCTTGTGAACGATTTGCATTGCGATTGCATGATTGCTTTGACTGAAATTTTTGTCATATATGAAGTAATAAAATTGTATTTAGGTAACCTTAGAAATTATGTAGGTAAGTTAAGAAATTCAAGAATTTTTGTATACCTTATGAGTAAGGTCGATTATATATAAGCAGAACATTTTTGAATAAAAAGGGATTCTTTCTCGAGACAGGAAAAGAAGTAGTCTTTCAATACAAATTCTTCCTGCTCATTAAGTCGGCAGTTCTAGTTGTACTAGAACGCCTAATCATTACTCCGGTAACCATAGCTGGCCCTTGGCTTAGCTTCCGGAAGTCTCCAGCTGCTGTGAAGAAGATACCTCTGGGCATAATTGGAGATTCATTACCTGATTAACAGGGAAGTATAGTTAATCATTACAGGGGGAATGGATTATGTGTTAGTGGGAGATAGGTTTTATATTTCGGCATTTGAACCGAAACCGGCCCGAGACCTAACTGCGATGGGTTCGACTTTACCCTGCAAGCTTTTACCTAACCCTTTCCCTATCTCAAAACCATATTTTCTTAGAAAGTTCGGTACGGCTGGCTTGGAGTATTTAACCCATGGTGCGATACAGCTAATAGCATTGGTGTTGTCTACACTCGAGTCGACCCCAACGCTAAAGGTTCTATTAGCTCGAGTCTCTTCGCTACAAAATTTAGCTAGGCTGTCTATGTGGAGGACCTTTTTCACCCGACCTCCGGGGAACTCAACTTTTTAGAGGACATCGTTTAGTTAAGATAATACAGTGCCAGGACCTTCCCAGTCACGTTGTAGTTTGGGACTTTTGCCCTTTCGGCGTTTTGGATTGTAAATCCAGACTTGTTCGCCTTCAGAAAATTGGAGAGGATGCGCTCTAAGGTCATATTGGGTTTTCATCTGGTAGGACGATAGAGTTAGATTCCTCCGGGTTAAAGAGTGGATTTTCTCAAGGGTCTGGGTCAGCCTCTCGGCATAATCTACTGCTGTGTTACATCCGCCAGGTGCAGGGCCGTAAGAAAGGTCCGAAGGTAATCTTAATTCTCTACCAAAGTTGAGGCGCGCGGGAGTGAATTGGGTGCTCTCGTGTATGGAGGATCGATATGCCAGAAGTGCGAAAGGGAGGAACTGGTCCCGGTTCTTACCGAAGGTAAGATTTGTCGTGGGGCTTTTTTTTCATTGAAACGACTTGGGATGAAACTTAAAACTTTTATTTTTCCCAAGTCGTTTTGTGGGAAAATATTTGTTATTTGTTGCAAAGGAATTGCTGATGGCAATTTCTTCGCCTTGTTAGGAGATAAGCTAACCATGTTTTAAGCATGATTAGCTTATTTCCATTTATGAAAATCAAATATTTTCCATGTTTTTTTAAAAATGATAATTATTAATTATAATTATCGTTTTTAACCCTTTTTAGGTATACAACAATCCTTCCCCCTGCGAAAAAGAGGATTATTCTTTGAAGAGGAATAATTCTCAGGGGAAGTTGTTGTCGGGGCTTTTTCGGTGGTTCGGCTCTTGGTCTGTTTGGCTTTTACATTTTTTCTGATTAAAAAAAAAAAAAATTTTTGTTATCTTATTTTTCTAAAATTGTTCTTAAATATCTATTCCTATTCTATTCTATTCCTTTATTATCTTACTAATTTCTACTTTTTTTTTTTTATGTTATGTATATTTTTTTTTGTTACACTTGTATATCTCTTACATTCTTTGTTAAAGTTAGTAGTTATTTATTTTTTATGCTAGGTTAGTTTTGTTATACCTAATATTTATTACCCTTATTTGTAATTTTATGTTTTGTTTTTATTTATTCTTATTTGTACTGTTTATTATTTATATACAACGGAGGAGGATATCTTTTTACTTTGCTTTTTGGTTTGAATATATATATGTTTATATGTTTCTAGTACGCTATTTTCTCTTAAATCTAGGCTTTAATACTTATTTATGTATGCTCTCTCCCCTTTTGTTTTTATTATTATCTATTATTATTAATTGCTTTATGAAACCACTTACATTTATTTTCTATGTGCTCTACTATTAGTGATAGTGCTTATGACCGTTTGAAGTGGTGACACTATACCACTTGCACTGACCTAGTAGGTGGCAGGGTGCGGGTCCTTTTAAGAGGGGTAGGTTCGATTATTTCGATTTGTTCGATTTGTTCCTCCGCCTCTGTGATTTTCTCAGATTTGTGTGGACGATAATTTTTAATGAATGGTACTAGCCATTTGGCGACCAGGTACAGCACCATACATGTGATGACAACACCAGTTAAGGATACTGATGTTGCAGCTAGTACATATGTGGGGTGGTGACTAATATGAGGAATTATTTTTTCTAATTTTTCGTCCAGTTCTTTTAATGACTGGGTACCTTCTAGGATGATGCTATTAGTGTCATTTCCTGAATATAGTTCTGTCTGTAGTTTTTCAGACTATACTTTATTTTTGGTTTCATTAAGATATTTATCCATTATTTCTTCTAATGGAGTTATATTTGGGAAATAAGTGGGTTGTTTGAGACTCAATTTCTGGATATTCTCTGCCTCATAGAGTAGGATTTGGGATCCTACTTGTAATTGGCAGGGATGGTTGATAGTGATTATTCCTTGACCTTCAATCTTTGAAGTTAAGAATTGTTGGGTACACTGGAGGTGTACAACTGTAGGTTCTATCAACGAGAATATCCACGAATTGGGTTTACTTAATTTGATAAGTAGGTCTCTAGGAGGTATTTGTGCTCTGAATTGGCACTGAGGCTCTTCTTTTAATGGATTAAAGAGCAGCTTCACTACGCACTCTTTGGACATTGTAGCCTTTGTTATGGAAATACCTAGCTTAGCGATGTACGTATCCTCTTGGAATATTGCGTGATCTTTTTGAAGATTTTAAGATCTTGGGTTTTTAATAATAATATGTCCTGTGTTTGTACCTGGTGCGCTACATGCGAGTACTGTATATCGGGTACCAATGATTGTTTTTTATTAATGTGTATAGGAAAACTATGTACTCTATACAACTTCATTTGTTGTCGATTGAAAATCGGAAGTTGTATTCTAATAACTAATTTGTCTTGGACTAGACGAGCCTTTGTTTCCGCTGTCTGATATAACAGGGAGAGACAATTTTGTGTATCTGGGCAAGTAGCGTGGGACTTGTGGTATATCTCTAATAAACTTTTGGGAGACACCACTAGCGGATGCAACTGGTGATTTTTACTGGAGATTATTATGTCGAGTAAGGCTTGCTGCCTGTACTCAATCTCGACAATTTGTAAGGTCAGGCTTGAAATTATTTCCTGCCTTAATTGTCTCATCAGTAATTCATCTGTTATATTTTGCATTCTATTTACCTGGAGGTTTATTTGACGTTGTCTTTCCTGCAGAGATGTCAATGGCTTTTGGATTTGCTGTAGTGTAGTTTTGACTACACTGATCTGCTGTCTTTCCAGGTCGGCTAGTGCTTTTGTATTTGTTTCGAGCTCCTCGAGTCGACTGTATACTTCCTGTTTATTAGTGCTGTCCATGGTCCCGAATAGGTAGTGCATTGCATTCCCTATTCCATAAAAGATAGATCTTGTTGATCTTGATTTTGGGACCACTTCTCGAATGACACTTGTTCTTCTCTTGATATTTTCCAAGAGAGAATGAACGTGTTTTTGTTGAATCAGGCATAGCTCATCCGTTTAAGAGCGATTTGAACATAGTCGGTGAACTAAGTGTTCCGCCTGGGGCAAGATGTTATAACTTCGAAAGATTCGACGTTCGACAATTTATCGATAGTCGGTATGTTGTAACACTTTCGACAGGCGATAAATACGATAGAATATCACTGAGTTTTGCTGAGAGTGATAGTACAAGTCAAGATTAACAAATGTATGTAAAATTAAAGAAATTAGATTTAAATGTTAAATTTTTTTTAATTTATTCAATATAAATGATTTGATATATTAATTATATAGATTCTTCAAACTGAAGCTATAAAACTTGTAAGAATATTTCTTGAATCCAAAAATTAATAAGGCAATACATTTTGTTAGGCATATCCATAACATAATACCGCTGCCTTAAAAATTTTCTTTTGTCCCGGTAATTAATAATTTCTTTGTCATTTTTGTTATCCTCCACAAATAAAGCCACTGCGCCTGAAAAATTCATAAATTTCAATTTTATTATTATTAAAATTTATCAACAACTAGAAAAAGAATCTACAAATGTCATTTGTGCTAGGGAAAAAAAATCGGAAATAATTTCGAAACAAGCAAAATCGTCTGTCGAACGAAAATCTTATAACATACCGCCAGATCGAAATCTTCGCTTCGATGATCGCTTTCGATGCGAAGTTATAACATGTCGCCACTGGTCTGCCATAAGCGTTTGGTTGTCCAGTTCCATTAGATTGATCTATACTATATACTTGCAATTTTCCTAAGTCCTCATACAGTATTCCTGTATTGCTCAGGTGACTTATTCCGTTTGGATTTGTCCCATTGCCAGATGGAAACAGCACATTAACCCCAATATGTGCTTCATGTTCTGTAGAAAATGAAGGATTGGCTTCGTTAGTCAATTAGTCATACTGCATAGCATATAATATTTAAATATAGTATTGCTTAATTGAATTGTTGATAGTTTGTATAATGTGGGCTTAGTTGCTAAAAGGAAGACGAGATAGAACAGGATAGGAGGACTGTAAGTCAGTTAATGCTAAATCTCTTCAGAGTATGAGCATTGTACTCATTCAAAAATTGAATTGGGAGGTTGTTTAATTTACTACAATGAGTAAAAAGTAAATCATGAAGAGGAATACAAAACTCTCAAGGCGAGGTATGACGGATGCAAGTCAAAGCATTCCAAACTCCATCATCTTCTCTATGAGCTTTTAAGACGATGAGTATTGTACCTTTTCAAAAATTTTAATTAGGGAAGCAAGTCAAGGCAAGCAAGATTTTTATTGGTAGAATTTTTTTTTTTTTTAATATTTACTCATAGAATGTATATATGGGTACGTTTATTTAGCGTATTTTTTATTGATTTAAATAAAATTTAGGTAAGGGTCGACTTCGTGAGTCGTAGTAAATAATTCCGAGTGCGGAACGTTTAAGTACGTAGTGGCTAGTTTAATTGGCGAATTTTGTTTCAGTGGAACTTATTTTTTAAAAGTGTATGTACCAGTGTACTACTCGTAATAGGGCTTTAAACGGTTGTTGTGTACTACAACCTGCCGCTTGCCTATTTTTATGGTAGTGTTTGTTGGACTGGGTACATTGATTACCAGATATGGGCCAACCCAGATTTGAGACAGTTTGTTTGCGGCTTTCACTTTTGAGGAGGACTTTGTCTCCTAGGTGGAAAGTGAGAGGCCTGACTGTTTTGTCGTAATATGCCTTTGAGCGTTGTTTGCTGGCTAAGAGATTTTTACGAGCCGTGGCATACGATTTTTGGAGTCTGTATTTGAGCATATGATAGTAACTTTCGTGGTTGTAAACGGGTTCAGGATCCCGTTTTAAATTAGATGGGACATCCGCTGTGAAGCCGTAAAGGCAATCCATCGGGGTTAACTTAGTACCCTCGTGTACACTGTTATTGTACACGAATGCAGCGGTTCGTAGGAATTGATCCCATGTTTTAGGATATTCATCTACGACTGTACGCAGATATTCGATTATTGGTCTATGGGCACGCTCTAGTGCTCCATTAGACTGTGGATGGTATGCGGAAGTCTGTAACTTCTTTACCTTTAGGAGTTTGCAGACCTTCTTGAATAGCTCACTCAGGAAATTAGTTCCCTGATCGGTGACTATTCTCTTTGGAATGCGATAACGCGTGACAATCTCATTGAAAAAGATTTGCGCCACCGTTACTGCTTCTCCATTAGGTATGGCATACCAATCGACAAATTTGGTAAGGTTATCTTGAAAAGTCAAGATATATTTATTACCTGATATGGTCTCTTCTAGTGGACCTACTATATCGAGGTATACCTTGTCGAAAGGTTGTTCTGCGATGTCCATTATTACCATGGGCATCTTGAATTGTGGAGATGCTTTCATTGTTTGGCACTTAGGGCATTTTTTTATGTACCTTTTTATATCGCTAAGCATGTGTCTCCACCAGTACTTGCGTCTAATTCTTTTATAAGTCTTAATGACACCCTGATGGCCGCCGAAAGGAGAGTCGTGATAATCCTTTACGATTGTTTGAACTTCCTTGGGGCTCCTGATTATTTCAGGTGCCTTAACTGGACTTATTTCATGTTCAAGCGTAGCAGGGGGTTTTTCCGCCTCTGGGGGTTCATTTTCTTTAGTTTCCGCTGCCGTGGGCTGTGTTTCAGCGCTGGGGTTCGTATTTGCCTCTTGGGCTCTCTGGTTTTGAGCTCTGGTCACGGCGAAGCAATGAGCGAGTTTCTTGGTTTTCTTTTTATTTGGGGGATTAATTTTCTCCACATCAGAGTCCATACTGTGGTGGACTTGGGCTTGTACCGTTAAGGTATTGCCTGTATTGTCTTCGCTTAATACTTGTGGAATGCGGCTTAATGCATCCGCATTGGTATTATACTTCCCTGATTTATATTCGATGCTGTAATCGAATTCTGACAATTTGTGATGAAATCTCACCAAACGGGAAGTCGGGTCTTTAACATTAAAGACTCCTTTGAGAGGCTTGTGGTCAGTGTAGACCGTGAATTTCCTGCCTTGAAGGTAGCATCGGAAATTTCAGTTGCCCAGACTATAGCCAATAACTCCTTTTCAATAGTGGAGTAGTTTTTCTCGGCTTGGTTTAGCGTTCGGCTAGCATAGGCGATAGGCTGGTCGTTTCCCACTTCCTCTTGGGAAAGCACAGCGCCTAATGCTTCGTTGCTGGCGTCCGTTGTAAGATTGAATGGTTTAGAAAAATCTGGATAGATTAAGAGTGGTGGGGAAATTAGAGCATGTTTAATGCTTTGAAATGCTTCTTGGCATTTCTCGGTCCAAGTGAATTTTACATCCTTGCGGAGTAAATTCGTAATTGGACGAACTATTTTTGAGAAGTCCGGAATGAACTTCCTATAGTAATTGGCAAGTCCTAAAAAGGACTGAACTTGCCTAACTGTTCTAGGAACAGGGAATGTTTGGACGCAGGCCGCTTTGCTGGGGTCTGGTAATGCACCTTCGCTAGAGCATTTGTGCCCTAGGTAAACAACTTCTCGTCTCAAGAACTGGCACTTCTCTGGCTGCAGTTTGAGGTTGTTTTCTCTCAATTTGTTGAAGACTTTGCGAAGTTTATCATTGTGGTCATTTAGGCTCTTACCATAAATGACGATGTCGTCAAGATAAACGAAACATTCGAGGCCTTGTAGGCCTGTCAGAACGAAGTTCATGAGGCGTTGGAATGTAGCGGGAGCTCCTTTGAGTCCGAATGGCATACGCTTAAATTCGTAGTGCCCGTAATTTGTGCTAAAAGCGGTCTTATGTCGATCTTTTTTGTCGACTAAGACTTGGTGATTTTGCCAAATCGAGAGTGGTAAAGTACCTAGTTGGTCAAGAATATCCTCGATTCGTGGTAGCGGAAAAGCATCGCCAATTGTCTTTTCGTTCAATTTGCGAAAATCGACAACGACGCGCCACCTTTTTTCACCATCCGGTTCCGCCTTTTTGGGGACTACTAATAAGGGTGAATTCCAAGGGCTTTTGCTAGTTTGGACTATCCCGTTGTCTAGCATTTCTCTTAATTGCTCGTTTATGACTTGCCTCTGGATTTCTGGTAATCGATAGGCTTTTTGGTTTATTGGGGCTGATCTTGTATTAATGGAATGTTATGGGTGATAGCGTTTGTATATGTAAGCTTATCACCTTTACGGTAAAAGATATCATGGTACTCATAACAGAGTTCGGATATCGAAGCTTTTTCTTCCACATTTAGATTTGGGTCTAGGCTGAGCTCTTGGTCTAGCCTGTTGACTCACGGAGTATGTGTGGGATCTGCCTGATCCGGAAATAAGTATCTTACGTGTTGTAACATAGCTGTGTTTTCCGAAAAGCTTACGTTTCTTTTCTCATTTTGTGTAGCTGTGTACTTACTATCTGTTTTACTTACATTACTAGATGGCAGAGAATGGGCTTCCTGCAGTTTTAATGGTGGAGTACCATGTGTTATGGGTACTTTTGATTGGTCCGAGTACTCGCACGCTTTCGTATTTTGGCTTATGGGTCGTGAAAAATTGCTTTTCTTAATATTACTTGACGGTGGAGCCAACTTTGCCTTCAATGAGGTCTTACGGATCTCGCACGCGTCTTTTATCGGGCTCATGGGCCACTTTTTATTCTTAATACTAATTTTATTGAGTGTTGGAGTCGACTTTGCCTTTAAATAGGTCTTACTGAGCTCGCACGCACTGTTGATGGGGCTCTTGGGCCAAGGTGGTTCCTTAACACTAATGTTACTAAGTGGTGGAGTCAACTTTGCCTTTAAATAGGTCTTACTGAGCTCGCACGCACTTGTGATGGGGCTCTTGGGCCACTGTTGTTTCGTAGCACTGACTTTGTTGGGTGGTGGAGTCGTCCTTGCCTGAGAATAGGTCTTACTGAGCTCACACGCACCTGTTGCTTCGCTCCTTATCCTTGTGGTTATCTTACATCTAGGTATAGCGGATGGAGGAGTCATCTGCATTTTGCTTGTCGACTTCTGGAGCTCGCTCGCATCTCTGATTTGGCTACGGGGCCATGTAAAATTTTTATAACTTATTTTCGTGGACGGTGGAGTCATTGTTGCCTCTACTCGGGTCTTACTGAGCTCGCACGCATCTTGTATAGGGCTCTTGGGGCGTGTCAGTAACTTATACCTAGGTATTCTGTAGTAAGTAGTCTTGTTTGACTTTTGTTCCGCCTTGGGAAGCTTACTGATGTTTGTGTTACTCGATTGCGATTTATTCGGCTTGAGAACGTGTTGTGTATCAGTGGCTTCTCCTACTGTGATGACGGTGTAGTCATGTATAGGGAGCAGTTGTAATAATAAACTGTTGATAACTACTTGGAAATTTTTAATTTTGTGTATGGCAACAAGCACTGTTTCTTTCCCAGTAGGGAGTAAACTGTTGGCCAGGAAGACTCCATCGCCTATCTCTTTTGATAGACAGAGCATTTCTTCCTTCACTCCAACGGGACTGTGGTGATCATTTGTGACCTAGCATATTGGTTCTTGTAAAGTAATCAGATGCTGCCTCATTTCGCTGGTCTTTTGATCACTTGGACAGCTCTTTTCGCACTCCGTCGGCTCTTGTTGAACCTGGCAACCAGCATTACTCTTTTGAGATGCCTTGGAGACACTGCATGTAGATAGCTTAGCCTGTTTAGGCTCCATCTTTTCAGCCAGTGATCTCACTTCGATTGCTTTTCTGGAGTACAGCTTGTCCGTTTTGCATGGCAAGGGCACAGTAAACTCTTCGGGATTTGTTTCCGTACAAGGAAACTTAAGTGCTTTATTTGGGCCTTCAACATTGCAATTGTTTGATAGGAAATCGTTTCCTAATAGGCCGTCATCGGAAGGACCTGGCAGGTTTTGTACCACTTGAAACTTGCAGGGAATTTTATTTTTAAAATTGAAGTTGCCCTTGCAATTTCCCAATGTCTTTCCGGTTCCAAAAGGGGTCTGTAAAGTGCATGCCTCATTTGAATTAATTATTTTGAGGTCTTTAATTGCTCTTTTCTTAATAATACTAACCTCAGCGCCAGTGTCCACTGCGTTGTGGGTTTATAGTCGAGCCGTGGAGTTTTGCGTCGACTGCATGTCGTTTCCCTGACTCCGGGCTTCCCATTTTTTCTTCTGGCGGCAATCTTCGTCTGCATGTCCTCAGCGACCGCAAAAGGTGCATTTGAGTCTTATATTGAAGACCTGATGACTTTTTGTGTTGTGATGCTCCTTGGTACATCTATTGGAGAGGCGTGGAGGAACAATCTGTTATGTTTATTGTGTTTTTCTGCAATCATGGACGTCATGTCCATAGATTTTGCAGTTTGAGCAAAAAGGGGTGTTCTTGCGCTTAAGGCAATCTGTGTATGTGTGACCCTTTCGCTGGCAGAAATTGCACGTGATGTTACGGACCAGTGCATCTGTGTCCGATTTTCTGACATCAGTGTTTGTAAATGGCCTTTGCCGTGACTGTGATGAACCTGGGTTATTCACATTGCGTGAAAACTGATTTGGGTTTGGAGCTCGAGGTGATGCGAACATAGGTGTAGATGGCATTTGATAGTAAGGAGCTCTGTAGTAAGCTCTCACTCGTAAATCTGGGTCTACTGGAGCCATTGGAGGGGCTTGTGCCAGAGGACTCTAGACGAATGTAGCACCTTGCTGTAGTTTCTCCATGTCCAGGGCTTTTTGTATGAGAGCTTCTATATCGCCTTCTCCCTGTGTGAGTAAATATTGACACAAATGTGGATTAGTTACTCCACTTTTAAGAGCATTTTTGGCGAAGTCCATTAGTTGTGTTTTCACAGCCGGGACTGCCTCAGCTCCATACTTTTGTGTCGCAGCCTCATTGCAGATCGTCAACAGCTGCTTCAACCTTGTAGCAAAAGCAGTGAGAGATTCCAATGGGTTCTTGCGTGTGGTGATCAATCTATTGACCAATTCCTGATAAGTCTTACGGGGAAGGTATGTTCTGTTCAAACGTTCCTCTACCTCAGTGAATGAAGTAGGAACGTCTGAAGCGAATAGCTGATTTGCATCACCTCTTAATCTTGTGGGGAGAACCTGTAGGAAAGCCACCTTTTCTTCATCGTCAAGGCACTGCATAGTTTGCTTGCAGCAGCCGATGAAGATCTGTAGCTCACGTCCCATTTGTGGGGTATTTTCACCCGAAAATAAGGGGACGAGTTGAGCTGTGAGCTTAGCTACCTTAGCGTAGTCCACCATTGTGTTTAGTCTATTGACTGGAAATTTAAATTTGGGTGGACTAACTGGGCTTGTTTCTGGGCTGATTTCCGTTAAGTATTCTTCGAGCCAATCTATAAGCAGGTCTTCGGGGGTTGTTTCAGTCACTTCACCGTCACTGTCACTATCACTATCACTTAACCTAACACTCTTATTTTTCTCTAGATCTAAACTGAGTGAGCGCCGAGATTCGGAAAACTGTTCTAGTTCCTCTCGGAACTTTATTGTTTTTTCTTTTAAGGTATTTAACTTGGCGAGCCTGGTCTCACGCTCTTTTTTTAATTTGTGTTCTAAGGCGTCACAATGGGTAATCATCAGTTTATCCGATTCCAGCGCTCTCTCGTATAATTTATTTAAAAACTTATCTAAACTTACTTGACTATTCGGACCTGGCAGAACGGTTCCGCTTCGAAGTCGAGGTCGTGTTGGGCAAAATTCAGCAGCAGATGCTGTACCTTCACCGGGGTGCTGTATTTTTACACCGAGGGCTGATCCCGCGTCGGCTAAAGATGGAGAGTTTTCCCTCGCTGCTGTGTCTGTTTCCTGCTGAGGTAGAGCAGGATTGTCGGCTGGCATATGATGCACTGTTTGGTGAAAGGGGGGCTCCTTGCCTGCTTATGTTGTGTATAGTATCGCTCGTGCTTCCCGGCACGTCCAGGGAGAAGCGATCGGTGAATAAATTGGAACTCTCAGAAAACGAGCATCTAGGTTTTGGCCTTCCTTCTATTAAAACGGAAAACACTTTTTAGTTCTTTATTAATATTTGAAGGCTTCCATTTTAACAAAAACACAAACTCTTCTTTTTTCTTATTTATTTCCCTTTTTTTTGTATGTTCCGTATTTTACAATTATCACTTCTAACAAAATTTCTTTATAATTTATATATATATTTATGATTTTCACTTTTAACAAAATTTCTTTATAATTTATATATGTATATATTTGTGATTTTCACTTTTAAAAAAATTTCTTTATAATTTATATATACTATATATTTATGATTTTCACTTTCAACAGACTATTTACTGGATTTCTTCTAATTTTCACATACTCAGAGGTGTCCTCTCGACGGGGTTAAAAAACGAACTCCTCGAGGATCGGGCTTGATGGTCCCAGGTACCCACAATCACTTTCAAAAGCTTTTTTATCTTTTTATTCTTTTCTCACGACGTTGAAAAAACGTACGTGAGAAAATGCAAAAGTTCCTTGATGCGAGCTGTATGCATCAATGCAAAACGGTAATCCGATATGCACTTGTGCGCCCGTCTTGAAATATTAATTTTAAGAGGGCGCGAATAATTTTTATAATTGTATGTATGTATGTACAAACAATTAGATTGGAGGAAGTTTGTAATATATGTATGTACATAGTACATACGGAAAAAAAGTAAGAAGACACTGTATGTAGGTAAGTGTGCATACCGTGTGAGTGGAATGTGTGTCTGATAACAAAATGCAATTTATGCTAAATTGCATTTTGTTATAATGAGGGAATGCATTTCTAAATGCATTTTGAATTTTTATATGAAATTTTGAATGAAATTTAAATTGAAATGTTTTTTTTTTCAGGGTCAATTAATGGTACATCAATATATCGTATTGGACGATATATTGATATATCGGTATTATGGTTGTGATTCGGGGCAAAGGTACCTGAGTCACAACATCCCTCCCCCCTGGGGAAAAGAAAGTTTTATTCCTACTTGGAAGAAAATCTTTCTTTCTGTATAAATAAAAAATTATAAGTATGCATTATGTGGTATAGAATTAGGCTAATGTTGTTATACATAATTATATAAAATTATAGGAGTTAATTAAAATTAATTATTTAATATATTCCTTAAAGTGGTGCTATTATATAATATTAACCAGTTGGTTGTACATTGTTTTTTTGGAATATGTTTCCTTATAACTGATCCCTTTTTTGTTAAGGGTATTTATTGATTTTTTTTTTTAATAGTTATTTATTTTTCTTTATATATAAAAAAAAAAACTATGTATACATTTATCACAAAAAAAACGTGAGATATTATTTTCCTCCTTAATTCTTTAGTAGTGTTTTGTTTGGATGGGGATGGATAAAGGAGGATAAAAATTGGGAAGCGAGGGGTTACCGTTTCCTTTTGTCATTGTCTGTAAGTTAAACGTTTTCTGTGGTCTTTCTTTGTGGAGCAGGAGTTATTTTGAATTTTGATTCTCTCGGTCCCGGAGTAGGCACATTCTCCTGTTTATGTTCAGGAAGTATTCCTTTCGATTCGCGTACTTTCGGTTTGTATTTAATATACAGATAAGCACAGACTATAAAGATGATAGAAGCTACTGTTAAATATGACAGTGCGTAATGGTGGATATGGTGGTTATTTATGGGATTAAGAGGAATTTCTTCTTAATATTTTTGGAAACGAATGGATTCGAGAAGTTTCTCTAGATCCGTGCTTGTTGTAATATTTAAGGGATTTGTTTCTATAAACGTTTCCATGTGAGAAGACGTCATATTCCGTATTATATTGGAAATGCTTATCGTTGGGATAAAATGGGAATTGAATTTGGAAACTTTTACGCTATGTCCGTGCAAGATGAGTTCCTTGCTGCGAACATAGCAACCGGGATTAATATACATTATTCCTGTTCCTTGCAGGCTTTTTGAATTGATCGAATTTTCACAAATTACATCTATGTCTAGGGATTCTTTTAAGGAGAAAAGCCAAGCGTTCGGCTGCGTTAATTGCTTCCAATAATAATCTTGTTCTAATGTTAGGATGTTACATTTTGATGTAATTGGTTCCTTTTTTATCAGATTTACTTCGCATTGGATTGCTTTTGTATTTGCGTTAAGGATCGGTGATGATATCATGCAATAGAAATGCATATGATCCAACGTTGCGCAATTATGGATATCATGTAATGCTAGTTCAACATAGTGCTCACGATAGTAGTCTATTAGTATATCTTTGCTGGTTCGATATATACGAATGATCCGTTAAGGAGTGTGGGTAATGGCATTACTTTGAATAATTGGTATGGTTCCTTGAATGGAAGTGGAATTCGGAGCTCGATAATTATTTTATTATTGAAAATATTCGCTGCTATTGTACTCAATTTGTAAAATTGTGATAAAATATTGTCTCTGGAATTTATAGGAAGCATCAGTGAATTTGGTAATTCTTGCCTGATCTTTGATAAAAGCTCCTCAATATTTTTCGGTGATACTAGTGTGGGATGGAATTTTCCATGCTTGGAATCTGTTAAAATATCTATTAATTCCGACTGGGTATTTGGGTATCTGAATGCCATTAACGAAACCAGGGAAATAAGTGATTCAATTTCGATGAATATTTTGTTATCCAATGTTCTGTTTTCCATTATTGAAGTAGCTATCTGTATTGAAATTAACTTTTTATGCATAACCATGAATTCCTTTTCAATTGCGGCTTTAGATTTGTTGAAAATGTTTGCGGTTGCTTCGACTATCGCGGTTTGGCTTTTCATAAGTGATAGGAGGGAGTTTTGGTTTAGGGTGAGGTTACGGATTTGCTCATCACAAACTTTGGCGTCATCTTCGTCTAATGTACCGAAGAGAGCTTTGGAGATTGAGCCTATCGCATTAAATAAGGCCCTTTGTTGTCTATTTTGGGTCACAAGTAACATATTTTTGTATTCTATGTTTGCTATAATAAGATTGATTTGCAGTAACGTACCATTGCAGGTGTGGGCCATCGCTGAATTGCTATTGAGTTTCTGGCAGGTTGCTGTTATTTGCTGTGCGATGATCTGGATATTCCTTAATTCTGATTTAAAATTCACTAGGTCGTAATAGGTGACGATTTTCCATTCGTTGGTGTAGAGGTTGGCTCTGCCAATCTCTTCGAAGTAAATGCCTGCAGTAGCATTTAGCTGCTTTACCTCTATTCCTGAGCTGTAGATTATGGGGATGAAAATTAGAATGAATGCTATATGCCTCATTTTGGAAACCTGTAAGATGACACCATGTTAATATCTGTGAATGATATTTGAAGATGATGAAGCTTTTACTCCGAGAACAGTTTTAGGTCATTGTTATGGACTCTTTTGTTTTTATTATTGATTTTAATAGTAGAATTTTCGGGGGAATTAATCTCCATTATCTCATACGGACCTGACCATAGTGGTGAGAACGTATTATCTCTGACCCTGCTCTTAAGTAGGACTTTTTCGCCAACCATAAAAGATTTTTGGACGGAATTTTTGTCATATTGTAGTTTTGATCTTTCTTTGTTTGCCATGGCTATGTCTTTAGCTATTTTGAAGCTATGCTGTAGACGCGCTTTTAACTCGTTTGCATAATTGTCGTAATTATAGCAAACGGTTGGAGAAGATTTCAAATTGTTTGGAATTTCGGCTGGGAATCCGTAAAGGAGTTCGCGAGGAGTATAATTAGTACTCGAATGAGGGGTAGTATTGTATACAAACATGGTATAAAGAATCCATGTATCCCAGTCTTGTGGATCTTTTGCTACATAAGATCGGAGGTATTCTGCTAAGGTTCTGTGGCTTCTCTCCAACGCACCATTCGTTTGAGGGTGATATGGAGTAGTTTTGAGCCTTTTAATTCTCAGCAATTTAGATACCTCGGCGAACATGCCACTTATGAGGTTAGAACCTTGATCTGTGAGGATACTTTCTGGAAGGCTTCCGCTAATGTCTTGGACTCGGTGTCGACTATGGGAATAGCCTCAGAAAATTTTGAACGGTCGTCTTGAAATGTAAGGATGTATTTGTTTCCAGAATGAGAAATTGGGAGAGGTCCTACAACATCTAGGTACACTCTTTCGAAAGGTTTGGAGCTAATACTCGAGATTTTCATTGGAATTTTAGGGTTTCTGGATACTTTGTTCACCTGACAAAGTTTACATTTCCTTACATATTTGACCACGTCGTCTGACATGCCAGGCCAGTAGAATTGCTTTTTGATTCTTTTAATAGTACGGGAAATACCTTGATGGCCACCCGTCGGTAGTGAATGAAAATCTTTTAAAACTTGTTCGATGTCATTAATGTCTGATAAATATTTAATTGAATCCTGATGCAGTTTTATGTTTATTTGCTTATTAGCGAAGATCTGGACAAAAGCGTTTTTAATAATTATTAGATTCTGTGGATCTAATATAGGGAAGGAGATATTTATTTGTTTTAACTGATTTGCTTCTGTGTATGAGCAGATTTCAGTTAAAATCTTTTCGAGGTCTGATCTATCTCTTTGTGATCGACAAGGTAAATTAGTTTTTGATATAATTATTGATGAGTCTTTTTTCTTGAAGAAGTTCAGTTCAGTTTCTGAAATTGGGAATTTATCTGAAAATTTTAGTTTCGAATCCAACACTCTTTCAAGCTCTGTATCTTGCATTGGCAAGATGGAAAATTTAAGATTCGCATTTTTAGTCAGTAAAAGAGGAAAATTAGTCTCAGTTATTATGACTGAGGAATTGTTTACAGGTGATGGAGTTGGGTTTGGAGTATTTACACTTGCGTTGGGTGTATTTATATTCGCCTGAGCTCTGGCTTGATTTCTAGTTACCACATTTACGAAGGTGGTTGGCTCTGCAGAATGTTCGGAATTTTCCGGAATTGCTCTACTGAGAGCATCTGCATTTGTGTTGAGCTTACCTGATTTGTGGACTATCTTGCAGTCATATTCCTCAAGACGTATTCTCCATCTCATCAGTCTTGAGGAGTGATCTTTCAGATTCATTAGCCATACTAATGGTTTATGGTCAGTTATAATTGTAAACTGTCTGCCATAAACGTATGGTCTGAATTGCTCAACTGCAAACACGATAGCTAAGAGCTCTTTCTCTATAGTTGAGTAACGAGTCTCCGCACCATTGAGAACTCGACTCACGTAGGCAATTGGGTGATCTCCTTGAGCATCAACTTGTGAAAGGACTGCTCCGATAGCGTAGTCACTGGCATCGGAGGTGACAAAAAATTCTTTGCCGAAATCAGGATAAGATAGAATTGGTGCTGAAATTAATTTATTTCGCAATTCGCAGAATGCTTCATCGCAAATTGCGTCGAACTTGTCGAACTTATTTTATTTTTTTCAAAAGATTTGTGAGTGGTTTGGCTATTCTCGAAAAATTTGGGATGAAGCGGCGATAGTAGCCGACGAAACCAAGGAAGGCTTTGATATCTTTTTCCTTCTTGGGTCTGGGATATGACTGAACTGATTTTATTTTTGTAGGGTCTGGTTTGACTCCATTTTCTGTAATTATGTGCCATAAATACATAATTTCCTTTCTTAGGAAGTGGCACTTGTCGGGTTGAAGTTTGAGGTTGAAATCATGAAGGCGGCTAAATACTGCTGTGAGTCTGGAATTGTGGTCTTTGAGATTGTATCCATGGACTACAATATCGTCCATGTATACGAAGCAATAGATGCCTTGAAGTCCAGATAGAACATTGTTCATGGCTCGTTGAAAAGTAGCAGGGGCTCCTTTTAAACCAAATGGCATACGATTGTATTCGTAGTGGCCATAGGGTGTGCTAAAGGCAGTTTTCTCCCTGTCCTTCGAGTCCATTTTTATCTGGTGGAATCCACTGGCTAAGTCGAGTGTGGTAAAATATTTCGACTTCCCCAACTGGTCTAATATATCAGTGATATTAGGCAGTGGGTACGCGTCGCCAATTGTGATGTCGTTAATACGACGAAAGTCTACCACTACTCGCCACTTTTTGTTTCCATTCTCATCTGGTTTCTTAGGAACCAGGAGAAGTGGAGAATTCCAGGGACTATGTGAGGGTCTGATGATGTCTGACTCAAGCATTTCCTGTATTTGCCGGTTTATCTCAGTTCGGCTTGCTTCGGGAAGTCGATAAGGCTTGGTATAGATGGGCGGTTTGTCTTAGAGTGTCTCGATTTTGTGAGTAATCGCATCTGTATAAGATAGGAAATCCCCTTCTATGAAGAAGAGATCGTTGAATTCCCTACAGATATTGCGAATACTCTCAGATTCCTCTAAATTACAGTGATCCAAGTTTATAAGGTTTTGCAGCTTAACTATTCTGCCCTTAATTGGATCTCTGTCAGAGTCTGTGGAGATTACACAAATTCGTCCAAGCCTTGGTAAACTGGGTTCACCTCGTAAGGTGCCAGATCGGCGTCCTCCTCATTTGTATTGAGGATTAGGACTTTTGCCATACTGTTGACTGGTTCCACTATCGAATTTCCAAGAAATAGACCTGGCCTTATTTCCTTCTTGAAACAGACCGATTGATTTTGAATAGGAGTTGGAATTTCAATGATGAATTCTGATCGAGCCGGAATTTTGACTTTTTTTAAGTGATCCGATTCTTTCGGATGATTGGTAGGAAGGAGATATGATTCCAGCTTTTGTGGGATTTGGAAGGAGTTATTCGATGATTCCGACTCGATAGAATTTGAAGGAGATAAAACTTTATTGAAATTCTTTACATTCTTTTCTGATTTATTTCTGGAATTCACTTTTTGTGAATTTATTGATGAAGGAGATAGTATTTTACTAGATACGGCCTCCTGTGTGGCTGTAGATGGAGCTGTATTTTTACCTTTGTGCCTCATCTGTGAAGCTGTCGATGGACATAGATTTCTTTTATATGTTGGTTCCACTTTACTTGGAACTACTGATGGAGATTTTTCTTTTAATTCACTATCAGGTTTCACTTCATGTGAAGTATTTGATGGAGATCAATGTACGTTGCTTTGTGAAGCAATTGATGGAGATAGATTTGTATTAGTATTTATATCGGAAAATGTTATCTCCGTATATAATAGACTTTTTGTTTGAGACCTCTTTTCTGGGTCTTCGCTTTTGAAATAAACGTATGGATAATTGGAATAATATTCTTTGTACGGATAAGATTTATTTGAATCGCTTATTTCTAAAGAAATGTATTTATTTTTATAATTGATACTAGAATTGTATCGAGATAAAAAGTCATGACCAAGCAGGCCATCGTATGAGAGGATGGAGTTATTTCCCACTATTTGAAATGGGTGTTTTAGGATGGAGTTATTATGTTCAGAATTTAAGTTTAACTTAGCAAAAATGAGTCCATCTGTAGAAGTGGACTCTGTAAATAATGTGTTTATATTGCAGACAGCATCTCTGTAGCAGATGCTATCTGGCTTCAAAGGATGGAGTTTAATTAAGCTGATCTCTGCTCCTGTGTCGATTAAAAAAGTAAGTTTTGGAGCAGAACATATATCAACAGGCAAAGAAAGCGTTAGAGAATTTTTATTAATTTGGACGGGGATACGAATTAATTTTTTGATGTTTAGTTTTTCGTCGATATTGTCTCGGGATTGCGATGAACTTGCGCCGTTGTTTCTATCTGCGAGCGGTTGCCGTATGAGACCCCCCGCTGCATCCAGTTTCCCTGCCTGGATGCCGATGGAGTTTTGTTATTCTTCCTGTTCGGAGATGGTGATCTAGCCGAGATATTGGCATTATTATAGCTCGGCGGTGAAGTTCGACTTTCTCGGAATACTGGCTGCTGCCAATTCCTATTTTGAAGCTGTCTATCAGCCGTGTTTGTTGGTGGAGTATTGCTCACCTTCTGGAAATTGTTTTGATTTCCCTGATTGTTGCCAGAACGATTGTTGTTCGCCACTCTTGTGCGACATTCTTCGATAGAATGTCCCATCCGATGACAATATCGAGATGTAAGCGCTTGTGTCGGAGCTGTAAATGTAACCCTATTGAAATCTGTAGGGCGTTGTAATTGCGAGTTTGTTCTTGGAATTGCGTTTAGATCTTGCGTTGAGCGTTGTGTGACTGGACATCTTGACGCAGCATGCCCCAGTCCATTACATTTGAAACAATGCAGATTGAGATTCGTATTCTTTTGAAAGGGTGGGTTTACTTTGTAGTTCGTTTGAAAATTGGATTGTCTTCGTTCCAAACGTGATGCGTGCTCTAGGATATGTGACTTTAGTGAAGCGAAAGATTTATCAGACTGGACTTTTGCTAAAGTCTGTAGTTGTGGATTGGATAGTCCGTCCTCTATAGCTCTCACTGCTTGACATTCATTATCTTTTAAAAGAGATTTTAAAAGAATTTTATCACTTGTATATGAGTGTGTTTGCCTCATTTAGTTTGGATAGAGTTGTGCTAAGTCTTTGTAGACATTTTTTTACATCTTCTCCTATTCTTTGCTTGCAATTGTTTAATTGAGATTGCAGAGTAGATTTGGGAATTTTTAATTCAAAAGTTTGTTGCAGAATAGATTTCAATTCAGGCCAGTCTGAAATTTGATTGTACCTATATACATCATATGCCTCTGCAGATAATTTACTCCTTATTAAGCTAAGGAGGGAGTGCCTTTCATTTTCCGTTGATGTTGTTGTGTAAATATCATCGCACCTTGAAACAAATTTATGGAGATCCTTTGGATTTCCACTAAAATTGGGAATAAGTGACCTAGCTTCTGATAGGAAGGAGGTAGATTGGTCTCTAAAGGAGACATTAGTATGATTTTCCCTGAAATTAGTTGTATTATTTGTTACATTTTGGAATTGAGAGTCCAATTGTTCTTGCAACGCAATTACAGTGTCTGTGTATGATGTTTCTACCTCGGCGTAAACATCATTTTTGAAATAATCATGCTCCAAATCATTAGGGCCGGTGTATGAAATTATTTCATTATGCGTGTCCTCAAAATCATCCCAGTATTTTTGCAAAGAATTAATTTTTTGTGTCAGATATGTCTGGGTTGTAGTCGATAATGAATTAGAATTGATCGATTGTATAATTCGTGATATAGACTTTTGCCTGTGATCCTGCAATTTGAACCGTATTGCATTTGACTGATCCTTGTCTGTATTGTCTTGGGTGTCAGCTGCAGTTGTTTTCTGCGAAGTCTTGGGGAGTGGAATGTAAAAGGGGTTATTTGTGCGTTCTGTGTGAATTGATATGGACTTCAGTTTGAAATAATCATGAGTTTCATCGAATTCATCATGACCCTGAATCAGGGTTTCAATTTTTTCAAATGAAGCCCATAGTTCTTCCAACTGTTGGAGTTTTCCAGAAGTAAAATCTGAAGTCCTTTTACTTTTATTCGCTCTGTGATAATCGGCCAGAATTTGTCTAATTTCTGTTATTTTTGGGACTTGTGACAAGCAAAGCTCATCGAAAGATTTGTTTTCGTCAGTCATGTTTAATTGATTATATTTTGTTTGGAAATTAATTAATTAGTTGTGGAAGAAATGTTAAAAAAAAATTTTTTTGTTTAAGTCCTCCCAACAACAATAAACAGGTAGCAAAATTCGTTGTGCGGAGTTAATTATGTTTAAGTAAATTTTGCAAAAATTGGGAAAAACACAGCGATAGGAATTGTGGAATTTGTCAACAAGGGAAAAGTAAAAAGAAATAGTTTTATATTTATTTAGTAGAAAAACTCTTATGGTTTTTATTCCGTCTGTCACCTGTTGTTATGTGTTTAATTAAATTTGGAAATTAAATTTGCGTACTCTTTTGGGAATAATAATAATAAGGTAGATTATTGTGAGAGGTAGAGTAAAAGAAGGGTTTAAATAAACTTTCAATATCAAGGAAAAGGAATTGTATTATAATAAAAAAAAATGTATTTAAATAAAATGTCCGAATTAAATATATATAAAAAAAAACAACAATAAGAATCGGAAAAATTTAGGGATTTCCAAAACAGAGAAATTTTAATATAATATTAATATTAATAAAAAGGGAAAAGTATTGTAGCATAAATCGCTAATTCCAACCAAAATTTTTACACTGGTCAATAGGCCTATGAAGCTCTATTGCAGGGGATCGATTATTGATTTTGTTCGAAGTCCTCTAGCCAGCAAGCTCACGAAGTCTTGCCGCAGAGGTTGCTTCTAGGAACAGCAATTAAAAAAAGGAAAGTAAAGGGTATTGGGTATTTGGTATTGGGTGTTTTGGCTGACGTCTCCTGGTAGTCTTCCTTCCTTCTGGGAATCGTCTTAGTGAGGCAGGGATGAAGCCTCGCAAGAGTCCCTCGTTGAGCGCTATGGCGCTTAGACTTTTGTAAAAGTAATTTGTATAACTTTTTTTTTCCTCTAAGTACCCTTTTTGGGTACCCGGGTTTATTATTTTTTTTTTTTTACCACAACTTTATTTGCCACCAGTTGTTGTATTGATTTTTATTAAAAAAAAATGTGTTTTTTATTATTATTATTTTGTTGAAATTTGTTAGTTTAAATTATTAGCACAAAAAAATATTTTAGCACTGATATGGGGTAGGAACACAGCTGCCACCAGTTGTTGTAGCTCTGTGGCAGATTTTTATTATAATTTTTAAATTTTTTTTTTTTTGTATTTCTTTATTTTTAAAGGCACTGGATTTGAAGGCTTCCTTTTTAACAAAAACACAAACTCTTCTTTTTTCTTATGTATGTTCCGTATTTTACAATTATCACTTCTAACAAAATTTCTTTATAATTTATATATATATATTTATGATTTTCACTTTTAACAAAATTTCTTTATAATTTATATATACTATATATTTATGATTTTCACTTTCAACAGACTATTTACTGGATTTCTTCTAATTTTCACATACTTAGAGGTGTCCTCTCGACGGGGTTAAAAAACGAACTCCTCGAGGATCGGGCTTGATGGTCCCAGGTACCCACAATCACTTTCAAAAGCTTTTTTATCTTTTTATTCTTTTCTCACGACGTTGAAAAAACGTACGTGAGAAAATGCAAAAGTTCCTTGATGCGAGCTGTATGCATCAATGCAAAACGGTAATCCGATATGCACTTGTGCGCCCGTCTTGAAATAATAATTTTAAGAGGGCGCGAATAATTTTTATAATTGTATGTATGTATGTACAAACAATTAGATTGGAGGAAGTTTGTAATGTACGTATGTACATAGTACATACGGAAAAAAAGTAAGAAGACACTGTATGTAGGTAAGTGTGCATACCGTGTGAGTGGAATGTGTGTCTGATAACAAAATGCAATTTATGCTAAATTGCATTTTGTTATAATGAGGGAATGCATTTCTAAATGCATTTTGAATTTTTATATGAAATTTTGAATGAAATTTAAATTGAAATGTTTTTTTTTTCAGGGTCAATTAATGGTACATCAATAAATCGTATTGGACGATATATTGATATATCGGTATTAGGTTGTGATTCGGGGCAAAGGTACCTGAGTCACAACACTTAGGTCCCTTTGCTGTGATTGAGAGGGGGTTTCTTTAACCGCCTTCGAGTTACCTCTGAATCCTTTGTCGGTTGTTTTCGGCTTACTTTTGCAGCTGGGGGGGGGGGGCGTCTTAACTTCCCCTGGATCTAGTTGAAAAGGGGGCTTGTGAGCCGTCTTCGATTTCCTCTTCAACTCCGGATCGTTGACTGCTGGCGTTTGGTCGTCTGCTTGGATGAAACTTCAGGCTGCTTATCGAGCTGTGTCCTGGCTGATCTGTATTCGTCCTTCTGGGGGAGTTTGAAATATTTCTCCTCTTCCTTCTGTGGACTGTTCACTGGTATCCCTCGGTGGTGCCTGTGCACTAATTGGGGTGAACGCTCGCCCGCCTGGAGCAGAGGCGCCTAGAGATAGTATCTACTCGAGTGTTGGGGGTGACTTGGCCTGAGTGGCTTAGTCAATGGGACCCCTTAGGTTCGAAGGATTAAGGTTTTTCAAGCTTTTACGATCCTTTTGACTAGATCAAGCTTCCTCAACACTACCGGCTGCGCCAATTTTGTTATGTTCTCGGGGCGTAACATACCACAATTGTACCTCCAAATTATGTTAGGTACTTACGTGTGTGCTGTCCGGGTATTGGGTAAGTACACTGGTATTTCGTTAAATGAAACTTCACTTGATTTGTTACTATTGCTTATTTTATTTCTTCTTTCCTTTACTTGTTACAACCACTTGCGTATGGCTAACTAATTCTACCTTACGATAATGCAGCACAATTGACCTTCACTATCACACACCAACTCAAACCAACTTATTCCTTCCAATCAAAATATTTAACCTTAAACTATCATCGCTCTTTTTGGTAATTATAGTTTTTTCTTTAAGGATTAGAACCAGCAATGATCTTAAGTCTGCTCGATAATATTTTAACTCCTTTACTAAGTGTTACTTTTCTAACGCGAGGTGATCCCGGCCGAACTTTTCAATCAACACTCTTTTTTGCTAATTAATTGCTTTTTGTTTGATCGAGTATTTCTTTTACTATCATCATATAAACCCGCGTACCGCGATGTGTTGTCCACGACGTTTTTTAAATCAACTCTGAAAACCGACTGTACTCGACTTGGATTTTTGTAATCACAAATCTAGTTGTTCAGGATAGGAAAGTGCTTAATTAGCATTCCTATCCTGAGAAAATTATTTACCGCTGGGCGGGCATGTTTAAACATGCCCAGAATTATCGCGACGAACGATGGTTGAAATTGAAATTTGATATTTTCATAAATATCCAACCATCGTCTTGCTATCGTGCATACATTGTTGCGATCACAATGTATGCAGGTCGCGACAATTTGCTGATAAGAGGTTTTTTCGGTGAAGACTTGATCGTTTCAGTCTTCACCGACGTAAAATTTTATGCGCCCGATATGTACATACATATCGTATTTACGACAAATCTTACTGAAGGTAAAATTTGTCGTGGGGCTTTTTTTCTATCGAAACGACCGGGGATGAAACTTAAAACTTTTATTTTTCCCAAGTCGTTTTGTGGGAAAATATTTGTTATTTGTTGCAAAGGAATTTGAAGAAATTGCTGATGGCAATTTCTTCGCCTTGTTAGGAGATAAGCTAACCATGTTTTAAGCATGATTAGCTTATTTCCATTTATGAAAATCAAATATTTTCCATGTTTTTTTAAAAATGATAATTATTAATTATAATTATCGTTTTTAACCCTTTTTAGGTATACAACAAGAAGAAAGGCTTGCCATTCAAAATCAAATTGAATAAAAATATATTCAAGCGAATTTTCATATACGAGGAAAATGAACACGACGAACTGGGATACATGATCAAACCGGCGAAGTTTATATGCATACCGTACTACAGAATTAAAGCAGACATTAAGTTTATTGCGCGAGACATAGTCAAGGTTGCCACTTATTATATCTCCCTGCGTGATAATTGGTAGTAACAGTGATTTAGCTAGAGTGAACCGAGTGCTAAGTGGTGTATACGATGCGCTGCCCTTGAGACTATACTGTTGATATGATCAATCCATGTTAAGCTTTTATTTACAATAACACCCAGAGTTTTTACTTTATCTAGAAATGGTATAGGCGTCGAACCAATATGTAATGGAGCAAATGTACTAGTATTAATAGACTTTCTGAATAGTACTATAGCCTGAGACTTGTCAGGATTTAACTTTAAATTATTTTTCAGTGCCCAATTATAAATAGCACTCAAGTCCTGATTCATATATGTCGGATGCAGCTCTCAGCTAACCCACAAGGGCAACTCAGATATATTTGAACATCATCTGCATATATTAAAATGTTGACATATTTGACTATATCACGAAGATCGTTTATGTAAACAAGAGCGGCCCCAAAATAGAGCCTTGAGGAACTCCCGAACGTAGCTCAAGGACATCAGACCACTTGTATTTAAATATTAGCCTCTGTTTACGGTTTTCCAAAAAGCTTTCAATAAGATTTAAAGCAGTGGAATCAAAATTATAAAAATTCTTCAACTTACAAAGTAGACGCTTGTGATTAACAGTGTCAAAAGCTTTAGAGAAATCAAGCAGAGTAAGTAGGTATAGTAGGTCTATCTTTATCAATATCCAGACGCGCATCATCAGTTAATTTGAGTAGAGCCGTGGTGCAACTATGATTAGACCTGAAACCATTTTGCCAAGGGGACAAGAGCCCATTGACATCGATGAATTCAATGATACTTGTGGAGATATTTTTTTCCAGAGCTTTACTGAGACAACATAAGATGCTTATGGGTCGATAGTCAGAACAATAGGCGATATTTTTCCTCTTAGCAATTGGTACCACAAGGGCATTCTTCCACAAAGAAGGGAATTTAGAGGTCATTAAACAAGTGTTAAAAATATGTGTTATGAACGGAAGAATACATGGAAGTAGAAGTTTAATAAATTTTAAAGGAATATTGTCAGGTCCAAACGCATCGGATTTAATAGATTTTATGGCAGCAAGGACTTCAACTTCATTGACATTACGAAATGAGAGGCGATTCCGCACTCCTAATCTTGGCTCGATATCAGAAACTGAAATAGAAGAAGGTAGGATTTGTCGTGGGGCTTTTTTCTATCGAAATGACTTGGGATGAAACTTAAAACTTTTATTTTTCCCGAGTCGTTTTGTGGAAAAATATTTTGATAAAATATGCAAAGGAATTTGAAGAAATTTCTGATGGCAATTTTTTCGCTTTGCAGAAAGATAAGCTAACCATGTTTTAAGCATGATTAGCTTATACCTATATGTATGATGATTAAGTAATTATAATTGTTTTTTAAATTACCTATTTTAGGTAATTTTGGTATGCAACACAGGAATAGAGCACTGTGCCGGGTGCCTTCTGTATAAGGTCATCTACCGTGAAGTCTGCCATAGTTAAAAGATATTGGCACATATACAGGTTATTTACACCATTCTTTAATGCATTTTTTTGCTAAATCTTCTAGCTGCGTTTTAACAGCTGGTGCTGCTGAGGCTCCATACTTGGACTCTGCTGCTTCGTTACATAGTATCAGCATTTGTTTTACTCGTGCCGTGAAGGCCGTAAGATATAGGGGATACTGCCTAGTTGTGATTAGTTTATTTGCCAGCTCCTGGTAAGTTTCTCTAGGCAGGTATGTGCGATTGAGCCTTTCTTCCACTTCTTTAAAAGTTGTGGGCATATTTGAGGCAAAAATCTGATAAGCTTCGTCTCGAAGTGTGGTGGGGAAGATTTGCAGGAAAGTTGCTAGCTCATGCACCGAAATGCACTATATTACCTGCCTGCAGCATCCTAAGAAAGTTTGGAGCTCAAGTCACAATTTTGGGTGCTGTTTTCCCGAGAATAAGGGAACGAGCTGGGCAGTTAGCTTTGCGATTTTAGCGTAATCTGCCATGTTTAAATTGGGGATTTTTTAACTTGAATTTGGAACTATTGGCGAGCTAGTATCTTCTATGCTGGTTTCCAGAAGGGAAGCTGGCAATTTAAAAGGATTTCACTCGCGGTGGAATCACTGACACTGTCTATGGCACTATTATTTCTTATTTCCCTCGAGAGAGTGCGAAAATTCCCCAAACTCTTGCAAGCTCCTTTTGAACTTCTATGTGCTAGTTTTAGGTTTTACGATTGTTTCCAATCTTTCTTTTCTAGACTTTTCGATTTGTTTTTCTACTGAGTCGCACTGAATCACGAAGAGTTCGGATGAGTTTTGCACTTTCTCTTCGAAATCCTTTAAATATTCTATAAAATTTAAA
This sequence comes from Dioctria linearis, assembly GCA_963930735.1. Classification (NCBI taxonomy): domain Eukaryota; kingdom Metazoa; phylum Arthropoda; class Insecta; order Diptera; family Asilidae; genus Dioctria; species Dioctria linearis. The sequence continues at coordinate 99,107,293 of OZ005741.1, forward strand.
TGACTCTTACTTGTTGGGGACCTGTGAGGAGTGTCCCACTCGTAAGTGTAACTCCCTGTGGTGGGTCCTGGCTTGTTGCATTTGTTGGGAGTGTTTGTACTTCACCCTCTGGTGCGGATGTTGCTCCCGCGTTATCTCCTGTGTACAGGGGCGGAACTTCCTGCTCGTCGCTCGGCGAGGAAAGTTATTGTTGAGTTGATTGGAGTTGGTCCTGCGTTTCTGGGTGGGAGCTGTCTTCGCTCATTTACCACCGCGTTGATGATTTGCAGCTAGGGGGGCTCCTGTCTTCTTAATTCTCTTGGTTCAAATTGAGAGGGGGGTTTATGTCTACTTCCTCTATCCTACCGGCTGCGCCAATTTGTTATATTTATTATATATTTTATTTTCTAACCTCTTTGGTTCAGGGGACATTCAATGATGACACATTAAAACACAACTTGGTTTGCTGTGTAATTCCACCTTTTGTTTATTTTATCATTCTGATATTACAATGTTCTTTATACTAAAATATGTTCTTTTCGTTATCTAATCTTACATCAATACACATCAACACACTATATCCAACGTTTTTTTTTTTCAATACCAAACCGAAAAAATTAAAACGCAATATCTTTGTTAATAATTTCACCCACCGAACCACCGAATTTCAGATCTTTTTTTTTTTATACCCTGCTTCCAAATCATTTTTTTCCTTTTTGCAATCACAAAAATTTACCCGTGCGCCGGAACTCAGAAAAGTCCACCCGCTGTAGTTTAAAAATCAACTGCGCTCTTGATCACTTTCGTCGCGATCAAGAGCCGTCGTTCAGGGTAGAAAAGCAAATTATGCATTTTCTACCCTGAGAAATTTTTTTATTTATTCTGGACTTGTTTAAACATGTCCAGACGATGGACCTCTGCTTGAAAAATGTAATTTGATGTTTTTATAAACATCAGCCACCGTCCCGTCGCTTGAAATTGCAGAGCGCGTATACATCTAACGTATTTTCGCGGCATGCATTTCTTATCGCCAAAGCTTTTGTCATCATATATGTATGTACGTATGTACATACATATTGCATTTTTCATGACAAATCGTACTGGGGTACGATTTACCTTTTGCTTTATTTTTCTAATTTAATTATTTCTGCTGAAGGTAAAATTTGTCATGGAAACATGTTTTATGAAAATAAATGGTATGTGAAGAAAATTGCTGATGCAATTCTCTTCACTGATTTAATAGATAAGCTACACAGTAAAAAAAAATTCTGGAAATTTACAACGATAAATGTTGGCACAAAATTTGCCAACAATTATCATAGTAATATTGTTCTCCCGTGTAAAGTCACACACCAGAAAGGTAAACGTTGAAAACTGCATGTAAAATTACAAAGAAGTTGAGTAATTGATTGCTGGTTGTGTAGGTAATTTTACAAACATATTTTGTAAATTTGCTATTTGAGATAGTAATTTGTACAGTTGCTATCTGTAAAAACTATGTAATATTACACAAGGGTTGTGTCATTAACTACTAGTTCCGTAGGTAATTTTGCAAAAATAATCTGTACAATTACTAATTGAGATAGTAATTTGTGCAATTTCTATATGTAATTTTTATGTAATATTACATAGGTGCTGTGCCATTAAATACTATTTCCATAAGTTATTTTGCAGACATATTTTGTAAATGTACTATTTGAGATAGTAATTACCGCAAGTGATATACGTAGAAATAAGGTATTATTACAAAGGTGTTGCGTAATTGATTAGTAGTTGCGTTGGTAATTTTGCGGATATACTTTTCAAAATTGCTCCCTTAGACAAAATTTTTAAATATTAGGGTAATATTAAATTTTAAAAGACAATTGAGCCGCTCACTGCACAAATCGATTAACTACATAAAAGAAAAGGTAGGAAAGGCCATATAAATGTTGTCATGTAGTATCTCATGACAACAGTTTATATGGTCGTTGAATAATAAATATATTTTTTTCACAAGAAATGTATAAAAATGTATCAATGTTTCCTACCTTTTCTTTTTTATTGAGTTAATCGATTTGTGCAGGGAGCGGCTCATTATATTAGTAGATTTGTGAAGGTATGAACATCCGAATTGCCTGAAAAGATGAAAATTCAGTTTTGATAATAACTCCGAAAGATAAAATTAATCAAAAGTTTACCTCGTATAATTATAATATCATTAATTAAATTTGACCACAAATGAATGTTATGTATAAATCTTATACATGCCCATGGGTCATGTACAGTGATTGCTAGCACCGTAAACAATGTACGATATCAAAGAAAACATAAAATATACACATATTTATTCAAATTATATATGCTTATTATAACAAAAGTTATTTCTTTTATAGGAAACACATGAAAACAATTTCTTTTCTTTCAACATAAGGCATTTTACACATTTAAATTAATTTAAGTTCAACTCATTTTAATTCAAATATTAATCGCAAAATAAGTAATTAACAACAAGTATTTTTAAGCTTTTTGAAATATAAAACTGAATTCACAGTGAGCTAAGTATTATAATGTATGAAAATAAATAAATTCCAACTTATATGAAATACATTTAAGTATAGTAAAAAAATATATGATTAAGCCATACAAAATATAAACTAATATTATAAGAATTTACACGTTTTCTAGCTATACAAAAAAATTTAAACAGTTTGTGTATAGATAGCACTTACAAGCGTTTGTACTTTGGACTTATTGCCGAGTGTTTTCTTACTTGATCTCCCAAATGTCTGCGATATTCCAATTAACACTTGAATTGTCTGCATAGTGAGACTTATTTCCTTAGCATAACTCATATTGAAATTAAAGAAAAATATTAGCATAATTTCTAATGCTTCATATAATGTAGTAGCGCTAGCGCATTTGTGTTCCTCTACAAAGATGTAGAAAATTTTGTTTTCTGGATCAATATCTACAACAGGAAATAAAGTAATTTAATTTTTCAATATGGATATGTATATGTTGTATGAATTCGGGTAATTATTTAATGAAAAATTTGGTTTCTTATTACTGATTAAGGACACATACCTACTGCTGCAATCCAAGGAGGTTTACTAATGGGCTTAATATCTTCAATATTAGTTCCCACCTGGAAGAATAAAATGTTACTAATTTTGATATATTTAAAAACTTATTTCTTACTGCAAATTGTTGAACAAGGAAGTTAATATCTTCACTAAAGTAAGTCACGATAATTAAAAGGCTAGCATATTCTTCATTTGTCTGTTCGTCTGCAATCTTGTTAATGCCAAGTTTTCTACACTTTTTTGAATACTTTATTATCGCGTCACAATACTTTCGGAGGTTTTGAATACCAGCTTCAGGATTATTAATCAATCTTTTAAAATGCATTTTTGCATAATGTGGTCGGAGCATATGTGGCCATTTCTGTTCAATTTCACCTATTGTTGGTGGCTTTGAAATATTATTAAGAAAATTCCTTTGCATGCTATATGTTTCTTCAAAGTAGGTATTGATTTTTTCCAGTTCACTTGGTTTTAAATTCAAAACTGAAACATTCTCTTTTAAGAAGATACGTTTTTGCTCCATACTGTCGTCTTCTTCGTCAGATGCAATTACCCAGTTGGGGCAACCTTCCTTTAAGGATTTCATTTTTTTTATTATACTTGGTTTCATTTCATAGCTCAACCGCCGATTTCTAGTTTGTCTATTTAAATAGTTATTATGGTAAACAAGCTTTGCAGTAATATTAACAGGTTCTGTGTTTACTTCTCCCTTTTCGTTAATTATACCGAGGCTTTTCGGAAATCTTGAGAAAGCATCTTGAGCAACTTGCCGCAATATTGGAACCGGAATATAAAATGATAAAGGGCGCATGTCATCTATGACAAAATGAATGAAATCATTTAAATATTGACCAATTGGTTCTTCTCTTTCAAAAAGATCTGTTATATGTCTTGGCATCTTTTTCCAGTCAATTTTGTAGTTATTGAAAAGTATTTTACATTGTGAAAACCCAATTTGATTATCAGAAGATTTTGAAGATAATGCGCCACTTGATATAGACAAAGTGTCATCCGATGCAATACCTGGTAGAATGTATGAACTTTGTCCATAGGTAGGAGATGATATGTTGCCACTTGAGGTAGCCAACGGAGATATTGGTGTATTTACATACACAATATCAAAGCTATCATTTTTAGCAGATATTTCTGGCTCAATATTTTTTGATGCAGACACCCAGTGGGAATTTTCATCAAGTAGGAGGAATACTTTTTCTGCGAAGAAGTTTAAAGTTTCAGAATCTTCGACTTGTGTTCCGTCTTCGTCAAGTACAAGTTTATGACCCGTAAGTCCCACGCTGTTTGCTAATTTCATTAAATTATTTAATTTATTTCATTGTTGTCCTACTTTTTATGATTACCTTTTTGTATTACAGAGGTGAGCTCAGCTTCGCAACAAAAACTTTTTTTTAAATTCCTTGTACAGCTCCAAACTTTGAATGCTTTCGTAGACATCTTAAAATTAATTTTAAAAATTGTGTACGGCTAGATATCGCTCTCGTCTAGTTAATCTAGAGTAAAAATTTAATGAATAAAAAGGTGTCTATAAATTTTAAATCCATGCATCTTACCTTGTATAATATTGGTTTGTGTAAAATGGCGTATGCGTTTGTAGATTATGAAACTCTAATTAAGAAGCAAACCACAAAAGTTGCTATATTAAATACGGAATGCTGTGATGTAAAACTGCGTATGTGCTATTGTTGATTTTATAGGTAGTTAAAGGGAAAGGGGATAATAAATTAGAATATTTTACAAGTATTGGATCTGGGGATAGGGTATTCACAATGTATAAACCTTTAATATGATCAAATTCCATAGTTTGTACATATCCATAAAATGCAATTTCTAAGTAAGATGAACTGACAAGAATTAGACAAATATTAATTGTAATAACCATATTTACTTCATTAACAAATACTGGAAGCAAAGTTGCAGCATTATACTGTATTTCTCTGTATTTAGCAGACTTAGTTTGAAATTCGTAATTTGAAATTATTTGTGCATCAAAATTATGAACTGTAATGTGTTCAATCTTGTCCGCAAAAACTAATTCAGAGTATCTTGACTCGATTGAGCTTTGAAATAATTGATGTCTCTCAGCGAAAGTTTTAGTGACATTTTTGAAATTGCGTGTAATATTTATAATCTTTTTGAAATACTGATGCTTGCTCTCGAATCTTAGAGTTGAAAATTTGACCAAAGGCCCAAATTTTCTTATTAAGTCAGGATAGTGTTGCAGATAGTGGTGTTTTCGTAATAAATTTACGTCAGGAAATTTCTCTCTTCTAGAGCGAATATATTGGTTTATTAAAAATTCCAGTTTAAAAATTTGATTGAATGATATAGCATATGATGAAACCATCTGACAAATTTCTAATAGATTTAAAAGCAATTTCCAAATATCGTCATTGTAGTCAAAGTTCTTGCAATTAAGCATAATTAACGAAAATATTATTAGAAATGTAAAATTTTGGTGAGCATGTCCCTGTAAACGTTTGGTTTTTTTGGTTATATCAGGAAATGAAGTGTTTAGTTTTAAGCGTGAATTAATGTAACGAGTGCATTGGTTTAAAAAATCACAAGAAAAGTCCCCTTTTCCAATAAAGTATCTTATAAAAATACATAAGTCAACCGGTATAACACCTTCGTACAGATCATGTGCGATACATGGCGGTAAGCCTGGATTGCAAACATGAAAATGTTTAGGTTCGTTAAAGACAGAATTTTGCTTGATTCCTCTGTAATTACAGAGCTCTAGCTTATTCAATTCTGCCACATCTTTTGCGTAACTATTATGACAACGATTTTGTATATTTATGCTCGAGGGACTTTTGAAGTCATTAAGTGTTATATAGCAGTATCTACAAAAGTATTGCGACGAACTAAAATTTTCTAAAAACCCACCTATTTGATGAGATCCCAAATTATCGCCACAAATTGCTATTATTGAACCTTGAATATTATAGCTGAGTGAGGAAATTCCTTCAGTCTCAAGAATTTTAAGATCAGCAATTAATTTTTCGAAAACTTTGTTGTAACCAAATGCTTTGACATAAGATTCCTTACAGTAGAACTAGTTGAATATTATCTACTTTAGATCTATTTTCGGGTAAAAGATTTCCTAGAATAAAATATACTGCTAATATCTTATGTTTAGTTCTTGTCGAGCCCAATGGATTACGTACTTCAAATGAATCCATATAAAGTATTACTTTTAATTTCTTGTCATTGAAAAACTTATTATTTCGATAAGCTAGACCATCAGTGTAATCTACATACATATCGTTTGGAGTATGGTTCTTTCCACCATATACTTGTTTCGTTACGGTTTCATCTTTCATTAGTATTGATAAAGTTTGAAGCAAAGGGACATAATAATAATAACAATTGATGTGCTTTTTGTTTTGACCTAAGAGTATTTCAAGCGGATGCACAATATTTTCACTATTCATAAAAAATTTATTTCGTGAATAACTTGAATTTGTAAGCTCGTGATGTTCTACGTCGAACTTTGATAACACTTTTTCATTGATTTCTTTTGCGATATTTTTATCTAAATTATATTTTACACAAATATTTTTCAATTCAACGATGCATGAAGCCTTGCAGATTCGTGATTCTCTACTAATTTCTTCTATAATCAAACCGATAATTTTTTCTGGTATATTATGTTTTGCTTTGAGATGTAATAATAAATATTTAAGAGAAAAACTGTCACAAGGAACACTATTATAAAACTGAGAAGATTCGATGACATTGGTAGTATTAGAAAAAGATTGCTTTTCGTTGACTTCATAAGCTGATGAACTACTATCTTTATGCGAATTGAATTTGAAAAAATGTACTCTTCGTGTATGTGACCGAAATGACCATATATTGTTGAATACATTAAAACAATCGTGAAAAGGACATTTTATAGATTGTTTACTATTCTTTAAATGCTTTAATATATGTCGTACTATTAAAATATCGTTATTACAAGAAAATAGGCATTCATTTTCCTTACACTTGAATGGATCAAACTTTCTTTGGCTGCTGTAGATACTCTCACCATGTTTTCTGTACTTATGTGATATAAATGTAGGATACTTTAAAAAAATATCTCCGCACAAATAACACATGAACTTTCCACATTTTACAAGCCGATGAATTTGGATATGTTTTTCATAATCACATATATTTTTTTCTGATAAAGCACATATTAAACACTTATACATTATGTCAATTATAAAGAAAAAATCAGGGAAAGGTATACCGCAATTTAGATTTTCCGTCGCCGCTTAATATACCGCGTTGAGCACAATAATAAAAACCCAGCAGAAATCTGAAAGATATTCCTTGGTTAAACTTTCCTCACCTGAATATACTAGAATAATATTATTTACCGAATTGTGTAAATCGTCGCACTCTAAAATTCTTGTTTTCAAAACAAATTAACTCTTTGCTGAGTAGAAACAAAACAAGCATGAGCACACAACTAGACTCATCAAACGAATGGCTATAAATGATTTTAATTTATCCAGGTTCCCTTGTATGCATTAATAAAGCGAAACTGCAATCTTTTGTGTAAAAATTCCACTTTTGTATAGAATTACTCTTTTATCGTGTAAAAATTTGAATTATTTTTTCCTACATATGTTGCGAAAAACGTAAAAATACATGAAGTCGCATGTAATATCGCATCAGTAAGTGTAGTAAGGACGCATGCAAAAACAAAAGGTTGGGGTAAGTCTTTGATTTTGTAATCCACACAGCACACAGAAAACTGATATTAACCATAGCCCGCAGTAAAAAAAACCAAGCTATTATTACTTCGATTGATAAAAACTATTCGAACTGAAAAATGACCGCCGTATACACTACTGAAAATATGTTTTTTTATGTTTTTCCAAGATTTTCTTTTGTCACTTAATACCGCGTTGAACACAACAACCAAAACTTAATAAAAATGTAGAAAAATTTCGCGAAAAATACAATAGTAACAAATTTTGCCGAATTTTAAACTGTATTCATAAAGAGAATAACTAAAACACTTACTGCGGAGCGACAAACCAAAATTTGGGTAACCGCACTAAATTCAATAAACACAGAACGAAGAATGCAATGACAAGCAACAAGTGATTTTATTTATCAGGCTTCCCTTTTCATTTAATAAAAAACGCGAAACTCCAAACACTTACGTAAAAATGCAATTTTTGTGTAAACCTACTCGTTTGTAGTAATATTTAATTTGCTATTAACGTAAAAATACATGCACGAATGTGTAAGATCGCATCGATATGCGTAGCAAAACCTTATCAGTTTGTATATGAATATTACGAGATAACACTTACTCATCATATATATGCACAAAATATCGGCATTTTACGTACAGTAATAATTGCAAACGACATAGACAAACTTTGGTTGATGGGTGGGAGCAATATGAGAAAAATATGAAGAGTTAAAAACATGAATTTTTGTATTCCATATTTCTCACAAGCATCCAATTTCTTTGTAAGAGCTGTTCGGATCTGTTTTAGAATAATAGAATTTACAGTCTGGCAAGGGGTGTACTCAAGTTTTTAAGAAAAATGAATGCAGGTACACTACTGAATAAAAATATCTCGTTTATTGTTGTAATTTTATTAATGGCTTGTAATGGTAGCTACATTGTGAGTATTATTACTTCGATTAATAAAATATATTAATGTAAAATTAATATTGAGTAATAAAATTGCTTCCTTCATCTAAAAGTACTCCTTTTTTTGGGTTTTGCGTATTTTTAGAGGTTTTTTTTATTTTTGCAACAAGGATGTTGTAAAAAAATTATGTAAAAGTACACGGATTTTTTACTGTGTAATCATGTTTTAAGCATGATTAGCTTATTGAAAATTTATAATTTTAAATATTTATTTTGTTACCCTTTTTCAGATATGTATGTTTTTAGATATATAACAACCTCACATTTGTCGATATTGAGTACCAAATTATTGCTCTCGCACCAATTGTAAAAATTTTCAAGGACCCTGTACCTGTTCACAATCGTTAACAGATTTAATCTGAGCAAAATACTTAATAAAATAAAATAAAGAGCAACGGGCCCAAGTGATTCCCTTGAGGTACGCCAGACGAAGCCTCCAAGACTCTAGAGATGGAATGGCGGAATAAGATTTGGTATCTTCTGTTATCTAAATAAGACTCCGTCCATTTTAGAAATGCTGGGGGAAACTCATACTTTCTCATTTTAAAGAATTTCACTTGTCGAAGGCTTTTCCTATAGTCTGTATAAATAGAATCTGTCTGATAGCCTTTCGCCAAACCGCCAATGGTATCCGTGACAAATTCCAACAAGTTAGTGGTTGTAGACCTGCCCGAAATAAATCCATGTTGGTTTGAAAAGAGCAAATTCTTACAGGAAGTTGATAGATCACAGTAAATAATAGATTCGAAGAATTTGGGCATGCAAGTAAATTTTGCAATAGGCCTATCGTTAGAAATTTCATTTTTACTACCTTTTTGTGGATAGGTATGATAAAAGAGCATTGTTAAAAAAAGAAGCAAACATATGGCAAATTTTAGACGAATCATCACTAGCAGAGTTCTTGTACCTCATGATATTGGGGTAGTTCTTCTCTTCATATTAATAAACTTAAAAAAGATGCGTGGGTCACTTAATAATTTCATACGCTTGCCTTTGAATATACTCATCATAAAGTGTAGAGGAAAGTTCTCTGAACTCATTATATGATGAAACTCTTCCTATTCTTAAGACACTTCAGTTCTTTATTGAACCATCGTGGAGATGTTTTAGAGAGCCGCTGACGCTCGCGGGGAACGTCAGAGGAAAATAAATCGAAGAGAATTATGTAAAATTTAGAACCTCTTCGTCAACACTATTGCTACTATTTGGGGGGGGGGGGGGGGGGGGTATAGAGGTGGTTGGGCATTTGTTGGAAACCGCAGAGGGTTTACTATCACCTGGTATGCAAGTCACCTTCATAGGGTATATAACAAGAAACTTACATGGTATTAAGATAAAAAGCACCCAAAATTACAAAACCCCCCTACCGACAACCCAATGCATTTTCCGGCTCTTCTCCCATACAATTTATATCTCGAAATTGATATCACATTGAATTTCTCATTTAACATGCATATATACATACTATTATAATGAGAAGGAGCACCACTTAGTCACTTTGCAGATTTGACTGGTTTAACTGGTCATGTTTTCCGAAGATACCCGAGCTGAAAACACAGCATAGGTAGTTCTTATTTGTGGTTATGTGGCTTCGAAAAACTTGTAAAGCTTGATTTGCTCAATCTTCAGGGTAACTCAAAAGACTTCCTTCTCATCTGAGAAAATGTACTTTTTGCCTTTATATCGAGCAGGCGACTTTCAATGTAATGTAAAATCTTTCCCTCAAAACTTTGTTTAGAGGCGCAAAAGAGCTAATCTGTAAACATTTGGAAATAATAAGCTATTCTATTTTTACGAAATCATTTCATATACATATACAGGGTGTTTGCCACTAGGAGGTCAGTAGAGCGGGAGGTGATAGTACTCACTGAGACGAACCAAAAATTTTATGGCAGAGGGGGGGGGGCATATCAACCGTTTAGGAGTTACAAGGTGATTAAGAAAAAAAGACAGTTTTTCACAAAACACCCTGTATCTTATAAACTACAAGGTGTACGGTCACACATAAGAGCTCATTGTATGCAGAACTTCATGGCCTTTCCAACGACTGCTCAACCATCTCCACACCCCTCTGCAATCATGAATTATAGTTGTCTAAACTAAAAATTTCGGATTTTCTTACCTTTTTTTTTTAATTTAACCTCTATTATTTTTGCAAAATGGTCGTTAGCATAACTTTTTTTTATAAAAACTGTAAGCTGCAGACTCTCCTCTTTAATATGACCTATTACACCGAATGTCCTATCTGAAGCCCTTTAAGAGTTATTAGCTCTAAACCTATTCTCAAACCTATTTTCAAACCAATTATCAACGATAATTTGTTCCCTTAGCACGTCATTTTAAAAAATATCGTCTAATTTCGGTGTGACCTGAATAGGTTATGAGTTAATAACTGTTTAACGGCTACAGTTAACACATAGGGTGTAATAGGTCAACTTAAAGAGGAGAGTCGACAGTTTATAGTTTTTATAAAAAAAGTTATGTTAACGACCCTTTTTCAAAAATAATAGAGGTTAAATTAAAAAAAAAGGTAAGAAAATCCGAAATTTTTAGTTTCGACAACCATAATTCATGATTGGAGAGAGGTGTGGAGGTGGTTGAGCAGTCGTTGGAAAGACCATGAAGTTCTGCATACAATGAGCTCTTATGTGTGACCGTACACCCTGTAGTTTATAAGATAACGGGTCTTCTGGGAAACACTGTCTTTTTTTCTTAATCACCCTGTAACTCCTAAACGGTTGACATGCCCCCCCCCCCCTTCCCCCTCCTGCCTTACAATTTTTGGTTCGTCTAAGTGAGTACTATCACCTCCCGCTCTACTGACTTCCTAGTGGGAAACACCCTGTATACAGGGTGTTCCGTAAATGTCTTTAATCCTTTAAGGGGATGAAAGTAGAGGTCATTTGCGTCAAAAAACTCTAGATACTTTTATATCGAACTCCGCTTGGTTTTCGAGTAAATCGATAATATCGATTTTAGAGATTTTGCATACCACTTCAGAGTAATTTCGTTATGAGTTCTATTGTAGGTAATGGATTGTGACGTTCAAAACTTTATTTAAAAGAACACATATTGGTACTTCTAAGAATGTATAATAAGCGGCTATGTTTTCTCAACGAAGCAATGTTCTAGCAAGTAAGTCCTAAATTCATAAATGGAAAAGACATTTTTGGTGGTTTTTATTCAAATTTAGCCGCTTAAAGTTGAAACTTTGAACTCCCGCCCCTCCTGCAAGAATGAAGATGCGGAATAACTATATCTACGTAAATATCAAGTTTGGTAAAAAAGGGTTTTTTCGAAATTACCCCCTCCATTTTCGAAATTCGAAATCGAAAAGTACCCTATCTAATAGCCAGTTCAGATTCCCGTACAATGACATATAAATGGTTGTCGTAGGTTAAAAACTGTAGGAGGAGATAGAATCCTACGAAAAAACTGAAGAGTACCTCGATGGGCACATCTTCCAAATGTTTGCTTATAACTTTTGATTGTTATTGTTGATAGCACTTAGGGAGGTCATTTTGGAAAGGGCACATAATGCGCAAATTTTTTCATGGTTTTGCCAAGTTCGTGCAATGGTGACATTTCGAATCAATGTACACTGAAGCGCGACGAAAATTTTGGTGAAATAAAAAATTCTAGAGAAAACTGCTTTTTTTTTCAAATAATTGATGGCACATTTATAACTTATTATACATTCTTAGAAGTACCAATATGTGTTCTTTTAAATAAAGTTTTGAACGTCACAATCCATTACCTACAATAGAACTTATAACGAAATTACTCTGAAGAGGGATGCAAAATCTCGAAAATCGATATTATCGATTTACTCGAAAACCCAGCGGAGTCGATATAAAAGTATTTAGACTTTTTTGACCCAAATGACCTCTAATTTCATCCCCTTAAAGGATTAAAGACATTTACGGAACACCCGGTATATGTAGTACATACTAGGAGAACAACAACAACTTTTATATTTGTAGGAATTCATACATGACAAAAATTACGTAGAACAAAAATTGAATTTTAATCAAAGCATATGCCAATACCTTGAAAACGGTTATAATTTCCTCAGTCACTTTAAACTTAAGGCATTTTTAAAGCTAATATAAAAAATTTAATAATTTTATGTAATCTGAAGTGAAAGTTACAATATTTTGTTTAAAGGCGCAATAGAAAAACACCATTAAACAACCATAGGCCAGGCAAGAAATGGTACTATAATAGAAATTAGAAATTATTTATTTTAGGTCCGCATACACAAGATTTACATCTTTTAACTAGTATACTTATTCTGTAGGTACAAATTAAGTGTGAATTTACATAAAGTTATAAAGTACCTACACTAATTCATAAAGTAAAATAAAATATTCAGGATAATAATAGTAAATCAATATAACAAGAAATCAATATAATAAAGAAAAAACAAATTGATAAAAACATGAGAACAAAAATAAAATAATGATAGTAATACATTTTTAGTTTTTAGTTTTAGGATTCTTCGCCAATACAAAACTTATCAAATAATGGTACAAATTCCAGATGAAAGCTAACCATTAGAAAAATGATCCGCAACAAACTTCAGATAATTTTTCTTGAGCACCACTTTACAGCATATTATAGATATGTATATGGCACAGGTACCTAGTGTATTTTTGAACTTTAATTAAGTTTCAACGTATGTTGGTTTTGATTTGGTTGAAGTCATGGTAAAAACAATAATCATATTGTTTAGTGTTCAACCCGAAATTAAAACAAACACATGTCGGCTAGAATTTTTAAAAGACGCTTTTACTTATAAAAAATTTCACAGAAGAAATCAAGAAGAAAATATGTTTAAACTGATGACCCTTTCACAGCACAACGAATAGTTTTCTTCACAACAATAAATATCCATTTAAAGTAATTTGCGAAATATAAAAAAACTACAATTTTCCGTATAATCGTATAAAAGAACAAGGAACTTAAAGGCTGAAACACACCGACGCGATAGTGGTACATACATTTTGTTTTTGTAATAATTTTTTAATTAATACTCAGCGAATATGTTGTTTTTACCACAAAATTTTATCATATTATCGAAATGAAAACTTACCGTTAGAATAATGATGCGTCCTAATAATTTTTTCCTGACCACCACTTTACACAGCACAATGCAAACTCAAATGGGCCACCACTTTACACAACACAATGCCAACTGCACATGCGCAGGCGCACTAATAAATCAAAAACTTCTGGGGCCGGATTATGTAACACGGAGAATTTGGGAATTTGGGAGATGAGAATTTCGTTTTCTTAGAATTCTTAATTCCCTAATTCTCCGTTCCCAATTCACTAACATGGTTGGAGAATTAGGGAAAACGTAAGAAATGTGAAAAAGTGTGAATCGCCTGGGTCGAATAAGGGTATCACTTTTTGTTGTAGAGGGTTGGACTTTTTTTCATATGTGAGGTACATCTGCCTATTACCTTCCACTGTCGAAATAAATTTAAATTTTTTTTTTGTTGGGGTAGTTTTTGAGGGATGTAGGAGGATAGGTTTGCTCTGGTTTTTCCGGGATAATGAGAGAATGGAGAGAAGGAGAATGTATGTGGTATCAAAAAAATGGGAGCTCAGGGCAAACAAGATAGGTTTAGGAAATGTGGCGGGGAGAGTGCGGGGTAGAAATTGGGGCTGATTACCGGAAATTAAAAAAAAAAATAAAGAATATCAGGAGCTGTAATAATTCGCAGGGGTAAGCTCAGGATCTGTAAGCCCAATAAAAAAAAAAAATCCCTTTGGTAATTAGGTATGCATGGGTAATATAGGCTAGATTTTATTTCGATTAACGGTAATTTGCAGATTTGAGCGGCCTCGGCGGTAAATTTTGCTATCGCAATATTCACGGGTGCCTAACTCTATGTGGGAGGGCTGTAGAGTATTGGAATTTTTTTTGATAGATTAAGGGTTTAGAGTACAAGAATATAGGTGAACAATTTTGGGGGCAGGGTGTTTTGGGGTTTGGGGGTCGTACCACCTCTCATAGTGGGTTGCTCAAACTACGTCATATTTGGTACCAAATTAAAGAGGGAGGAGAACTTATCGAATGGTGTAGTTTGTCTTTGATCGTTTTAACGTGATAGCTGACTTTTGATCGCCGAAAAACGATTTTTTTAGACTAGGGTCATATACACCCAGTTCCTATATTTTGCATATATTTCTTCCGTTCTTTGTTTCACATCCATTAATACTCCGTTGTGAACATTTTTGTCATGCGAAGTAAATTTCCAGGACCTTCCAGTTCTTCGCAATGATGAGTTGAAAATACGTCAATTTTCGTACCAAAAACGGCCATTTTTTCACCTTAAAAAGGACTGCTACACTTCTTTTACAGTTATTTCCAAAACCGTTTATCGGATTCAAAAATGAATTACATATTTAATTAGGGGACAAAATGTAGATGCGATTTCATCCTACACACGAGCTTTACCGTGTATAATTAGAAATTTTACGACATCTCTTCTATACTAGACGACGACCAAATTGATAATTTTCGCGTTATTTATAATTTTTAGCGGGTACTTTGACAGACAAAATCCTTGTTCCTCTGTTAGTATTGTATGGGTTTCCATAATTTGTTTTTTACAATATAGCCAGGATACGCAGTGAATACATAACTCAATTTGAAATTCCTAGGTACCTAGATACCTTCACAAAACGCAACAAAAGCAGACAATGCAATTTTTCCACTTTTCCACTTGCAAAACACCGGAGAATTAACAAGTGGAATGGAGAATTCGGGAATTCTCTACTTACTTTTCATCTTACTTTTCCACAAGCAAACTCCGGAGAATTAACAAGTGAATTGGAGATTTCGGGAATTCCGTACTCGCTTCTCAAATCCTCTCAGTTGAGAATTTTTCGTCTCACTTTTCCACAAGCAAACACCGGAGAATTTGTGAAGTGAAAGTCCAACCCTCTACAACAAAAAGTGATACCCTTAATCGTCCCAGGCGATTCGCACTTTTTCACATTTCTTACGTTTTCCGTAATTCTCCAACCATGTTAGTGAATTGGGAATGGAGAATTAGGGAATTAAGAATTCTAAGAAAACGAAGTTCTCATCTCCCAAATTCCCAAATTCTCCGTGTTACAGAATCCGGCCGGCCCCTGCTCAAGCTTATTTATCTTACTTCGGTCAGGCATTCGCATGCCGCTATCGTTGATATGCAACCACCTACACAGTGAGGTGTGGGCTGTGGAGTATAAACAGTCCCCTCCCAATTCCCATTATGATCATGCATGAGCCAGACATCAATTATTCGAAGAATACGAGCGGCGACGGTATACTACCAAGACAAATTTCTTCCCACTAGGCAATGAAAAACTGCTGTTAACCTTGAAATTATCATCTTTACTTTTAATAAGAATGACAAAAGCAGAAAATTTAACAATCTTTCTGTCTAACAAAATGCATGCAATATTATCTGCCATTAGTGCGTAAAAAAGAGATAGATAAACATTAGAAAAATGTTTAAATACAGGGTAGATCACAAATAATTACCTATATAAAAATGCATTTTTTCTTTACATTAATGTTTATAATAAAGAGTGTATCTATCGTGGGATTATTATACTGTTATATAAAAGAAGTTTTCCATGTCTATATTCTATTTAAAAAAAAAACTGAAATCTAAAACTAGCTAATTAACGAAATTTTAATTGAATGTGTGAAAACGTAATTCATTTATGGTCCACCCTGTTGAATTATGTCGCACATTTTTACCGTGTTCTATATAAATTTGCGAAACAAAGATAGCAGGATTAAAACAATGATAAGGAGTGTAATGAATTAATAGTTAATCCCCACTTTTCTAACAAGGGGAAATGGATTTGACAGTTCTCATTTCACAATTGAAATATTTTGCCGCCTGGATTAGAAATGAGAAATTGTTTTGCGAAAGTTGTTTGTTGTTCGAAAGGTCTGTAGGAATCGCAAAAATCACCTGTTTCATATCATGTCAGTGAAGTGCGATTCGTGAGCTCCGAGTACTCCAGAAACTCCAGAAAATGTGCCTCCACTTCAAACTGTCTAACATTCATTACTTGAAAACACTTAAATGTACAAGCAATGAAGATCTACAGATTTTGATACGAATATCGGACAAGTTGAAAAATGATGAAAGCATATAACTGAGGCAGTCCGAAAACTTGCTGAACATTTCAAAACGGAACCAGAACGAGTAAAAGTTTTTACATTATACGCCGAGTTTGAGAAATGGATAAATTTTGACGGAACATTATTGGTAGATAAGATTCTTAGTTTGTTGAAAATTGAGAAATAAGCTAAGGTTATTCACAGGGCCTTCATAGCTTGTATCAAATTGGACGCATATAGCATAGCAAAATATAGCAAAAATTGTTTCATACGTTAAAAATCAATTATCTCCTCCAAGTTTACCAGGTGGGTATTAAAGGTGAAGAATTGTAAGTCTTAAAAAAGTGTGATAAGTGTTGATAACAGTGAACCTGAAATTCGTTTAATCTATGCCGCATTTGGAAAAGTGTGTTCTGCTCTTTGTGATCTTTCAATGCAAGTTCGAACTCAGGCAGCTGACCTTTGAGGAATGATCTAATTTGGATCAGAGTTTTTACATCAGATTCTTGACAAAAATCTAATGAGTAATTGAAGGGTAAATTATATTTTAGTAATTGAGATAAAATTGCACTAAGCATTCATTTCACACAGAAAAATAAGAGTCTTCATGAAACGAATTTAGAGCATTATGCCAGCGGTCTACAGGGAAAAAATGGGCAGATGATGCGTCAAAAGAAAAACTAGAATCTAGTTGTTTCATTGATAGAATCAGGTGCTTGCGGTGCTCTTGTTTGTGGACTTGAAGATGAATTTTTAGAAATCTGGACATCAGCAGTGGATTCAATGTGTTTAGAAATC
The DNA here is from genome assembly GCA_963930735.1 of Dioctria linearis. NCBI lineage: Eukaryota > Metazoa > Arthropoda > Insecta > Diptera > Asilidae > Dioctria > Dioctria linearis. Next base: position 99,124,955 of record OZ005741.1, read on the forward strand.
TGGACATCAGCAGTGGATTCAATGTGTCGACTTGTTGTAATAAATTCAACGTTTGCCGTCACATCCCTTGATTTTCTTGTTGACATATTCAATGATGAAATCGAAGGTGTCCAGCTTAAAGCTATTTACCGGCTAATAGTTCTTAGAGAAGATCAACTAAACTAGAAATTATGTTGAGCTCATTAGAGGATTACTCTAATGGTTAGAGAAGGTGGTCATTTAATGCTTGGCGCACGCAAACTATCTCTTGAAGGTTATACAAAAAGTTCTTGATGTCTTAAGAAAATACCCTCAAGATAAGCTTTCGGCATATTAATCAAAAGCATCCCCAAAGCTTTGTATGTCTCTAACGCCGCAACTATTGCAGCAGCATCCGTTTTTCGATAGTGTAGAAAAAAATTCCGAAGATCCATCTTGTAATTTCTTATTTATTATTTCACATATCATTTATACAGTAATCTTGTTTTTTTATATACTTGCCTTCTTATGCTGTTTAATGCTGGAGAACATGGCACAAATGCCAAGTCTCTTTCCGGATGCAACTATCAAGCAAATGCCAAATTTTGTACCTCACTTGCCCACATAGGAGGATGTTCTACACCACTTACACTCACCGCATCTGGGTTCATGGCAATTTTAAGTAATACTCAAGCACCATAATGCTGCATCAAAAGAAGATAATTTAAATCGTCTGGCAGAAATCGGTCTTCTTATGTGGAGAACATTTTCGCTATTTTCACGGTTAGATTTTTAGCTGCGCAGCTTTTTAGCAATTGCAAACCTGTGCAATACCTCAACACAGTAGAAAATCTTCAAAAAATTCGCTAATTTAGCTAATGAAAAATTGCTTGGAGTAGGTTTTTTTTATAATCAAGGTAAGATCTACACAAGCATTTTACTGTAGCTTACACAATACAATATATATATTTTTTAATATTTTTTAATAGATTTTTATTGAACATTAAATTTTTTTTTTAAGAAACCAATTGTCGTCTTCGTACAAATGTTTTACTCTCGCATGGTGGTTGGACTGAAGCTTCACAAGTGGAAATTACTTTGTGCCTATCAGTGCGTCCTGGGACTCAGCTAGAGCTATGTAAAGCTGTTTAGATACTGTTTGCTCCAAAGCCTGTTAGATGAGGGATATAAGGTCACTCAAACTATTTCTGAAAACGTCATTGGTGCATCGTGATGCAATGCATTAGCATGTGTGGTGCTGTGCTGCGAAAATTACTTCAGTGGCTTGGTACTTACAGTATCCTCCCTTTCAGCGTTCAGTGGCAGAAAACATTGCTACAACTTTTGCTCTTTTTCGAGTTTTTTCTGGAATTGGCGTCCTCATCTCAGCTTAATGCAGTTGCCCAGATTTGGAATCATGTTTTCGCTTATACTCCTATACCTACATATATACATATCTAGCTACTCCCCAGGCTGTCCATGCTGGGGCATTCTGTGACTCTTAGAGGCCTTTTATTTGATGGTTTATCAAAACTTGTTTGTCATTTCTCATACCCATCGCCAGGTTTGTTTATGGGAATCTCAGGATACATCTAGTATTTGGTTTGCCATTAAGAAGTTCTCTTTTCCTTTTCTTGTCATATGCCGGCTAAGCTAGGCTATTTGTAATCATCTTTAATATTTAATGGGCTATCCCATACGAGTATTCTTGATGCAGTATGCACACCGGGTTTCTAGCGAAGAGGTGAGAGGAAGCAAAGGGATATCTCTTTTCTTCTCACCTCTTCCCCAGAAAACCGGTTTGCATACTGCATGTGGAATAGCCCAATGATCCTTAAAGGTGGGGTGATTTGGTTTATATTTTTGAGCATTTTGTTGATTCTCAAGAAGGGAGTGGAGCTTTTGTCAAGAGCGGATAATTTTTGCAAAGTAGGTTTATATGGCTTAAAATTGCTTTCCTTATACTAGATTGTGGTCTATTTTTGCGATATTTAAGGGTGACGTGTCGTCTTCGATGCCATAGTTTCCTCGTTAGATATCTCAATTTGATCGCATATTTTATGGAGCTGGGTATTGGGGTATTTGTCCGTTCTTTTCTTCACATTAATAAACATAAAAAATATGTGTGAGACACTAAATAATTTCATACGCATGCTGCTGAGTTACTTCAAACCGAATCACACAAACAAATGACTGGAATGGCGGAATGCACCCGTTTATTTCATATCAGCTCATTTTCGTATTTTTATTACTATTCCAGCCAATGCTCATTTAACACTTCAACGTTTCCTCGGCGATATCTTTGCTTATTTTCTACACTAGATGATTCGAAAGCAATTCATCAAGTTTTGCATTCGGGACACATCCTTCCCGAAAAACGTGACGTCCGCAATAAGAAGATTATAATCTTCCGCGATAAAAATTATCTTCCCTGGAAATGTGCGAATCAAAAGAATTAGAATAAGAAAAGCATTTTTTTAAGGAGCCTCAGCCTACGCTACGTTACAACGTTAGGTACATCAAGTATAAAATAGATAATAGCATTAAAATCGAGTAAAATAGTTTAGAAACATAACAAAGCCGCAACGAACAGATTCATTGCAGTTGAAAACAATCAAATAATAGCGGTAATAGCGAAGTGATTGAATTGAAGAACTTAAACTGATGTATAGCAAAAAGATTCATTAGAATAACATAAGAGAAAGATTAAAGTTAGTATGATAACGTTACATATAGAAGTCATCCGCGTATCATCTTGCATGTTGCGTATTGCTACAGATTTTTAGATGCGCGAATTTTTATGCTATTACATGAAATTGAGCTTCAAAATGAAAAATAAAACATTACTTACCCATTTTCATCCTTTAGGAAACGGAAATGCGATTGGCCCCGTTCCCATTTACAGTATTCCACTGCACACCTCATTACCAAATTGAGTTTTTTTTTGTTTATAACTATAATTAAGTTTATAATTAGCACTTATAAGTGCAGATCAATTAATTTTATTAAAACACAAATCAGTAATTAACACAATAATTCACAACACGCAGGTTCGCAAATTTACAAATCCAACGACAGATTGAAATTATATTTCTAACGTCTTTCGTAATGAAAATAAAAACAAAAGTATGCAATTTCGATTTTTTCATAAACACATGCAAAAATCGCAGTGTGTAAAATGAACCACTACACCCTTATTCACCAGTATGTAAAAAACAACGTGCTTGGCTATTGAAAAATTTAAACATTTCCCCTTGAGAAAAAACAGGTATATTTCTCTCTGTCACACACACATGCGCAATTTCCTTAAAGCTACATGCAATTCTTTATTTCAAATATTATAATCATTTTTTTATTTTATTTTTTCAAATGATGTCCTATTTTCGTGGGTAATCTCTTTCTATTGATCAGCTGTTCAAGAAATTTCTCTTGAATAGTATGCCCTCGTCGAATACGAGTTCTATATCGCTTTCGCTATACAAGCCACGAACACGTGACGAAAAGTTATTAGCTACATGGAGAAATAATTTCGATTTCTTCTTAAACAGTTTCGAACTGTGGTGATTTTTCACAGTACAAAGAACTGGGAGTGCTTCTCTTTTCAGAGGAAGGTACACCAGCCCCGAAGTTTATTTGTCCCGGGTTTGTTTTATGTTGTACAATATCCCGTTTTAAGGTATGTTATAGTAATAACTGATTTAGATTTGTACTTTGCTTATTAACTTTTATTTCTTGTTGAAATAACTAAACTCGTTTATTTACGTTATATGTTTTCCACATAGATGGGTTATACCAGATTGATTTGGTCTGTCTTGGATTAATTAGTTGGTTTATCGATTAAATAACTATACTGATTACTTTATATTCCACATAGGGATTAATTAATTTTTCACAATTATATGTGTTTTCCATATTGAAGGATTATACAAAGTTTGATTGATCGATTAACTTATATTTCACTTAATCTGATTTATATATATTTCATACTAATATGTGGAGTTTTCTTTATAGAAAGATTATACAAAATTTGATTGGTCGATTAATTTATATTTCACTTAATCTGATTTATTTATATTTCACACTAATATGTGGAGTTTTCTTTATAGAAAGGTTATACAAAATTTTATTGGTCGATTAATTTATATTTCACTTTATCTGATTTATTTATATTTCACACTAATATGTGGAGTTTTCTTTATAGAAAGATTATACAAAATTTGATTGATCGATTAATTTATATTTCACTTAATCTGATTTATTTATATTTCACACTAATATGTGGTGTTTTCTTTATTGAAAGATTATATCTCGGATTGATTAAGAACCGTTCAACTTATACTTTTCATTGATTCTGATCGAAGAACTGATCAAATTGTATTGTAATCGAAAATTAATAGATAAATGATATTTGAAAATTGATAGAAAAACGGATCAAGAACTGTTTTACTTGTACGCAGTTATATTAAAAAAAATAAAAGAATTGCAATTGGAAATTAATAGAACCAAGTTGATCAGTTACTTCACGATATGATAAAGCACCGCCTGCCTCGACGATCTTTTTAGCCGCCACACATATCCCCCGCTACCAACGTCGCCTCCTCGTTTTCTTTGCTGACTCAGCGATTTCGCGATAAAATCCACAAATGCGCGGCGATTTAATAATTGAAAATTGTCCAGAGGAAGTATCCTCTAGCAAGAAATATTGTATTGCCCACCGTCAGCAATTCTGTTCGTGAGACAAACAAAGTGTACAAATTGTACACTTTGTATGACAGGAAATGAAATGATTTTTTCTACAGGGCGTGCATATTTGCACGTAAATGCTTATGCCCGTAATTGATACAGATAAGCTGGGCGTTATGAGTGCAAGCTCATAACAGAGCGCATATAACTGTCGCTCTCACAGAAAAATGTAGTTATATCAAATTACAGCCCAATATGTTTCCTTTTTAATAGTGTTAAAAAAAATTGCATCTAGAACAAATTTATGGAAATTTTAATGGTTGAACAAAATCCAAGCTACTTATATATGAAAAATTCCTGCACTAAGCCAAGGTAAGAAGAGCGTAATGTCCTATACGTTCATGCATTCGTTATTGAATTAATAAGAAATACATATAGTGAAATATCTGTTTACATCAACAATTTTGAAATTAACTTAATTTATTTCAAGCTTTATTACAATTCAAATAATATTTCACTTATTCTAATGAATCCGTGACGACTCTTCTGGCTGCGGTTTTGAGGCTTCCCTATCGAGTGTCAAAATTTTTTTTTTTTTTTTTTTTTGGTGCTGCCACTTATAATTCTTAAGTATGGGTTCAAATTGGTGACTTTTCGAACATACATACATATGCATTGATCTCGTGTTTGTTGGACAGCTCAGACTGTGATCACGGTACAGAGAATATAAGGTATTGTTAAGTCCAAATGAGGGCTTAGTATAAAAAACGGGCTGGTGCCGGTTTGAGAAATGACAAGACAGGTTAAATTTCAAATTTCAGATTATTCTATTTATTTCACGTTTTATCACAGAATAATTCTTAGTCTAGGCAGTTCAATTCACTTTATAATTTCACTTAAATACAATTATATACCATATTACTACTTAATACTTCAACTCTTATTCTAATTCAATTTGCTCAACTCTTTACTTCAAATTATTTAATATCTAACTTTATTTCAGTTTAATTCAAAAGACAATTTATTTTTTAGTTTTGCTTTAAATTCATAGATTTGGTTTGTAGCAGCTATTCTTTTTCTACCTTTGCCAGTTTCTACTGACATCTAGCTTATTTGCCTGTTAATTGAAGCGAGATTGAAAGAATTAAGAACATCGAAAGTATTACGTGTAGTGGCAGAATGAGCGTCAGTGAATCTGCTCATATGGGAAAAATAACTGGGTTTAAATACTCCCAGATAGGATGTTGAAAAATGGATGAGAAAATTTAATAAATTGATTTTGATAAAAGGTTAGTAAAAAAAAAACCGCGTCAATGTTCCCAGTATAAGTTGGTTAAGCAAAACTTAATATTTGGTTCAAAACTACCGGTCAAATCGCAAGTGATTTTCTGCAAGTCAAGTCAAGTGTGTTTTCCGCCGAATTTTTATTTGCTTTGTCGTAGTTTGCCTCGATGTTTTCTCTATTTGTCCTCATTTGCTCGTCGGGGCTCATCTTCAGCCCTCAGTTCGGTTTGATGTCGTCTTTTTTCCTCTTGGTGACAGGTGTCCGTTGTGACTTTCGAACTTTCCGTTTTGTTGTCGTCGTACCTCATGTTGTTCTCCTTTTGGAGTTAGTTGTTATTAGTAGGGCGGGGGAAGGAGGTATGAGAGGATAGGATGTGGATTTTTGGGAGTGTTTAGGAATCAATGGTGCCTAAAGCCTAGTTGACATTATGCTGATTGACCAGCGCTGATGCGTCAGCATCTGGTGTATCAGCGCGCTGATGTTGTTTACATTATGCGTTTGCAAAAGCACAAGTTAGTTCTGTCAAAAATGGCTGATAGTGAGGTTGTGCTCTCGGGTATTGCTATAGTGGCGGAAGTATTACAAGTTGAGAATTGGTGGAAGAAAAATGTGTTAAACGGAGGCTATGGGTACGAAAGTGGATCCAAAGGCAAGGCCAGTTAGGATTAAGTACAATTTTTTTAAGAGAAGTGAGACTGGAAGATCCGTATATCTTTCGAAATCATTTGCGTATGTCTCCAGCTAAATTTGATGAGTTGTTAGCTTTAATAGACTCTGATATTTCTAAAAACGATACAATATTCAGAGAAGCGCTCCCTGGAAAATTAAAGTTGGAAATTGTTTTGAGATATTTAGCAACTGGGGATTCTTTTACCAGTTTGGAGCATTCTTACAGAGTACGTAAATCATCTATTTCAATGTTTTTCGTTCCCGTATTAAAATCAATATATTTCTCCTTGCAAAATTACATAAAGGTAAATATAATGTGTATAATCTTTTAATAAAATATTTAAGGTGATACCCTTAAGTACCTACTACTGAAAGTGAGTTTTTCAAGTCGATGGAATTTCCCAGGATGTTGCGGGTCCATCGATGGCAAACATATACGCATTAAATGCCCGCTTTACTCCGGAAGTGACCACTACAATTATAAGGGGCTTTTCAGCTTAATCCTGTTCGCCCTAGTTGATAGTGAATATAGGTTTCGTTACGTGGATATTGAGGTTGAAATGGCAGGATAAATGACGCTACTATTTTTCGAGATTCCCAATTAAAAGAAACGGTAGTGTAAAGTTTCCTAACTGGGGCGTTATTGTTGGTGATGACGCGTTCCCCCTCACTACATATCTTATGAAACCATATTCATATCGTGGGCCATTGCCGGATAGTGAAGTAATTTTCAATTATCGGCTTTCTCGTGCAAGAAGGATAGTTGAAAATGCTTTTGGCATCTTAGCTTCAAGATTCAGAGTCCTTTTGTCATCTATTCAAGTTTGCCCCGAAAAGGTAAATGAAATTGTGAAAGCAGTTTGCGCCATACACAATTGGACACAGACAGATGCCTCAACATACCTGCCCCCAGGCTCCGTAGATCGGGAGGATCTAGATTCCGGAAGGTTAACACCTTGATCTTGGAGAGTTGAAATACCTGAAAATTTGCAGTAATAACTTTTCAAATGCTGCAGCTTATCGTAGACAAGAATACACAAAATACTTCCTGCTTCATCTGTTGATATAGTACAGTAATTTGGTGAGTGTATATCCAAAGCAATTGTGGGCAAAGGAGTAGAGAAATTCGATATTTGGTCAGTAATGCATTCAACTGTTTCACAACTATCAAGAGGTAAAATAATTGGCGATAACGGCGATGCCACTTCCCAGGATGATTTGCTTTGATTGCATGAATTATACAATATGTTGTAGTGCTTATCCTTTTCGTACTCCAACCGTTCATCCATGAGCATCTGTTGGATTTTCGATTGCAGATTTAGTACTCTTTCTACAGGCAATTCTCTCATCCATGAGCATCTGTTGGATTTTCGATTGCAGATTTAGTGCTCTTTCTACAGGCAATTCTCTTAATTGCTGTGCTGCGTGCATCGCAAAATAACAAAATTGATCACTCTGCTGAGCGTTTGCTTTCAACTCATCTAGTTTTTAATAGCAGTGATAATATGTTGTGGCATAACAGTTTGGTTGCTGTTAGATTTTTTTATTTTCTTGGACTTACTTTCCTCCTCATTACGAATAATTCCGACTTTCTTTACTTGAGCAGATGTATTTCCAACTTCATCCGGACTACATTTTCTTGTGCTTTCCAAAGTAGAAGTTGTTTCTGTTGATTCCTATTTAAACATAATTATACATTTATGTGCATTTTGGCGAGTAGGCTCTTATCCTTACCAGATTTGTAAAAGTGCTTCTTCCATCTCGATTATCCAAAAAAGTATCTACGTCGTGGAACCAAATTAGGCGTGGTTTATAGACCTCATCCGGTGAAGTGCCTGATTTCATAGATTTTTTCACTTTGTTTTTTTCCACGCTGTATGTATCACGAATTGATTTTATTTTCCGTTTCACTTGTTCAATACTCAAATCATTCATTACCATTTCAGTTTTCATGTATTCGTAAGCTTTATTTCTAATGTCTTTGTTTTTATATTCTTTTAGTTTATAGTTTCACAAACATTCACAGTTTTTATAAAGTTTAATTAACTTTAATGTTTCAGTTTCACTCCACTTTATTGCAGTTGCCGCTATGTTTTTTATTCAATTCTTACGTGCTGATAACCTAAAAGTTAAGCTCGTTTGACTTTTTCGATGCTGGTAACATCAGCACGTGTGAAGAGCTGATGCTATCAGCATTGGTGTTGACACTGTGCTAATAGTGCGCTGATGCTAGCTGCTGATGCATCGGCGCTGGTCAATCAGCATAATGTCAGCTAGGCTTAAGGCATTGGTTTTCTTCAGAGACACTCTCTGAGTAAACGTGGCTGAAATGTGTTTACCCGTGATAGTAATCACCTTTATGGTCGTAGGAACTTATTCTACCATCATCTAGCTGGTAAATATTTCTAGCCTCGGGCTTTGTTAAGAGCAGTGGTGAGAGGTAGTTAAAGTTTGCCGGTATGAGAAGGTCCGGCAGCTTGTTTATGAGTGAGTTCGGGTGGGTTGGTATTTTTTGAACTTGCTTGTTCGCCAGTTCAAATAGGTACTCCTTGATTGGAGTGATGCTGGCTGCCTCATAGACTACTCCGTTGGGAAAGAATTTTCCATTGGCTCGTCTATGGAATCCCGTGCAAGCTCTAAGAATCTTTCTTTCAATCTTGCTGAGTTTTTCCATTTACGTGGGAGAAATAGTATGCCAGATAGGGAAGTAAGTAATAACATGTCTTATGAGTTGTTTGTACAACAGAAGTTTGGTCTGAGTATAGAGGCCGTCCTTGAAGTTTATTATTGGACTAAGTAAGCTATATGCGAAATTGGCTTTACTAATGGTCGCTTTTGCATGGTCATTGAATCTTAACAGTTCATGAAATTTGATGCCCAGTTATTTCGCACTTTGTATGGATTTTACTTTTCCCCTGTTGTAGATGGCTTCAATGGATTTTGCAGCTTGGCGGTTTCGCCCAATGCCAGGTTTCCGAATGTAAATCAGTTCAGATTTATGGACACTTATTTTGATCCCCCACTTTCTGAGGTAGGAGTCTAATTTGTTAAGGTGCAGGTTGACTTTATTTATAGCCAAATGTGGACAGCAAGATTGGGCATACGTGAGGGAGTCATCAGCGTATAACAGTGTTGTCCCATTTTTGTTTGGCGGTTGGTGTGAAACTTTATTATTGGATGGAAGGTGGAGTGCTGCGTGACACTGATCAAAAATTATGTATATTTTGCAGTTCTTTGTTCCACCTTAAATTGGGAGCAAAATCAAGATGAATATGTCATTTTTATAAAATAATTTTGATGCTTATTTATATTTCTTTTTTAAATATTTTTATTTTTGGATATTGTTTTTATATTTATAACTTCTCTATATTTTATAAATAAATCTTTAAACATAGAGAAACTTTTAAAATTAATAATATTAATAGAAGATAATGAATTTATATATATATATATTTTTTTTTTAAATGAAAAGCTTCTTTTTTATTTTTATTTCTAGTACAAGCTGTTGCCCTCTGGCGTATACTTTTGATAAATGAAATAAAATCCTGACATGAACTAAACTTATTTTTTATTTTACTAACTAAAGTGTCTTGATGTGAATATGTGTCTCTGATTTAAAGTTCTTGAAAGTTTTCAAAGTGTTTTCAAATGTCAACTCAAATTGTTTTTTTTTTACAGTCGTCTCGAATATTAGACCGACAATTTAAATTATTATTATTATTTTCAGTACAGGAAAATTGTAACACAATTATTAACAATAATTAATATGTAGCTTCCGCTACACTTGGTCTGAAACCAAATTGGGAGTCTTGGTGGATAATTTTTTCTTCGCAGGTGTTTACAACCTGTTGCTTGATGGCTTTCTCAAAAGGCTTTCCTAAGTTTGAAATTAATGAGATGGGTCTGAACTCCCTGATGTCTTTTGATGAAGTCTTTTTGCGGATTGGTAAAATGTGTGAAATTTTCCATTTTTCTGGGAAGCAGCAATTATTGATGCAATTATTGAAGACTGTTGAAAGGAAGTCGAGAACTTTTGGTGGGAGTTTTTAATAATTGCATTTGAACTTTTGTCGGGACTATGGATTTTTTGGAGCTTATTGTCTTGGTTAAGACGAAAAGGTGCAGAGAATTGGTGAAAATATATTGCTCTTTAGGATAGATTGCGGGGTTATCCACGCAGAAGAAGGTTTGTGGTATAGAGCCATTTGCGTTCAGAAAAGTATTAACACTGCTGTTTACTTCCAAGGAGAAGGCAGGAGTACTAAGGATTGAGTTATCCTTAAAAGTGTCTTAAAAATATGATGCGAATGCATCACATTTTTCCTGTCGGAGAACTATAGAAACAAAACGTACTCATCTAAACAACTCAATATTTCAATCTTTTTTATTAAAAATCATTGCTTTGTTTATATTTATATTAAATATAAAGTTTTCTGTATTTCTGTTTTGATCAATATGATGCGCTATTGGCTATGCTGCTCCAGTTGCCTCAACTCCTCTTATTCGTTGGCGTTGGCGTCGGCGTTTAATTGCTCCTCTATATACAGGTAGTTGTCGTGGTTCAGGTATTGGTACGTGTGCTGCTACTGGTGATGGTACGAGCTCTAGCTGGGCCCTTCCCATGGCTCTTCCAATTCAGTGATAGCTTTAATAGGAAGGTCGTGTGTGGCCTTGTCTCTACACTCCAAGACCCTGACTCCATTCTTCCACCATGATTTGTTGCAGGTTGGCACACTTAACGAGGGGTTGCTGAGCATATACCTGATGACAGCGTTCGATAGAGATCTCTCCACTTTCTTCCTTTGCTCCTCAGTATAGCGCCCGTACCGATTGTTCTTGTCAAACTGCACTAGCTTTAGGTTATCTGACACCGCCCTTTAATCGAACTAAATATTTTCCATTTCGTTCCCACGAGTTGTGAATAAATTGAGTCGCCCGTGGCAGAGATTCATAGTACCACGGGAAGGCTAAAATTAAAACTGGAGGTCGCCAGGTGCAGGATTTGAACGTTCTGTTAAGCTTAGTGATTTCAGCGACTTGTAGGGGATAAAAAGCAGAATCGGCGTAGAAAAGTGCGGGCTGATGAGGGCTGTTATCAAGGACTGTCTAATGGTTTATGACAAGTGAGAGCGCGTATGGAGGAGAACGGAGGCTGTAATAAACTCTAGAGCAGATTTTATTCACCTAAGGCCGGCAGGTGAGTTAGGGGCCCATGAGAAGGCCTAGATTTTTTGACATAATAGGTCTATAGGGGATCTGGTCATGGAGAAGCAGATTCGGGAGGGATATTGGACGTTGGTTCCGATAGAGTATTTAATGGCTTGGGTTTTGACGGGATTGAGATCCAGTTCCTTGGTTACGCACCAACCAGATTGTCACCGAGGGTCATTTTGAGCGCATTAATCAGAGATGGGAGGTCACTGGCACTCTCTGCTCCATAAATCTGAAGGTCGTCTGCATTTAGGTGGAATTTAAATTTACCAAGCACTGTGGTGATGTCGTTGATGTGAATAGGAGTGGAGCAAGGACTGCCCCCTGCAGATCTCCTGAGCAGATGGACCGGGGGGGGGGGTTGTTTGACGGCCATTTCTGGTGGCAGTCCTGCCTACAAATTAATTGGTAAGGAACTTGCAGAGGAGCTAAAACAAAATGAAATGCCGAGCATGGGGAACAGAATCAAATGCCATGCTGAAATTCAACCGTATATGTAACGCACTATTGCGCTCATCACACAGTCAGCGAATGTCTGTTGTGACTTTCACAAGTACAGTGGGGCGCTTATGTCGGAAGCAATATTGATAATTAGATAGAAGATCATTGTCTTCGACGAATTCAGACTTCTGATCAGCAATGAGCACTTCAAAAACTTTAGAAATGAATGGAAGAATAGTTATGAGACGCCAGCCGATAGGGCCAGTAGGTGAAGAGGTTTTGGGAGTGGGGGTGACGATACCAGTTTTCCAGTAATTGGGGAATGAGTCCAATTTTCTGATTTTGTTCCAATCAACTCCGTTCTCAAAATTCTTCATGGTACCTTCTCTGATTAGGGCTCTAAAAAGATGTTCCACTACCCTGCGCGAGATATATATTTTGTTATTTGCCTCTCAAAAAAAAATAGATTTTCACTTTGGAGAGGGATTCAAATTGAGAGCACCAAGATTTGGAGTTAACACAAAGATCTCACTTGATAACGATATACTTTATTCGGGTTTAATCTTTTACCATTTAACACTATCTTACTTAAGTATTCTTATTCTTAAGCGAACACAAATAACCGAAACTTATAAGAGTAGAATAACCGAAAATTATCCGTTTTTATTTCAGGTGAGTATAACTTGGACGACCGATCATGACTGACTTACATATTACCATTTTATTCCTATCTTCCTACATTCAACTTAACTTGGAGACAACGTGACTTAACTTTTTGTGCAGGTAAGCTCTTATTTTCATGGGAAAGATAATTTCATATTTTGTGCGAACAAATTTATGCAGAGCACTGCGGAAAAAGCTTTACGTAATTTCTTTATGGACTTTACCAGCCCATAGGTTTTTCTTTAGATTGTATTTTATATGGATCGGGTAGATCCGTTGTCGCTTCAGATTTCTTTGGAATGTCCGGGAAATTAATATATGTAACTCCTCCCCGGTTTAGATCAGAAGCCTCCGGCTTCGTATTATTAATGATTTTAATTTTTTCTCGACTATTCTTCCAAAATTTGAATATTATTATTCCTGAAAGGCCTAGGATCAACAGAGTTACCACACCTATTTTGCTTCCGTACATAATCTTCCGGTGATATTTCAATTCTTTGATTTTATTGATATTATTCACGTTGTCCCAAGTCAGTTTATTAAAATCTATAGGTTTTACATGAATTTGTTTAAATTCGCTTGTTGGATAAATATACTTATCTAACAAGATAATTTTCTTATTATAAAATTTTTTGTCTTTTACCCCTAAAGTACAATTATTAAAACTTATCAAGTAGTTACCGGTTAAATTTAATTTCCTTTTGTCACAATTCTGCCATAGATACTCATTGTTCATATTCTTTAATAAAATTGTCTCATCATCAATACTTTCTATGCTGGTTGCATTATTATGTACTAAAGTGCATCTATTGGTAAAAATACAGTGTTTGCTTAACTTCAAATCTTTTATTAAGGCATTTTGCTTATATTGATACGATTCTCCTTTTATTTCTACTATTAACTCTTCTTTTTCATCAATTTCAAATCCTTCTGCATTTGGTATTGCTTTTAGTATCTGTAAATCTGTAACAATGTAGTTTTTTGGAATTTTAATTGCAAAAATAAGGAATTGATCTTTATACTTCGTAACTCCTGCTTTTAAAAGTCTTAACTTATGAAAGTCTATATTATAGTTATCTAATTCTTGTAACGTTAGCATACTTGGATGAATTATGTGGTTTTTCGTTGCCATAATGTTATCTAGGATTTGGTTTATTTTGTTTTCCAAATATCTTAACTTTGTTTCTTGGTCTAAGAATAAAATTTTATAGTTCAATTCTTTCAATTGTTCATCGGTTCCATTAATTGACTCTAGAATTTTATCTCTATCGTTTTCAATCAACATTTTTAAATCAAATAAAGTCTGGTTAAAGTGATTATTTATTTTTATTTGTTGATTCAAAGTCTGTATTGCGTTATGATTGTTTTCGTCCACTAGTCTTAAATGTTCCAGTATGTCTTGTCTGTCACTGTCATCCATGGTCCCGAATAACCATTTCTGAGCGGTCCCAATTACATTTATTAAACCTCGTTTTTGTCTGTTAGGATTTTGAATCGTTCGCAATTTAGTTTTAATTAACTTGATTTCTTTGGTAAGAGATTCCCTATCTTCTAATTTTAGATATTCTATGTTTTGTTCTAATTGGCTTAGGATTTGTGAAAGTTCATTTGGATCGATCATGTGTAGAATTATGTCGGTTTCGTCGCCTATTTCTACCTGATTACTTTTTATTCTAACGTACCCGTTCTGTTCCTGTACTGGATGTACCTGCAATAGCCCTTGTACTGTCTTGGTCGTCATCAGTAGTAGTATTATGGTTACCTGTAAATATATAAGGTCTTTTAATATTGGAAAAATGTACGTCTTTTAGAGGGTACTTTCTATAATATGGTTGGTCTTTATGTCTTAAGCGTTTATAGTTTCTGATGTAGCCTTCTTTCCTGTTTTCTTCGTATGTTTCTCTAGTTTTGTTTAGTTTGTTTATATACTGTCTTTTTTGTGTTTCGATTTTCTGTACCAACATTGATAGATCTGTTAACCTATTAGCTTGTCTCGGTGTCATTCCTATCGTTGAATGGTACCTGTCATTATAATTACTTACAGCTATATGCATTTTATGTTCTAGCGATGTATCACTCTCGACTGCTTGGAGCTTTTCTATTAGTGTTGAATGCAACCTTTCGACGTCGGCATTTCCTGTGTGATTATTTGGCTTTGTCCAATGGACGTCTATATCCTTTTCCTGAAGGTATCGTTTTACTTGTTCGGATCTAAACTCATTATCCATAACTATCTTCTTAGGTTTTTCAAATGTTGCTAAATAGGCTTCTATGATAGCGATCTTTTTGGTCCAATTTCTATCATTTATTAGGTATATCACTGCGAATTTCGTAAGTTTGTCTACAATGGTTACGAAAGTTTGTTTTTTGTAATGAAAAACATCAAGATGGATAATTTCACCTTTATTACGGGGTGTTTCTGTTATTCTTAGTTTGGGTTTAATGGGTTTTCTGTCATATTTTATCCCCATGCATTTATCGCAATTATTTATTACTAACTGTATGTGCTCCTGTAATTTAGGGTAGTAAATTTTTTTCTTCAGGGTTTGGTATGTTTCGCTAATACCACTGTGTAGGGATTCCCTGGTATGATAGAGTGATATCTGCTTGTGGCATTGTTCTTCATTGGCCAGTTCTTGTGCCCTATGTGTTGACTTCATAAACTTTAGTTTTTTATCGTTTCAAAACATTTCTATTATACATTGTTGTACCTTGTTGTAGTCTCTGTCATCTACTTCAGAGTATATACCTACTCGTCCCGGCTTTATATATTTCTTTAACATCTCCCTGATTACCTCTTTCTCACTTTGTGGGTTTAATTCGATTATTCTTCTACCATGTAGAATTTTTATTTCTTCACTTGGACTATACGTTAAGATTAGCTGGGTTTTATATTTGTTCACAATTTCTTCCCTGATACCTATATGATCGAGTTGTTCTTCCACTGAATGAACGGTTCCAGACAAGTCCATGTTAGATTCACTGCTGTTGTATTCATTTATTGGCGGACTATTTTCAATTCTACTTAAGAAGTCACCGACTTTGTTTTCTTTCCCTTGAAGGTACTCTATTTCAAAGTTATACTCCTGTAGTTTTAAAAGCCAACGCTGATTGCGTTGTGAAAATTCTTTTCCTTTGTATTTGGAGTTTAAATATTTAATAGGGGCATGATCTGTTACGATCTTAAATTTTCGCCCATATAAATATGGTCTGAAGTAAGTCACTGAATAGACAATAGCGAGAGACTTCTTGTCGGTCACACTATAATTTCTCTCATGATTATTCAAAGTCCTAGAGACGTAGCATACTGGATGACTGTCTTGCGAGAGAACAGCTCCAATGGCGTATTCGCTAGCATCTGTAGTTGCCACGAATTGTCTGTCATAATCTGGGAATTTTAATATTGGGTGTGAAACTATGAGTAGTTTAAGTCTTTCAAAGGCTTCGATATATTGAGGGTCGTTACGGTTAATTTTCACATCTTTTTTCAGATACTTTATTAAGGGATGTGCCACCTTGGCATAATCTTTTACAAACTTTCTATAAAATCCCGTCATACCCAGAAAGCTTTTTAATTGTTTGTCCGTTTTGGGCAGCTCTACCTTTAGAATATCATTTACTTTGTTTGGGTTTGGCTTTATCCCTTGCGTTGTTAGCACATGCCCTAGAAATTCTGTCTCCCTTTTCATAAAGCTGCATTTGTCAGCTTGTATTTTAAGATTATGTTCAGTTAGTCTCTTAAAGATTTTTTCTAGTGAATTTAGATGCTCATCTAATGTCGTTGAGAAGATGAGAATATCATCTAAATACACCACGCAAATTTTATTGATATATTCCCTCAAGATTTCATTGATCAACCGTTGAAAAGTAGCGGGGCATTTTTCAGCCCGAATGGCATTCTAACGAACTCGTACAACCCAGATGGAGTGATGAAAGCTGTTTTCTCTATATCTTTTTCAGCAATCAAAATTTGGTGGTACCCCTTAGCAAGATCTAAGGAGCTGAAATATTGCGCTTTCCCCAACTTGTCCAATATACTATCTATATTTGGGAGTGGGTACTTGTCGTCAATCGTAATTTCATTTAATTTTCTGTAATCCACTACTATTCGATATTTCGCGATCCAGAATTATCTTTTTTCTTAGGGATTACGATAATGGGTGAGCAGTACCTACTATTGCTTTTGCGTATTATACCATTGCTTTCCATTTCTCCCATCTGTCTCCTAACTTCCGTTTCATGCTGAGGTGGATATCGGTACAATTTGGAGTTTATTTGGTCCCTAGTAGTTGTTCTAATTTCATGAACTATGCTGGTAGTATTTGTGAGCCTATCCCCTTCCCGGTACATTAACTATTTGTATTTGTCTAATAGTTTTAACACACCGAGTCTCTCTTCTTCATTTAAGTGGTCTAATGCAATATTCCCCAATTCACTTTCTTCTAACATGTTTATTTCGGCTTCAATAATTTTATTTAAAAATGGTATTTTCACATAATTGTTTAAAACGACTTCTTGATTTTCTATGTCAATTGACTTGACATTCTTTTCCACCCAGTCCATTCCTATGAGAAAATCATATGATTTATCGAGCTTTATTTTAACCCACTTCATTCTAGCATTTGGTGGTTGCTTAAATTCATCTGGACATTTCGTCTTTACTAATTCCGTATCTCTTTTCACTAATCCCTCAATAGTATTGATTTGTAAATTATTTCCACCTATTTTTTCATATATTTGCTTTGTCACTTTATTTGAATTTAATAAACTTACGGTGGACCCTGTGTCCAACATCGCACTATAAATTTTATTTTCTATTGTTATTGCTATGAACATTTTGTTTCTTTCCGAGGCTAGTTGATAAAAAAAATATCACCGATCTGATTTACGTCTTGCCTAGTATTTAATGTATCCACTTCCATCGGCTGTACATTATTATTATATTGTGGGGGATTCCTAGCCAATGCACTGTGATTATCGGAATTTCTTTGAGGTTGCCCTAAATTATTTCTGTAATTATTATTTCGGAATTGTCCCGAGTTGTTGCGATAAGAATTAAATTGTCGACTTTGGCCGGGCCAATTTTGAGAATTACCGTGTCGTGAATGGTTTGCGTTGTTAAAATGGGAGTAATTAGTATGTCGATTTTGCTCAGAACTGTTATTATTAGGTCGGGTAGTATTGTTAGGTCTTGTCATGTTTTGTCTGTGTTGGTTTCTGTCTCTAAATGTCGGGTTTAATCGAAACGATTTAAGGTTATATTCGTCTTGTCCGATGTATTTATTAACTATTGGTCTAATATCTTCTAAACTGTATTTATCATATATTTCGGCTGCAAGAGCCCCTGCCGTAACCTCCTTAATTTTTAATACTAACACACTGCTGAGATAGTTCACAATTTGGGTTTGATAATCACTGAATATTGCGCACTCCGCTATATCGGTTACAAAGATTCTAATTTTATCTAATAATTCACTAATGGTACTTACTCTTAACATGCTGATTTCTTTCATTATATGTCCCTGGTTTTTCGTTGGTTTATAGTGGAGTTTTAATTTTGTCTTGCACTCATTCCATGTTGCTGGGGGGGCCGTTTCCAGGTAGTTTGTGGCTGGTCCTAGTATTTTGTCGCTATATATGACGCTGTATGCCTGTGGAGCTTGCTGTCCATACTCTGCCAGAACCCTGTCTATGGACGTGACGAATGCAGGTAATGTTCCCTCTTTCCCTTCGAACGCCGGTAAGAATCTGACTTCCTTCTCTATCCTACTTCTTAAGGTTCGGGACTGATGTTGCCTGTTGATGATGTCGGTGAGAGCGACCACACACTGTTCTAGTAGATTTTGTTGTCCTGGTTGAGCCATATTTCGGTTTTCGTCTATGACCCTATGTCTTTGGTTCCTCCTGTCCAGTGTGTCTCAGTTACAGTGGATGTTTCTTCGCGGTTTACTAAATATTGCTTTAAACTGCTGTGTTTCACCACTTTATGCACTTGGCACACTGTTCGGTTCGTTTCACTGGATCCTTCTTCTACTGAATAGAATCCTACCGACTGCGCCAGATATATATTTTGTTATTTGCCTCTCAAAAAAAAAATAGATTTTCACTTTGGAGAGGGATTCAAATTAGGAGCACCAAGATTTGGGGTTAACACAAAGATCTCACTTGATAACGATATACTTTATTCGGGTTTAATCTTTTACCATTTAACACTATCTTACTTAAGTATTCTTATTCTTAAGCGAACACAAATAACCGAAACTTATAAGAGTAGAATAACCGAAAATTATCCGTTTTTATTTCAGGTGAGTATAACTTGGACGACCGATCATGACTGACTTACATATTACCATTTTATTCCTATCTTCCTACATTCAACTTAACTTGGAGACAACGTGACTTAACTTTTTGTGCAGGTAAGCACTTATTTTCATGGGAAAGATAATTTCATATTTTGTGAGAACAAATTTATGCAGAGCACTGCGGAAAAAGCTTTACGTTATTTCTTTATGGACTTTACCAGGCCATAGGTTTATCTTTAGATTGTATTTTATATGGATCGGGTAGATCCATTGTCGCTTCAGATTTCTTTGGAATGTCCGGGAAATTAATATATGTAACTCGCGCGTGTTGAAAGAACTTGAGATTAGCAGTGAGAGAATTCCAGTGAATGTAAAAAATGTAGCGAATCTGGAATAACATGTACACGCAGTTATATTAACTCAGATTTTAAAATTACGGTCTAACTACTCATTGAAAAATTTGTTTTTTTTTTGTAAAAAATTACTGTCAAGCTAAATATAGTTATAAAATTGAAAAACAAAAAAATATATATATTTTTCATAAGAAAACTTTCATATCAATCAAAAAGTGTTTATGAATATGCCTTAGCTTCAGCTACGAATAACGTTGGGCAATTCGACATACATATACATGTAGTGTCTCCGGGTATGTTAATCAGAAGCTCCTTTACTCTGATGGAATGTCGATGAGCTCACGATACCTGTATCGTGAACGAATTTGTTGGAGCTGTGTCCGGTTCTTTTACCGACACAGCAAGTAATTTATTGTTCGTCGCAATGAAGATGGTGATAACAACGATGATGCTTACGATGCTTATATCGTAAGTTAATTGCTGATTGTTCTCGGTTCTTGTACCGAGACAATTTTGCTCGAGACTCACAAAAAACGAAAAGTACTGGTAAGGCAACACCTTGTATATAATAATGAAAACTGATAACATTTAATTTATTTTGCACGATATTTATACAAGCTTAAAACTAGAGTTACTTAAAGCTAGGGTCAATAATCATTACTGCACAAAATTATTGAAGTAAACGCATTGCTGACATACACAAAATTAGCGCATTTACAAATTACTAAAGCGAATGACCTGTGACCTGTTCAGCGGTTTTATTTTCTTGTGTTGCAAGCCAATTTATGTGTTGTCAGCGAATGCCTTTATGCTTTCTAAGAGAAGGTCAATGATTTGTGAAATGCATGCAAATGAATTGTCTTTATTGATTTAATGAATATTAAGCTTGAAAACGACTTAAGATTAAACATCCTCCACCACCTTGATCATTGAGTTCAATATATATATATACTATTCTAATGTTAGGTATCGAAGGTTACGCTAAAATCTGAAGGACCCGTTTGAGTGTCTATCTCGTATCCACTGGTTGATTTTCTAGGTGCTGGCTTTGATATTTTACTGATTCGTTGGCAAATAGTTGCTCTGAATTTCCCAATGTTGACGGTGGTTAGGGTCACCACGACGAATAACCCGATATATGCTACAGCATATTGATGAACATCATGCGGCTGAAGATGAGTCTTAGGTGGTAATTCGTTATATAGTTGTTTAATCTGTTCCTTTATGGCGTCTAGTCCTGACCACTGCCTGTGATAATCATACGTCTGGTTATCCTCTAATTGCAAATGTTGAGTGATTATGAAATCCGTTACATTTCGGGAAGGCGTGTAGGAAAGCCGTTAATTTTCAAAATTCCTGTTTTCTCCAGAATGGTTTGTGTGATGTTTGTTCCTCAAACCACGTTAAGTGTGGTTTTGGCCTTTAGCGCATAAATCCATTCATTTGGGTGATTCAATTGTATCCAGTGGGGGCCGTCTCCAACCCTTGAGACTTGACAAGAGGATGATTGAGGCAAATGATTAATCAACTCGACTTCACAGGTGCTGATATTTGATCCCCTTCGATATATTGGGTGTCTTTGTCTGCACAGATGTTGACTTTCAGCAACGATGGTGCAAGATTGGTGTTCGTGTTCCGTTATCGGATAACATTGATCCCGATGAAAATTTATTACCAAATATGGCGTTGATGGTTGAATGGTGAGGAGGGTGTTATTGACCAATACTGGTGCAGAGACAAGTTTGAATAATTCAAAGACTTCGAGAGTCAGCAAGGGTATTCTGAGTCTGAATATCAAATGCCTCGTTGCTATTCTTGATTCAATTGTCATCAAGTTGTAAAATTTTAATACTTCATCCTGGATTATTGTAAGTCGTAGCAACGATGGAATGTGTTCCTTTATGGTTGTCAGCTCTCGCTTTAATTGAGGTGGTGAGATGAGCTGTGGGCTGATTTTTCCATGCACGAAGTAAAGGGGAAAGAAGAAGAGAATGAAATCGACACGTTTTTTAAAAGTGCAGCACAAGTTGTGAAAAGCTGAAACCTGTCAAAGGTAGACATTTTAGAATTGCAGGTTGATGTCCTTAATGTCATAAAAAATAAAGTAAATAAGTAAAACATATATTGCTTTTTATTAACAACTCCACCTTATAAAATATTTTCATCAAAAAGATACTGCGACAGTTTTTCCCTAAGGTGAAATGCCTCTCGGGAAGCATTATTAGATCCTCTGACACGAGCTTGTTGCGGGTGGGCATCTTCTGACCGCAATAAGCCAGGTATTAATCTTTCATCTATAAAATAGTCTGCATTTGTTGGAGAACAATATGCACTGCTGTCATTTAGCTTGAGCTAATTGTGGGGGACAACTACGGCTTTAATTATTTTGGCCACATTCTTGGGGTGGCAATGTATATCATTTTTCAGCACGCGCCATCTACTTTCAAGGATCCCAAATGAATTTTCTATTGTGATCCAAGCACGTGAAAGCCTTTTATTGAAGTTTTCATGTTCGGTTGATAGTTTATGTCCTGGAAAAGGCCTCATAAGATTTGGTTTCAAAGGAAATGCATTATCTCCAACGAAGAAAAATGGGAATATTACCGTTTTGTTTGGTAAAGGTCTCCCATTTGGAATAGGTAAATCTTTTAAAATCAACTTGTCAAACAAGCTTTCCTTTATGATTCCTCCGTCACTTCACTGCCGTATGCTCCAATATCTACAGCTGTAAAAGTATAATTGGAACCGCATGCAGCCAAAAGTACTACACTGTGATGACCCTTATAATTATAATAGTTACATTGAACCACAATTTGGCGGACAAATTATATTTATGTGCTTGCCGTCAACAGCCCCAACATAGTTGGGTAGTCCCCATCGGACATAAAAGTCATTAGCGATTTTTCCCACTCATATTCGTTGGGCGATGCTAAATATATCGCAAATAGTTCCTCCCAAATAACGCAGCAAGTTTCCAAAATCACCTGTCCCACTGTTGAAACCCCCATTTTAAATTTCCAGGCATATATACTGCGCGGGCCTCCGTGTGCAAGATATCTGTTAAACAGAATAATATTAAGATAGTATGTATTTCCATAAGCACAAATTTCCTACATATTTATGTATACTTACATTAAAGTTAATGCCAAGCGACATTCGGGGCCGATTTTCAACTAAAGCAAGAAGTGCATCAAATCGCTCTGGTGTCATTCTAGTGGCTTTCACAAACATATCACGATCGCGTTCCTTCATTTTTTTGAAGGATGTTTCGTAAAATCCTTCAATGTTTCTATTCGCGTATATTTCCGTTACCCAGCACGTTCTTTTTTTTTATTTAATTTGTTATACGCCTCGTATGCCAAGCAACTTACTTTCACTATTTTTAATAGCTTTCTTTTGGATATCTTTCCCATTTTGTTAATGAACTTCAAAGAATTATTTTTCTCCCCTACATATGTTTATATGTCAACGAACATAAGAATGTCGGTCGGTGTCATTAGGTTAACTCGGCGACATTTACGACGACAGTGTCGTCGTAATTGCCTTGTCGGCATCATTGTGTTTCGGCCTTAAAATTGGTATGTTACCTTAAACTTTGAAATATATACACAGCTCACTAAATTATTTCTTTTCTTTCACAGAATGTACCTATCTAACTGACGCACAGGTAATTTATCGCTGAATAAAATAGGTATGTTACCTTAAACTTTGAAATATATACACAACTCACTAAATTATTCCTTTTCTTTCACAGAATGTTCCTGCCATCCTGATGCGCAGGTAATTTTACAACGAACTATAACCTTCGAAATATATATATAAAACTCATTAATTATTTTCTTTATTTCACAGAATGTTCCTGTTAAACTGGCGCACAGGTAACCGGCAACCTCTCTGCTAATGCGCGCACTATCATGCAAACTTTCTTTCCCCTTGGTTTTTCCACGGAGCGATTCTTATGCGTATCACAGGCAAATTACGCGATTAAATAATTCGAATGCTGTTCGAAAGTATTTCTAAAACTTCCACTCAATAAGACAAAGTTGGCTGATTTTTCCAAAAGAATCATAAAAAAAAAAACTCCTGGGACAAGTTCTGCGCGATACAACTTCCAGCACTACTCGCTACTCAATGCCTCACCAACGATCCAAAAAACTCACCGCCTCCAGGCAAGCAGCCTACATCGCACCAGTGTTGCCAGAAAATTTTGGCAGAAGGAGCCAAATTTCATAACCAGTGGAGCCCAAAATCGCCCAATAGAAGAAAACCAACGCCCAATTTGTCGCCAATATTTTAATGTATTTATTAAACTAAGAAAAAATTATGGAAAGGTAGTAAATATGTATTTTATTCATGAGTTACATATTATCTAAGATATCGTATTCATCAATATCTTCAACATAATTATCATTATTAATATAAATAGATGAATCCATTTTATTTATCATTTTTTCTGGAATTGAATAATCTTTACAGCACATTTTGTTTGAAGTCAAATGTATTCTGGTTCTCATTAAGGCAGCTAAGGTATCCAAATTCAATTTATTTCTTAACTTAGTTTTAATAATATTCATTATGCTAAAACTTCTTTCAACAATAGCGTTCGATGCTGGGAGAGATAATATAGAAAAAGCTAATTCACAAATATCCTTATATATAACGTCTCCACTTGCTGATTTAGTATTATAGACTTTTGACCAAAATTCAATTGAATCGGAAGGAATTTTGTTTCCAAATATATGATTCCAATTTGTCGAAAGTAACTTATTATATTGAATCTCAATATCTGGATATGAATTTTTGTCTGTAAAATGTAAAGGAAGCTCAGTAAATTTTGGCCGAATTTGATTTAAGCAAACATTTGGAGATATAGCACTTGCTTTCTGAAAAACATCTAAATGTGAAGGCATCCTTTTAAGGATTTGACGAAGAAGACAGCAATAAAATTCCTTACAGATTGTACGAGTTTCTGCTAATAATACTTCTTCTAAATGGGATGCTAAAATTTCGCGTAAACAGTCTGATCCATAGTCAATGTCTTCCAAATTTAAGAATGATAAGGGATTATCTAATAATTCTTCGATATCTAAAATATTCTCGTCAATCGATTTCAAATATTCTGCTTTAAAAATTTTAGCTGCGAGACACTTCACAAAAGCTATTATTTCTTGATGAGCTGCATAGAAATTTACGTTATTGCTTTGAAAATAAAGATTTAGTGAATTGATTTCTTTTAATATAGGATGCAAAAACAATAAAAAAACTTTGTACACTTTAGAGTCATACATACTTGCAAGTATTTTGGCGGAATGGCATTTTTCGTTTAGTGCAGCTACTTTAAAGAATGTTTGTAATTCAAGATGTTGCTCTAATATCTTATGCACTGCATTGTATCTGGAAAGCCATCTTGTTAGGCTGACTTGTACCAACTTTGAAGGTTGCTTATCAGGTGTGTTAATAAGATGGTACATTTCTCTACATTTCTCCTTTCTCAAACTGCTATGGGAGAACCAATTATGGGTTTCTCTAATTAAAAAATCTACTTCATTAGGAATAACTTCTGAAGCTTTTGATATACACAAATGCAAGCTATGACAAATGCAGCGCACTAATATTAACTTTGGGCAAACTTGTTTTAACATAGTATATAATGAGTTTCTGCTACCACATAGATTGCTTGCTCCATCTACTCCAAGTCCTATTAAATTTTCTAATTTTAAATTTACTTTTAGAAGAAAACTTTTAATAGCCTCAAAAAGATTTTCTGATGTTGCGCTAATTACCTTCACTATTCCTAAAAAATTTGTACAAACAATACCTTTATTTTTTGAAAAATATTTTATGCACATACAAAGGTATTTCTCTGTCGAAATATCTGTTGACTCATCAACTATTAAAGAAAAATTTGAGTCACCAATATCCGAAACTAACTCTTCTAAAAAACTAGGAGCAATAACTTTCTTGATTATGGCAGTGCATTTAGAGCGATGGATTTTAAGATGATTTTGCTGCGAATGGGCTGAAGTTGACGGTTGATGTACCATTTCATTAAAAATATCACCCAAATGATCTATGCTTCTAATTGATGAGTGCATTCCAACATGTAAAGCTAATCTTATTTCTTTGCTTGCATTTACATATTTTTTTGTAACAACAACACCTATATATTATGAAGGCAACATAATTTCTTTCATAAAGTAAAAAAACCTTTTCCTTACTCACCACAATTTTGTAAAGAACGTTGATTAAAGCTTATTTTAGAAGCTTCTTGCCGATGCTTCAAAGTTGTACTGTGTTTCTTTATGTCGTTCTTATGTGCTCTTATTTCTGTTTTGCATACATTGCAAAATGCACATGCTAAGTTTGATGTACTTTGAGTTAACCAGCCTGAAATAATTTATACACAGAGTATGTATTAAAAACAAACTGAACACATTGGCAACATTTATACTTTGCACCTTTAAATACTGGCTCAGATTCCCAAGCTTTATTGTACGATTTATTATATTTCGCCCACTTTCCCATTATAAAATAAACAACAAAGACGGAATAAAAAGAAACTCGAATGTCGCGGTCACCTACTATAAGTTGACAAGAAGGAATGACAAACAATTATTTGGAACTGTTCGCCACAAGCAGGCAGGCAATACGTACGCAGCATTACGCGTAAGTGTATAGGGGATTTCCCGAAGTATTTACTAAAACTAGGGACATCTAGATGTCATTTTGGAAAAAATTAGGTGTATATGATAAGGCTAAGCATTGATCACAATGGGCCATGAACATTGTGTTTGTGATCGGTTAGATAAATAATTAATTTTCCTTCATTCGATAAAGTGACGGTTCTTTATTATATAGGGATTTTTTGAGCCCAATAATATCGCCAATCGCCGAAGTTAAAATTTCTAGCCAAGTGGGAAAAAAAGATAGCCCAATTGGCGAGAAATCGCCCAATCTGGCAACTGTGCATCGCACCCGTCTTACAATCCCCAGCCACTGCCAGGGGAGCAATTTTTTGTTCTCTCTCTCTCTCGACTTTACGAATCTTGCTAACATCTGGCCTGCCGCCGGAGTGCGGGTGTGTGATTATTCTTTGTAGTAGCAGAGAATATCTGTTTTTCGAGACGAATTTTTCGGAATTTTCTTTTGCGGATCTGCTGCAATACATTGCATGATGGTATCATGCGATGTATTAGAGCTAGGCGAGTTACAGTTTTCGTCCTCTCGATGTTGGTGACTAGCGGTAAGTTTTTACTTGAAAAAGATGTAAATTGTGCGCGTATTGCACAACTTAGAATTTTTTCGTTTGAAACAATATTTCTTTTGTGTGGCATTTTTCGTTATTGCATTTTCTTCTTTTCAGGGTTTTTTACTGAATTTTCTCTTCTTTGCAAGTTGCATCTAAAGATTGCAATTTGTGGGAGTTCTGCACTTTTTTTTTTTTTTTTTTTTTTTTTTTTTTTTTTTTTTTTTTTTTTTTTTTTAGGACAAACTTTTTTCTCTCTTTCCAGGTTTTCCTCGTTTATGTAGGATAGGTGCCTTATGGAAAAGTAGCAAAGGGCTACTTTCCGAAATTAACTAAACTTTTCTTTGCCCAGGTGTCTGGGAGAAACTTATAGGGTTTTCTCTACGGGGAGGGGGGGCAAACGTAGCGTATGGGGTATACGCTACAAGATCAATACTTTATTTTGTTGCTTTATTAGCGGTTCAAATATTTTATTCACGAATCTTTGAAATACCGCTGGTGATGTACACAGCCCAAAGGGTACTTTCAGGAATTCATAATGACCCGATAGTGTTACAAAGCCAGTATATTTACGACAATCTTCAGAGACTGGTACATGGAAGAAGCCGTTGTGAATACTTTAGCCTTACACAGCTTGTCTATGTCGCTATCGATAAATTGAGTTGGAGACCGGTCTTGTATTATAACTTTATTCAAAGCTCTAAAATCGACACATATTCGTTTTGATCCGTCCTTTTTACTTACCACAACAACGGTTGGGCTGGCAAAGTCAGAAGAACTTTCTTGGATTATTCCATTTTCTCACTCTTCATCAATTTGAGCGCCAACAATCTTGCTCTCTGCAAGCGGTAGCCTCCTTGGACTTTGCCATATCGGAGATTCATTGCGTCATATAATTTTCATTTCAATTGGTGTCATCTTTGTTTTCTTGGGTATGTAACTCTTCACCATAGTTTTAAGCTCGTCTTTGATAGATGGATTCTCAATATGGGATAATTCGTCTTCATCAGCAAAAATGTATAGGCAACTTCCCAATATTCCGGGACCCGCTGGCTGGATTTCAATACCGGATGGCTGTATTGTAACAATGGCTTTCAAAAACAAAGTTTTTCCGATGAGACAATTTTTGGAAAGAACGTGTTTTGGCGAAACGTGGAATCATTCTTGAAAAATATTACCATCAACTGCGACCTTTACCTCAAATGATCTTAGGGTTTGTAATTTGGTTAACACTACTCCTTGGAAGACAGTACTATTGGATAATTTTTCTATATTCAATGTATTATACGTTTCTTCAGATACTAGACTAATATCGGTGCCTGTATCAATGCAAGCTAACACGGGTACTTCATTGATTAGAATATGTTTATTAGTGTTTGGATTCGAATTTTTCACTTCACTTGTAAGGCCAAGAGATGCTGTTGTTTGGTCAATAACCCTCTTTGTTTTATTTAGACAGTCTGCACTTTTGTGTCCGAATTTTTTGCACCCACTTGACTCCGCCAGCTTTCTCTCTATAGTCCTTCGATAAGTGTCGCCTTAAACCACAATTATAGCATCGTTGCGACTTGCTAATCTGAACGGGTTGATTATCTGATCCTCTTGGTCGGTGACGGGTAGAGATAACGCTTTAATCTTTGTTGAACTCGTTCAAGTTTCTTGCTACGTATAGTATGGCTTTATTGAATTCAGAATCTTTAATACTCCTAATAACATATTTTATGATTCTGGAAAAGTTTCATCAGTTTTCTTTTTTCGTTCCTCTTAAACTCACTTAATAGGAATTGTTTGAATTAATTCAACGTTTTAGGGGATGATATATTAGCCACCGCTATTTGCGCTGTACCCTCCAACATCCTTTTACCATACGCGAGTTTTTGTAAGTCAGACGATAAATAAATTTCCGATAAATTGTCAAGCTCTGATATCCACCTAGAGACTGGGTAAAGGCGGAATTACAATGGACGCAACGGAACGCAACTGAACGGGGAGAAATGTCAAACCGGTTTTCTTTGTATGCTTTTCAAATGGAGTTGCGCACAGTGGACGGACGAAAACGCGAATACGCAGCAAGTTTAATTAAATCTGAAATTAACGCAACTGAATGGATAAACATAATCTCAAATTAGCTTTGGAATTATTTATTTTGTTCCGTCATGTGAAACTGTGCTACGGTAAGTGTGTAATAAGCAGAGAGGAAATGGAATGAAAAGGGTTTTTTGATTTTATCCATATTTGTTTATAAATTTTGGGCCAAACGTCACTGTCACTTTCAATCAATCATGCGTTCATTGTAAGCAGCTAACCTCGACGTCCGTTTTACTGCGTAAAGTTGACATTTCACACCGTTCAGTTGCGTTCTGTTGCGTCCATTGTAATTCAGCCTTAACTGTCTTGATCAGAAAAACGCGGACTTTGCACAACAGGGTTACTTTAACTTTGTTGATTTACAGATTCCTTTCGTAAAATTTCCAAATCTTTCTCTTTCAATTTCCTTTCATATCTTAAAATTGTAGCGTCTCTATTTTCGATAGTTTGCCTAAGCTCAACTACCATATCTTCGAAGGTTATGTCTTCTTCGAACGTAGTCTGCCTACCCCTATTTCTATCTTTTCTCTTGCTCATGGTAGGTTTTCCTAAAGACACCGGAGTGCACCCAGGAGAGAAGTATGGTTAGTCTTAAATCGGTGAATGATATTGCTTCTTTGTGTACCTCTGATGCTAATAAGCCAACCTTTATAACTCAAGTTAATTCAGTAATTATTCTCACAGATCGTCGGCAAAATTTCAATTGATATCACAGAGAAACGTGTAGGAAATATTTTAATGAATCAACGAATATTATCGTAAGACCTCTATTTGTGTGTATCGTCTACTGCTATTTTGTCGGGAAAACGTGGATCCTTTTCGAAAATTTCTTCAGATATATTTTAATTTGACCTATACTGGTTTATTTATTTCATACTGTACCTACTTGCACAACTTGTTCGTAAAGTATTGTGTTATGATTGATTGCCACTATAATTTGATTTCTCAATATATTTTCCAATTGACCTACTATTTTCAGTGTGTAGTAAAATGAATTTAATATAAAACAAGCAGTGAAATGATGTATTCTTGCATTAATTATATTGTTGCCAAAATTTTGGATTATTTTATTGAAATTATTTAGTAATTAAATTTCCTTTTTCTAAATGAAATTTTCTTTCAGTGCTATTAATAACTCGACACTGAACCCTGCACTTTCCTTAGGCGCTATTACTAGAAGCTTATTGCTGTCATAAAGTATGAGAATATGTGAGTCTATAAAATGCAAAGTGGGCCTATTCCATGTTAAATCGTTTTGCGTAAAACGCAAAAAACCATATATGGCCTAAAAGCTATCATAAATGAATTTTCTTTTACAACCGAGTAAAGCGACGGGTTTTTGTTACAAGGATAAAGCCTTTTACATCTAGGATATATTACTTCAATAACAAATCAAGTTTAATGGCAGGAATAGCCTTACTTTGATTCTTTCAGTGGAATAGACGTATTTCGATTTAAACAAATAAAGGAATATGTAGACGCATTTTGTTGTTAAATAAAACGGAATATTTCCTTTTTAACAATTCCAATTTTTTTTTTTTTCAAAATATAAGGCCATAAGTATTAATAATAAAAACGAAACTGTTATTCCTCCTAATATTATAAATATAAAATAATCGTCAGATTTTTTTCAGTACTTTAACAAAAATAATATTTAATATTATATAATGTATACATATCATATTCTGAAATAAAAAAAAAATAAATCACAAAAAACTCACAAATGTTAAATGTTAAACTAATAACTAATTTTTGAAACTTTATATTCTCAAGTCCTCTTCAGTATGTTGATGTTGACAAATTAGGTCGTCTATCTGAAGGGTGTCTAAATTACAGGAATAATTGAAAATGTGCTCATAAAAATAAAGACTTTCTACGGTTTTTCAGTTATCTCCAAAATGTTTTCTTAAAAGCCTTTTAACATCCTCTACTTTTTCCTTTTTTATTGCATTACCAAGTGGTAATGGTGGCGAATTCATGTTAGATAATTTTTCCCCCTCCTACTTATTGCGACATTACTGCATAAGTCCGATTTGTAAAATGGCTCTCCACGCACAAAAATGTTCCTTCCGCTTGCATTGGTTAGGATGAATCTTTTGCATTCATTGAATTTAAACCCCCAACTGTTCACAGGCTTAATGAAAGTCTTGCACTCGCTCTTCCAGTCTTTAACTGTATAGGTTTGACAATCAAGATGTATAACAGAGCTATGTCTTTGAAAAATTTCAACATATTCATCAGAATTCATAATACTTTGCTTGGTCTTGATATCCTTTTCAATTCGTGCAAAAACACGGTCAGGCGGAATGAAAGAATGACCAGCAACGGGAAAAATAAGTGCAAGACTTTTCACCTGCTTTGGAGCATCTTTAATAAGCCAGCCACAACAGATTGTTACCATAGTCGTGTTTTTATTCTGACCTGCGCAGCCATCGGCGAAGCAATCTCATTGGATCCTTTTGGTCTTTCACTTTCAGTCCATACATAAATATTTACATTTTCTTTGGTGAGGGGAGATTTCGTTCAACCTAATATTACTCCGAATACTTAAATTTAAAGTTGTATGCTGAAGTAGGCAGCTTGATCAGCAATTTTAGGTAGTACTTGATTTTTCCCGCAGTCGAATAAAAGCGTTATCATGTCATTCCTTTCTTCTCTACAAAAGCATTGAAAAGCCTTTGCTCGGAGTTTATGTGCTCTATTTTCACACATTAACTGAGTTTTAATTTTGAGATCCTTCGTTTGTTTTATATTTTCTTTGTATGACAAACAATTGGAGCATAAATCAGTTGCTGGTGTTTTGAAGCCAATATTAAAATTTTGATTTAATGTATGCCGGAAGAAACAAGCCTTGACATCTAAATTTGAAGATGCCTGCGAGTTATACATTTTGCACATTTTATTAATTGACAGTACGCTTGGAAGATACTGTCGATTTGTTATTTTGCTTCGACAATAGTGTATCTCTAACGTTTTAAAAGTCTTAATAAAATTAATCACTGCTTTTTTCCTGTCAGAATATCTGTGTGAAATTCTGTCACCGTCTCGTCTTTCAACGCGAGCATTACCAGTTTCCAGATGTTGCTTATATACTCTTTGTATACGGCTTTTTGTTACATTTAGAATATGAATAAAAGCCTTTTGGCATACCTTTACGACTTTTCCATTCCTTTTTCTCACAAAATTCCTTTACGTGATCCACCTTTCACACATCGATCTTTTCTACCAGGAGCTTGAACCAAACAGTACGTAAGAATAAACGCATCTTGTTTTAATTTATTATGATATTTATAGAATCAGTCATGAAAAGCAAATGCATCATGTCCATTAATTTTATTGCATTTGAAAGTCCGTTCACCGTGTTTACACTTTGCCGTTACAGCCAACTTTTTACTCGAATACCTTGATTAAAAAAGTATATAGTAATCCGGAATATGTGAAATGTTTACTTGCAATGTACTGATGTAGGTAGGTAGGTATGCAATGAGTTGCTTCCGGAAAAAAATTGATGTTTTTGATTGGGGTTTATTTGGGATTTTATGTATGTAACAAATCTCCCCCTTGTAAAAAAAATGTGTTATTCTTTGAAGAGGAATAACGCATTAAAACATGATGAAAGGGTTTTATCTTATTGGCAGTACTTCGTTATTGATTTTATATGTATAAATGATGTCGAGGTCCGGGACAAGCATACGGATAGGTCGTTAAGACTAATAAGTACAAGTTCATCTATGTCTACAATAAATTAAATTAATGTTAGGAATACGTTACAATATTTCTTATAGTAGTACAATAAAGTTATAATATTTGATAGTTTGTTTGGCACATATTAAAAATTTCACATTGTTTTTTTTTTTTTTTTTTTGATAGGGCACGGTTAATAATATTGTTTATACATATTTGTGTGTACATATTTTTCTTTTATTACAAGTATTGATAATCGGGTTGCTTTAATTCTTATTGTTATAATATATTCTTCTTAATTAATTTTATTAATTATATATATTTGTTTTTTTTTTTTTTAATGTTTATACATAAGGTATTTTTCTTAATTAATTTTCTAATATTAGTATACATTTATAGGTATGTTGGTTTTTAAGTTGGTCTCTTTTACAAATTAACATTTTTAGTTTCTATTATTGTACCCATATACAGGGTGTTCCGTAAATGTCTTTAATCCTTTAAGGGGATGAAAGTAGAGGTCTTTTGGGTCACAAAAGTCCAGATACTTTTATATCGATCTCCGCTTGGTTTTCGAGTAAATCGATAATATCGATTTTCGAGATTTTGCATACCTTTTCAGAGTAATTTCGTCATAAGTTCTATTGTAATTAATGGATGTGACGTTCAAACCTTTATTTAAAAGAACATATATTGGCCTTTCTAAGAATGCATAATTAGTTATAATTGTGCCTTCAGTTATTTAAAAAAAAAACAGTTTTCTCTAGAATTTTTTATTTCACCAAAATTTTTGTCGCGCTTCAGTGTACATTTTTTCGAAATATCACCATTGCACGAAGTTGGCAAAACTATGAAAAAATTTGCGCATGAATGAAG
Organism: Dioctria linearis; assembly: GCA_963930735.1. Lineage (NCBI taxonomy): Eukaryota > Metazoa > Arthropoda > Insecta > Diptera > Asilidae > Dioctria > Dioctria linearis. Next base: position 99,158,411 of record OZ005741.1, read on the forward strand.
ATTACTTAGATGGGCACATCTTTCAAATGTTTGCTTATAACTTTTGATTGTTATTGTTGATAGCACTTAGGGAGGTCATTTTGGAAACGGGACATAATGCGCAAATTTTTTCATAGTTTTGCCAACTTCGTGCAATGGTGATATTTCGAATAAATGTACACTGAAGCGCGACAAAAATTTTGGCGAAATAAAAAATTCTAGAGAAAACTGTTTTTTTTTTTTTAAATAACTGAAGGCACAATTATAACGAATTATGCATTCTTAGAAAGGCCAATATGTGTTCTTTTACATAAAGGTTTGAACGTCACAATCCATTAATTACAATAGAACTTAGAACGAAATTACTCTGAAAAGGTATGCAAAATCTCGAAAATATATATTATCGATTTACTCGAAAACCAAGCGGAGTTCGATATAAAAGTATCTAGACTTTTTTGACCCAAATGACCTCTACTTTCATCCCCTTAAAGGATTAAAGACATTTACGGAACACCCTGTATATTATTTTTAATTCTACTTTATGTGTATATATGTATATATTTTTACAATTATACATACTCGTATGTATGTTTTTATTTTTAATTATAATATATGTATATGTATATATATATATATATATATATATATATATATATATATATATATATATATTTTTTTTTTACAGAGTTTATATATCAAACAAGGCAGGTATTTCTTATTATTTCTGGTATTTTAATAAATTTATATTCAATGATTAATTAAACTACTTGTAAATTGCGGGGTCTTTTAATTGAATCTAGTTCAAAATTGGTTAAGGATGGTGGAAGTGGTGGTGGTGGAGGTATTGGTAAATTGTGTCTACTATTTGTCTGTGGAGACGAAATATTTTGTGGTTTAATTGAACCTTTAAATTCAGAACGAGTGATTTGAGGGGCAATGCGTTCTTTGTTTGTTGTCACCTCTTCTGATGCATTAATTAGTGGGTTTAATCTGGCTTTGTGAGCTTTGGAGATTTCCGATTGGAAGTTTTGGGAGATTTGTTTGACTTTTCCAGTCGACTCCTTTTCCTGGGGTTGAGTATACGAACGACACTTGGTATCTACTTTGCCTTCGGGATTTATGTCTTCCGTAATTTTTTCTTTAAGTTGTGGATGTGTTTCCGCATCTAATTGAGGTTTTGGATTACCGACGATTACTACTTTGGGAGCTTCTACTATCTTTTTCTTTTTTTTGTTTTTTATAGTTTTACATAGTTTTATTATTCCGATTATGCAAAGTAATAAAATCACTGTAGAACTCAGAGATAGGGAGCTATTTGAATCAGTTCTGATTTGTTTCGCTCTTTTCTTTGTTTTTCCAGTGTATTTATTTGCTCTTCCAGTTGATCTAATGAATATGAGTTTTCATTTAGAATATGATTGGCATCTTCTGCTCTTATCATAATTATATGTTTTTTAGCGGTGTTATTAACATTTTTGATGTAGTTCTAAATGGTCTCCGTTAGGTTTGTATTTGTAGGGTGAGGATATTCTGGCTGTGTGATTTTAATATTTTGATGGTCTTCATCTTCAAAATATATAATCTGATCAGCTATTTGGAAGTGGCAAGGTTCGTTTAGGATTAGTATTCCATTGCCGAAGAGGTTGGAACTATGTAGAGTTTTTCCGCAGGCAATCTTAATTTTCTGTGTGGTATGAAACGAAAAGGGCCAGGAATTTTTCCTGGTTAGTTTTATTAATAATTGCGGAGCTTGAGTTTGAGCTAGGTATTCGCAGTTACCAGTTTCATTGTACGGATTAAATAGGAAGTTTATCGGGCACTCGTTCACGTAATGCCCTTGAAGAATTGGGTTTAGTAGTGGTCCAATGTAAGTGCTTTCATTAAGATTATTCGATAGTTTCTTGTATACTAGGAACTCGGATTGTTTGAACATTACGAACTTTTGTGTTTGTATGTGACTGGCAATATAAGTGTGTCTTATGTCCAGAACTAGATAAAGATTGTTGGGAGTTTGGAAGGGGAATAAATGGATCTGCTTTAGTTTGAAAGGTGGGATATTAAGAATCGGGAATGTAATTCGTATTACCAAGAGCTCATTCAGTATTCCAGATTTTACCTCCAGAGTTTGTGTTAAGGTTGCTAGGTCTTGATTTTTACTAGCTTCTTGTGGATGGGCCTTGTAATATTCTTCTAACAAAGTGGATGGCGATATTAATAGCGGCTGAACTTGATTATTTTTGAGAGCGGTTAATATCTGAATAAAATTTTGCTGTCTTAATTCTATGTCTAACACCTGTAGACTAATTGTAGATATAACCTCTTGGATACGTTGTCGCGTGCTTATTTCTCCATTGACCATGTCAAGCAGATCATTCACGGTCTTTGTTAACTCTTTCTGGTTGGCTTCAAGTTGATTAATAGGTTTCCTTAACTTTTCAAATGAAGACTTGAACAGGGTTATTTGACTTTTTTCTAATTCTAGAAGCGCCTGTGTATCCGTCTCTAAACTTGCAATCTTACTATAAATTTGTTTCTCATTCGTTGCATCCATAGTTCCAAAGAGATATGTAGTCCACTTCCTATTCCGTCGAATAAGGATCTTCGATGGCGGATGGTTACCATCTCCCTGATGGTTTTTGTTCTCTTTTTTATGGACCCAATCAGACTATGTATGTAGGCGTTTTGTTCCGTACATGCGCTAGTAGTGGAATTATGTACCTCGCATAGTCGATTTATAAGGAAACCGGTGTGTTCCATCAGTGTGGTTTCCGCTTCTAGATCGCTGATGTTTATTTGGGTGAACAAATTCCATGTATCATGAAACAAAAGAATTTGTCCAAGTTCCTCGAACATTATGCCCGTGTTATTTAGGGTCTGGATATTGAAGGGTTCTGCTGTGACTTTTGGTATTGCCGTGAGGATGGCCAAAAAAGTACCGATGAAGATTAGCGTCATCTCTGGAGAAGAAAAATAGGTTGTAAAGACAGATCATCGGTGAATATGTGTATAATATTTATAATAATATATATATGTATATATATATAATAATGAAAATTACGCCATAATATTTTTTGTATTGTTTTTATTGCATGAAAATTCTTTGTTTGATGATAGTAGATGTTTTTATAGGTCAAATGGTCTCTATTTTACTGATTTTGCGTTCTTTGCTCTTTGCTGTGTTTATTTTATTGATTCGTAAATATTATCGGGTCATGCCAATTTAGGTAAGCTCATTCTCCACGTGCGGTTGTAATTGTGTTATGACCTGTAATTCTGTTTATTTTTACAATTTTGTCATGACTTGCACTTGATGTCGACATGAATGGCTTCTAGTGTTGATCGGAGTTATATGGTGATTTACCAGATAAGCAGTTTTATGTATAAATAGAATGTATCATAATTCAGTTTTATACATTGTTAATTTGTATATTACAAACTGTTGTGCTCTTGAGTGTTTATTTTATTAAAAATATGGAGAAGAAAATTGGTGCTGCTTTTGACAAGTTGATGGCCTTGGCTAAATCGACTATCCAGCCAGAGAGGAATATTGAAGGTATGCCCTTATATCGAGTGGACCAGCCAATCGAGCCGTACGTGCCTCAGGGGCTGCCTGGGACCTCTCAAGAAGTGCCGGCTTACGTACCTGGACCTAGGAGGCTGACTTTAGAGGAATATCAAAGGAGGACTAAGAAGAACTGTGGAGATCAGCCAGATATGGCAAAGGAAACCAAGTCGACCGGAGGAGGTAGGCGTGTTAGGCTAAACCGAGAGTTGCATTATTTCAGGCTGAGGGCTAGTCTAGCCGCTACAACCGAGGAGCGTGCTCAGTATGAAGATTTGGCCAATTGAAAATTGAAAGAACTTAACGCCTTCAAAAGGACTAAAAAGAGAAATTTTAAACACCAACAAAAAAAAAACAAAAAAAATATGTCTAAATTATGAAATAAATGATTAGTTATATATTTAAATTTCTTTTTCTTTCATTAAACCCAAAAGAAATTTTTACCATTTTTATCCCTGAATAGGTATGTTAAGGGGTATTATTTTTCTGCATGAGAAGTTCTTCTTTTGAATTTTTTGAATAGGTGCCTACTATTGCTGCATGGGAATTGCAAAAATATATATATTTTTTTTTAAGCCATTACTCATGGAATGGTTTTAATCTGTTGTTATGTACTGTTACTCTTCGTTTACCGATTTGAATAACAGTATTAACAGGGGTAAAAGCTTTTACCACGAGATATGGACCTAGCCATATCTGGGAAAGCTTGTGTTTTTTGGTCGGATTTTTCAGTAAAACTTTATCACCTGGTTGGAATGTTACCGGGCGTGAGTGTTTATCGTAATAAAGTTTTGACTTTTCCTTGGCGTTGAGCAGATTTTTCCGGGCGATAGCATATGTTTTTTGTAATTTGTACCTAAGAATGTGGTAGTAACTTTCGTGGTTGTAAATGGGCTCTGGTTGTCTTTTCAGATTTGATGGTACATCCGCTGTAAACCCGAACAGACAGTCCATTGGAGTGAGCTTAGTGCCGTCATGTGGGCTATTATTGTATACAAAAGCCGCGGTTTTCAGGAATCGATCCCAAGCCTTTGGATTTTCGGACACAATAGCTCTTAAATACTCCACTAGAGGTCTGTGGATTCGTTCAAGTGCGCCATTGGATTGCGGATGATAAGCGGAAGTCTGTAATTTTTTTATTTTTAGAAGTTTACAGACACGTTTGAAAAGATCGCTTAAAACGTTAGATCCCTGGTCAGTTACTACCTTTTTAGGATTGCGATAACGAGTAATTATCTCATCAAAGAATACTCCTGCTACCGTTTCTGCTTCGCCATTCGGCATGACATAACAATCTACGAATTTCGTAAGATTGTCTTGGAATGTCAATATATACTTGTTTCCGGAGTGGGTTTCTTCAAGTGGTCCTACTATATCTAAATAGACTTTCTCGAAGGGCATTTGGGCAGTATCTGTTATGATCATCGGCATACGGTACTCCGGGCTAGCCTTCATTTTTTGGCATTTGGAATATTTCCGAATATATCTCTTAATAGAACTGAGCATATTCTTCCATTTATATTTTCTTTTTATTTTTTTGTACATTTTAATGACTCCCTGGTGACCACCAAATGCCGAGTCATGATAGGCTTTTAGAATTATTTGAATTTCCTCGGGGTCTGTGATAATTTCAGGTAATTTATTTTGGGAATTTATAAAATTATTGCTCGGAGATAATTCGCCATGTTCAGATGTACTACTTCCAGATTGGTTGTTTGTGGTTGATTTGTGTTTCATTGAGTTATTTTGGGGACTCCCTGAACGTTCTTGAATTCTCTGGGGAGTTTTGTGAATTATGTCCTCAATTTCTGTTTCCCTTGCTTGAGCTCGTGTAACAGCATGGCAATGTGCTGGTTTGAACTTCGGTGGAGGCGAAGAGCTAGTATCTTCATCGTCTATGTCGGAATCGACACGGTGATGTACCTGGGCCTCTACCATGATCGAATTGGGGCTTGTTTGTTTCAGCTGGGCAGGTATTCGACTAAGCGCGTCTGCATTAGTGTTATATTTGCCAGGCTTATATTCAATCTTGTAGTCAAATTCCGAGAGTTTGTGGTGAAACATTACTAATCTCGAAGTCGGATCTTTTACATTGAATACGCCTTTTAAGGGCTTATGATCTGTGTAAACCGTGAAGGTTCTACCCTGTAAATAACACCTGAAGTTCGCGTTAGCGAGAAACTTTTTTTCTATTGTGGAGTATTTTTGTTCCGCCTTATTTAAACTTCTACTTGCATACGCTATTGGCTTGTCTTTGCAAGCGTCTGTCGTTAGATTGAAAGGTTTGGTGAAATCTGGGTAGGGGAGTAGAGGAGGATTAACAAGAGAAGTTTTAATTTCATTGAAAGCGTCTTCGCATTTTTGTGTCCAATTAAATTTGACTTCTTTCCTTAAGAGATTTGTTAGTGGCCTGACTATTTTTGAAAAGTTTGGAATGAACTTGCGATAGTAGTTGGCCAGTCCAAGAAATGATTGAGTTTGTCTCACCGTTCGGGGTTGAGGAAAATTTTGAACGCAACTTGTTTTACTGGGATCTGGAAGTGCTCCTTCGTTTGAGCATTTGTGTCCAAGGTAGATCACTTCTCTGCGAAGGAACTGACACTTTTCGGGTTGTAATTTAAGATTATGGGCTCGAAGTCTGTCGAATACCTTAGCCAATTTCTCGTTGTGATCTTGTAAATTTTGTCCATATATTACAATATCATCGAGATAGACAAAGCATTATAATCGCTGAAAGGTCGCAGGTGCGCCTTTCAGTCCAAATGGCATTCTCTTAAATTCATAATGCCCGTAAGCAGTACTAAACGCAGTTTTCGGTCTATCCCTTGGGTCAACCAGTACTTGATGGTATCCACTTGCAAGATCAAGTGTGGTAAAATACCGTGAATGCCCAAGTTGATCCAGTATATCCTCTATCCTGGGTAGTGGAAAGGCATCCCCTATAGATTTCTCGTTGACTTTACGGAAATCTACTACTACGCGCCAACGTTTATTGCCGTCAGGCCCAGCTTTCTTGGGGACTACAAGTAACGGACAATTCCATGGGCTTTTGCTTATTTGAATGATGTCATTCTCTAGCATCTCTTTTATTTGTTCGTTAATAACAGTCCGATGTGTTTCTGGAAGTCTGTACATTTTTTGATTTATTGGTGGTTGATTATGCAATATAGGTATGGTGTGTTTTATAGACCTAGTGCACGTTAGTTTATCTCCCTTTAAGTAGAAGAGGTCATTATACTTATAACATAGCTCAAGAATTGACTTTTCTTCTTCGTGATTTAAATTTTCGTCCAACAGTAATTCTTTACGTAAAGCCGCAAGTCTGTCTTGATTAGAGCTTTTAGTATGGTTTACGTTTACTGAATATGGTTTGGAAATGAAATTTGTCTTATCACTTTTGAAGTTGTAGTAGCTATTGTTTTGTGCACGAGGGAAAGGTGGACCACCTTTATTCTGAAAACTTTGGGAATTACTGACGTCCAAAGGTAAATAGAGAGGCTGCAGGTTATAGTAATTAAGTGGAACTAGCGTAAGCGTTAGTTCTTCAGGAATACTGGTTCGGTGTTTACGTTCAGAACGGATAACTGTATAAAACTTTTATTCGGACTAACTGAGCAATTTGCGACAAATACTCCTTCTCCTATCTCCTGAGACATACAGATCATTTCTTGATCCAATTGTAATGGTATGCTCAGTACGATTTGAGATCGAGGAGGTATTTTATTAGGTCGCTGAAGCACTACTTCAAATTGTCTACTTTCGTCTTCATTCTCGTTTTTCAAGGTACTCGAAATTTCTTCTATTTGAGGTAAGGAATTTTTTCTATTGGGTGCCATTGAAGTGGTAGCAGAAGATTTAAATTGCTCCTCTATTTGATCCCTTGGTATTTCCTCCCCATCTTCTGTGGATGTTTCGAGAGGTACCGTGAACTCAATAGGATTGGTTTCCGTGCGAGGAAACCGGAGTAATTTGTTAGGGCCTTCTATATTGCAATTTTTTGCAAGAAAGTCATTACCTAACAGCCCATCGTGAGAGAGTTGGGCGTTATCTTCTACAACCTGTAGATGGCATGGGATACTGCGGCTTAGTAAAAAGTTGCCTTGGCAGGTACCCAATGTTTCTCCATCTCCAAATGAAGTTTTCAGAGTGACCTTTTGACTCTGTTCTATACGTTCTGGCGTATCAAGTGCTTCCTGTTTTATAAGACTTACTTCAGCTCCAGTGTCCACTATCAGCCGAACGGCTGCGTTTTTGCTTATATCTAATGGCAAATCTACTATTGAAATGTTTTCCCTTTTTCGGGGGTTTTTATTTTGAGAGGACCCTGAAGTAGTATGATAAGTTTTCTTTAATGTCGAGCCGGGGACTTTTCGGTCGACAGTGCGCCGTTTCCCGAATTTGCGGTTTCCCATCGTTGTTTCTGCCGACAGGTGGACACGGTATGGCCTCTTCTGCTACAAAAACTACACATCTCTTGTCCATAATTAATTCTAGGCTCGCGATCTGAAGTGCCCCATTGAAAAGTGTTTTTTGTATTTGCTCGCTCAGGTGGTGCCTTAACATTTTATCGACAATATTGGACATCATGTCCTTTCGCTCTGCAGTTTATACAGAAAGGGGTGGCTTTGCGTTTTATGCACTCATCATACGTGTGCCCCTTGTAGTTGCAATAGCTGCAGGTAATCTTGTTTAACAGTAATTTCTGTTTTTCGTCTCTTCTTTCTGGTATAGAGGTGGACTTCCTAAAGATTTTCTTGTCGAGCTGACTTGAGTCGAGTGCCAATTATCCGGTGAGTTTCTGCCAGTATTAAAGGATACTGAAGCTAATTTTGTCGGCTCCTGTGTGGGAGGTATATGGAACTCAGTTTTTATGTTAGGTTTTCCTAGCTCATTTGTGTAAGGGTATGGAGCAACAGTCTCGTGAATAGGATGACTATAAGCATTAGCATAATTTGTGGAATTATGCCTTAAAAAGTGGTCCATTGGAAAATAGCTTGTGGGATTATGAATGTAACTGGCGGGTTGTGGATTATAAAAGAGGCTGTGTTGTAATCGTTCCATGTCTAGTGCCTTTTGGATGAGTTGGTCTACCGAATCTTCATTTAAAGTAAGTAAATAGGCACTTAGATGCGGATTATTAGCACCACTCTTCACTGAAGCCATAGCAAAATCTTCTATTTGTCGCTTCACCATATTGAAATTTTCAGCACCATATTTACTCAGTGCTGCCTCATTACATTGTAACAATAAGCCTTTTAGCCTAGTTGTGAAGGAGTTAAATGACTCGTGCGGGTATTGTCGGCAAGTGATTAATCTATTTATCAGCTCATGGTATGTCTCACGAGGTAAGTAATTACGATAAAGTAATTGTTCAACCTCTTCAAATGTTGTAAGTGAGCTAGATGCGATTAGCTGCGATTAGCTGGTATGCATTTCCTCTCAATCTAGTGGGAAAAATCTGCATAAAAGCTTGCTTTTCCTCCTGTTCTAGGCACTGTTGTACTTGTTTGCAACAGCCTATAAAGGTTTGCAATTCTGTGAGGATTTGGGGACTAAATTCTCCAGAAAACAAGGGCACCATTTGTGCTGACAGTTTAACTACCTTTTCATAATTCACTGGCATTTTGACTGGTTGGTTTGGTTGATTTCTCTGGAGAATATCTGGAGTATCGTTATTAGAAGTAGGCGAGGTTACTGATTTTTCTGTGATTAGGGCGTTTAAGCTATTGTTTCTTGCTAAAATATTAATTAAGCTGTGCCTTCTGAAACGTTTACCTGAGCGATGCTCACGATACCAGTCTACGGAAGGTCGACTTTGGGGTGAATTACACTCTACACTTGGGCTATCTGGAGGGCTGGTATTGTCAAATGACAATGAACTTATTGCCGTCTCAAAGTTAGAGCATGAAGAGCTTCGGTCAGGTTTAGGCATGAAAGCCAAAACTTTGAGTTTCCACGAATAAGTGTGAGAGAGAGAGAAGTAAGGAAGAAAAGGGAATAAGTAGTTTTATCAAAGAAGTTTAATTAATTTAATCAAAGCAAGAAATTTGCCCGAATATGTGAAAGCTGCCTTGTTTTAGTCTTATTGCTATTATTAATGAGGAATAACAGTTTTGCCTCTTTTTAACTTACTTAAGAAAGATTGTTGTCGTTTCAGTCAGCTTCGTTTAGCCGTACTCTTTGTTGTGTGGTGTATTATTTATTCGTAAACGGAAGTCGTCTTCTCCTAGTTGGGGACTTCTTATCTTCTTAGGCTGGGTTCTGTCGCCAGATTACACGGTAAGTAACTCATAACTCGTAGGTTGGAGGATCAAGGTTTTTCAAGTGTATGTAGATTGACCAACTTCCTTGATCCTACCGGCTGCGCCAAAATTTGTTGTGTATTTGAGTGATCTTATGAGTACCTCCCTTGAGGTCACCTGGTATTATATTTTCGTTCCTATCGGAGCAGCGGAGTGTAATTTCCGCTATAATAGGCGAAGCTTTATTGTTAAAGAAATGGCGAAGCCAAATGAGGCTTTGCACCAATTTAATTAACGTATACCTTGTTGTTAAAGAAATGGCGAAGCCAAATAAGGCTTTGCACCAATTTCATTAACATTTACCTTGTTGTTAAAGAAATGGCGAAGCCAAATAAGGCTTTGCACCTATTTAAGTAACGTATACCTTGTTATTGAGGAATAGGCGAAGCCAAATGGGGCTTTGCACCTATTTAATAAACGTACGCCTTTTGAAGACTGAACTAACTCTCAACTTTATTCTTATTACTGCAGTATATTTATACAAAAATTGTCTTACTCTAAGACTACTAATACTATACAGAGTAATATATGAAATACCTCTGACCCAGTACTTTGTTTATTTAGCGTATAATTCATTCAAAGTGTAAGTCGGAAGTATTTCATTAACAACTATTACTTAATTTTACTATTTACGGAAGCATGCAAGTCACGGCACTCGTTGCTTTTTATAAATTTATATGTATACCTTACCCAATCCATGTTGCGGGTTTTCAACTCATTGTTTATTTTAATTTCTTTCCTACTCGAATTACACTCAGTACTTTGCGGCTTATTACAAAAACAATTTAGTTACTTACAAACATATGTTCTACCTCTGGTGCAAGGTCGTCGTATTTCAACGTGCGAATTCTTGCGTGCAGTGGTATTATCACATCATTCACTGAAATAATTGAGGTAGATCAGTGATGATTAATTATGTATGTACGTATACCGTTTGCTTTTACATGCAGTGGAAACTGATGTAGGTATGTAGGTATACCATGCCGTAAACTTTTTGTTTTATTTCCTGATCGGAATATGTGAAATGTTTACTTGCAATGTACTGATATAGGTAGGTAGGTATGCAATGAGTTGCTTCCGGGAGAAAATTGATGTTTTTAGATTGGGGTTTATTTAGGATTTTATGTATGTAAAAAGTTTTTCCTTCGATATTTCTCGTTTAGTGCAATTTTCAGCCTCTTTCCTTGCATTGCTACAAAGCACAGTAACTGCGAACTCTTCTGCATTCATTATTAATTTCAGAAAAAAATTTGTTCAAAAGTACAACTTATTTCATTAAATGGTAAACTGACGCTGTTATGAAACCAAATTTCACAATAGCAACAGCTGTGTGAATACCATCCGCTAATATTACATCATATGTGTGGCCGAGATTGGTATTTGATGAGACAGCCGTATACAAATTTATTTACCGCCAAAACTGGAATAAAAGCCTTTTGATGCTACCATTGGCATTTTGTTAAGGAATAAACGCATTTTGCCTTTATCAACGGAATAGGCGCATTTTGAGAGTCGCTCGAAGTTGGAGTAGAAGCATTTTGTTTTACATAGTAGATTTAAAAGTTGTTTGTAAAGGAATGAGATCGCTTGGGTGTTACCATTTCTTTCACAAAATGTGAAGTCATACAAAATCTATATAATCTATAAATCTATATAAATCTATATTTATAAAAAGTGGAATAGGCGCACTTTGAATTTTATAGATACATGTAAGTACTTATTATAATCAAGTACGCCGTCCCTATCAAATTCAATGTGATGTAATGAAATTTATTATGACATTATAGTTTCAACTCAATCTTATTTTTTAAGCACAGGTAACTTCATGCACTTTACCTTGCACAACCTCTTACACAGATTCCCAGATGACCTCAAATACTTTTCTTAATTTTTCGTAGGACTTCTTGTGAATTATGTTTTTTCTTCCCTCGTCGTTTTGCTTCTTTCGTTGTTTCTCTTTATTTTATTTTATTTTGTTTTCAGCAGCTTTTGGTTTGTTGCAAGTTCCCTCGTTGGAACGCCATCATCCCGGTTGAGCCCCCAATTTTGTAGTGTCTCCGGGTAATAAATAAAACACGCGATTACAAATCCAACAATTTAATCTATAATTCAATATACTTGTGGAATGTTAGATTTATACTTTAATTTAAGATAAATAATAGATACTTGATTGATTTAGTAATTACCGATTTTGAATAAAAACTTATTGCTGGTATAATGGCGTCCGATCTCTGTCGTGCTTCAAGTAAAAAAAAAAAAGAACTCGTCACTTCGAAATGTTCCATCTGTCAGGTCATGGCTGCTTTATTTGTATTCGATGCGTTCGGTTCGTTGTAAAGTTTGCGGTTAATTCAAATCCTACAAACATAGTACTTTGTGGATTAACATCTGAAACTTATAGATAGGTTCGTACATACATATATTGCATAGTGTAAAGATAGTATAAGTTAGAAATTAACATATCGAGATGAAAATACGAAATATATGGTTAAACTAAATTAAATTAAATTAAAGTACAGATGGTATAGTATTCAATATTGACAAATAGCACCTAGCAGCTAGACTAGACTATGCAGTATTACAGCAAAAACTGATACAGCACAAAGGTATTAAATCAAGTATGTCTTAGATAGGTATAATATGCTACGTTAAATGCGTATGGCAGTATTCATATTCATCTTAACATTACATTTGTTGTATTTCGTATTAATACATAAACACTAACCATGGTATCGGCCCTTATTCGCTTCACTGCTCACGTCCTTTCCTTTCCTTTCATATTAACCATAAAAACAAGGTGTATTATCACTTATATTCAGTTTATTGTTTAACTGCGACAAATATACTATTAAATTAAAATGATTACTTTTCATCTTATTACCGACAAATTAAATATATGTACAGTAAACATTCCCTGAAACGGACACTGACGGTACCAGGAGAACTGCTCGTTCAAGATAGGTGTTCGTTGATCAGAGTATCAAAGGTGAAAATAAAAATACTTAAAATGCGAATCTCAATAAGATTTTATTTAAAGAAACAACAAAAGTTCAACTTAAACCCAACGCAATAATTAAAAAAAAAAAAATTCCTGTAGAAAATGTGAAAAATGAAAGTTCAATTACTTTTTGTAGAAAAAAAATCAGTTATGCTAGTTTGTTTCCTACACGAAAAAAGGGTTTTATTTTCAAAATGCATTTGAAGATTATAAATTATTTCAACTGCTTCGCCGTCATTTCTATTACTCGCGAATTGTTTTAGTCCGTCAGTGTAAGATTGAGATTCTTTGAAGGTTATTACGCACGATATTTCTTCAACTTTTTCTATGTCATCATCTTCAATTTCCTCTTCACTGTTAGTGCCTTCATTTGGAGCATCATTTTCTTCGACAGACTCTAAGAGCAAATGGCTATCGACAAAACAAAAGTCTCCTGGCGTCAAGTTCGAAGTGTCAATTTTATGTAAAGCTGCCGACATCCGTTGAAGTGTTGCCAATGAAATATCGTCCTCTGGATCAAAACCTTCATCTGTCACTGATGTTTTGCCAAATCCTGATTTGTTAAAACAATTTTAATTGTTTGTGGTGCATCTAGAAGATTAATTATTTTAGCAAGTCAAGAACTGGACTCGGCCGCCTTCATGTGTGCCAGAATGTGATTAATTAAAGTTTTATATAGTTCACTTTGATATTTTTAATGACGCCTTGGTCTAAAGGTTGACAAATACTTGTCGTATTGGGTGGTAAAAATACCACTTTTACACAATTTAATTTAATATCACGAGGGTGGGACCCGGCATTGTCCAAAAATAATAAAACTTATTTTTTCCTTATACTCATTTTTCGGTCGAAAGCTTCCAGCTATTCCTTCATAATATCACCAGTCATCCACGATTTTCGGTTGAATTTTCAAATTACAGGTAGCTGATTGTTCTGAAAATTTTTAAACGCACGTGGCTTCGCAGCTTTTCCTATTACTAATGGTGTTTCTTTTTCTCCAGCCAAATTTGCATAGAGCAGTATTGTTAATCTTTCTTTGGAAAGTTTGCCTCCTACACATTTTTCATTTTTTAAAGCAAAAGTTTTTGTAGGAAGTGCCGTATAAAAATGGCCGGTTTCGTCGGAATTATAAATGCAATCGTCCTTATAATTTTTAACAATGTCAGGTAATTTTTGAGTAAGATTACTTACATTGACCACATTTACTTCGGCGGATTCTCTAGAGATGCCTTTCCAACCGTATGATCCTTATTTCGTTGCGATGAAAACTCACAAAGTTAAAGTCGAAAACATTTCGAAATTTACCATGCTTTACTCATTTTTCCAACTTTTACATCATTAATAGCGAATTCGATTTCGCGTCTAATAAGCATTTGTTAACGAAAATCGGTTGAAATTTGACTGAGTTATCGAATTTTTGCTCATTAAGCAGCTATAATTCCGTATAATATTGAACTACAGAGAAAGTTGAAGAAGCACTCGGTTTTAATCGTATCATGTGTGCAAATGCGAAAAAAAATGCAACATAACAACAACTAAAACAACAACAACAATTGCAAGAAATACAACAAATTCAAAAGCCGTTATCAGAAACACCTATTTAGAATAAAGTTTCATGACGCATGCCTTCATGATGCAGTACTTTTAATGACAATTTTGTTTGGAATGTAAGGCGGTAATATCAAGTATCCTTGTTACCATTATGAGTGGGATAAAATGGAAAATTTAAATTTGCGTGTAAAAAGTGAATATTGATGGAAATGTTGTAGCCCATTACACCGTAGACACTGAACAATACGTGTACAACGTTTACATGATCGGAACTTTCTTGTTGCCAAGGAAATTATTGCACAATTAAACAAAACTATTCAGAGTCGACTTTCCACAATAGTCAGTTTGGTTGCAAATTGCTGTTCCGCATTATTTTCCAGATTTGTGACACAACGAATATTCCTAAAAATTAACTAAAATCAATTGCAATATTGCAGTAGGTACTTATTGCCAACAAATGAAGATGTAGGGAACCTTCTTTCATTTTAGCTTCTCTCAATCCAGGAAACTTTGTTCTGAGTTGACGAAATGCTTCGCTGTCGATATTCAATTTTTTCACGAACTGCTTCATTTAGCCGATCTTCAAATGCAGTAGCGGATGACATCTTCGGGCCGATGTACGTAGTGGCCACTCAGTTCGTTCATACCTATTTCGCGCAAGACTATCCCAATCGCAGAAGTACTATATTTTCGACTGTAACTTCGTGAAATTTCATCGCAACGAAATAAGGAATATAGGGTTGGAAAGCCCTATCTCTCGTCTTTCATATATCTACCACAAAAATTCGACATGGAATGAAAAATGGTGGAGTAATAAATTATTATAAACATGGACCTACCGAATAACGTTTTTTTTGTCTAAAATGAGATTTTGAGGGTATATGAGAAATTTCTAGTATGCCACTACTTTTAGTTCCACTAGACCTACAACTTACAATACGTCTCATAAAAAGTATATTTTCGTTGTAACACAGTGTAATTAGGCCAGAAAGATGTATGCTTTTGTTTCTGGCCTTAACAAACCACTCAAACACCAGTTTGTCCAAATTTTGTCCACTTGAATTTATAAAACTTCTTTTTAAATTAATGCTTACAGCATTGGAATGCCACTGCTTCAAAATAATGTCTCTTTTCTTCAATATATCAGCGACTTGTGTTTTACTTATTATAAAATCTTTTGCAATTTCACGAACACTCCGCTTTCTTTCAGCGTAACTAATATTTATAATACCCACCTTTTGTTTTAAAGTTTACACTTTTTTTTTCGGCACCATATTTTTAAATTAAGTAACCAAATACGAAACTTTATTTTTCAAGGTATTAATAATAGCGCGAAACAAACGAAATTTACGTAAACTGGCTGAAAGGTTTTGGTCACCTCTGTATAAAATAGTTTCTGAAAAGGTGAGCAAAACAAAACATTTTACGATTTTAGGCATAAAACAAAATACGAGCTAGAACAGCATTCAGCTGAACATACTGAAAAACGAAAGAGAAACAAAACATATCGTATATAAATGAACAAGTTGAGGATACTTCTTCGTAAAATCTTTCGAGGAAAAGTAAGCAAATACATTTACGCAAATAAACACCAGCCGACATCACAATATGTAATAGACGCAGAAGCTGTACATATTAAAAATGTTTCCTGTGTTAAAAATCCCCAACCTTAGAATGTAGAACTGCAGATAAGAAAACTGCGTCATTTCTTGATAAGCAGTGAGCTGTGGAGCTAGTTTTTCTAATAAAGTGCGGGAGCGAGTTAAGTATAGTTTACACAAGCGAAGTTACTGTCCCAAGTAACCTCGTTTTCAGTCCCTCACCTCCTCTTGACATACCCACCAGTTTACTTGTGCCAGTACGAAAACGAGTTCCACTCACTTCAAGTTTTTAGATGTGGAAGCTGGGAAATAGGGTTGGGGTGGTATGTCAAGATGAGGTGAGGGACTGAAAACGAGGTTACTTTAGACAGTAACTTCGCTTTTGTAAACTATACTTTAGTGAGCAGTAGAATTTGCCTTGAATTTTGAAATGATTGTACAACTTCTTTCTTCCCTGATCTTTGTGGTAAAGTGCTTGTCTCTCGTACATCACTTTCACAGTTAAAAAAATAATATAAATGTTAGTTTTGCGAATTTTTGTGTGTAACATTTTTACATAATTGTCCCGATGAGGTAGACCAAACTACAGAGGAAGTGAAATGTATTGTCCGTGTCTGGTTAAAGGAGTGTCTTAAGAGAAAGCGAAATACTTGAATTTTCATAATTTTTCTTCCGTCGGTTAAAATTTGTCATTATAAGGGAGGTCTCCGTATAACAGAGGTGCCTGCAATGGAAGGTTCGACTGTACTACTAAAGTTTGTTGATTACCTTCAAACATACTATGGAGATTTTCTTTGAACGAACCACAAAGGATTGAGAGTGCCCCACACGAACTTTATCAGTCACTTTCTTTAATTGTAGTGGGTGTTTCAATAAAAGGATTATAACAAATTATCCAATATATAGGAATTATAGTAATTCATTCAATAGATAAACTTTATTTATTTACTAGATAAACTGTAATTATTTAACAAATGAACTTTATTATTTTATAAGTGAACTTCAATTATGTAACAAAAGATCTTTAATTATTTTATAAGTGAACTTCATTGATTAGGTAAATCTAATCACTTTCTTTAATTTGTAGTGAATGTTTTTGTAAGAGAATTTATAACGAATTAGTTTGCTTGATCAATTTGATTAGCTGTACCGTCGACTGCCACGATCTATTCAGACTGCCCCGACGATCTGTTTTCAGCCGCCACACATATCTCCAGCTACCAACGCGCGCCGTTTCCTCGTTTTCTTGCTGATTCAGCGATTTCGCGATAAAAATGCGCAGAGGAAAATATTCGCCCGCCGATTTAATAATTAAAAATTGTTCAGAGGAAGTATCCTCTAGGCAATAATGCCCACCGTCAGCGTTTGGCTGATTGTTCTCAAGCAAGAAGTCCAAAGGTTCTTATTTACGTGAAGAAAGGTGACAGGCCTTGTCTACCTAAGAATTATTACCGTGGACATGGGTACATCTATCGATTGCTCATTATATGTTGCAACTTGACCACAGTCGTGTGTGTATAGTTGTTTGTTTATTGTTCTGATTCTCATTGTGGGATCAGATAACCGTGATTTATGAATGGGAGATGCTTGTTTGAATTTTGTAGGTGATGCGTTATGAATCAGATGCAACTGAAGTGGTTATTGCTTGATCATATTATTTGGATTATTTTGGGGATTCATAACACTTGCTAGTTCATTTAGTGAGTCCCGCCTGATGGGAATTAAGATTACTTCTAGTGTGGCAGCGCTACGGATCTGTTTGAAATTTATTCTTAGGGAATTGAATCTGGGGCACACAATTATGTTGTGCTCAATAGTCTTTGGAGTGTTGGAATCTAAACAATTTACCATGTCTAACTTGCCAATTGTCTGGAAGATCTTGGCGTCGTAGTTGTGACCCGGATAAAGATGATTTAGAAATCGGCATTCCTTAGGGGAGAAGTTCCATTCTAGCCAGGGAAGTTTTAGCGGTCGTGGGAAATATTTAGAAAAAGTAGAACCTTTAGTACAAGAAGTGAGGGTGAATTCATTAGTCCACTCATCATAGATTGATGTTCTAATGTCTACCATAGCATCATCAAAGGAGTTTTCGGTCTCAGATACATGGTCAGACAAGATGGCTTCTTTTGCTCTGATGTGTGCAAATTCGTTCAGTTTTAGTCCTTTGTGCCGTGGCATCCAATTGATGTGGATACTGCGTGAGGGGGTGGAGCTAGCAGCTTTATGGATTATATGGGGGTGGTACGACGGGTCAGGGCTTTTTAAGGCTAGACAAGCCGCTTTGGAGTCTGTAATGATTAAGTGTTTTCTTATACCTTCATCAGTCAATTGTTCCGTGGCTAGACGAATAGCCAAAAGCTCTTCAGAAGTAGAGGATTTGAGCACATCGTACTTTTTGGAGATAAAGTAGAGAGTGGGGTAACTTACAGCACTGATGCCGGTGAGTGGAAAGGAGTAGGACGCATCAGTCACATAGATACTCCGGCCGTTGGTGCTATAGTAATCTATTGTTAGCAAATATTTCTGTTTGACTTCTTCATCTGTGATAGTTGATTTGCTTTTGCCAGCTCTGTCGAGCATTTCACAGTCTATGGTGAGGTTCAATTATGTAACAAATGAACTTTAATTATTTTTTAAGTGAATATAATCACTTTCTTTAATTTGTAGTGAATGTTTTTATGAGAAAATTTAAAACGAATTAGCTAGCTGGATCAATTTGATTAGCTCTACCATCGACTGCCACGATCTATTCAGACGGCCCCGACGATCTGCTTTCAGCCGCCACACATATCTCCCGTTTTCTTGCCAGAGGAAAATATTCGCGCGCCGATTTAATAATTATAAATTGTTCAGAGGAAGTATCCGCTAGCAAGAAATATTGTGCTTCTTATCGCTGGCGGACAATAATGCCCACCGTCTGCGATTCTGTTCGTGAGACAAACAAAGTGTACAAATTGTACACTTTGTATGACAGGAAATGAAATGATTTTTCTACAGGGCGTGCATATTTGCACGTAAATGCCTATGTCCATGATGGATACGGGCAATCTGGGCGTTATGAGTGCAAACTCATAGCACCATCCCTCATAGAAAAAGGAAATTCGTACTACTAAATAGAAGTAAGGATTTTCGCCGGGTATTCGGGGTGCAACAGTTGTTTGAAAGAAATGAGGAAGGAGAGAGAGCCGTGGCATACGAAATAGAATAGTGGTGGATATCATGAGCGTTCAGGCCCTGGTCTTCGATTTGTTTTACCTCTTTTATAGAGGAACCTAATCGTTGCAGGTCGTTATCGGAGGAGAATTTAAAAATGTGAATTTTGGTGTTGTTACGAATTGGGAGTCTACTAATATTAGGAAATCTCAAAGCTGTAGATAAATTTAAGCTAGGGACGTAGTAGTTGCGCATTTCCGTATTTTTGGATGAGTGGGATTGGATAGTTAGTGTATCACTTCTCAAGTAACATTTGTCCGAGAGCTCCAGTATCCCGGTGCCCAACAAGGTTTGCGGGATTATCTTGTTAGTGCAGACTTCGTCAAGTGTAGTATTCTTTGTTGGCGCAAAAATCCATTTGTTCGCCTGTGAAAGCTGGTTCCAAAGGTTACCAGGGGAGGCCTTTCGTATGTGGCAAGAGTCGGGTAATTTAGTGACGTGCTTTAGAAACTCGATTTCACAGATATTGTTTTCTAGATGCACGCTGAATATTGGATGCATCAGTCGACAAAGATAATGGAAAATGTCACGAGTAAGGCAGTTCTGAAAGTCGAAGTTATTACGGGTGTAGTAGTGTTCCCGATTGTAATCGACTACTAAATAGGCAACGGATGTAGGCGAATTCGTTTTCACAGGTGATTGTCAGTCACTTTATATAGTTGGTATGCCGTTCGATAAAGTAGAGGTATTTTGAATTCAAAGATTATTTTATTTGCACTTCTAGCTGTGCTTGTCTGACTCAACGCATATATGCCGAACAAATCTTGTAGACTGGGGGAAATTGGGAGCCTCAAGTTATCTGGGAGCTTCTGTTGTATGGCTAATAGAGAGCTGCTCAATTGGTTAGGAGTCATAATAGCAGGGTGCGGCTTGCCTTGTTTCACATCTACCATCAAATCGAGGATAGAATTTGTAGTAGACCCGTATCTCATTAACGAGAGTGTTACAGCATTAATAATTGATTCTATTGGGAACGTCATGTTGAACTGAGATTCTGCGACGAGCGTTGTGCTCGACAGTAATTCTAGATTCTTGATCTTATCATCAAAAAATGAAAAACTCGCCCTAATTTCGTGCTGGCTCCTGTTGAAAATATTAACTGTCGTGTCTATTATCGACGTATGTGTTCAGTCCACCAACTGAACATTTTTCCCTCGACGCATCCAGGTACCTATTTCCTGCAAATAAACAAAAAAATCCACAAAGAATCACTCAACAGGAACAAAACTCAAATACTTACCTGACAATTAAAAGGCTGCTCTCCTCTAATTCTTTGATCAAATTACACAAAAAATCCCTCGATGACGATTCACAAGCTAAAGTGAACAAAATATTATTAAAAAACTAATAAAATCAACAAAACAATATAAAACTTACCTGAAATTACATGTACCGCCATATACAAACACAAATTGACATGTCAGTCAACCAGATGTTCCCATAGCAGAAACTGGTATAAACGTCGCTATGGCCATGGGAAGCACATCACATGACCAACCACAGCAGCTATAAAATCATCATCAGGTGAACTTTCGTTTAATTCGATTAATCACTGCTCTTTTGAGTGGAATCCTACCGACTGCACCACTTACGTATATTTATTTCCTCGGAAATAAAGATGTAATATAACAAAATAAAATAATGAAGAAATAAAAAGGAAAATTTATAAAAAACACAATCCTTTACTTGAGTAAAGAGATATACTTTTATTTATAAAAAATTCACGAACAACTCTTCAAAGTGTTTTCCAAACGCATCCGGGCTTAAGACTAAATTTTTCTTAACATTTTTACCGTACACTAATTATTCGTCAAAAGTGCTGACGGATCATCTTTTGGCTTCTCAGGCGGAGGAGTTACTTCAAGTCACGTTGCAAGTACACATGAAATGTATAATTTTATATGCTTGACAGTTTTACTTTTTGCCTAGGTGAAAAGTCTTGGTTACTGTTTATACTATTTGCTTCGTTAGCAATGCTTTGTGGGATTTTGAGCCTTGGGGATGTAACGCGCGCTATAGATGTGTTGCGTTTACGCAGTAAGCTAATCGATTATTAGCTTTCTTGTGAGACACCTTGTATAATCCAGGTTTCAGTGTGAAACCCCTTTCAATAGGCTGTATTCTGATGATTGGTAGAATTAGATGAGTTAAAAGGAGTGTTGTAAATGTGGAACTATACGAATTTCGTGTCATATTTCCTGGAACCTCACCACTGTTGCTGGATGCTGATTTGTTGTTAAGCTCTTCTTATTGAGATAGTTTTTCCTTTTTGAAGCTTGGCTTCGTTGCCATCCTCGATAGGCAGTGGAACGAACCTGTGAATGGTCGCCGTAGCCGTAATATAACATATATATACTAATAATAATTAGTCGTTCGAACGTCTGCTACTCGGAAAAGACCGTCATTGCCCTTGAATGTTTGCACAATTCTTCCAAGTGGCCATTTGAGTGCTGGCAAGTTATCATAGTGATCATACACACTATAGTGCCGGGTTGAACGGCTTGGCAGCTTTGTTTTCACTTAAACCGGGGCTGTAATTGGTTGATATATTCTCTTGATTATCGCCTCCAGAACTTCTGTTTAATGTGAGTCACTAGTTTCCATCGTTTGAGAAAACTTGTCTTTGTTTCTTCACACCTGGAATCAATAGAAGCAACCACTGCTCACCAATCAAGAAGTGTCCGGCAGTGAAATCATTTGGATTAGAAGACATGGATATAATCTAACTGGAATTGAGTATTGCCTCTATTTCAATCATGACCGTTTCCAGCTCTTCATAAGTGAAGCTGAAGCTGAGCTGCGTTGGAGTAAGTATTTGGCTGACTGATCGGCTGCCTCCCAAACACTTCAAAATGGGGAACTCGTGCAGATGTCGTGTCCCTTAGCAATTGAAAATTCACTTCATGAAATTAAACATTTTATTTTAAACTATACAGTTATCACTATTAACTCCGACCGCTTTCTGATTAAAACCCGAACTGACCACACGAATTTAGTTGTGCACCACGAAAACTTGCACACGGAACTCGGAAGTAGAATCTGACCCTCAAGATATGTAAGTATTGTGATGCGGTAATATTCTACAACCGATGACGAGACTGCTGGCCAATGTCACCGATAGCAAGCAGCTGTGCTGTTGTAAACAAAACGGGCAATGACCGTGCTCTATGCGCAGTAGCATGTTTAGTCACTGCTGCCGTAATGTAAACAGTAAAGTGCGCGCTTATTGCTTGCTACTTTACTACCGGTACACCTGCCAGCCTGTTGCTTCCGTGTACCAGCAGACTGGGCCACAACACAGGTATGAAGTGGAAGTCGACTCCGCTTGCACTGCAATTGTTTCAATTTCTTCCCTTGCCTAGTCTGCGAAGATGTTTTCCAGTAGTTCCTTTAGCTGGTTCCTAGCGCCAACGAAGTTCGGAACATTATCGCAGTATAAATTTTTGCGGTGTCTCTTTCTGCCCATGAAGCGTTTCAGAGCACCAATAAATGTGTTTGTTGTTAGATCGCTTACCACTTCTAAATGTACTGCCTTTGTGGCAAAACAGAGAAACACTGCTACATAGATTTTTTGTGGTTTCTTACCTCAGAGGTGGATATGCGTCTATATTGGCCCACAGAAATCCACACCGGAGTTAATCAATGGTCGCTCTGGTTGTACTCTGATGGCTGGAAGATTCACCATTAACTGTGTTAGCATTTTCGGATTACTTCTTGAACATCGGTCAAAGTTTTGTACTATGGAGCGTGCGATGGTTTTTCCTTTTATTGACAGGAGAGTTTATGGTCCGAATCATCGTCATATTCATGTGGCTGTCGGTCATTAGAAGTTTTCTAACCGAATGTATATGTAGGAGGGCTATCCTGGGTGTGATATGCAATAAAAACAAATTGTTTAGCGGCTGACGACGGTTTATTGGCAACCGTGCTGCTTGGTTGACAATATACGTATTTTACAAGATGGCTTCTGCTCTAACACATACAATATGACGTGAAGTGGGTCTTCGATACAGCGGTTGCTACGAAGTTAGATATCACTTAACTTGCAGCAAAATTTAAAATGCTAAATTCCCTACAGCTTCGGCCATACCTGACGGATGATCGGCTCGATTATTAATTGCAGTATGTACCGTGATTGTATCGAACACCTTACAAAGAAACCTACAATTTAATAAAACTTAAAGTCGAATTGTAATACCAACATAGGAGCTAATCGAGTGTACATAACGTGCCGTAAATTTCACAATTACGCAAGTCGTATATTTTCCATCTAATTCAAACTTTTAGTCATGTCTAAAGTTACTTCAACGAAAGGAATAAATCCTTATTTTAGTCATGTATACATAAAATTAATTTAACGAAAAGAATAACCTTCTTATTCTAATCATGTCTAGAATAAGAATAACCTCTTATAATCAATATCATAATCGAACTTTTCCTAGTTTTAACTGACTACATATTATCACGAATTATGAACATACCTACATCAATTTTTTATCCAAAAAAATCTCGTCACTTTACACTAAAAGAAGCGATATGCAATATTTCTAAATTATCGAGCTAATTAAAATGGCCATCGCATTCACTCGACACATGAGAAAGACAAATAAGGCTTCATGTTGGTCGGACTACAAATTCCCCTACAGGGTATCCTTAATAATTCCATACCTTCGATATCTCTAACGACGTATCGGTCGTTGTCCAAAACTTTACAAATTTCATAGGGTCCGCGATATTTAGCATGCAACTTTTGGCATATACCGGGTGTAGTGACGATATTTCTAATAATGATATAATCTCCAACTTCATACTTGCGGAGAGGTTTATGCTTTTTATCAAAATGTGTTGCCATGTTATCAGCTCGTTGCCTAATACAAAGTAAATTGTGCTCTTTAGCTTGCTTTTCAAGGAGATATTCTCTAACCCAATCATAAAATTCGCTCTTCTGATTAGCACCAAACAACAAAACACTAGGAGCAACTCCGGTACAGCGATTGATCGCATTATTCAATGCATATTCAACTTTCGTCAAATGTTGGTACCATTTACCGCTGGTATTCCAGGGTCGGCTCTTTCAATAACATAGGTGTCAGTGTCCTGTTGATGCACTCAACTTGTCCATTAGACTGAGGAGAATAAGTAGATATCTTAAAGTGCTGAAAGTTGTTAGCATTGACAAAGTCAGCAAAATCTTGCGACTTGGAACATTTTTCCCTATTAGAAACCAATCTACTTGGTCTACTATATGCACTAAAATAAGACTCCAGACAGGAGAAAGCCTCATTGGCCTTTGTGCTGTTGACCGCATATAATATCGTAAATTTGGTGAACCTGTAAAATCTACAATATACCAGAGATAAACTATTTGTCTCTGTAAAAATTTACATTTCTCGTATCTTAATTCCAACGCATGTTCACTACTTACGCTCATCACCGCCGCAAGTATTTCCAAGGGCTCTTCGATTGTTTCTGTCGCAATCAAGAGCTCACTTATATAAACAAATAATCTATCACACACTATCAAGTTCCCAAAAGTCGCGTTAATACACTTCTGAAATATCTGAGGGGTATTCCTGAGATCAAACGGCATCTTAAGATACTCGTACTGGGCCAAAGGTGTCACAAATGATGTGTACTTGACTGAATCCTCCGATACATTCACATGATGAAACCCACTTCGGAGATCTAAAACAGTAAAATAATTTTTCCTATGAATCCTGTCGAGCAGATATTCGATAACCGGAAGAGGGTAATTATTTTTAAGAGTGAGCTTATTTAAATCCCTATAGTCTATACATAATCTCAGTTCACCAATTTTCTTTTGCACTAGTACTATTGGAGAAGCATTATGGTGAATTCCTCTCACGAATAATACCTCTGGACAAAAGATTGTCAATAATTTTCCTAAGCTCTAATCTATGTGTATATGCTAGCCTTCTGGGAGAGCAATAGAAAGGCTTATCCCTACTCAGAGTATTTTCATCTCTACACTATAATTTTGGCTTTTCACATCTGACTGATTAAATGAACGAGCAACAGACACAATGGCACGAATCTCCGATTTAACTTCAGAACGCAAATAATCGTTAATATTTAATTCTACTTCGCCAACATCGTCAGGGGCATCGGTATTTAAAATTTGTTTTTGAAACTGTCGTCATATAATAAGATACCTTTACCAACAGCATCATTGTTATTGTTTTTGTGAATATTCAGGCCCTCTGTTGACATCATTCCAATTTCTTCACTATCAGCTTTGCCTAAACTCATTCTGCTCAGACTAAGAAAATCACGACCTAAAATGATTGAATATTTCATACTTGCATTTACTACAACAAAAATACTTAAATTTATCACATCTCCATGAAAGTTTACGTCGCGATTGGCCGTTCCTATCACTTCAAGCCGGCTACGGTTAATTCCACAGAATTTATACTTCTCAGCATCCACTGGACTGATCAATGATGATGGCACGTAGTGTTGCTGGACGAAACTCATCGGGCTCCCCGAATCCAGCAAGGTAAAGAGAGTTCCACAACACTGCATACTTCCCTGGTTGTTTCCATTAAAATTATAATATCATGGTTGACGCTAGCAATCTGCGTATATTGTTGCATTTCATCACTGGTGTTCGATGATAAGAGCAGACACGTGCTCTCTGGCCCTGTTGTCCACAATGGAAACATGCATTTTTATCGCGCTCAGGTTTCGTGCGTTTGTTGCTGAGGTGACCGTACTCGTCGCAGTAAAATACTTGATTTTTTGGCGTGATAGCTTTGAATGTTTATTGTACTCCCCCCGATGGCTTTTCAGTTGTTCTTGCTGATAACTAGTAGATGCTTTAATTCACTCATATTTTCGCAGCGCTGTTTTTAATTCCTCACTATCTGCACCGTAAAGCACCATTTTGTTTACATTTGCGTACGGAATACCATCGACGATATACTGCATATCATCGCTTTCTTGTGCCAGAGCCGCTATTTCCTGCGTTCAAAGTACGTATTTCTGGCAGGTTCATCACGCTGTTTTTTCCTTGATCTTAATTTGTTGTGTATGTCCGCTCTAGTAATTTTCTTTCGGAATTCAGCTAGGAGGGCATCTTTCAGATTTTCCCAGGTTGTAATGGATATCGTGCGGAGAAACATTTTCACAGTACCTCTGAGTAATCGTTTAGCATATACTAATTGTTATCTTGAATCCCATCCCAGTACGTGGGCAGGTTCTTCAAAATTAACTATCCATTTCTCGATGGAATAATGATTGTCGCTGCTAAAACTGGGGAAAGGGTCTTCCGTGTTTCTAAAGTTCATTACCCAACAAACATTGACTGGTCAATAGTACATACAATAGACCGTCCTTTGTACTGAAATTGAAAAGTGGTCAATATCAAAATTTGGTTAAATCGAATATCTTTATGGCGTCGACCTGTGGACAATGTACCACCTGAAACACGTCTTCAGACGGAAATAAAGTCGCCAAATTAGCCACCAAAATAACCTCCAAAATTAAACTGAATGAGTACATTTTGGTTGCCCAGAAGACGTCATTCTAACACCTGAAACACGTCTTCAGACGGAAACAAAGTCGTCATATTAGCCACCAAAATAACCTCCAAAATTAAACTGAATGGGCACATTTTGGTTGCCCAGAAGACGTCATTCTCATACCTGAAGCACGTCTTCCGACGGAAATAACGTCGTCAAATTAGCCACCAAAATATCCTCCAAAATCAAACTGAATGACTACATTTTGGTTGCCCAGAAGACGTCATTCTAACACCTGAAACACGTCTGCAGACGGAAATAAAGTCGTCACATTAGCCACCAATTATTAATACAAATTGACGTCTAGTTTAAGGCCGTTGACACATCGAAAGACGAAAACGCTTAACGAAAAAATTCGCGTTTCCACCCTGGAACAACGAATATTTCCAATAGAACTTAAACTAAAATGTAGGGAAATTCTTATTTGTTATTATTCGGAAGAAATATTAATTTTTTACGTTGTGTATCGAGAAAAGCATTTTTCAATGTTTCGCTCACAAAAATATTGAGATGTACTTCTCTCGAGAAACATGTAAGAAAATCAATAATTTCTTGCGAAAAATTAAAGGATAAGAAATTTTCCGCCTTTTTAGTATAAATTTCATTGAAAATATACGCTGGTGCAGGGTGGAAAAGTGAGTGTTTCCATTCAGCGTATTCGTCTTTCAATGTACCAACTACAAATATGAGTTTCCAGGACACACCGATGTACGATTTTTCGAATGGAGTTCAATAAATACATAGTGCATAAATTTGGAAATATTTACGTATAAAATTTTATTTCTGTAGGTATATTATAATATATTGAATTATTAAAAAGATGTTTGCTTCGCCATTTTATTTAGAATCCGTTCATGCGAATGTTTCAGCCACGTTTTGATGTGCTCGTTGATGTCCGTGTGAGTAGCTTCGGAATTATTTTTATTGATGGACTCATAAATCGAATCCAAAATATTTATATACTCTGCGAACTTCAACTTCTTTTTCAGTCCCATCCACGTGAACTCCTCCAGTACCTCGTCAGTTGCTAGCTGCTTCATGCATTTTCCAACGGAGCATCAGACCCCCTTGCCCCCGATTTGCCTCAGGTTTTCCACCTTTAAAAGTGAATTAAAGTGCATTTCATAATTTTGAAATTTTTATTTTATCTTACCAATTGTTGTTTCCTAACTCCGTCCATTAAATCTGCCTCCAATTGCTGCCCGTACTGCTGCTTGAACAAGACTAATACGAATAAACGAAAAATGACGTGAAAATGACAACAAGCAGCGCCACGTCAAAATGCAGTCAAAAACTGACGAGAAATAGACAACACGTGCCTACGCAATAGCACAAAAGGACGACAAAAAGACCGCAAAGCGCTGTTATAACCAGTGTTACGGAACTATGATGAGTGATTCACTTGGGACGTAAAGTCCCGACTGCCAGCATGAGCTGACAGATCACTCGACGGACAGCGTTGACTGCAGGGCGGCACGCTAGTTCGCCTCAGCTATTGGCGGAGAGTGTGGGGAGGTTTGACGAAAACCTGCCGCTGTCGTCAGCCATAATCAAGAAAGAATTTCGTGCCTACCTATCACAAAAAGCCTGTTGAGTTTATTAATGTACTTCTAGTACTCTCATCTGAGCACCTTTTGATCTGGAACACGACACGGTAATCACACTACGTGCCGTCAAGATGATTGGGCGTTTTACTTGATTGTCCCGAGATAGGTAGAGCAGCGATGCGTATGGAGCAGCTTACTAGCTTTACTCCTAGTATATGTGAACGGAGCAGCTTACTAGCTTTACTCCTAGGTACAGATGAATGGAGCAGCTTACTAGCTTTACTCCTAGGTACAGATGAATGGAGCAGCTTACTAGCTTTACTCCTGGGTAAGTGAAACAACTCGTGTTCTGACTAACTCACTTACTGACTTCTTTATTCAAAATCACAGTTTATTTATACAGTTTTTCACTTAATACTATTGTTATTCTCTTACTACGCTAAGCTAATTTCATCACAGCATTTATTCGTATATAAATATTATTTCCGCCAAGTGTTTCTTTGTGGCATTCGTAATTTAATTTCCGCAAAGCTTTTGCCGGTTTGTTGTTATTACATCACGGCATTCATCGCTTTCACATGTACATACATAAATACTTCCGCAGACCGTTCGCCGCTTTGCTGCTATTATGACATCATCATGAACCATTGTTTCGTTCACCTGAGTTCTACCGCTGCTGGCGCAAGGTTATCAAATTGCATCGTGTGAATTCTTGCGCGCAGGGGATTGTGTCACTGCCTTCACTTGTTTCTTTATATGATTAAGAAATTGGTGTAGGTCAGTAGCGAGTGACTTTACTGAACTTGCAAATATGTTTGTAGATATATGTATGTTTATACTTGCAGCTGGGAATTGTAATTCCGCATGCAATGATAATGCTGTAGGTATGTACATATCTACATGTTTGCATTTCTTTATTGATGCATGAATTTTAGAATTCTGCGTGAAGCGAAATCGATTCAGAGATGCATGCATGTATGTATATACATGTTTAATTGATGCTCTTGTATATTTTATAAAATGTGTTATTCTTGGGAGAGGAATAACGCATTAAAAAATTAACTTGGTAGCTTGGGAAAAAGAAAAATATTTACTTGAAACTTTTGTATGTATACAGTGGCGTAGATAAGAATTCAGGGGCCCACCCGCGAAAATTTTTAGGGGCCCTTTTTAAATATACATTTAGACCTCAGGTATAGTCGATACTGTACTTTATAGAACGCAAGACATTCATAATTGAGAGCAAAAAGTTGTGGAATATATAAATATTCCTAGTTAAGTATGGACATTATGCATGTATTAATACATATACATATTATACCTATATATAAATCCTCTCTGGTAAAATAATAAGTATGGTGTAAAATTTGGTATTTATTATAATAATATCCAAAAATATTATTACAAATTTTTCTTATATCTGAGGATGATACAGATGCTCAAAAGTGCAGTTAAATTAAACAGTGAATTATAAAAAGAAGAAATTACAAGAACTTACCCGACTTAATTAGAAGATGAAACACAAAAGCGTCTTTTTTTCAGAAGCATAAAGTTTTCAACTAGCTCTTCTAGATTGACGGACTTACTTTGTTCATGTTCAATACTTATAACAGCCAAAGCACTTAACCGAACTTGTTTAATAGTGCTGCGTAAATAAGTTTTAATCAATTTCAGTTTCGAAAACGATCTTTCTGCTGTTGCGGATGTTACCGGTAATGTTAAATATAATTGAAATAATGTACACAAATCTGGAAGACTAGTTGCTACACATGTATTTTCCACTATTAATAAATTTGCCAGTTCTTTAATAGATGACTTTTGTTTAATATCATTGCTGAAAACAGTCTTGAAATTAATTAACTGAATAGGTAGGTCTTCCGAAAAATCATCACCATATTTGCTCAGAACCTGCCTTCCACATTCCATTATTGCTTCATTCGTTAAACTGATAAATTTTGAAGGGTTGAGAAATGTGAAAAGCTTCACAATTTCATGTATAGAGGAAAATCTTCTAGATAGTTGGTTGATAATAATATCAAGTGATGCATTAAAAACTTCAATCTGAAATTTTTTCAAGGGATTAGGAATTACGCAGCCATCCTCAAATTCATCAAAAAATTTCTTCTGGCGTTTTTCTTTCAACTTAGGCTGAATATTCCAAGACTTTGCTAGGCTATTAGCTTCTTCTTCAAGTTTATCGAAATTGTGTCGAAGTTGTGATAAGTTCTTTTGTCCAGTGTTGAGCAATTCGCAAGCTTTTTCTAAATCGCATGAGGGACTCTGTAGTAGTTTTGAAATTAAATTTACGGCTTCTAAGATTTTACTTTGAAACACGAGTATTAAAATGAACTCGTAACTGTCCATTTTATTCTGCAAAGACTTTGCTTCATTTCTATCATTTGGTTTTTTGCACAATAAGATGAAGTTTGATAAGCATTGCATCACCGATTGATAATTATATCTTATAGAGAGTAAACATTCATATCTAGAGGACCACCTTGTCAGGCAGAGTTTTTTGAGGGTGTATTTCATTTTATTTACATGTAATGATGTTTCATTTAGTGCTTGCCAACGCGGGAGACTTTCACTGAAAAAAACATAAATACTTTGTAGAAGGCCATAGAAGTTTTGAATCTCTCTAATGTTCTTAACCGAATCATTTAAAACTAAATTCAAATTGTGAGCTGAGCAATGCACATAATCAGCAGTAGCAACTCGATTCTTGATTCTTGCCTGCAAACCGCTATATTTTCCAGACATATTAGCAGCCCCATCATATCCTTGTCCCCGACACTTTTCAATTTTAATTTTAAAATTATCCAAGGCAGTAAGAACGACATTCTCAAGGTTCTGTGAATTTTGTTCGGTTAGTTCTATAAATCCAATAAATGACTCTTTTACTTCTAGTTTGTTATGTACTCCTTTATCTGCATTTGGCTTTATGCTTGCATACCGTATAACAATACTTAGTTGGTCTTTTTTGGATATATCTTGGGTACTATCAATTATAAGGGAAAAGAATGGAGCGTCATTGATACCTTCCGTTATTTTTTCTAAAACGCTTTTAGCCAGATGTGTAATTATTTCATTTTGGATGTCAGGACTCAAGTACTTATTTCGAATATTGGTATTTGACAAATGGGCTTTTAGTATGGGGTCATATCGCGATATTAAGTCAATAATATTTAAGAAATTACCACTCGTTGCTCCAATTTCGTAAGCGCTTATACTTTCTCGATGACCTCGTAAAGCCATATTGCAAATTGATAAAGTTCTTATCACATCGCAGATTCTTATTAAAACTTCTTTAATTTTTTCATTACTACTTCTTCGATTATCGATGGTTCTATTTTTCTCCCAAGTGCTGTAGGTTATACATGATTCCAAATGAGCATGACTTTCTTCGTGAATTTTAATTTTCTTACTCAAGCCTCTCCAGTCATTAATTGTTCCCTTACACCAACTTACTGCTTTTACATTATCAGAGAAAAGCCAACACGGTTGACAATAAACCCCATTCAATGCCTGAGAGTAACAAAGCCAAAAACGATCAATTTGTTGGCCAGTTCTTGTTTTAACCACATAGTAATCAGTGCTGAAGGCTCTATTGTCATTTTCATTCTTCGGAAATGGACCCATGGGTTTATTTGGACCTGCAGCAATAATTTTTCGTTTTACATCGTCCGATAGGTGTCCCGAAAATAAAGCCCTGTCTGTAACAAAATGTGTTAGATCCTCCTGATCACATTCATCTTCGTTTTCTGAGGCAGCTATATTTGATTCCTGTTCGACAATTGCAACATTTTCATCAGCTCCAATAATTTTAACTGAGGTAGACGCACTAGCTTCTGAGGCTTTTTCAAAGAAACTACTAATCTTCGGTAACTTATGTGCTTTTTCACATTTTTCTTGTCTCAATTTTCGTTTTTGTGCACCACTCATATATTTCCTTTCACTCATTTTCACACAAAAATACTTTGCACGACACTTATACGAATGTATATGAAAAATATTTGAATATTAAGTTCTATATTTTACTTATATTCTCAATTTAATAATAAAATAATATAATCTCCAATGAGAATCGAAACACTTTACATGAAGTCGTGCTATTTTGAGTATCCTTTGTATGGATATATCCCGTCGCGCATCCAAATCTAGACTGAAAAAATCTAAATACTTTTTACTTAAATACGCAGCTATCTTTCTGATTCCCAGAAAAACAATAAAATTTGCCTGTTTTAAGGCAGATTGCTCATTTTCTATAATTTCAGTAATAGGAATTCAGTTCAAAAATCAACGATGCTTCACCTGAAGTAGGGAAGGCCTCAATTTTTTTCCTAGAAATTTACTGGACATTTTTCATTCGAATTTGTATGCATTATTGGAGGCCAACAGCATTGCCTCGCTATTAGCATTGACAAACTAATAAGATACAAAGACTGCGACGATGCCTCCTCGACCTGATGTAGGGAAGACCACAATTTTTTCTTAGAGATTTACTGGAAATCTTTTCTTTGAAATTTGTACGCATTTTTGGAGGCTGACAACGACGCACAGTAAAGTATTGTATCTGAAAATAGCTCCAGTCGGCCACCAAAGTGAACAAAAGTTCTGCCGAAACATTTTCTGTAATTTTTTAAGAAGAAATTGAGGCTTTCCCTACATCACGTTGAAGCATCGTCGCAGTCTTTGTATGTATTAGTTTGTCTATGCTAATAGCCAAATATGAAAAATGTGTTGGTAATGTTGAATTCCGGATATGAGAATGGTATATAATCTATAAAAATCAGTAGTAAAATGAGCAATAAAATTGAAAATATCTGGAAAAAAAAGATATTTCTCTGAAATTTTCATGACTTTTATTATATGTATACTTTTAGAGTAAAATGTTGGAATTCTTTGAAAATTTAGTTACCAGTTTGGGGCCCCTAAATTTCCGGGGCCCCCCCGCCTGGCGGGGTTTGCGGGTGCCTTATCTACGCCACTGTATGTATATACGTAATGCTGAGATGAGTACATGTGGTGTTTAGCTGTATTAAAAAGAACCAAGCTTATCTAAGCGAGGATTAATTTGTATTAGCTTAACTGTATTTTGTACTTATTTATTTATTTATATATATATATATATTTTTTGTTTTGTTATAACTATTTTTATGTCTACTATTTATGAGTACAATAATTTATATACATTTTTGGTACAATAATATTTTTTTTTTTATAGGTAAAAATTCGTACTATATGTGTGAATACATATTTTATGGTACTATTACTCTTATGTTCCATATGTGTAATTACATATTTATTTTTATTAGCACTATATGTGTGAATACATAGTTTTTGTTATTGGTACAATATGAGTGGGTACATATTTTTTGGTACTATTATTTTTATGTTTTAGATGTGTAATTACATATTTATTTTTATTAGCACTATATGTGCGAATACATATTTTTTGTCATTTATAAAATTTAACTTAACCCTATTTATACATTTATAAATTATTTATATTGATTTATTAATGATATATGTACATGTAAAAAGTGTGTAGCAATTGAATTCACCATTGAGATGTTTGTTTTATCTTTGGCTATGCAGAATGGAATTAAACTACCTGTAAATGGCGGGTGCGTGGAATTGATTCAGATTCGACACGGCTTAGTGTTTGTGGAAGTAGTGGTGGTGGAGGAATAGGTAAATTTTGTCTGTTACCTGCTTGTTGCTGATGGGTGGCACGTTGTTTAATGGCATCCTTTAATTCTGAATGAGAGGTTTTTGAGACAGCTTGTTCTTTGTTTCTCGCTGTCGTTACTTCTACAGAGGATAGAGTTTTAAATTTTGATTTGTTTGTGTTAGTGATCTCCGACTGGAAATTTTGCGAGATCTGCTTGACTTTACTTGTGGGAAAAGTCTCTTGTTGTGGAGATGGTTTATCTTGAAACTTGGTATCTATTCTGGACTCATGGTTCAAGGTATCCGTAGCTTCCTTAGAAAATTTAGGGTATGTCTCAGTGTCTAACTGTACCTTTTGGTTACTGACAGTTAATACTGTGGGTGTTTTTACTGGATAGGTATGTTGGATTGCCTTTTGCTGCTTCTTAAGTTTGTCCATTGTTTTACTGCCCCCATTTTTTTTTATTTTTTATTTTTTACAGCCCATTATTCGTGAAATGGCTTCAATCTGTTGTTATGTACTGTTACTCTTCGTTTACCGATTTGAATAACAGTATTAACAGTGTTAAAGACTTGTACCACTAGATATGGTCCTAGCCATATCTGGGAAAGTTTGTGTTTTTTAGCGGGGTTTTTCAGTAAAACTTTATCTCCTGTTTTGAAGGTTACTGGACGTGAACGTTTATCGTAGTAAACTTTTGACTTTTCTTTAGCTTTCAACAAATTTTTCCGAGCGGTAGCGTACGCTTTTTGTATTTTGTACCTCAGAAGGTGGTAGTAACTTTCGTGGTTGTAAATGGGTTCCGGCTCTCTTTTCAGATTAGAGGGAACATCCGCTGTGAATCCAAACAGACAGTCCATTGGTGTGAGCTTGGTGCCATCATGTGGACTATTATTGTATACAAAAACCGCGGTTCTCAGGAATCGATCCCAAGCCTTTGGATTTTCAGATACAATAGCTCTCAAATACTCCACTAGGGGTCTGTGGGTTCGCTTCAGTGCGCCGTTGGATTGCGGATGGTAAGCGGAAGTCTGCATTTTTTTTATTTTCAGAAGTTTACATACTCGTTTGAAAAGATCGCTTAAGAAGTTAGAACCCTGGTCAGTTACTACCTTTTTAGGACTGCGATAACGAGTGATTATCTCATCGAAAAATATTTCTGCTACCGTTTCTGCTTCGCCATTTGGTATGGCATAACAATCTACGAATTTCGTTAGATTGTCTTGGAAAGTCAGAATATATTTGTTTCCTGAGTGCGTTTCCTCGAGAGGACCTACTATGTCTAAATAAACTTTGTCGAAGGGCATATGGGCAGTATCTGTTATGACCATTGGCATACGATACTCCGGGCTAGCCTTCAGTTTTTGGCATTTAGAGCATTTCCGAATATATTTCCTGATAGAACTAAGCATGTTTTTCCACTTATACTTCTTCTTTATTCTTCTATAAGTTTTGATTACTCCTTGGTGACCACCAAATGCGGAGTCATGATAGTCCTTCAGAATTGTTTGGATTTCCTCAGGGTCTGAGATATTTTCTGGTAAAGTATGTTGGGAATTTATTAGATTTTGGTTCCAGGGTGATTCGCCGTGTTCAGATGCACTGCTTCCGGATTTGCTGCTATCAGTTGGGTCAATTTCGACTAAATCATTTTGGAGGTTCCGTGGATATTTTTAAACTTTATTGGGAGTTTCTGTGTTTTGATTTTCCTCTTCAATATAATTTTGTGCCTCCCTTATTTGAGCTCTCGTAACAGCATGACAATGTTTTTGTTTAGGCTTTGAGGGTGTTGGAGAACTAGAATCCTTTTCGTCCATGTCGGAATCGGCTCGGTGATGTACGTGAGCTTCCACAATGAACGAATTGTGGTTTTCTTGGTTTAGCTGGGCAGGTATTCGACTAAGCGCGTCTGCATTAGTGTTATATTTTCCAGGCTTATATTCAATTTTATAGTCGAACTCTGAAAGTTTATGGTGAAACCTGACTAATCCCGATGTCGGGTCTTTCACATTGAATACTCCTTTCAGGGGCTTGTGGTCGGTGTAGACTGTGAACGTTCTGCCCTGTAAATAACACCTGAAGTTCCTGGCGGCCCACACAATAGCGAGCAACTCTTTTTCTATTGTGGAGTATCTTTGTTCCGCCTTATTCAAACTTCTACTTGCGTACGCTATTGGCCTGTCTTTACCTATTGCCCCTTGTGATAGAACAGCTCCCAATGCCTCATTGCTAGCATCTGTTGTTAGATTAAAAGGTTGGGTAAAATCTGGATATTTGAGTAGAGGTGGATTTATAAGAGAATTTTTAATCTCATTGAAAGAGTCTTGGCACTTTTGC
Organism: Dioctria linearis; assembly: GCA_963930735.1. Taxonomy (NCBI): domain Eukaryota; kingdom Metazoa; phylum Arthropoda; class Insecta; order Diptera; family Asilidae; genus Dioctria; species Dioctria linearis. The sequence continues at coordinate 99,194,719 of OZ005741.1, forward strand.
GTCCAATTAAATTTGACGTCTTTCCGTAATAGATCTGTTATTGGCCTGACTATCTTTGAGAAATTAGGGATGAACTTGCGATAGTAGTTTGCCAATCCCAGAAACGATTGAGTTTGTCTGATAGTTCGTGGTGGAGGAAAATTTTGGACACAGCTTGTCTTACTGGGATCTGGAAGTGCCCCTTCGTTTGAGCATTTGTGTCCGAGGTATATTACTTCTCTGCGAAGGAACTGACACTTTTCGGGTTGTAATTTAAGATTATGGGCACGAAGTCTGTCGAATACTTTAGCCAGTTTCTCGTTTTGATCTTGTAAATTTTTTCCATATATTACAATATCATCGAGATAGACAAAGCATTCTAATCCTTGGAGACCCGTTAGAATGTCATTCATCAGGCGTTGAAAAGTCGCAGGTGCGCCTTTCAACCCAAATGGCATTCTCTTAAATTCATAATGCCCGTAAGCGGTACTAAATGCAGTTTTTGGTCTATCCCTTGGGTCTACCAATACTTGGTGATATCCGCTTGCAAGGTCAAGTGTAGTAAAATACCGCGAATGCCCAAGCTGATCCAGTATATCCTCTATCCTGGGTAATGGAAAGACATCCCCTATAGATTTCTCGTTAATTTTACGGAAATCTACTACTACTCGCCAACGTTTATTGCCGTCGGGCCCAGCTTTCTTGGGGACTACCAGCAATGGAGAATTCCACGGGCTTTTACTTAATTGGATTATGTCGTTGTCCAACATTTCCTTAATTTGCTCATTTATGACTGCCCGGTGTGTTTCTGGAAGTCTATACATCTTTTGATTTATGGGTGGCTGATGGTGTAGTATGGGGATGGTATGCTTTATGGTATTAGTGCATGTGAGCTTATCTCCCTTTAAATAAAAAAGATCGTTATACTTATAGCATAACTCAAGAATTGATTTTTCTTCTTCGCGATTTAAATTTTCATCCAACAGTAATTCTTTACGTAAAGCCACAAGTCTGTCTGGGTTATAGCTTTTAATATGGTTTACGTTTCTTGAATATGGATTCGAATTAAATTTCAATTTGTCGTTTTTGACATTGTTTGTGCTTTTGTTTTGTGCACGAAGAGAATATGTATTGGAATTAAATTTTAATTTGTCGTTTTTGACGTTGTGTGTGCTTTTGTTTTGTGCACTTAGGAAAGGTGGATCACGCTTTTTATGAGTACTTTGGGTATTTACGTCGTCCAAAGGTACATGGAGATACTGTATGTTATAGCAATTACTTGGAACTAGAGTAAGCGTTAAGTTCCTTAGGAATACTGGTTCCGTGTTTACATTTAGAACGGATAACGGTATGAAGCTTTTATGAGGACTAACTAGGCAATTTGCGACAAATACTCCTTCTTGGATCTCCTGAGACAAACAGATCATTTCTTGGTCTATTTGTAACGGTATGCTCAGTACCATTTGAGATCGAGGGGGTATTCTATTGGATCGCTGAAGTACTACTTCATATTGCCTACTTTCATCTTCTTTTGAGGTATTCAGAGTTTCTTCCATTGGAGGTAAGGCCTTTTTGTTATCTGGTGCCCGTGATTTAAATTGCTCCTCCAATTGATCACTTGGTATTTCCTCTTCATCTTCTAATGATGTTTTGAGAGGTACCGTGAATTCAATAGGGTTGGTTTCCGTGCGAGGGAACCGGAGTAATTTATTAGGCCCTTCGATATTACAATTTTGTGCAAGAAAGTCATTGCCTAACAGCCCATCGTGGGAGATTTGGGCAATGTCTTCTACTACCTGGAGTTTGCATGGGACACTGCGGCTTAATAAAAAGTTGCCTTGGCAGTTTCCCAATGTTTCTCCTTCTCCAAATGGAGTTTTCAAAGTCACCTTTTGGCTTCGTTCTATATGTTCTGGGTTATCTAATGCTTCCTTTTTTATGATGCTTACTTCAGCTCCGGTGTCTACTATCAGCCGAACGGCTGTGTTTTTGCCTATGTCCAGTGGTAAGTCTACCACTGGTACATTTTCTCCACTTAATTGTTGTTTTGTTTTAGAGGACCCTGAAGTAATTTGAGCAGTTTTATTTAATGTCGAGCCGGGGATTTTTCGGTCGACAGTACGCCGTTTCCCGAATGTGTGGCCTCCCATCGTTGTTTCTGCTGACAAGTGGACACCGTATGACTTCTTCTCCCACAGAAATCGCACATATTATGTATGGGGTTAAATCTTTGTTCCCTATCTGCAGAGCCCCACCGAGCATTGTTTTTTGAGCTTACATGTTCGGGTGGCGCTTTAATATTCTGTTTACAATATTGGGCATCATGGCCCTTCATTCTGCAGTTAGTACAATAAGAAGTATTCTTACGCTTTAGGCACTCGTCATACGTGTGTCCTTTATAATTGCAGTAGCTGCAGGTGATTTTGTTTAACAGCACTTTCTGTTTATCGTACTTTTTTTCTGCCTGCTCGTAAAAAGATTTCCTGTTTAGAGGTGGACTTCCTAACGATTTCCATTGTTTGAGGAGAGCGCCAATAATTTTCTGAGTTTCTGTCGGTACTAAAGGATACTGAAGTTTCTCTTGGTTGTTCCGTTATTGGAGGTATACCAGTTTCAGTTTTTATGTTATGTCTTTCGAATTCCTTTGTGTAAGGGTAGGAAGACAAATTTACACTCTCAGGTATGGGATAACCATAGGTATTAGAGAAATTTGGGATATTATGTCTTAGAAAGAGTTTGTTGGGTTAGAGATAAAATTTGTTGGTTGTGGAATGAAAAGGAGTCCTTGCTGCAACCTTTCCATATCTAGTGCCTTTTGAATGAGTGTTTCCAAAGAATTTTCATTCAATGTGAGTAAATAGGCGCTTAGATGGGGATTAGTTGCACCACTCTTTATGGAAGCCATAGCAAAGTCTTCTATTTGCTGCTTTACTACTTTAAAATTTTCAGATCCGTATTTACTTTGTGCTGCCTCGTTGCATTGAATTAAAAGACTTTTTAATCTATTTGTAAATGAACTAAATGATTCTGGCGGATATTGCCGGCAAGTAATTAACTTGTTTATTAGTTCATGGTATGTTTCACGAGGTAAATACGTTCGGTAAAGCAGTTGTTCGACTTCTTCAAATTTTGTGAGAGAGCTGGACGCTATTAATTGATACGCGTTTCCTCTCAATCTGGTGGGGAAAATCTGCATGAAGGCTTTCCTTTCCTCTTCCCCTAGACACTGTTGCACTTGCTTACAACAGCCTATAAAAGTATGTAATTCTGTAAGAATTTGCGCGCTAATTTCCCCAGAGAACAAAGGCACCATTTGTGCCGTCAGTTTTACTACTTTTTCATAGTTTACCGACATTTTATCCGTTTTATTGTCTTCCACTGTGTTGGAAGTAATTTGAGTGTTTATACTCGAAGTTGGTGTGTCTAACGCCTCCTGGGATACTAGGGCGCCTAAACTATAATTTCTTGCTAGGAAATTAATTAGACTGTGCCCTCTGAAGCGTTTATCTGAGCGATGCTCGCGATACCAATTTATGGATGGTCTGCTTTGGGGTGAATTTCGCTCTACTATTGGGCTGTCTGGAGGACTTGTGTTGTCAAAAGAGTTTATTGCTGCCTCAAAATCTGAGCCAGGAGAGCTTTGATCAGGTCTTGGCATGAAAGACAAAACTTTGAGTTTTACGTAATTATTGAGAGCGAAGAAAAAAGAGATTAGGTAGTATATCTAATTCCGTATAATAACCGAAGAATGATTAATTAAAATGTTTCTACTATTTTTTGTCGCTTATGTACATGCACATATATCGCTGTGACTACTGTATTTATTTCTTTATTTATTTATTAATTTTTTATTAGTCTAAAGTAATTTTGCTACTAATTTGACGCGTCTTTTTAAAAAAAAATTTTATTTTTTTTTAACTTATACTTTTACTTCACTTTAGTTGAAGAGAATAGAAAAGATGTTAACGTTTTTTCCGCTATGCAGATATGATGCTTTTATTGTTGTTACTGATGTCAATGGATGTTGTTAGAAATGCCCAACGTCTCGGTTTTGTGCGCCAGATTCAAAAATAATGCGCTCTTATGCACTCGTTTGTTGTAAATTCGAGGATCAAGGTTTTTCAAGTTTGAATTTATATAACATCCTCGATCCTACCGGCTGCGCCAAAATTGTTGATTTTTTTAATGTACTTCTAGTACACTCATCTGAGCACCTTTTGATCTGGAACACGACACGGTAATCACACTACGTGCCGTCAAGATGATTGGGCGTTTTACTTGATTGTCCCGAGATAGGTAGAGCAGCGATGCGTATGGAACAGCTTACTAGCTTTACTCCTAGTATATGTGAACGGAGCAGCTTACTAGCTTTACTCCTAGGTACAGATGAATGGAGCAGCTTACTAGCTTTACTCCTAGGTACAGATGAATGGAGCAGCTTACTAGCTTTACTCCTGGGTAAGTGAAACAACTCGTGTTCTGACTAACTCACTTACTGACTTCTTTATTCAAAATCACAGTTTATTTATACAGTTTTTCACTTAATACTATTGTTATTCTCTTACTACGCTAAGCTAATTTCATCACAGCATTTATTCGTATATAAATATTATTTCCGCCAAGTGTTTCTTTGTGGCATTCGTAATTTAATTTCCGCAAAGCTTTTGCCGGTTTGTTGTTATTACATCGCGGCATTCATCGCTTTCACATGTACATACATAAATACTTCCGCAGACCGTTCGCCGCTTTGCTGCTATTATGACATCATCATGAACCATTGTTTCGTTCACCTGAGTTCTACCGCTGCTGGCGCAAGGTTATCAAATTGCATCGTGTGAATTCTTGCGCGCAGGGGATTGTGTCACTGCCTTCACTTGTTTCTTTATATGATTAAGAAATTGGTGTAGGTCAGTAGCGAGTGACTTTACTGAACTTGCAAATATGTTTGTAGATATATGTATGTTTATACTTGCAGCTGGGAATTGTAATTCCGCATGCAATGATAATGCTGTAGGTATGTACATATCTACATGTTTGCATTTCTTTATTGATGCATGAATTTTAGAATTCTGCGTGAAGCGAAATCGATTCAGAGATGCATGCATGTATGTATATACATGTTTAATTGATGCTCTGTATGTAACAAGCCGACACACATTCGGTCCTGAAGGGACCCTTACGTCACTTACCTGTATACCATCCTTGAAGGCGCAGATGTTTCGGCCTTACTGCACGCCCCAACCACCCATTTGACACTGAGGGCAGTTAGTTTACAGTGTCCCTAGTTGACCTGTAAAAGAGAGAGAGACTAGGCGAGCCTAGACGACCTCCATCCTATGTGAGAGGGCTCCGGGATGGTGAAGGAAGAATTAAAACTTTCAGAATTTCATATTTATGTTATAATTTATTTCAGATTCGGGCTGGCACCTCGGGTCCAACTAATGACCCTACTATTAGTAATGTTAAGGTAAAGGTCACTCAACAATGTGACGTCAACAGAAGTCTACATAAGCTAAATATATGAATTAATACTGACTTAGTTCGTGGCTATATGGTTGAACACAACAACAAAATTGGGAAAGAGCTAGGCTATATAAGTATTACCGCAGTTTCAAATTCAATCATTCAATTAAAAATAATAGAAAAATGTTAAATTTAGTTCTTTAAGATAGTATACTTAACTGTTATGTATCATTTCGATATTATGACTAAAAGTAATATACTACACTCAGAGAAAAAATATGGTATTTGCAATCATATTTTTAAAGAACCATAATATAGTTGTAAACTATATTTACAGTAAATATGTTACATATATAATATTGTTAGAGCGAATCTAATTTGTTTGTATTATATATTTATCAGGGTAATTGTTATGTCGTAGGAAGCATGGGGTATAGTCTTATAATACATATAATGGTCGAAGCAGCCATTGTCAGTTGTAAACTATATTTACATTAAAAATGTTACATATGTAATATTGTTAGAGCGACACTAATTTGATTCAGAAAAAAGTAATTATGGTTGTCAAAACGATAAAACATAGTCGAATAAAATAAATATATTTATCAGGATAATATTGTTATGTCCTATGAAACATTGGACTTAATCTCACAACACTTATAATGGTCGAGGTAACAATTGCAATTGTTGCGTTAAATGAACACAATTGTCTTCTCCATCATTGTTATTTGTAGTGAACATGGCTCATGTTTCTCATAAATTTAACCCATAATAAAGGTAACCTTAGTAATGGTTGAGGGGAATATGTTCATATGGTTGGTATGATATATCAAATATTTGCGTTAACTAAACTATATATTAAGAGCATTTATATTTTCCTTCCAAATCAAATAAATGCGTAAGTACAATGTGCAGCTGCTCAAATCGAGTGTTGCAAAAGTAGAAAAGAAAGCTTATATGTTTAAATGACATACCTAATATAATGTTGATTATTTTTTCAAAAGGAATTCGAACGTATAAAACATCAGTTCACATTGAAGATTTTTATTTCAGACATTTGGTGGACTATACTTAATACGTGTACACATAAAAATTTACTATTATCTATCATAATATATTAGTACATAATTATTCTTGTAAAATACTATATAGAATAGAATTGAAATTAACCATTTGCATAGTATTAGTGGGAATTGTAATGCATGAAATTAATCTTAAATTTACCGATTCTATTGGAACAGTGAAGTAAGTATATTCTTTTTCAACTAAATAAGCGCAATAATGTGAATAAAAGCAAACAGTTCTTAAAAGAGAGAGACAAAAATAAAAATTATTTTTGTATTTTAATATGAAATCAATTTGAGCAAAGCTGTTCTTAAAAGTCAGCACAGTACCAGGTTTGATGTGAAATTCATCAAACTTAACGAAATTAGTAGAATACACTAATCCATTGCATTTAAAGCTATATTTTTCAAAAATTTCCTTATTTATCTTTTTTAAACTGCCGTGAATTTTGGGAAAGGTTGTTAATTCATCGTAATTTAGAATAAAATTAGCCAATTTGATAGAATTTTTAATACTTATCGTTTCAATTATATTTACTTTGTATTTGCTGTTATAAGCTGTCTTTTTTAATTGTTGATGAAATGCCTCGAAACGAATTGATGATATATGTTTTAAAGGCCCAACATTTTTCATTATAGTAGCGTAGTGAAGCAGTAAATGAAATTTCACAGTGAGGTTCAATTCGGAAATTTGCAAATACAAAGAGTTATGCTCTCGAACAAGATTCTCTAAGAATGTGTATAGATCTTTGTGAATTACATCACAAAAGCAAATGTTTAGTATATTACGTAAGATAAGGTACAGATCCCACTCAATAGAATCTTCAGGAATCAAATCGCCAATGAAAAAAGCAAAAATTTTCAATAAAACAAAACATTTCTGCAGCTGACATTTTGATTTTTTTTTTAAAGAGTCTACATTAAACAATGGTGGCTTATTAATATTTGAAAATTCGTAATTAAAAGTTAGAATTCTGTAATTAAGTTGCTCTAATGAAAAGAAATGTTTTTTTTTTTATGAAAATTTCAAGCAAAACTAGAATGTCATATCGGCATACTCCTTCCAAAAGGTCATGCATTATATCCACGGAGTAATTATTAGTTACATGGAAGAAATCCATTGAATTCCAAATCGAGTCCTCCTTGATGCTAGTATTTAAAAAATTATTATTTTTACTTTTGTTGTATAAATTTACGTCAATCGGGTTGCTAACACCTGTTAATGATGTTGAAGTTTTTAAATCTGTTTTTCTTATGGTGCAAAATCGGCAACAATAATGTGCGCTAAAGGATTCAGAGAATCCAAGAATTGAATTCAAACCTAAATTGTCACCCAGAATAAGGGAATGTATAAATTTAGCTCTTTTATAATGCCGAATATTGATGGTTACACCCACATTGTACAGTTTATTGATTTCATCAATAAAGGGCCTAAAAATTCTATCATTTCCTAAACTTTTTCTATCTTCGGAATATAACAGCATACCTAGGAATATTGAATATAATTTCGATTGCAATCTTGTAGGTAAACACGGTATTTTAATATAGACCCCTCCTATTTTTCTAATATTTGCGTGAGACCCTAATGGGTTGTTCACCTCGAAATCATCGAAATAAATAAAAATTGGCAAATATAATGTATCATCCGACAAATCAATTTTATCTACTTTTTCCTTAAAACATGGTGACTGTATAAAATCAAAGAAGAAATCTTTACTTTCCACATTTAGATAATCTATATAGCTCAATATGTCTACCAGAAAATTAGTTTTGTTAAAAAGTTTTGAAAAAAGGTCTGTCAACGCAACTATTTTAGACGAATTGACTAAAGTTTTTGAATTTGGTGCATTATGTACGTCAATGTATTCTTCGTTACAAGTATGCAAAATAATAGTATTACATCCGACATGATAGCCTTTACTTTTTAAATATTTTAAAAATTTATAGTCTGTCTTAGGAATTTCTGTTTCAAATAAGGTCTTTAAAGAATGACATACACCTTCTTTCTGCTCAACATTGTCTATTTTCTCGAATTGACTTTGTAAAAATTGTTTTATGAAGTTAGAAAATTCTCGAATGGAATCTATGGTATATTTCCGAGGTATCTCACTTTTTGCATAGTATTTTATAATAAATTTTATAAAGTTTAATATATGATCATCACTTTTTAATGCCCTACTATTGTCACTAATAACTTTTTCTTGCATATGATAAGGAAGGCTTTGTGATAAATTTATTTGTAAAGTTTCAATATTAACTGAAGGAGAGGATGCAGAACATTTTATAATATGATGCTTTAAATGCACTTTATAGTAGTATATATTGTCATATACCCTATCACATAAAACACATGGGAACCTGGTACATTTGTTATGCTTTCCTTTTATATGGGCAATCAAATTCAAAATTTCGGATGAAGAATACGTGCAGACAAAGCATTGTAAATCCATTTTTGACTAAACTTATCCCAAATTCTCACGAGTTTTTCAAAATATTATAAAGTTCTTAAAAAAATATATTGTTGTATATAAAAGTAAATATTTAAGGTTTTATAGTTCATTGTCATGGTTTTACTACAAGTAAAGCATTACTAATATTTATTTAGAATTTAAATCATTCCAAAGGGTAGCATTTGCGTGGTCCGGATTATCGTAAGGCGTGTGAATTCCAAAAATGTAGCTTTGTACAAAACACCAAATTTTTCGGCTTTCGGATGGATATTCAATGTTTAAAGCCAAAAATGCTGCCATACATGCTTCTATAGATGTCTTTATGTCTTTAAGTGTGTATTTCACATCAGCTATAAGCACATAAGCTATAGTAATAGGTGATCCAATAAGGATAATTTTCGGTTGAACTACTTTATTTTCTCCATTACACTTACTAAGATAAAGCCGCTCAAGGCTATCTGCTTCCGTAATATTCTGGAAAAGGAAAAATTTACAAAGTTTTATGTATTCAGCTTAGTTTAATTTCTTACCTTATAGTGACTTATAAATGATTCCTGTATTTCGATTTTAGAATATCGGGCGGTTCCTGTTCGATTTCTCTTTGTGTTGGTATTGGGCAGCAAAAACGGCAAAAATAGCAAGCACAGAACAGCTTTATTAGTATCTTCAGAAACAAGAATACGAAATAATTGTAAAAAATTGGAATATAAATTTTGTGTTTTTTGCTTACAGTTTGTTTCTCTTCCAATTAAATCAGTAATATCCTTTGTTTTCGGATGTTTAGATCTTTTTCCCCTCTGCAAAATTGCGTTGAACACTTTTTCATCCAGTGCAAACTCAACTTTTTTTGAATATTGGCTCTCAACGTCAACATAAAGCTGGATGTGAATATTATATATTATATGAATAACTAAATAATGCTTCAAGATATTTCATACCAATTTATACCCATCTGCTTGAACCAGTGCAGGAAATCTTTTTAAATATTCTGCAGTAGGGATATTAGTTCGTAACAAATTTTGCCGAAGTTTGAAAGTGTTTTTCCACTTTTCTAGCAAACCTTCCGAACAGACTTGAGTTTTCAAGTCATCTAGATCGTTGCTTTCAGATTCAATATTAGCTAAGTGTATGAAAAAATTTCATATTTTGAATAATTCGACAAAATTCATTAAAAAATAAAGATGTTGAATAAGATAACGATATAACAAGTCATAAATTCTAACCTTCAATATCTAGGTCTAGAATACTTGTGGATGGGGATCCCGTGGACGTATTTGGCTCTGTAGATGTTGAAGGAGAGTTTCTGTTTGGTGTTGATGATTTAGATTTGGAACGTCTGCGAATTATTCCAGCCTTAGACAGGAGAGCCCTATAATTATTATTAGCATCCCATAACTTTCCAGTGGCTAACTTATTATTACAATATTTTGAGTAATACGTAGTGGCGAGTTCGGTAGGCAAAACTTCCACAATAAGTGCAGATAGTTTTTCAAACTCTTGCCGTTGTAATCTGTAAAGGACATTTAAAAACACACTTTGAAAAGACTTTAGAGTTTGTCTCAGAAGTACGTCTCAAATTAACAAAGAATTGACATTCGAAACTAGTTTAGGATAGAAGATGCTTACTGCTTCTGTGGGTCAAGATCGACCAAATATCTAATAATTAATTTGCTAAGCGCAACACGCTCCGAATTCGAAAATGACTTCTGTGTGTTATAGATGGAAAGTATAAGTTTTCCGTGGCATTCTAGAAACTGTTGTAAGTCCTATAAAATAAAAGCAATATACATATCTCCTATTTCATTAAAATTTTAAGAGAAATTAACGTCTTTAGTGTTAAGCTGATTAAATAAATTAAGCAGCAGGCTTCCATCGCTCAAATTGAACACAGTTGGTGTCTGAGAAAATTCAGGAGTTGAAAGTACTGGTGGAACGTCAGAAATGGTCTGTGCCTGTAAGTTATCAGGCGGTGTGTTTCCTAAACGAAATTAGCAAAATTTGTTTTCTAGTTATTCAGCAAACATTTGGTTGAATTAGATGTACAGGTTGTCTCGGGATTGTGTTCTCCAGTATATGTCAATCGTTTCCTTGGAGTGTCCTGAACAACAAATGTCTAGCTCAATCCCTCCTAAAGTCACTTCTTCCCCCCAAATTTGCGTTTGAAAGTGGTGCGCGCAAATAAATGCTCATGCGTCCTTTCAAGAGCAGAAACTAAAATTCAAACGCAAACTCCTTCCACCCCTATTTTGCGATTGAATTTTTGTGAGAATTAAAAAAAAATCAAGTTTGAGGCTAACTCGAACATTTATGAATGGATTATGACATGTCTGGTACCGTTGGAAATGTCCTTCACGTCCTCCGACGACCAATTAGAAGGTGGGAGTGATTTTATGGGGGAAAGGGGGGTCTGGAATAATTTGTTGCTCAAGGAAGCGGTTGGTAAATGCTGGAGCATAGTATTCCTAGACACCCTGTACATAATCAATTTTACTGAAATATTTATGCTGAAATACATTTATACCTTTTATATAAAGGATAAAATCCAAATTTATTTTGAATTGATTTATATAATCAATCACATCCTCCTCATCGATGGTAATCTCTGTATTTGTAGTAAATATAGGGTTTTCTGTTATTTCAAAAGTTTTAGTCACGGCTTCCTTTAAGGCATCAAGAGTTACATCATTTTCATATAAAACTTTAAGAAGTTTCTGGTTTCCATTGAATGAAGCTTTCAAAAACAGTTTGCCCAATTTGTCTTTAAAATGTACAAGCTGTAAATGTTATTTTATTCGTATTATTTACTCAAACATCGGTGGACACCGGTGACATTCGAACTCAGCTGTCATGAATTTACTAAAAAACTTTTAAGTGTAATAAATAAAATATACTCACCCGTAAAGTAACAATTTTCAATTAACAATATTTTTCAACACAGAGGAATGTTTATTATCCGTACTCACGTCACATAAAATATTCACTTTAAACCAGTTCACACGATTTATTTTGATTTAGTTTTAAATGTTTGAAACTATTTCAATTTAATCAGTATCAAGCTGCACTCAATTAAAACAATTTGATTTATTTTCGCGACAAATAACGGAACTAATGTTCTAATAAATTAAAGATAGAACTCCACTGACACCACAGGACGTTCGATCTATACGAAGACTACAACACAAATGACTGAAATATCGAATTAAACAGCCCGCAACCCCAACCATACCTTATCCCTATAATAACCATAATATAGTTAAACCAACTATACCCATGGTTAATACTACTAAATTATAGTTACGGTAATAATTTATTACATGATTACTTTTAACCAAATTATGATTGCAACAACTACGCTTTGTTTTTTCGAACAATCATAATATTTTTCAGGAAATTATAACGGTTGAATGCTATATAAGTGACCATTCTCAGAATATGTTTTCTGATTATCTTGTTATTAAGGCAAACCGTCTATTCCAGATGTTTTTGATGTAACGAAGAGTTTTCATAATCCGATGAACCGCTCTAAAAAAAAAAGAGGGTGGCAATATTTAGGAGCATTAATCTGAGCTCTAAGTTAAGACAAAACTGGTCTTAGACCAAATTATAGCTTTTTCTTAGTTTTAACTTGACTTCAATGAAACTTTCATTTAACTATTTGAAGGCAAATTTTAGGAAACATTAAGTGGCTAGAACTATCTAGTTACCGAAGATATGTTTGAGACTACGACTTCGGTTTGCCTGTCGGTATCATATAAGTATTGTTCTTGTAACAATATTATTATGAATACAATTATAATGATTTCAATATAACAATATCATTTCGATGACTGAAATATAGTTGCCACAAATACAAATCCAACCACAGAATGCTTAGTATAGCCATAGTTTTATGATGTTGTGAATAATTTCAACATTACATGTTGTAAATATTATAATTCCTGCAAACATGATATCTATGTGGTTCAAACTATCATGTATTATAGTAAAGGCTTTCATAATATGAATCTTAGAAGCATGTCAGTCATTCCTGTATGATAATTCTAAATATTTGTATAATAGCTGAAAGAATTTATGCGCGAAGATGACCAAAATAACCATTATATGTTTGTTGATAACTAACCGCTACCATATTTTTTCTCTCAGTGTACTCTAATAATTCTATAGGAAAGATATATATGCAAAAAAGTTCGAATATATTCAGATATTCAGACAATATGAAAGAGCTAAGTCGAATATGCATTAATGCAGTTTTAAATTCGATCGTCCAATTAAAATAGTAGAAAAATTCAGATTAAATTATTTAAGCTAAGTGATAGCGTACTTAACTTTTATATATCGTTTGAATGTTATGGCAAAAAATAAGATATTACTTTAATAATTCTTCATGACAGATATATAAGCAAAAGTTCAAATATATTTAAACAAACCGTATAATAATATAAAATAATTAAATAGTACTGAGTGACAGCAACTTACATACATTTTTGTTGATGATGTTCCCTCGCTGAGGCGCCCCGAGAGGTTTCACCATGTCACTGGATGCTAGCTTAAATGGTTTTTAAAATTTAATAAATATCGTTAATTCTAGAGCCGGGAGGCTGCGACTAATGTTATGTTGTGGGTTGTGGTTAATTCCCACTAGTTCAACCAATTCCGCAAATAAAGATAATGAGCAAGTAGGTTCGATATCCAGCTGGAGCAGTTCTGCAAGTAATTTCAACATACAGTTTAAATGATTACGTAAACAAATTCAATGTCCAGTGCAATTAAGTTCACAAATAGAGTCAATATCCCGTGCACATAATTTCGCAAATAAGATCTCGGTGCAAATGGAATCAATAGCCAGTCAAGACAATAATACAAGCACTTTCCATATCCAGTGCAAAGGAAGTCAGTAGTCAGTCAAAATAATTTCGCGAATAAATTCAATATCTCTCAATGCAAATAAGGTCAAGTTCCAGTCTAGATACATTTGCAAATAAATTCATTTCAATTACTGTCAGTGATGCCATTTTGTGAGGTGATGGCCTCCTGGAACACTTTATCAACAGTGAATGAATACTTCTTTGAAGCCGTCAAATGTTATAGATTCGGGATCAAATTCCCGGTAGTTCGCAAGGAGTCTCTTTCACTGAACTCTTAACGTATATTGTAATTAACAGATGTGTAGGCAAGCCTCCCCTTTTCATCTTTCATCACAGCGTGAAATTGGACGCCATTTTGTGTTCAATTATGACACCGTACCGTTCCCCGTTTATTTCTAAAATCTTAAAATCTCCGTTATCTCCCTAGATAAATGGGGTTCAGGGCTCCATGGTCCTACTTCTTTGAAAGCCACTTTCTCTTTTTCCTTTTTATTTTATTTTAAGATATTTATATTTTCTTTGCTATATGGAAGGAGAGTGACGAAATTAGTTATGGATGGATTACAGCATTTGAGTACTTACTTGTGATGTTTGTCACATAGCCTTTTTATTTTACCCTTGTGATTTGCCAGGCGATATTTGGAGTCGGGAGTGTCTGAACCCCGCCAAAAGTGGTAAGGATTACGGATAATCTACTCATCCATTGATGATAGTCCCCTACTCTTTATCATGCAGATCTGCGTTAATCAGGGTCACTCTTAGATTTTGCTATTCACCATATACCACCAAGTATTATAAACGATGCCGTAATTTAGGAAAATTATCTTCTGTACTTCACTAATTTCATAACTAACTACTTTCATACACTTCACGGCTATTGTACGACCAAATTAAATTCTTTTCCTGACTTCTTCGGAATGGCGACTTTAGTCAAAAAAGGAACTTCTTCCGCCCTCTCAGAATCTTCTTCTTATTCTGTCCCATCGACGTGTCACACCGAGACCGAGGAACCGCATATCTGTCTTAAAATGTTTGTTGGGTTACTGTTGGTTGACTTTGAGGCTCGTTCGTTGTATTTTTAACCCTGATGATTTCCTGTTTTTTAGCTTATTTGGCGCACAATCTTGCTACTTCGCTGTCCAAGATAATCTCTCCTAGTCAACATGCTCACCTCACTATCATCTACTGAGATAGGCTCGATAGACACGTGCTGCAGGATTTCATCTTCTGAAAACGTAACCAGCTGTTCTTCTAATAGTAGCTGTAATCCAAGATCCGTCAATTTCTGCTTCATCTCGTTTCCGTGGCGTTCTCCAGGTACGATTGCACACATGCTTTCACCATCTCAGTTTCCATCATGTCTGAAGGAAAGTTTTTCACTCCACAACAATAGAAATCCCGATCTGAACCTTATAACTTGTTACCACTTTGTCATGAATCTATATCACCTTCTTCAGATTCATAACTCGCATCCCACATCACCTAGAAGCATTATCTATGTATTATTTCCACATATCACAAAAACCTAAAAATAAATCTAACATACAATTCATGATAAGCTTATTTCGTACATAAAAAACCTTAACCCATTAACACACTCAGAAACAGATGTCATGTCTCAACATAAACACGTCATCTCGAAGTAGCTACCGTTCATCAGAACGAAAACATGATATACGATCCCTTCTGAGTACTGACCGTCGGGCTAGCACTCTTACGTAATTATATGTTTGTTTATCATTCTCCATATGCTACTCCCAGCAAACATTTTAAAGTCAAAAGGACGATCTATAAACCGTCATTCGTACATGGAGCGAAAGGACGTCAGAATAAAAAAGCCGTGCAAAAGTCGGCAGTTGGTCGTTCTCATGACGACAATGTTCCACTTAAAAACCAATAAAAGGCGGTCAAAACAGTGGTCGTTATGTAAGGCAGTAAGACGTCCTAAAAATGGTCTTTTATGACGTACATGAAACGTCTTTTTTAAAGTCAAAAGGATGATCAATAAGCCGTCATTCGTGCATCAAGGAACAAGAAATGACTGTCAAAAAGGCGTCCAAAGGTCGTCAGTTGATCGTTCTGATGACGAAAATGGTCCACTTAAAAACCATCAAAGGGCGTTCAAAACAGTCGTCGGTATGTAAGGCGGTGAGACGTCATATGTATGTACTTTTATGACGTACATGAAACGTCTTTTTGAAGGTCACAAGGATGATCAATAAACCGTCATTCGTACATCGGGGGAAAAAGAAATCAGAGTCAGAGTCACACTAAAAAAAAACTAAAATAAAATTTATTCATTTGTACTATAGTTTACATATTTTTGAACTTTGTTTTAAATTATTTATTTTCAAGCATTTCCTAAGTGATGATCCTACACCTTTTCCTCCAACTTGTCGACATTTTTCAGTCTGATATAAAATGTATTATTATTTTCTATTAATACGTCCGAATTGATTTTAAATTACCATCTGTTTTTTAAGCAATGCGCTTTCAGCCAAATCCTTTTCAAGCTTATTTATGTCATCTGGCAGCATTAAAATCAATTTTGGCAGCAAATCAAAAGAAAACTGGTCCTTATTGTTGAACTGACGCTTGAGATGTTTTATTTCATTAAAAAGGCCTTGGACTCCCTCATTCAAAAGCTTACTACTTCCCAATATAGTTTTTTGTACAGCTTCTTAGAGACTTTTGACATTTTTTTTTAAATTATATTTTTAACTCTTAACAATCAATTATTTAAAACTTTCTTATAAAAAATAAATAGTTTCGCACCTAAACAACACAACTGCACAATATAAAATTTCAAATGCCACTATTTACTGGAATAACGCACGAAATCTCTCTGATTCCACGAAATGCAACTGCATCACCTGCTGATCAGCATAGCTGAACAATACAACCCCACAATATAAAATTCCAAATACGACTGCTTATGGACACAATCAATGCACGAAATTCTCTCTGATTCGACGACTGTTTTCTGTCCTAACTGTATATTTAAACAAAACGCCCATAAATCTTTCCGAAAGACGTTCCAACGCCCTCAAATTGTTAGAAATCTCTCTGTGTGTCTAAATCACGACAAAAATGACGTGAATATGACGATAATCTGTAGTTCGTCTGAAGTTTACTAAATTTTTACCACAATGGTAGATTGAGGTAATGAAATGACTTATATAAGACGCCGAAATGACGTTTCCTCTTGCAGTCAATTTTAAGTCATATATTGGCAATTTATACATAGACCGACTTGGTCTCAATATCTCCTAACTATGTCTATAAAATGAACCGAGAGATGGTGTAATGACAACAAATTTATGAATGTAAAGAAGACTACAAAAATATATATTGAGATCTTAATATGTCGTACATAGGACGTCAGAAGGACGTTTAATTTTTGGATCAATTTGAAGTTAATAATTGACGTTCTATAGACAGACTTGGTCACTAAATATTTGCTGGGACTGGTGACCCTGAAAATTGTCTCTGACTGTTTTTGTCATTTTTAATTGTTTTTGTGATATCCCCAATTTTTTACCGAATTTTGAAATTCGAGCGGTTCCGTTCAAGACGAAAACCCAATTTTCAATTATTTTTCTGATTTTTGTTATTTGAGCGTTTCCGTTTGGACAAAAATCGGAACATATGCATACATATGGAATTGTCCACCAAATAGGGAAAAGGTAAGGCCTCCAGTGTTATCCAGTGAGTTTTCTTTTTTTAAAGTTTTTATCATAAAAGTATATTGTATAACTTGTTCAGTGTAAACGTAAGAAGCAAAGAGTTTCTTTTTCTTAAAGTGAATAATGAAATTATTACAACAAAAAGGGAAGTTATTATTGTCAAAAACAAAAAGGAAAGTTGTACACCAAGTGGTGTCCAACAAAAAATAAGTTGTACTCCAAGTGACGTGTAACAACTTTAATAAAATTATAGTTTCCACGATTACACCGGATTCTAATCCTACTTCTGAAACTGTAGGAGGGCTATCCTGGCTGTGAAATATAATAAAAACAAATGGTTTAGCGGCTGACGACGGTTTATTGTCTAACGTCCTCTTTGGTTGACACTATACCTATTTTACAAAATGGCTTTCGCTCTAACACATACAATACAGCGGTTGCTACGAAGTTAGATATCACTTAGCTTGCAGCAAAATTTAAAATGCTACATTCTCTATAATTATAAGACAGGAGCATGGTATGCGTGGCATCATATGACAGAGACGATGCTTCTAATCTTCCACCGACTCAAATGATCCCCTGTTCGTCTAAAAATGAAGCAAAAGTGATTTTATTTAGCTCCGATAATTTTTGTAATTGAGATAGATCATCCTTGAAATTTTCTTCTTGCATGATCTTAATTATGGTGTGTAATCCCTTGTCTAATTCTAGACTTGTCAATGTGCAGATCCTATTTGGACTATTTTTGAATTTGTTTCTTTGCATCTCTATGAAGCGTAGAACGTAAGCCGTGATCCGTTGCAATTTCTTGAGAGAATTTTGTTGATTCATTTGATATATGAAATGTGAACTCCTGTTCACGATTGGTACTGGTATTTCAGTGTACTTTCTTTCCAGCTCACATTCTGAGTCAGTTTTATATGCCTTTGGCCATATTGATTCTTCATCGTGTAGGAAAGGAGGTCCGTAAAACGAAAGATTCCAGCCCTCTAGTCTTTCTGGAGCAATACCACGGGATAGGATGTCGGCAGGATTTTCCTTCGAGCTTACATGCCTCCATTGTTGAGGCTGAGACAAATTACATCTAGATGTGAAAACCTCACAAAATAACGGTTGAATTAGAGCCAGCCAATTGACCTCTAATAGTAACCTTTATACATTCTTTCTCTCTCTTACTGTATTATGCCACGTAAATTCTTCGCAATGATAGCTTTCTTGGTTGAATAAAAAGTTAAATAGCTTTGAAAAAGTGATCCGGGTTTATATGGAGGTTTTCTTATCTAGTTGTATGTTGTCTCTGGTTGAGGTAACAACAGGTCGTGTATGGACGCGATTCAATTGGCGACAAATTTTTGAAATGACGACGATCGTGAGTTTATCCAAGCGAGAACTATCTCTGAATCTGTCCAGAAGAACGTGACGGCATCCTCAGCAGTAAGCTTCGCGGCACATAATTGGAGCCTAGGTAAAATTAATGGATTAGTTGGTTCTACCCTCGACTTGGCTTCCCAGGTAAAGGGGGAGAAGCGGTCAATCGAAGGTGTTTCAATGGAATTTCCACAATTCTTTCAGATTGTTGATTTTTAAATACAAATATATATATATTTCAGTTCTTAGAAATGCGCACAAATTCTTTATAAATTCCAATTCCTAGATTTTTCACAATTCTCACAGATTTATGTAAATTATAACTTCTATATTTTTCACAATTCTCGCAGATTTTTTGTAAATTATACTTCTGGACTTTTCGCAAGTATTTTTATTAAATTCCAATTCCTAGGTTTTTCACAATTCTCGCAGATTTTTTGTAAATTATAACCTCTAGATTTTTCACAATTCTCGCAGATTTTTTGTAAATTATACTTCTGGACTTTTCGCAAGTATTTTTATTAAATTCCAAATCCTAGTTTTTTCACTATTCTCGCAGATTTTTTGTAAATTATAACTTCTAGATTTTGCATACAAATTTTTATAAATTCCAATTCATAGGTTTTTCACAATTCTCACAGATTTTTAGTAAATTATACTTTTGGATTTTGCGCACATATTTTAACGGCACTTGACTTTCTTCGATCGATGTTTTTAAAAGACTCCCGAGGTTTGGGCTTGATACCTCCAGGTACCCACGATCGCTTCAAAAGCTCTTTTTTTCTTTTTATTGCTTTCTCACGACGTTAAAAAAACGTACGTGAGAAAATGCAAAAGTTTTTGATGCGAGCTATATGTATCAATGAAAACTGTAATCCGATAATATTAATTTTAAGAGGGTGCGAATAATTGTGATAATTGTATGTATGTTTGTACGTACAATTAGATTGGATTAAGTAAGTATAGTACGTATGTACAGGGTACATGCGGAAAAAAAGTAAGAAGACACTGTATCTAGGTAAGTATGCATACCGTGTGAGTGGAATGTGTGTCTGATAACAAAATTCAATTATTGCTAAATTGCATTTTGTTATAATATGGGAATGTATTTCTAAATGCATTTTAAATTTTGATTGAGTTTTTAATATGAAATAATTTTTCATTTTCAGGGTCATTTATGATGTACATCAATATATTGTATAGGACAATATATTGATGTATTGACTTTATGGTTATGATTCGGGTCATAGGGCACCTGAGTCACAACACTACGATACGATTATGACTGTTGAATGAACGGACATAAAGGGTTCCTCCGTATGCCTTTTCAGAAGCAATTTGTGTGGATCTTGGGCATTCTTGACGTGTCTTGGAATCTTTATATCATTCAATACTTGTAGCCCTCCACGAAATCTGATCCATCTGGTATGGATCTAGGCTGGAACTTCAGCATCCCAGTCGTGTTTAAGATTCTATAATTGCTGAAGGAATATTTTCGCGGTTACTACATCTGGTCGCATGATTCCAAGGGGGTCGAACAAGTGAGCTATATCCAGTGATATGATACTTTTGGTCACTCGATATGTTTTATTCCAATTGGTTTTAATGTAGAAGACATCATTTTTTGGTATCCATGTTTGGATGTGCTCTTCGACTTCTGTTGTGATTGAGTGCCGTGCTCGGAGAGGAGAGCACTTAACCTTGTTAATGTTAATAAATTCGGGTTTTAAGTCACAAAGTAAACTCTCTCTGTTTTTAAAATTTATTATTTTAATTTTATATTTCTTTACACTTTTTGTCGGTTTGGATTTTACAATTTCGACTTTTAATAATTTGGGTTTCGCAACACCCCTTAATAACACAATTTTTGTAATTCCGAATATCTTTTTATAGCTTCGACTTTTATTAATTTTCTTATGCGCGAGTCCCTCGGACTTTTCTGGTCTGCGACTTTTGAAAGAACTCCGCGAGGATCGGGCTTGATGGCCCCAGGTGCCCACAATCGCTTCAAAAGCCCTTTTTTTCTTTGTATTGTTTTCTCACGACGTTGAAAAAACGTACGTGAGAAAATGCAAAAAGGTCTGATGCGAGCTATATGCATCAATTAAAACTGTAATCCGATATGCACTTGTGCGCCCGTCTTGAAATATTAATTTTGAGAGGGCGCGAATAATTTTGATAATTGTATGTATGTATGTACATACAATTAGATTGGATTAAGTAGGTAATGTACGTACGTACATAGTACATACGGAAAAAAAGTAAAAAGACACTGTATGTAGGTAAGTGTGCATACCGTGTGAGTGGAATGTGTGTTAAATTTTGAATGAGATTTAAAAATGAAATAATTTTTCATTTTCAGGGTCAATTAATGGTACATCAATATATCGTATTGGACGATATATTGATGTATCGGTATTATGATTGTGATTCGGGGCATTGGGCACCTGAGTCACAACATCCGTCCCCCCTGGGGAAAAGAAAGTTTTATTCTTTATAGAAGAAAACTTTCTTTCTCCAATAGTAATAAATTTTAATTGAGATTCTCGACAGTTATTTTATAGGTAAACTTATGTACATGCCTAGTTATATATATTAATTGAAAGGCACACCATATATTGCCTTGTTTTTAATAAAATAAAAAAAAATGATTTTAGTATATTTAAAGTTAACAGAAGCGCCTCCACAATTAGAATACTAGAATTTAAATT
The DNA here is from genome assembly GCA_963930735.1 of Dioctria linearis. Lineage (NCBI taxonomy): Eukaryota > Metazoa > Arthropoda > Insecta > Diptera > Asilidae > Dioctria > Dioctria linearis. Next base: position 99,216,305 of record OZ005741.1, read on the forward strand.
ATACAGTGTTCCGTACTTTTTTACTTCTTTCATTTAGTTATTTATTTATTTTTTTTCTATTTCTTTATTTGTATGTTCATTCTTCTTATAATAGTCGCACTATTTATTTATAATATGTGCTTTTGGTTTTGTTTTTATACACTTATAATTGTTTCCTCCTTTGTATTTGATACCTATTTATTACTATTTATATGTAATTAATAATTATTAATATTTTTTTTTCAATCACGACATTTGTTTTATTTATTTATTTATATATATTTTTTTTTTTTTTTTTTTTTTACAAAAAAAAAATTGTATACCTAGTATCAGGCTTTATTTATTTTTCTTTACATTCATAAATAAAAATATTTCTCATTTTGGATTTTTTACCGGGTTAAACTTAATTTTGTTCAAGAAAGAATTTTTTGGGATTCTCCGGTATATAGCAAAAGGTAAAAAAGGTTCTAATTTGTTATTTCATCACACAACTCATCAACAGGTCCCAAATAGCGAAATTGGGTGATTTGAAAAACAAATGAAAAAATGAAAAAAAGAAGAAAGAAATGAAAAGTTTGAGAAAAATAGAAAAAACAATTTTTTTTATTTATTAAAAAAATGTAAAAAAACTTTAAAGAAGCAGATTCATTCGAAGCGAATCGAACCTGTATACGCCACGTAGTGGGCTGAAAAATAAAGAAAAAAAGGAAGAAGAAGAAGCGTTTCGTGTCAGCAGAAAACCTTCCACTCATCGGTGCAGCTTGGTTTTCTGCCTGCTGCAGACGCTTGAAAATAGATCAAACTGATCTCTTCTCATATAAACTCAGAATAAATTCTGGGAGTGAATTATATGAGGAAAAAACACTCCTATACAAGCCCAGGAGGAAAAATAAATAAAAAGATTACTCTTTTGGACTTTTTACCGGGTTAAACTTAATTTTGTTCAAGAAAGAATTTTTTGGGATTCTCCGGTATATAGCAAAAGCTAAAAAATGTTCTAATTTGTTATTTCATCACACAACTCATTAATTTTTGGTGACAAGTTTCAAGTCTTGGTTTGACTCATCAATAGGTCCCAAATAGCGAAATTGGGTGATTTGAAAAACAAATGAAAAAATGAAAAAAAAGAAGAAAGAAATGAAAAGTTTGAGAAAAATAGAAAAAACAATTTTTTTTATTCATGTACATTAATAGGATGTGAGATGTTTAAATTACTCAATGCTCTTTTTTTTTCATTTTATTTTTTAATTTGTTTTTTTTTTCAATGGGGATGTGGATTATTAGGATGGTGGAGATTAGAAAAAGGAGACTGTGTCTGTTTGTTAACGTCCGTAAGTTAAACGTTTTCAGTCGTTTTCCTTTTAGGTGCTGGGGTTATTTTGAAATTAAGTTTTCTTGGTGCAGGTCTAGGCACGTTTTCTTGTTCATCTAGAGAAAGTATTTTCCGTGATTTATAGATTTTTTGTTTGTATTTCATGTACGAATGCGCACATAGAATTGAGATAACTAATGCAATCGTCATATATGATAATGTATAGTGGTGGATATGATGATTGTTGATTGGATTGAGCGGAATTAATTCCTGCTCTTTTTGCGAACGAATTGATTCTAGCACTTTCTTTAGATCCGCGTTTGTTATAATCCTTAAGGGATCTGTTTCTATATGCGTTTCCTTTGGAGAAGACGTCATATTCCATATTATACTGTAAATGTTTATTGTTGGGATAAAATAAGAATTAAATTTAGAAACTTTTACGCTATGTACGTGCAAGATGAATTCATACAATACATAGCAATTTGGATAGATATACATTGTTCCTGTTCCTTGCAGAACTTGTGAGCTAATGGAATTTTCGAAAATAATATCTACGTGGATGGAATCTTTTAGGGAGAAAAGTTAAGCGTTCTGCTGCGATAATTGCGTCCAAAAGCAATCTTGTTCTAATGTTTAAATTTTACAATCGGATGTAATCGGCTCCTTTTTTATTAAATTTAACTCGCATTGATTTACCCTAGTAGTTGCATTTAAGATTGGGGATGTGATCTGGCAGTAAAAGTGCGTATGATCCAACGTTGCGCAATTGTGAATGTCTTGGACTGTTAGTTCGAGATAGTGTTCGCGATTGTAGTCGATTAGTATATATTGTTTTGATGGTTCAATATATACGAGCGATTTTTTAAGGATAGTAGGCAATGGTATTGTTTTAAAGATTTGATATGGTTCCTTGAAAGGAATGGGGATTCTGAGTTCTATAATTATTTTGTTGTTGCAAATATTCGCAGAGATTGTACTTAATTTATAAATTTGTGATAATGTATTTCCTCTGGGATTTATGGGAAGCATCATTGTATTTGGTATTTCTTGCCTAATTTTTGATAAAATTTCTTCAATCTTATTAGGTGATATTAGTGTAGGGTGAAATTTTCCATGTTTGGAATTAATTAAAAGATCTATTAATTCTGACTGTGTACTTTGATATCTGAATGTCATTAATGAAACAAGTGAGACGAGTGATTCTAATTCAATGGATATTTGATTATCCAGTGTTCTATTTTCCATTAGCAATGTAGATATTTGAATCGAAATTAGTTTTTTATGCATATTCAGGAATTCCTTTTCAATTGCGGTCTTGGTTTTATTAAAAATTTGAGCAGTTGCTTCTTTATCGCGGTTTGGCTTTTCATGAGGGAACGGAGGGAATTTTGGTTTAAAGTGAGGTTGTGAATTTGTTCATCATATAGCTTGGCATCATCTTCATCTAATGTGCCGAAAAGAGCTTTGGAAATTGATCCTATTACATTTAAAAGTGCTCTTTGTTTTCTGCTTTGAGTTATTAGGAGCATATTTTTATATTCTATATTTGCTATGATAAGGTTTATCTGTAGCAACGTACCGTTACAAGTGTGTGCCATTGCTGAATTTCCATCCAATTTCTTGCAGATAGCCGTAATTTGCTCCGTGATGAGTTTGATGTTTCTGAATTCTGACTTGAAGTTTTCTAGATCGTTGGTGTAGAAATTGGCTCTGCCAATTTCTTCGAAATAAATGCCTGCGCTGGCATTTATTTGCTTTCTTTCCATCCCTGAGCCTCAGACGAAAGTTTTAAGTCATTATTATGGACTCTTTTATTTTTATTATTTATTTTCACAGTGGAATTTTCGGGAGAATTGATTTCTGCAACCACATGAGGACCTGTCCACACTGGTGAGAATTTGTTATCTCTCACCCTGCTTTTTAGCAGGACTTTGTCTCCGATATTGAAAGATTTTTGGGCCGCGTTCTTATCATATTGGAGCTTTGACTTTTCTTTGTTGGCCATGGCTATGTCTTTCGCTATTTTGAAGCTGTGCTGTAGACGTGCTTTTAACTCGTTTGCATAGTTATCGTAATTATAACAAACGGTTGGAGATGATTTCAGGTTATTTGGGATTTCGGCTGGGAATCCGTATAGGAGTTCGCGGGGAGTATAATTTGTACTCGAGTGAGGGGTTGTGTTGTAGACAAACATGGCATATGGGATCCATGTATCCCAGTCTTGAGGATCTTTCGCTACATAAGATCTGAGGTATTCTGCTAGAGTTCTATGGCTTCTCTCCAATGCACCGTTCGTTTGAGGGTGATATGGAGTAGTTTTGAGCCTTTTGATCTTCAGCAGTTTAGATACCTCGGCAAACATGCCACATAGCCACATATGAGGTTAGAGCCCTGATCTGTTAGGATACTTTCTGGAATGCCATGTCGACAGACTATTGTTGTCGTGAAGGCTTCCGCTAATGTCTTAGACTCAGTGTTGACTATGGGGATAGCCTCGGAGAATTTGGAAAGGTCGTCTTGAAATGTAAGGATGTATTTATTTCCAGAATGGGAAACTGGGAGAGGTCCTACAACATCCAGGTACACTCTTTCGAAAGGCTTGGAGCTTATGCTCGAGATTTTCATAGGAATCTTAGGATTTCTGGATACTTTGTTTACTTGACAAAGTTTACATTTCCTTACATATCTTACAACATCATCTGACATGCCAGGCCAATAGAATTGATTTTTAATTCTTTTAATTCTACGGGAGACACCTTGATGGCCTCCCGTTGGTAGAGAGTGGAAATCTTTCAGAACTTTCTCAATATCACTGCTGTTAGATATATACTTTATGGAATCTTAATGAAGTTTTATATTTAGTTTTTGGTTAACGAAGACCTTGGTAAAAATGCTTTTAATAGTTGATAGATTTTGTTGATCTAATACAGGGAAGGAGATATTTATTTGACTTAACTGATTTGCTTCTGTATATGAGCAGATCTCAGTTAAAATCTTTTCGATGTCTAATCTATCTCTTTGAGCTCGGCAAGGTAGATTGACTTTTGAAATGATTACTGTGGAGTCTTTTTTCTTAAAGAAGTTCAGTTCGTTTCCTAGTAGAGGTGGTTTGTCTGAAAGTTTTAGTTTCGATTTTAAAACTCTTTCAAGTTCTGTATCTTGCATTGGCAAGATGAAAAATTTGGGATTTGTGTTTTTAGTTAAAAGTAATGGGAAATTGGTCTCAGTTATTATCACTGAGGAACTTTTTATTACTGATAAATCTGGATTTGGGGTAGTAATATTTGGATTTGATGTATCTAAATTCGCCTGAGCTTTGGCTTGACTCCTGGTTACCACATTTACATGGGTGCTAGGTTCCGTTGATTTTACGGAATTTTCTGGGATAGCCCTACTGAGAGCGTCTGCATTTGTGTTGAGCTTTCCAGGTTTATGGACTATTTTATAGTCATTTTCCTCAAGACGTATTCTCCATCTCATTAGCGTTGAGGAATGATCCTTTAGATTCATTAGCCATTCTAACGGTTTATGGTCAGTTATGATGGTAAACTGTCTGCCATAAACGTATGGCCTGAATTGCTCAACTGCGAAAACAATTGTCAAAAGCTCTTTTTCAATTGTTGAGTAACGAGTCTCGGCACCATTGAGTACTCGACTCACATAGGCGATTGGATGATCTCCTTGATCATCTACTTGGGAAAGAACTGCTCCGATGGCGTAGTCACTGGCATCGGAGGTGACAAAAAATTCTTTGTCGAAATCCGGATAGGATAAAATTGGTGCTGATATTAATTTTTTTCTTAATTCGCAAAATGCTTCATCGCAAATTGCATCGAACTTGAAAGGTGTGTCCTTCTTCAGAAGGTTAGTAAGGGGTTTCGCGATTTTAGAAAAATTGGGAATAAAGCGGCGATAATAGCCGACGAAACCAAGGAAGGCTTTGATATCTTTTTCCTTCTTGGGTCTAGGATAAGATTGAACTGATTTAATTTTTGTGGGGTCTAGCTTGACTCCATTTTCAGTAATGATGTGCGCTAGATACATTGTTCTGCCCAATGAGAACACTCAAAAGAAAATATCAATAAGGATGTGGACTGTAAATGATAACGCCGGGGAATATTTTATAATCAGTGGTTTATTGAACGCACGTAAAACTTAAGTACAAATTACAACTATAACTAAAATTAACCGAATTCAATTTCACGACGCTTAAGAACTAAACTTCAATAGAGTTAAAAAAAAAAAGGTCACTTATTCACTACACAATAATAATTCTATTCTCAGTATAACACTGTCAAAGTTGATATAACTTTGACCAATGGCAATTATATATGTACGTATGTATAAATATATTACTCAATATGACTCAAAAAATGTACTCACCAGTATAAAACTATGGAATCGACTTTATGGCGTTGGTAATTAAATAATTAGTGATTATCTTGTTCTAGTCGTTCCCCGGAACAAGATACTTTACTTCAGTCGAGACCCAAAGCAAAGTTGTATTAGTAGTGTTTATTCTAGTCGGTACCCAGAATAAAGATCTTTATCTCAGTCGAGACCCAAGATAAAGGTTTGAGGTTAGTGAATGTTATTCTAGTCGCTACCCGGAATAACTATCTTTATCTCAGTCGAGACCCAAGATAAAGGTTTGAGTTAGTCTGTGTTATTCTAGTCGCTACCCAGGATAACTATCTTTATCTCAGTCGATACCCAAGATAAAGGTATTAAGTTAGTAGACTTTATCCCAGTCGCTACCCAAGTTAAAGTTATTAGGTTAGTAAATTTTATTCCAGTCGAGACCCAGAATAAATATCTTTATCTCAGTCGCTACCCAAGATAAAGTTGTTATTAGTAAGATTTATTCCAGTCGAGACCCAGAATAAATATCTTTATCTCAGTCGCTACCCAAGATAAAGTTATTAGGTTAGTGATTTTTTATTCCAGTCGAGACGCAGAATAAATATCTTTATCTCAGTCGGTACCCAAGATAAAGTTGTTATTAGTAAATTTTATTCCAGTCGAGACCCAGAATAAATATCTTTATCTCAGTCGCTACCCAAGATAAAGTTATTAGGTTAGTGATTTTTTATTCCAGTCGAGACCCAGAATAAATATCTTTATCTCAGTCGGTACCCAAGATAAAGTTATTATGTTAGTAAATTTTATTCCAGTCGAGACCTAGAATAAATATCTTTATCTCAGTCGGTACCCAAGATAAAGTTATTATGTTAGTAAATTTTATTCCAGTCGAGACCCAGAATAAATATCTTTATCTCAGTCGGTACCCAAGATAAAGTTAATTTGTTAATAATTTTATTTAATTACACTCGCCAAGTCGAATTCCAAAACGATGCACAATCTATGAGAGCTGGATGCTAAAAGAGAAAGATTCAAATTGGCCTGCGACTTATATTGCCTCTGAATTGCGCACGGCTCCAACAAATTATATTACATTGCGCATAGTAACCAAAGTACGTTGACCTTTGCAGCTGTGCGTAGGTAGCAACAGAAAAGTCCGTTGACCTTAGCAACTGTGCGTAGGCCAGAAGAGTACATTGACCCTAGCAGCTGTACAAAGCAACTGAAATTTTGTGCATTTTTTGTTGCCGTTCCTAATTTTGCCTATCTAAAGCTATTAAGATTATAATTATACAATAAGATACCTATTACAATATTGCTAATTTGTTATTTTAAAGATTCATTTAAATGTGCAGATCACTTAATCTAATCCCATTTAATTCGCGCACTGTTAGCGAAGACAAGTTACTTTCCTCTTATTGGATTGTGTCCCGGATTTGTTTATGTGGAATGTAGCCATGAGGTGTTGATTGTTATCTCCACTAAAAACTGCCTTATCGATATGCTTGTAGGTAGGTATGCATCGTTTCGTTCCCAACCTATTTTCAATGATTAAAAAAAACTTGGAATTAGAAACTTTTAAACTATTTTACTTCCAGGTGGCTATTTAATGTTGGTTTGAACATACTGCCCCCTGTTGAAAGGTTGAATTTTAATAGAGAAAATTCAATCTTTCAAGTATTTATTATTATAAATTAATGTACTTAAAATATAAATTAGTTTTAGAAAGAAGAGGCGAAGCATACATCTGGTGACTCCTCCTCTTTTTTTTTTATTTACCTAAGGAATTATACCGTGTTATTACCTTCCTAAATGTTTCGGCGATCAGACTCGGAAAAGTACATGGTGTCTGGTGCTATTGATTGGTTAGCTGAGTCAGAGCAGCGCATTACCTTAGTTGACGTCTGTCTCATTGGCGATCACTTTGTGTTGGAAGGGCTTTAATTGTTATCTAATGAACCGGACTCTCGTTGGCAGCATAGCCGAGCTGCGCTGAGCGCTGATCCGGTACCACGTACCAGGTCCAAGGTTCAGTGTGGCGAAATAACCTATTTTTTCTCTTTTTAAAAACATTTTTTTTTTTTTTTTTTTTTTTTTTTTTTTTTTTTTTTTTTTTTTTTTTTTTACAATTAGATACCGGGTGGTAATCGAAAAGAAATTATAGCAAAACCTGAACTTCTCATAATTGTTTATGATGGCCTATGTGTAGTTTTAAAACAGATTTTGTTTTAATTATTGACATGGGCGTACGGTTATACGTATGTGTGTGTGCACATGTTTACATACGGCTTATGAAATTAATCTAGAGTTTAGATAGATATTACAAGTTTTTCTTATCTTTCTTTTTTTTTCGTGCGATCGGTAGCTTGTATATAGACTGAAGAGAACAGTCAAGGTAATTACAAGTCTGAAGGAGGTAGGTAAATACTGAGCGGCATGATAATAAAATAAACATTCAACCGTACAAGACAATAGGATGAAAAAATAATGAAGAGACAAAGTTTGAATTTTAGTTATTTATTTTATAACTCGTATCTGTCCATTTGCCAATAATTTTATTTTTATTTTGGTGCCGTCACGCGTTGTAAAGCGTTGCCTCCGTTTCTTGGACTTCTTCAGTGCTGTGTATGACACTATGATAGTCTCACATAACTCCGGCCTCTCGTTGTCGACCACGCACAGGTGTAAATCGTTTTCGGTCTGGTCTGCGGGGAGAAGGACTACATCCTGCAGAATTCTAGGTTTAGAATCACTTGCAGGCTGTAATGAGGATGTCAGTCTGACCTGTTGAACCCGAGAAGGCATGAGTGGTGGACCATTTAGTGCGGCCGTGGATGTCGCTAGCTGTAGCTGATGTTCACCTATAGACGTAGTTGCTTGTGGCTGCTGCTCACGAATAGGTGGCTGTAATGGCTGTTGATCAGCTGTAGATGGCTGCAAAGACTGCTGCTCAGCTATGGATGGATGCTGCTGTGCTTTGGTCATGCCTGACGCTTGCTGTCTTGGAACCGTCGAAAATGTTGCTGTTGGCTGCGGCTGATCGACTTGCATCCGTGATTCAGCTTGCTCTCTTGGTGCTGGGGAAGATGGCGGCGAGTCTTCCACATATATTACTGGTGGCTGCCGCTGGGAAACTTCTTGCAATCTCAGCTCCTCCAAAAATGCCTCAATGCTCCGTCCGGGGGTTGATGGCCGCTCCACAGACATCATGTCGGTTCTTGCTTCCATGTTCTGATGCGTTTAAAATAAACTGATGCTTTTTGCGATTCGGTGCAAGATATTTAAAGGCCCGTAACGGATAATACCTTTTCATGGCAATTCGAATTTGTAGTCTAGGCTTAACGGTCTTCTTAGTAGTTCGATGCAGATCGGTATTTGAAATGAATAGATACATTTTCAAACCTTGTTCACATTAGCGGTCATTGCTTTGAATTTTATCGAGATGCGATATTGATGCAGAGTTAACGGCCGGTTTTGCAAAATTTTCCATTTGTTGGAATTTTCTCACGGCAAAAAATTGTATGCATTTGAAAAAAAAAATAGATTTTTAATTTTATATGTGGGTTTGCTGTTATATATATATATGTTGAGAATGGACATTTTAGTTGTTTTTTGATGCACATGTAATTATCGTTATAGATTTGGGTTATCTGCCGAGTTTGGAAAGATACATATTTTCGTAATCGGCCTTTTTAAAATTCCCTTGCTGGTTTTTATTGTCACTACCCTTACGTAGTTGTCTTTTCCTTTATGCGCTTCTAGTATTCTGCCTAGAATCCAATGACATGCAGGTAGATTTGTTTCTTTAATCAGAACTAAATCTCCGACAGAAGGATTTAATGTTGGTTGTTGCCATTTAGGCCTGTTTTGTAGTGAATTGAGGTAGTCGGTTGACCATTTGTTCCAAAAGTGTTGCTTTAGGAGTTGTACATGATTCAATCTAGTTACTGATGATATTCTGTTGTTCATCACAGGTTCTGGCGGTGCGATTAAAGCCTTTCCTATTAAAAAATGTCCTGGGGTTAATGCATTGAAGTCATTTTTATCTTCGGTAATGGGACACAAGGGTCGCGAGTTTAAACAGGCCTCGATTTGAGCCAGGACTGTTGCAAATTCCTCAAACGTCAGAAGGGCGTTTCCTAAGACTCGTTTTAAATGAAATTTAATAGATTTCACTCCAGCTTCCCACAGGCCTCCAAAGTGTGGAGCCGAAGGTGGATTGAAGTGCCAATGAATGCCGTCGTGTGCAGTTTTTCCAGCAATGTCACTGCTTGCATTTTTGAGCGCAGATTTGAATTCTTTCCGGAAAACCTTGTCGGCACCGACAAAATTGGTTCCGCAGTCAGAATAGATATCAGTGCACAAACCTCGGCGACTAGAAAACCTTTTGAAAGCTGCGATGAAGCTAGCTGTAGATAGATCAGAAACTGGCTCAATATGGATTGCTTTTGTGGCCATACAGACGAAGATACATATATAGCCTTTATAATACCGATTGCCTCTGTGCTTTGACATTTTTAAATTAATAGGACCGGCATAATCGACACCAATTTGTTGAAATGGTATTGAGATATTCACTCTTGGAATTGGCAAATTTCCCATTATTTGATTCCTAGTACGGGCGGCTTGCTTGAAGTAGGGAATGCATTTATGTAAGATGTTTTTTACTGTTCGTCGTCCTTGTAAAACCCAATATTCGTTTCTTAAAGTATTTAATACAAGCTGTACACCACCATGCAAAATTTTTAAATGAATATAATTCACAATTAGGTTTGTTAATTTGCTTCCTTTTGGAAGAATGATCGGATGTTGTTGATTATATGGGATATGAGCGTTTTGTAAGCGACCTCCTACCCGCAATAAATTGTCATTATCAAGAAATGGATTAAGGGATATCAAATTGCTTTTAGTTGGAAGCGATGATCCTGCTTTTAATTGTCTTATCTCGTTATCGTATGTAATGCCTTCCGCTAATTTTATTAACAAGTATTTTGCTTCCAGCAACTCTGTTGGGGAAAGCTGCTCTGTCTGTTTAATTAAACCTTTTGTTCGATATCGGCTTGCTCGGATATTGTTCAGAAATCTGAGGCAATATGCCGTGACACGATTTAATTTTATGAAGGAAGAATATTTATCAAATAGTTCGTTTATCATTGTTTGGGCTACAGCAGTATGTGTCACGCGCTTTTGTTCAGAATCTATCTGCATGTTAGCTGAGGGTTTTGACTTAGGCCAATTTTCCTCGGGCTGCTGAAGCCAACTGGGTCCGTGCCACCAGAGTTCAAGATTGATTAGATTCGCAGGTTTGATTCCTCTGCAGTTGCAATCTGCGGGATTATCTGCGGAACGCACGTGACGCCAGACTTTGATATCTAGCTGTTCCTGGATTTCAGAAACCCTATTCGCTACATAAGTCTTATATTTGTTTGGATGATTGTGTATCCAAGATAAGACTATAGAAGAGTCTGTCCATGCATAGATGGGAACTCGATTAAGCTCCAAGTCTATCTTGACTCGATTTATGAGGCGAGTTAATAAAACTGCTCCACATAACTCCAGACGAGGAAGTGACACAGGTTTCACAGGAGCTACTTTTGATTTTGCCATTAGCAAATTGATGTGGACTTTTCCTTCAACGTCAACAACCTTGATATATATAGCAGCAGAATAAGCTTGATTGGAGGCATCTGAGAATCCGTGTATCTGACAATTTGTTAAATTGTTTGTAGTATGTAGCCAGCGTGGGATTTTAAGCTGGCTGATATGATGCAACTCTGCCTTAAAATGCCGCCATTGAGTGTCAATGGGTGCAGGAATCGGATTATCCCACGAACATCCAGAGAGCCACAAGGTTTGCATCAGAATCTTTGCAGTGATTACTATTGGTGAGATCCAGCCTAGTGGATCAAACAATGTAGCAATTTCTGATAAAACAGATCGTTTAGTAGATAGACGATCTGCTATTTGTCGATATTGCAAGATAAAGTAATCAGCTCCTGGATACCAGTGGATACCAAGAGTTTTTACTGACTCATCACTTGCAAACCGTAAGGGAAGTTGTAATTCCCTTTGCTCCTCTGGAATGCCTGCTAGAAGATCCGAGGAGTTACTAACCCATTTCCTTAGATTAAACCCAGCTAAAGATAATAGGCTAACAAGCTGTGTTTGTATCTTGACGGCTTCATCGATAGATTCTGCACCTGTAATTAAATCGTCTACGTAGAAATCGCGAGTAACAATTTTAGCAGCAATTGGATATTTCTCAGCTTCATCCTGTGCAAGCTGATGAAGTGTTTTGATAGCGAGATAAGGAGCTGGAGTAGTGCCAAACGTTACCGTTGTTAGTTGATAGTCCTTTATGGGTTCACTAGGACTATTTCTCCAAATTATTCTTTGATACCTTTGATCTGATGATTGAATGTTAATCATTCTATACATCTTTTCTATGTCGGCGGACATAGCGTATTTGTATTTTCTCCATCGTAGTAAGATGGAAAAAAGTTCGGATTGCAAGACTGGTCCAGTATGGAGCTGTTCGTTTAAGCTTTTCCCATTAGTAGACTTGGCTGAAGCGTCAAAGACGACTCGAACCTTTGTGGTCGTACTATCTGATTTTATAACAGCGTGATGCGGAAGGTAGTAGCTTTGTTCTCTGCTAACTTCCCTTTCAGCTGGTTTCATATGCCCTAAGGCATGATATTCGTTTATGCAATCTTTATAATCTTTGTATAGATCAGCATTCTGAAGTAATTTCTTCTCGAGACTGTAAAACCTGCGTAGGGCCATATTTCGGAAATCGCCTAGCACTGGTTTTCCTTCGATGAATGGTAAACATACTTCATATCGACCACTCGCATTCCGACGATGAGTATTTTTATAAAATCGTTCGCACTCTTGTTCGGGTTTTGAGAATTTCCGTACTTGAGGAGTGATTTCCTCAGTTTCCCAAAACTTTCGCAGAATTTTGTCTATACAAGCGTCTTGGCCAGCTTGCGCATTAATTGTTAAGGATGAAACCTTGGAAATAGAGTCTGTTAGAGATAAATTTCCGAAGAGGATCCATCCTAGGGTGCTATTTTGGGCAATAGGGGTTCCTGGTGGACCTTTTCTTAATCCTTCCAACAAAATGTCCCCGTAGACATCTGCTCCTAAAAGAATATCAATTTTTCCTGGTTTATGGAAAGATTGATCTGCTAGATTTAGATCCTTTATATGTTCCCATTCTTGCATTTGAACGGTGGAAGGAGGTAGGAATTCAGTGATCTTATTCACAATTAGTGCTGTCACTGAAGTGGCCTTGTGTGAATCTGTTAATGACTGTATTTCAAAGGATGTTTTTCCTTTTACATTTGTAGCTTGTGTGTTCCCCAAGCCTGTTATCTGAATTTCTACGCGGGTGGTAGGTAATTGCAGTTTGCGTGCTGCTGCTTGGGTAATGAATGACACTTGAGACCCAGAATCTATTAAGGCCCGTAATGTCAATATGACGCCCTTTGAGGATGCAATATTTAGCAATGCTGTTGCAAGCAGTGCTTGTGTAACGCGCCGTAGGCGATTTGTATAAAATGTTCGTAAAGAACTATCTGCTATGACCTCAGATGTAGAGGGAGAATTGTGTGGCTGTGCTTGTTTGATAGACTTATTGCTTTGCTTAGTTGAAAAGTGAGGACTTAGATTGGAAGTACTACTGTTCTTGTGAAGCAAAGAATGGTGTTTTCTACCGCATTGCCGACACGTAAATTTGCTTGGGCAAGATTTCGTGTTATGGTGCCTTGATAAGCAGTTTACACATAGACGGTTAGATGTAACGATCTTAAACCTTTTGTCAATGTCACATTTGATAAATTGTGAACATTTAAACAATCTATGTGGCTCTTTGCATATTGCGCATTTGTCTGTAGATGATGAGAAATGTGTTGATACCTTTTTAATGAAATTATTTGAGTTATTTGTTTTTTCTGAATGAATTGACTTTGAATCTAAAATTGCTTCCATAGTTCGGAACCTGGTCTCTAGGAAGGTTTTTAGAGACTCAAACGTAGGCAAACCTTCTTCATTATTTACCTCCTGCTCCCACAAGCGATGGGTTTCAGTTGGTAGGCATTGCACCAACTTGTATATGAGAATTGGGTCCCATTGCTTTGTAGAAACTCCTAAAGCCTCAAGCTCGAAAATGCATTCTGATGATCTGTCTAATAAGGATCGTATCGCCTTAGCAGATTCATTTGTTATTTTAGATAGATTGCACAGAGTTTTCAGCTGAGCATTCACTAATACTCGCTTGTTGTCGTATCTATCCTTTAACGTTTTCCATGCATTTTCGTAACTTGCGTCTGTTACTGGAAATTGTCGCAGCAAATGTTCAGCCTCGCCAGTAACACTTGTTTTAAGAAAATGTAATTTTTGCACTGGAGGTAAAGAAGGATTTATATGAACTAGGGAATTAAACAAATCGTGAAATGATCTCCATGAATCATAAGAACCAGAAAATGTTGGAAGTGTAATTCTGGGCAACTTCAAAAAAGACGAAGATTGCTGATCAGTTCTAGTTTCTGCAGCAATTTTTTGTTCTGCTTTTGGCTCAAAAGCATCTAATGCATCCCTGAGAATACCTCGGAATGTATAGTACTTATTTTCCACCTCTGCAAATTGATCATGTACGAAATACTCGTACTTCTCAAGTTCACTGTCCTCCAATGCCTGCGTAGCTTGGATAATTGTATAATGAGTAGACTTGTAATCTGACCAGATTTCGCTTAAAGCGATTAAGCGCTCAGAAACTAGCCCTTTTGTTCGTCTCTCTACTACAGTATTGTTGTAGTTCTTGAGAGATTTTTCGATGATTTTTGCGGAGGTGGCTTGGTTAGCCAAACATTTTTGAAGTGTACTCATGTTTAGACGTGCGAAATTATAAACCACTAGACTTTAATTCTGGCTACGAAGGACCATAAAATGTTCTGCCCAATGAGAACACTCAAAAGAAAAATAAGGATGTGGACTGTAAATGATAACGCCGGGGAATATTTTATAATCAGTGGTTTATTGAACGCACGTAAAACTTAAGTACAAATTACAACTATAACTAAAATTAACCGAATTCAATTTCACGACGCTTAAGAACTAAACTTCAATAGAGTTAAAAAAAAAAAGGTCACTTATTCACTACACAATAATAATTCTATTCTCAGTATAACACTGTCAAAGTTGATACAACTTTGACCAATGGCAATTATATATGTACGTATGTATAAATATATTACTCAATATGACTCAAAAAATGTACTCACCAGTATAAAACTATGGAATCGACTTTATGGCGTTGGTAATTAAATAATTAGTGATTATCTTGTTCTAGTCATTCCCCGGAACAAGATACTTTACTTCAGTCGAGACCCAAAGCAAAGTTGTATTAGTAGTGTTTATTCTAGTCGGTACCCAGAATAAAGATCTTTATCTCAGTCGAGACCCAAGATAAAGGTTTGAGGTTAGTGAATGTTATTCTAGTCGCTACCCGGAATAACTATCTTTATCTCAGTCGAGACCCAAGATAAAGGTTTGAGTTAGTCTGTGTTATTCTAGTCGCTACCCAGAATAACTATCTTTATCTCAGTCGATACCCAAGATAAAGGTATTAAGTTAGTAGACTTTATTCCAGTCGAGACCCAGAATAAATATCTTTATCTCAGTCGGTACCCAAGATAAAGTTGTTGAGTTAGTAAGATTTATTCCAGTCGAGACCCAGAATAAATATCTTTATCCCAGTCGCTACCCAAGATAAAGTTATTAGGTTAGTAAATTTTATTCCAGTCGAGACCCAGAATAAATATCTTTATCTCAGTCGCTACCCAAGATAAAGTTGTTATTAGTAAGATTTATTCCAGTCGAGACCCAGAATGAATATCTTTATCTCAGTCGCTACCCAAGATAAAG
This sequence comes from Dioctria linearis, assembly GCA_963930735.1. Taxonomy (NCBI): domain Eukaryota; kingdom Metazoa; phylum Arthropoda; class Insecta; order Diptera; family Asilidae; genus Dioctria; species Dioctria linearis. Next base: position 99,231,891 of record OZ005741.1, read on the forward strand.
TTATTAGGTTAGTGATTTTGTATTCCCGTCGAGACCCAGAATAAATATCTTTATCTCAGTCGGTACCCAAGATAAAGTTGTTATTAGTAAATTTTATTCCAGTCGAGACCCAGAATAAATATCTTTATCTCAGTCGCTACCCAAGATAAAGTTATTAGGTTAGTGATTTTTTATTCCAGTCGAGACCCAGAATAAATATCTTTATCTCAGTCGGTACCCAAGATAAAGTTATTATGTTAGTAAATTTTATTCCAGTCGAGACCCAGAATAAATATCTTTATCTCAGTCGGTACCCAAGATAAAGTTATTATGTTAGTAAATTTTATTCCAGTCGAGACCCAGAATAAATATCTTTATCTCAGTCGGTACCCAAGATAAAGTTAATTTGTTAATAATTTTATTTAATTACACTCGCCAAGTCGAATTCCAAAACGATGCACAATTTATGAGAGCTGGATACTAAAAGAGAAAGATTCAAATTGGCCTGCGACTTATATTGCCTCTGAATTGCGCACGGCTCCAACAAATTATATTACATTGCGCATAGTAACCAAAGTACGTTGACCTTTGCAGCTGTGCGTAGGTAGCAACAGAAAAGTCCGTTGACCTTAGCAACTGTGCGTAGGCCAGAAGAGTACATTGACCCTAGCAGCTGTACAAAGCAACTGGAATTTTGTGCATTTTTTGTTGCCGTTCCTAATTTTGCCTATCTAAAGCTATTAAGATTATAATTATACAATAAGATACCTATTACAATATTGCCAATTTGTTATTTTAAAGATTCATTTAAATGTGCAGATCACTTAATCTAATCCCATTTAATTCGCGCACTGTTAGCGAAGACAAGTTACTTTCCTCTTATTGGATTGTGTCCCGGATTTGTTTATGTGGAATGTAGCCATGAGGTGTTGATTGTTATCTCCACTAAAAACTGCCTTATCGATATGCTTGTAGGTAGGTATGCATCGTTTCGTTCCCAACCTATTTTCAATGATTAAAAAAAACTTGGAATTAGAAACTTTTAAACTATTTTACTTCCAGGTGGCTATTTAATGTTGGTTTGAACATACATTATTTCCTTTCTTAGGAAATGGCACTTATCGGGTTGTAATTTTAAATTGAAATCCCGAAAGCGGCTAAATACATTTGCGAGCCTAATATTATGGTCTTTAAGGTTATATCCATGAACTACAATATCGTCCATGTATACGAAACAGTATATGCCTTGGAGTCCGGAAAGGATATTATTCATGGCACGTTGGAAGGTTGCGGGTGCACCTTTTAATCCAAATGGCATACGGTTAAACTCGTATTGACCATAAGGAGTGCTAAACGCAGTTTTTGCTCTATCCTTCCCGTCCATGCGAATTTGGTGGAATCCGCTGACGAGGTCTAGCGTTGTGAAATATTTAGACTTACCCAATTGATCTAATATGTCTGTAATACTAGGTAATGGATAAGCGTCGCCAATGGTAATGTCATTTACTCGGCGGAAATCTACAACGACTCGCCTTTTTTTGTTCCCATGCTCGCCCGGTTTTTTGGGAACTAGAAGCAGGGGTGAATTCCACGGACTATTTGAAGGGCTTATTATCTCTGAATCCAACATTTCATTTATTTGCCGAGTAATTTCTTTCCGGCTTGTTTCTGGAAGTTTGTACGGTTTAGTGTATATGTGAGGTTTATTTGGGACTGTTCCGATTTTGTGCTCGGTTGCATTTGTAAACGTTAGGAAATCCCCTTCTAAGTAGAAGAGATCGTTGAAATCCTTACAAATTTTCCGAATACTCTCGGCTTCTTCCAAATTACAGTGATCCAATTTAATCAGGGTGTGCAGTTTTTTTATTCTGCCCCTAATTAGATCTCTGTTGGAATCCGTAGAGATGCAATCGAAGTCGTTAAGGTCATGGCATTCTGGATTCATGTCATCAATTGCCAGTTCGACGTCCTGCTCATTCGTGTTGAGAACTACGACTTTTGCCATTCCTTGTGATGGGTTGACTATGGTATTACCTATGAACAACCCTGGCTTTACCTCTTTTTTAAAATAAACTGATTCCGTAGTTGACAAAGTTGGAATTTGAATTATGGATTCAGAGCGTGCGGGAATTGTAATAACTTTATTATGTACATAGTTTGTCCGATTTATTTCGGTTTTCATTGGGTTGGATTATATATTCCGTTTTTTGTAGGATATTTTTGTTGGGGTACTTTTCACGTTTGGTATTTAAATCCCGTGAAGTACTGGGTAATTTGCTTTTATTAGCACTTACATTGTTTGTTTCAGACTTCTTGTCGTGGTTATCATATCTAAGATATGTATTTGGATAATCTGAGCGATATTGCTCTATGGGATAGGATGAATGACATTGCTTCACTTCTAAGGAAATGTAATTGTTTTTATAATTGATACGAGCGTTGTATCTGGACAAGAAGTCTTGGCCAATTAGGCGGTCATATGCCAAGGCTGAGTTTTCTCCTACTATTTGGAAGGGATGTTCTATTATAAATTCTTCGTTTGATATAATTGCCGTTTTTGCCAATATTAATCCTTCTGTAAATTTAGATTCCGTAAATAAAGTATTTATCTTGCAGATTGCATCTTTATAGTAAGTGCTACCTGCTTTCAGTGTATTGAACTTGATGAGACTAATTTCTGCTCCTGTGTCTACGAGGAACTTTGTTTCTTTATTGGAGCACACATTGGTAGATAGAGAGATAGTAATGGAGTTGGGGTTGATAATAATTGGAATTTTCAGCGTTATGTGATCTTTTAATAAATGTGCATTATCTAATTTGGGTTGGTATGTATATCGGTTTTTGTTTGAATATGCGAGGGGCTGCCGACTAATTCCTCTCGCCTTGATTTGTTTTCCGAGTGTGTTAAGAATATTCTCGGATTTTGTATGTATGGTTTATTTGTCCTTGCTTCATTTTGGGGTTGTATTGTCGAGGAAGGGGAATTTTTTCTATAATTAAGATTTGGAACCTGGTTGAAGCTGACCTCTTTTTGGGGAATTGTAGTTTATTGGGACTTTCTCTTAGCTTTCTGAAGTCTTGATCAACCAGATTTGTATTTTCTCTGTAGAAATTCCCATGGTTTGCTATCTTTGCCCTGCATACTTCTATGGTATGTCCTAATTTGTGACAATACCTGCATGTAGGAGTAATGCTGTTGAAGGTGCTAGCCTGCTTAGTAGGATTGCCTTTGTTTAAATTATTTGAAAAATATTTATTTGGGGTTGGGTTTGTATGAATGTTCTGTGGACAATTTGGAGCTAAATGTCCCTGTGCTCTGCATTTATAGCAAAAGGGGCTCTGCACTTGTATTGATTGAGCAGTGCGAGAAGAGTTTGTTGCTAATTTTGTTGCCCATGATTTTAGGCGTAATGCTTGCTCACCAATATATGACGTAATGGGCTTTAATGCTCTATTTTCGTGGAGTTTGGCTAGCGTTTGCAGTTGCTCGGTTATTAATCCGTCTTCAATCGCTCTAATAGCTTGTTTTTCGTTATCCTTTATTAGGGAATTTAACAGTAGTTTATCTGTTGTATATGAATGCGTGGCTTCATTCAATTGTGCATGTGTCATATTTATTCGTTGGAGAAACTCTTTGACAGGTTCTCCTCTTCTTTGTCTTGGGTTTACGAGTTTGGATTGGAGTACTGATTTTTCGATTTTTTCTTCGAATGTTTCGAGAAGTATTTGCTTCAAATCTGACCACCTGCTTGTATTATTGTACTTGAGTACATTGTAGGCATCCCCAAAGAGTTTACTTTTAATTATTGAAAACAGGGTTGTTGGGTCACAATTGGGGTGGAGTCTATTAATTTCATCACAACATGACACGAATTTGTGGAGGTCTTTTGGATCGCCGTTAAAATTTGGTATTAACGATTTAATTTCTGATAGAGAAATATGTGAAATTTTGACTTCTGTGTTTTCATTGTGGAAGTGTGATGAGTTATTTCGGGTGTCATGTTGGTAATTAAGGAAGCGGGTATCTAGCTGTTCTTGGATTGCAATTACATCTTCTTCGTATTCTGCTTCTGTTTTATAGAAAACATCTTCGGAGAAATATTTGTTTTCTAAATCTTGTGACGTAGATTGTGTTTGGAATATGTTGTTGAGCTCCTCGATTTCTGCCCAATGTTTATTCAGAATATTTAGTTTTTGTTCTAAATATGTTCTGCTTGTTGTATGTAAGATATCTGGGTTTAATGACTGTATCACTCGAGTAATTGATTTAACTTTGGCATTTAGACTTCTGAGAATGCTTTCATTTTGTGAACAATCTGATTCCTTATTAGCTTCTGTAACTTGTGTGTTGAATTGAATTCTCCACGAAAATCTGGGTGATGGAATATGAAAGGGGCTTTGCTGAGCTGTAACACTTTCTGAGATTGATTTCAATCTTTCGGAAAGTGTTGCTTTCGTCAACCTGTACCAGTCTTCAGTTTTGTCTGAGCACGATTCTTTGAAATAATCGTGATCGGTCGTGAAGTCTTTATGCTGAAGTATTTGTTCTTCTGTTTTCTCGAAGGCGCTCCATATTTCTTCGAGTTGTTGTAGTTTACCTGTCGCTTCACTTTACCGGCTTGGTGATAAGCCCCTAGTATTAGCCTAATTTCCTTGTTTTTTCCTACTTGAGACGAGCATAGCTCATCGGAAGAAACGGTTTCGTCAGTCATGTTCAATTGATTTATATTTTGTTTGGGAATTAAGTAATTAGTTATGGAAGAAATGGTAATTTTTTTTTTTTTAGTTTAAGTTTTCCCAACAACAGCAAACAGGTAGCAAGTTGGTTATGCAGAGATAATTATGTTTAAATAAATCTTGCAAAAGTTGAGAAAAACACAGCGATAGGAATGTGAAGAATTGTGGAATTTTTCAACAAGGGAAAAGTAAAAAAAAATAGTTTTATATTTATTTAGTAGAAAAAGTCCTATGATTTTTGGTTCCGTCTGTCATGTCTTTAGATACGTGATAGGTGTGATAAATTGGGACTAAATTTGTCAAATTTTCAAAATATATATACAGGGTGTTTCTTCTTAGGGGTCCATAGAGCGGGAGGTGGTAGTGCTCACCTAGACGAACCAAAAATTGTAAGGCAGGGGGGGGGGGCAATATCAACCATTTAGGAGTTACAGGGTGATTCATAAAAAAAGCTAGGTTTTCACAAAACACCCTGTATATTTAAAACTACAGGGCGTATGGTCACAGTTAAGGGCTCACTGTATGCAGAACTTCACGGCCTTTCCAACGACAGCTCAACTAGCTCCACACCCCCCTCATATCAAGAATTATGGTTGTCTAAACTAAAAATTTCGGATTTTATTTCCTTTTTTTTTACTTTGACCTCTATTATTTTTGCAAAAAGGTCGTTAACATAACTTTTTTTTATAAAAACTGTAAACTGCAGACTCTCCTCTTTAAGTTGACCTATTACATTCTATGTGTTAACTGTAGCCGTTAAACAGTTATTAACTCATAACCTATTCAGGTCACACCGAAAAAAGACGATATTTTTTAAAATGACGTGCTAAAGGAACAAATTATCGTTGAGAATAGGTTTGAAAATAGGTTTGAGAATAGGTTTAGAGCTAATAACTCTTAAAGGGCTTCAGATAGCACATTGGGTGTAATAGGCCATATTAAAGAGGAGAGTCTACAGTTTACAGTTTTTATAAAAAAAAGTTATGTTAACGACCATTTTGCAAAAATAATAGAGGTCAAAATAAAAAAAAAGGAAAGAAAATCCAAATTTTTTAGTTTAGACCTTCATAACTTCTGAGAGGAGAGGGGTACGGGGCTGGTTGAGCTGTCGTTGGAAAGGCCATGAAGTTCTGCATACAGTGAGCTCTTAACTGTGACCATACGCCCTGTAGTTTTAAATATACAGGGTATTTTGTGAAAACCTAGCTTTTTTTATGAATCACCCTGTAACTCCTAAACGGTTGATATTGCCCCCCCCCCTGCCATACAATTTTTAGTTCGTCTAGGTAAGAACTATCACCTCCCGCTCTATGGACCTCCTAAGGGGAAACACCCTGTATATTGTGGTAAGCTAGTATGGAACAGGTCGGCTAGGGAGCCAAAAAGTTTTAAATAATTTGTTAGGACACGCAATATCAAGGAAAGGGAGAAAGTTGTTTATTAATATTTCTTTTAAAAAAAAAAATTGGTTTTTTTTTTTTTTTTTTTTAAATAGGAAAAACAGAGCGATATGATGGTTAACTAAGATTTATGAAATTCGTGAATAAGAGAAATTAAAAAAAAAAAATTTTTTTTTGGAATTAATTAAAATGAAAGATTCAGAATTGTATCATCGTTTACATTTTAAGCATGTGCTGCAAAATTCGTTTTCTCCAACCAAAATCTTTCTCTTGATAGGCTTATGAAGCTCTATTGCAGGTGATCGATTATTGATTTTTCTGAAGTCCTCTGGCCAGTAAGCTCACAAGGTCTTATCGCAGAGGTCGCTTCGTGGAGTAGCGTACTTCACACACACACACAAACAAAGAACAAACAAACAAAAAAACACAAACTTCAGAAAATATTAAATAATGATATCCACAATATTTTTAAAGAAAATGCTCATGCTTAAAAAAAAAATATAAAAGTTTCAAATATTATGCATTTAATAAAAGAGAAAAAGAAAGCAATGAAATCACTGTTCCAAGCTCACATACATATATCTATATGTAAAAAAAAAACTTTTTCCATTTAATATAAAATTCTTCTGTAGAATTTCAGTATTTCAAGCGGGCTGCCGATATTAATTTTTGTTAATTCGTACTGGTAAACATGTTAAAGCGTAGTGAAATGAAAGCAGTTTAATTAGTATTGTCTTACGAAGCCGCGATAAAAAATAGTACTCCAGCCTTCAGAATAATTTACCTAAAATTTTTAATTAAAAAAAAATTTTTGGAGGAACACTTTACTAGTTCTGTGATTGGCAAGAAAACACAAATAAATGTACATATGTATATAAAAAAAATGTTTGCCTTCTATTTTTTCTTTTTAACTTCAAATAGAAAATCTTTTAACTACCTTAACTTTATCCACTTTGGCTAACGTTTTGGCTTTTGATTGCTTGAGGACGAATATGATAGTGCTGGGAGTGTGTGATTAAATTGTCTGCGTCGAAGGTCCTGGTCGAAGTCTTCTCGTTGTCTTCCTTCTCTGGATTTCTAAACCGTCTTGTTGAGGCAGCGATGAAGCCTCGCAAGGGTCCCACGTTGAGCACTCTGGCGCTTAAACTTTCATTATCTCCTCTAAGTACTTTAAACTACCCGGGCTTATTATTTTTTTTTTTTATTATAAAACTTTTTATTATTATTATTTGTTTATATTTCTTTTATTTTTAGGGACTGATTATTTTGGTACGAAATACCGCTGCCACCAATTGTTGTGATTTAGTGCCGTGCTCGGAGAGGAGAGCACTCAACCTTGTTAATGTTAATAAATTCGGGTTTTAAGTCACAAAGTAAACTCTCTCTGTTTTTAAAATTTATTATTTTAATTTTATATTTCTTTACACTTTTTGTCGGTTTGGATTTTACAATTTCGACTTTTAATAATTTGGGTTTCGCAACACAATAATAACACAATAATAACACATTTTTTTTTTGTAATTCGGAGTATCTTTTTTTATAACTTCGACTTTTAAAAATTTGGGTTTCGCAACACCCTTTAATAACACAATTTTTGTAATTCCGAATATCTTTTTATAGCTTCGACTTTTATTAATTTTCTTATGCGCGAGTCCCTCGGACTTTTCTGGTCTGCGACTTTTGAAAGAACTCCGCGAGGATCGGGCTTGATGGCCCCAGGTACCCACCCCAAAGTTCTTTTTTCTTTGTATTGTTTTCTCACGACGTTGAAAAAACGTACGTGAGAAAATGCAAAAAGTTCTGATGCGAGCTATATGCATCAATGAAAACTGTAATCCGATATGCACTTGTGCGCCCGTCTTGAAATATTAATTTTAAGAGGGCGCGAATAATTTTGATAATTGTATGTATGTATGTACTGTTCCGTCGCGGAACAATCTTTAAACTTAAAACTAAACTTACATACTAAAAACACAAACTCACACACTTTTTCCCTCGTTGATAACATTACCACGATGCATACGATTTTTAAAAAAACAACAAACTCAGCTGAGAGAAATAAAGGCAAAAAAAAGAGGGCATTAGTAAAATCACTAACAAAATATCAAAAGTCTCAGATTATTTCAATCTGAGACTTTCATTAAAACTACAACTTACGCTACATTAAATCGTCCCACGATGTTTCAGCCATCCTAAGGGACCAAACAATCTGCAAAATAAATGGGAAAACAAATCATTAATGAAATAAATAACATAAACATTAAAAAGATGTAAACACTTACCAAAACATCTGCCATGAACCACTTTGACATTTCCAAAATGGCAGCTCATAACACAGACAGAAATTCCGATTAGAACTATGATGACGCCATTTGAGGATTAAATGTATGAAAATTCACACGATGACGCCATTTGGGGACCAAATACGTAAAGGTTCATACAAAGACGCGGGCGTCATTGGCAACGCCACCGGCAGACACAATTTCAATTGTGTTTCTGCCTACAAATAGCGAGCTACTCGAAGTAGCAAATCACTCTAGTTTTGATTGAGCCACAAGGCAGATCGGCAGTACTGAAGCCATATTAAGCCTTGATTAACCAAATATAAGGGAAGTATTGCACCCTATATTACTAACCATTTAATTAATTCTTGATAATATTCAAATTTTCTAAAGTTTTCAGCATCCCAGTGGGAGTTCTGATCCCAGCCATAAACTACATGAGCAGTTAACTTGACGCTCATTCTAACCTGCTTAACCTCACTCTTTGATTAATTAATAATACCCCCTTTTTTTCTCTCATTACAGATTGAGAAATAAATTCGCCAGTGGAATCGAATTATATCCTTAAATTGATTTAGAGTAGTAAGTTGAATAAAGTAAAGTAGATTAAGTGATTTGAATTTTGAATTGAATTAGGGTTAAGTAACTGAATTGCATAGTTTTAAGAATTATTTTGTGATAGAATAAATTAGTGAATTTTTGCCATTTGAAAAAACGCCTGTCTTGTCATTTTCAAACCCGACACCTGCCCCCTTTTGTATGCTAAGCCCATATTGGGACTTAACATGTACATACAATTAGATTGGATTAAGTAGGTAATGTACGTACGTACATAGTACATACAGAAAAAAAGTAAAAAGACACTGTATGTAGGTAAGTGTGCATACCGTGTGAGTGGAATGTGTGTCTGATAACAAAATTCAATTTATGCTAAACTGCATTTTGTTATAATATGGGAATGCATTTCTAAATGCATTTTAAATTTTGAATGAAATTTAAAAATGAAATAATTTTTCATTTTCAGGGTCAATTAATGGTACATCAATTTATCGTATTGGACGTTATATTGATGTATCGGTATTATGGTTGTGATTCGGGGCATTGGGCACCTGAGTCACAACACTTCATTATTGAAGTCCAGTTGAATTGCAGTGTCTTCTAGTGAAATATTTTGAAGTAAAAGTAGATGGTTAGCACACCACTTCCGCAGCTTGAATTCACCCTTCTGAAGTAATGCAATCAGTTGTGTTTGAGTGTCAATGGCTGTGTCTAGGCAATTGGAGCCTGTCATGACATCATCTAGTAGCATTGAAGTACTTCGTGTGCCAGCCTCTTTAGACATGTTGTGGCTAGATATGGGGCTGTTTTTGCCCATAGGTCAGTGTGTTCAGCTGATATAATTTCAGTGTTGTATTCAAATCGCTTCGCCATATGATTAGCTGAAACCAGCGATGTTCTTCATTGTGTAAGACCTTGCGTTACAGGTTAATTTAGGTTAGGCAAGAGGGGTGCCGCAGGACAGCTAGCCTGCATCACTTAGACCTCAAGTGGGTCCATTGTGCCCCTAGGCCCCATGGGAGAACCTTTTCAAGCTGCCCAGATCAATCCTGCTTCCCTTAGGGAACTCAAGTTATCTCCGCGATTCTTTTCCTAGATCCATCCTGCTTCTCTCAGAAAATTCACTGGCGGTACATCTTCTCAATATCAGCTGTGAAGACGAACTTAGGCAATCGGAATCACAACAAAATTCAAACAGTTCGTCCTGTATAGTCGGTTCTGTTGCGAAGCCATCATTCAGAGATATGTTCGTAGAAGTCTTGGCGGATTCATAAAGACTTTTCTTAGTTTCGTCGTTAAGCTGTCGGATTTGTCAACACTATGTTGAGGAAGAAAATACTGTGGATGATGAAGAGTTATTTCTTCGATTTCTTCCATGTGGCCGAGCTTGATATACTCATTCGTGAATTCCACGTATTGCGACTTCAGGTCACTGTGTCTGGAAAGCCTTCGTTCTAGTGACACCAATCTTTCTTAGAGCTATATCCTTGGATTCACCAAGTTTGTCTTTGCTTTGATTAAATGCCAGACGCACTATGAATCGTTTGGTTGAAATAATTCTCACATCGTGCTTGTTCTGGTGAGAGTGTTCGAGATGTGTTCTCAACTTCTTCCAGTCTCCAAAACTTTTCTGTGTTAAATATTTCATCTTCGCTGCAAATTCCATAAGTTGCGTTGTCGTCTAAGTGTCTTCCGCCGACCTTTCCAGCTACTCTCCAACCAAATACAGTGTTCTGGATGGTCGGTAAAGTTTAGCCCAATTGGATGTGGCCTAGAATTCTGCTCCAAGTAGTACGTCTATACGAGATGGATTGTTGAAGTTGGGATCTGCTAATTTTATATTCTCTGGCATGGCCCAGAAATCTGACTGAGTGGGTTGAGGTGCTATGATTTTTGGCAGAACAAAGGCTTCTACTCTGGTAGTAAATCCATTCAATTTTGATTGTAAGAGCATATTTCTCCTTCGTTGTGTATGCTCTTTTGTTTGTCTAATGCCTTGTATCTGCATCTGTTGAGAAGTACCAGTCGGGCCAAGTTTTTTAATCATTCTCTCGGTTATGAAATTAATCTGAGAGCCGGAGTTCAATACCGCTCTACATTCAACACTAGGTCCTTTCCTGTTAATTAGGTTCAGGAGAACGGTACTCAATAGGATGTAATTTTCTTGTCCTTTAGTTATTTGTGCAGTTAATGTTGTTAGCCTGTCATTGGCTTCGCCCCCTTCATTGAGGATGGTGGAACGATTTTAGGTTTTGACTGGGATGGAGCTGAATAGGTCTCAAAATGTAAAAGGGCGTTTTCTGGTACATTTTGTGCAGCTTCTTGAATTGCACTGCTACGATGAATGGCCAGATCTCAGATAGTTGATGCACAAGTTATTTCTTTTAACGAGAGTTAGCCGATTGGATGCTGTCAGGGGAAGAAACTCCTTACATGAGAACAGTGCAAAACAAATTTATCTTCCATTAACACATCAAAAAAAAGAAGATAAATTCACAATTAGGTAAACCGTTAATCGATTTTAGGGAAACCTTTATTATAAACTGTAAATCAATTTACTCTAAAACCAACTTTATTCAACTCGATCTTAATTTCTTCACAAACAAGTCAAGACTGTCTTAATTATTTCTTAAAAGATAACTTAACTAGAGAAGCCAGACAACCGCTGAAATTGCATTTGTCATCAAAAAAGCGTGTGAAACGTTAAAAGCTCTACGTTAGTTTCGTTTCGTGAGTGAAATATGATTTTCTGTAATTGTGTGTGAGATAAGCCAATGTGGATTTGCTTATCTCTTAAATTTACTGAGAATGGAATTTAATGAAATTATTCTTTGTGTTTAATATAAATCAATGTAAATTTGCTCATCTTGTAATTTATGTGGGAACGGAATTTGAGGAAATTATTCTTTGAATAATTTCATTTTCTGGATATATAAGTTCCCCACCCTCAAGAGTTTTGCTCTAGTGGGCAAAATTTTGTGTTTCAGTATTTGTTGGGCCTCTTTTTCTTAGGAATAATCTTATGGAAATTAATATGATTAAACAAATAATAATTGCGGTAAATGATAGGTTGGTATATGTGACTATACTATCTTGTTTTCTCTTATATTCAATTTCTATTATTTCTTTATTATTTTCTATCTGTTTGATATTCAGATCTTTTAGTTCCAATGTTGAATTGATGTTCTTTATTTCTGAATAGTTAGGTATTACAATGGTATGTTTGAATTCTCTTTCTTTATTATAGAATTTCGTATTATCTAACTTTATAGTACAATTATTAAAAGAAATTAAATGATTTTTATTTAAAGTATATTCGATTCTGTTACAACTGTTGGTTAAGGTTATATTTCTTCCATTCTTTACTAATACTAAACCTATATGTTTTTTTTTGTATAGCGATAAATTATTTTATTTACCGCTTGATTCTTACCTAGGTCCAATACCTATGCAAGTGTACTTGAATGTTGTTGCCTAGGTGCAATACCTACACAATTTATCGCTGATTATCTGTTGCCTAAGTGCAATACCTATGCAACAGTGTGTTTTGGGAAATTGCCTAGATGCAAAACCTATGCAATCGAATAAACGCAACGAAATAAAAACCTCGATTGAATGACCGTAACTAACTGATTTATTTTTCAACAATTTGTATTTTATAGATTCAAAATGATTAGTCAACAGAAATGAATAATTTTCTAAACTGAGAAAAATAATAATTCTCACGACATTTTTCACACATTTAATTTTATTTTCGCGGGCGTCTAGTTTCATTAGCAGACGTAATGTGATATGATACCATTTAAACGGAATGCGACTTTTGCTTGTGCATATACTTTTCTGTGAGAAAATTTACGAAAACGAATTTATAACAAAATAAATTGAAATTTAGATAAAAATTTTTAAGGAAACTAAATATAATTGAAGGGTAAGTCTAAAGGGTCTAAGTGCCAATTTTATTATTTAGTGATATAACGAAAAAACCTAAGCGAAAGCTCGTTGGCACTTAGGCCCCGCCAAAACTTTATCTGTGCGTGGATAAAATTTTAAAAGAAATATGCACTTGGATCCATTTGGATATTATTAGGCTTGGTACTAAGATCGTATTTTTGTAAAAATCTTGACTTTTGATTTTTTGGCACTTAGACCCTTTAGACTTACAACCCTTCAATTATAGTAATTGATGTCTCGGATTCAACACTATATCTATTTCGATTACTTCTGGATTTGGTCTTGTGACCTTTTGACACTTTCCATAAGAATTATTCAACAGGTTTGATATACAATCAGTAGTGGGATTTAGTTTTCTTTTGTATCTTTCCTCATCGAGATAATATGACTTGTTTTCAAAAATTATTGTATCAAAAATTTTTTTGTCTACTTCTTCGTTATCTGAGTTTGGCAATGGTAAAATTCTAAATCTTGTTGCTTTTGTTTGACTTAGTACTGGAATTTGCATTACAAAAATTAATTTGGTATTCATGGTTGCTAAAGACCTTTTAAGTTCTTGGATTTTAAAGATATCTATATCGTAAAGATCGATTTCTCTTGGTGTAAGGATGGATCTACTCATAATTTGATGTTTGGAGAATATAGAGTAGGTTTATATGTGTAAGTGTTTGTAAAAAATGAACTTGTTTTAAGATGTCTCTATTATTCGTTTCAACGAGGTTTACGAGTTTATCCATTTGTAAATAATTTTTTTGTATATTATCCTGAAGCGTTTTAATGTTTTGTTGTAAGATTTTATTTATTTTTATTTGTTTGTTAGAATTTTCTATGGTGTTGTGAACGTTTTCGTCGATTACCTTTAATTGTCGTTCAATTTCTACTTTATCCTCCTCATCCATGGTTCCAAAAACCCATTTTAAGAAGGATCCCCCAATGTTAATTAACGCCCTTTTGTGCCTCAAAGGTATTAATGTTTTAAGGGTGTGTTTTACCTGGTTTAGCTTTTCTCCTAAAGTTTTAACGATGGTTTGATCTTCTGGTGAAAAGGTGCTATTTATTTGCAATTCTATCATATTTATTATAGCCTCTATGTCCTTTAGGTCGACTATATGGATGATTTTATTGTAGTGTTCTATTATAGGGATAGTGTTCTGTTGAATTACAGTATATCCTGCTTCTGTCTCCAGTTTTCGATGTTGATTACTGCTTGACACGGATTAGTTAACGTTGCAATAATAACTAGGAACATTGCAATTATGTGGAAAATTTTTTAAAATATCTTTTAATACGGCAGGGGTGGATTTTTTATTTTTTGTATCTGTTAGCTTACCGTTATTTGTTAAGTATTTAATCTTTTTATACCTGGGTAATTCTTTATATCTGAGGGCTGTTGGGTTTTTTATAAGGATTTCATTAGTCTTTGAGATATCGAGGTCTTGTCGAGTTTTATTTAGCTTTGTAATAATTTTTTTCTTTTTTTCTTGAACCTTATTCTTTATCTCTTGTCTATTTGGGATTTTTCCTATCATATTTAGCTAAGTTGCATATGTCGTAATTATTTATGTATTTATAAATGAAGTCTTTTAAATTTGGGAAATAATAAGAATCTCTAATTTCGGAAAAGTTTTCCAAGATGCCTCTATGATAGTGGCCTCATGAGTTTCTTTTATTATTTGTATCAATTCGGTTTCGTTTTCGACATCTTTTGCTACTTTGGTACATTTAATGAATTTAATTTTCGGTTCATTGCTAAATAATTCGACTAATTTTTCCTGCAAAATCGAATATTCGTCGTAATCCAATTCGGAGTAGACCGCTGTTGTTCCCTTCTTTATTAATCTTCGTAAAAGATCATTCAGATAGTTTTCATTTTTTAAATCTTCTCTAGAAATATATATTATCCTATACCTTTTGTATTTTACTACTAAGTCTTCTTCTTTATTCTCGACTAAGTGAATCTGTGTGAGATATTTATTAACAATGTTCTCTGCGATAGGGATGTGGTCATCCAGATCTTCGACGCCGCTATGAATTGTGGCTATATTGCTTCCATTATCACGGTTGTCGTCACGTTTATTTTCTATGATATTGATTTCATTTTTATTAGTATCGATCCTACTTAAGAAGTCGGCTACCTTGCTGTCTTTACCTTGAACAAATTCTATTTGGTAGTCGAATTCGTTAAGTTTTATTCTCCACCTCTGTAGTTTAGAGTTAGGTTCTTTCAAAGAATTTAACCAAACTAGGGGGGGGGGGGGGTCGGTGGTCAGTTTTTATTGTGAATTTAACTCCATATAGATATGGCCTAAAATATTTGGTTGCCCAAATAATTGCCAGGAGTTCCTTTTCGATCGTGCTGTATTTGGTTTCGTGGTCGTTAAGGGTTCGGCTTGCGAAAGACACCGGGAGTCCGTTCTGCGATAAGACAGCTCCGATTGCGTATTGACTCGCGTCAGTCGTTAGTGTAAATTGTTGAGTAAACTTTGGGTATTTTAGTATTGGATCTTTTGTTATTAATTCTTTGAATTTCTCAAACGCTTCGACGAACCTTGGATTGTTTGCTTTTATTTTCTTACCCTTTTTCAGGCAGAATGTAAGGGGCTGTGCTATTTTCGCATAGTCCTTGATGAACTTGCGGTAATAGCCAGTGATACCTAGAAAACTCTTTATTGCTTTACGAGTTTTCGGAAGCTTAAGCTGTTTAATAGCCTGGATCTTACTTGGATTTGGCTTGATGCCTTCATTAGTTAGTAAATGTCCTAAGTATTCATATTCCTTTGAAAAAAAGAAAAGACATTTATCCACTTGGATTTTTAGATTATATTCGTGAAGTTTTTCAAAGATTTTAAAAACTACATCCACGTGTTCTTGGAGTGACGTACTGAAGATAAGTATGTCATCGAGGTATACAACGCAGTTGACATTGATGAATTTTCTTAGAACATGATTTACCATTCTTTGGAATGTGGCAGGAGCATTCTTTAATCCGAATGGCATCCTGACATATTCATAATAACCTTGTGGTGTGGAAAAGGCAGTTTTGGGTTGGTCTCTCTCATCTACAAGGATTTGGTGAAATCCTTTAGCGAGATCTATAGTGGTAAAATACTGAGCTTTGCCGAGTTTATCAAAAAGGGAATCTATATTTGGGATCGGGAATTTGTCGTCTATAGTAATTTTGTTTAGTTTCCTATAGTCGACTACAATTCTCCACTTTTTCTTTCCAGACTGGTCCATTTTCTTTGGGACCACCCAAATTGGGGAATTGTAGGGTGAATTACTAGGCTTTATTATTCCGTGTGCCAGCATTTCTGAAATTTATTTCTCTACTTCTTGTTCGTGGATTTTAGGGAATCTATAAATCTTAGAATATATCGGTCGACTATGTTCTGTGAAAATTTGATGTTTAATATCAACGATATTGGTCAATTGTTGACCTTCTTCATAAAATAAATCTTTATTTTCAGAAATGATTTTCTTTAACATGTTATGTTCTTCTGTGTTAAGGTGATCGGTTTTAATGATGTCAAAAATATTTTTGCTATTTAACTCTAAGGAGTATAATTCGTCTGTATCTTCAAAAGGGCAAGAATCTCTAAATTTGGTTATTTTATTCATAATTTCTATATATCCCTTATCTAAGTTAATTTTTGCACCTACTGCTTTTAAAATATTTTGTCCTAAGATAGCTTTAAATTTTCCACTATTCAATTTTAATATTTTCCATGTCATCGTGGCTTCGTGATCAAATTCATCAGTAATAATTTCATGAGTTATTTCACTTTTGCCAAATAATGTAAAAATTTCGATTAGTTGCTTTAATTTTAGGCGTTTGATATTATGTAAAACTTCCTCACTCATTATAGAGGTTGAGGATCCAGTATCTATCAAACAAGGGATTTTTTTATTGTAAATTGAAAACTCTGCTATTGGTAGTGGATGGTCGGAGGCTGTGGCCGAAAATTTTCTTCGATAACATTTAAATCTACATCCATAGGTTCAACTTGTCTACCATTATTACTATATATTCGAGAATTTTGATATCTGTTTGGCGTAAAATTACCGCTTTGATTCCTATAGGGATTGTTAGGATTAGGGTAATTATGTTCGCGATTTCTATGGGGTGAAGCTTGACGACGATAATTAGAATTTATTCCCTGTTGTCTACTAAAATTGTCGTTTCTGTTGTTATTATTGTAAGATGAATTTCGATTAGAGTTATTATTTCGAGCACTATTATTGTTTTGTTGATTATTTCTGTTAAAATTGTTTTGTGGATTATTTCTGTTATGATTGTAGTGTCTTTGTGTGGATGTGTGATAGTTAGTGATTCCAGTTTCAACTAGTTCGTAAAAAGCTTCTTCTAAACACTGAACGTTTTTTACATATTATCCGATCTCGGATGTTTATTTAAAAATTTTCTTAGAATACTTTTTTCGTTATTTGTGACATTAAATTCGACAGGAGAATCGTCATCTAACTTATACTCCCGATTTAGCTTATCTAAAATTGTTGATAATTCGTTATAATATTGACTTACATTTATGAAATTAATGGCATCTGCTTCCTCCTTTAGCTTGAGGTACGATTGTTGTACACCAAACGACTTTTTTAATTGTTTCTTGATTTCGTCCCATGTTGCACTTTCTAGTCTCCGTATTGATTCAGCAGCTGGTCCTTGAATTTTTGTGTCAAAGATGTTGAGTAAATGCCTTCAAACTTACATCTGTTGTTAATCCGCCGATGGTTTCAACCTCTCTGATGAAGTGAGATAATTCGAAGGTGCCATCTCCTCGGAAAACTGGAACGGCTCTTGCTTCCTTGATGAGGTCTTGGTTTGTAAATGCCAGGGCCATGATGTTGTTGAAGTTATTCTGACTTTCAATAAGGATTTGATTATAAGCCTCTTCGAGTCCAACTTGTCTAGGTGAACTTCTTGTTGGTTTGATATAAGGTCTCATTCAAAGTAGCCAACAAATTCTTAAAAAGGAAACCTAGTAGTCGCACTATCGAAATAATTCACTATATTCCTTTAGTTACACTTCTATGTGAAATCATAGAAAAGAGATTTGTTTTCTTTCGGAAACTTCCACTCACTATTTACGCGACACTAGTTTGGCAATCCTACCGACTGCGCCAAACAAATTTATTTTCCATTAACACACCAAAAAAAAGAAGATAAATTCACAATTAGGTAAACCGTTAATCGATTTTAAGGAAACCTTTATTATAAACTGTAAATCAATTTACTCTAAAACCAACTTTATTCAACTCGATCTTAATCTCTTCACAAACAAGTCAAGACTGTCTTAATTATTTCTTAAAAGATAACTTAACTAGAGAAGCCAGACAACCGCTGAAATTGCATTTGTCATCAAAAAAGCGTGTGAAACGTTAAAAGCTCTACGTTAGTTTCGTTTCGTGAGTGAAATATGATTTTCTGTAATTGTGTGTGAGATAAGCCAATGTGAATTTGCTTATCTCTTAAATTTACTGAGAATGGAATTTAATGAAATTGTTCTTTGTGTTTAATATAAGTCAATGTAAATTTGCTTATCTTGGAATTTATGTGGGAACGGAATTTGAGGAAATTATTCTTTGAATAATTTCATTTTCTGGATATATAACTATAACTTGCATGGTTCCCCTTGCATGATACACAATTTGGTACAGTTGTATAGTAGCAGATGTGTATGTTTTTGTTGTGCCTTGTTTAATGTGGTCATTTCCTAGAATTTGCCTTGCTTCCAAGCGCTTCCAGAGATTGAAATAGATTCTCCAGAAATGATAAGAGGCTCTTGATAGATTGCAAATTCCGTGGATTACGTAAGGGTTTTTCATATAAACGATGTGTGATTTGATCCAATTTCTTGATAAAGAGATGCAGTAGTATTGGATTCGAATCTGTAGTGGAAACCTTAAGATTTTTCAAGGCCAGCAAACATTCCTGCGTTGTATCATGAAGCGTTTTAATTTCGTCTTCTCCAGACTTTGTTTGGAGGTGCCACATTTTTTGGCATTGATTGTTTGTGGACCTTTTGGTTAAACAGATCATAAAACTGGCGCTACTGTAAGTTGTTTCCATCTAATTTTGGACGGACTATTTTTGGCTTTTTCATCATAGTATTATTGTTGATGGTTGTGCTGGAAGCTGTCAGCTTATCTCGTTTGTCAGAGAAAGGGATTAATTGTTCTTGTATCTCTTTTTCTAATTGTACATACCCGTCAATATTGTAGCCCATTTTAATTGGAACTTCGATTAATTTCCAGATATTCTGTTTGATATTTTCGATCTATAACCAATGTTGATTTAGTCTTCTTATTTTCAGGTCATAATTATTTTTATTGGGCTCTTCGTCATCTATCTTCATTCCTCCAATAAGGTGACGAAGAGTTTTGATGACTTCTCCTTGTCGGCTTATTGCTCGCATTATTTGTTGTAGTCGGTTTAACTGAATTTCTGTCTCTCTATGATGTTTCCCATTTTCATTAGCACTGATATCATCAGACTTTTATGGTTTTGGATCTATAACGCCTCGGTTATGGGCATTTTCACTAGCACCGCCTAACGGCCTTGTTGAGTGACTCAATATGACTGGTGAAAAGATTAAAGTCGGTTAAGATAGCGTTGTAATAATCCTTCGTGAAGTAAGTATGATCTCTGGGTATATCTGGTAGTGCTCGAATCTGGGTATCTGTAGCATCAAACAAAGCCCAACGTTCTTCGAGACGCCTAGGTCATTCTTTATAATATTTTAAAGTTTTTCTGTAGGCCGGATCCTCCCTATAATTCCACATTATTGATTCAATCTCATCTCTGTTCAGTTTTTGTTCCTTGAACAATGCTTCCATAATTTCTCTGTGTTAAAGATGGAGTGTAAAATAAAAGACTTGACCTCACGTCGGTCTTACTTTATTTAAAAATATTTAACTAACTATACAAAACACACTATCAGATTGACTGACTCAACTGTGCACTGAGTCGCAATATTTATTTAGCCTTCGTCCGTATACATGTATAAATGTAGGGGACATTGGGGAATTGTGAGTCATGGGGAATTGTGAGTCACGTCAATATTTCACCATAATTGGAAAGTCTGACTCAAGCAAATGGCTGTCATTGTCTTATATTTGAGTAGTGGTAATATGGGGGTTCTGGACCAGTGCAAAAATGTGCAAAAATGTCAATATAAAAAAAACGTTGAGGTGCAAAATGCACATTTGTGTGAAATTTGTATGGAAGAATTGTTGAGAGCACCCAAAAAATTGCTGAGGTGCAAAATGCACATTTGTCTGAAATTTGTATGGAAGAATTGTTGAGAGCACCCAAAAAATTGCTGAGGTGCAAAATGCACATTTGTCTGAAATTTGTATGGAAGAATTGTTGAGAGCACCCAGGATGTTACCCAGAGATAATTTCTAAAAATATTTTCGGCATATTAACGCTTTCTTGTTGATAAGAGTTGAACCGAATATTTTCGGTATATTGACGCTTTCTTGTTGCGAGTGGTGATAAAGAATTGCTAGTATAAGATTATGTAATGTGATTTTGCGAGTGGTGATAAAAAATTGCTAGTACAAGATTATGTAATGTGATTTTAGGGGTATATGATGGATGTTGAGGTCAATGAATGAGGCGATGAAAAAAAATATCAGCTCAGAGATAGGAGCAGAGAAAATTTTGTGGTCTGTTGGAAAGAAGTTTGACCTAGAGATGCCCTGTTGCCGATGTTGAGGATATTGCGGTTTATGACATTAATTAAAGTTTCTAAAACTGATTGCGGTAAATTCGCATATAAAAGGAGCATTTTATTGAGACCTAATTACAGTAGAATTTCAAGTTCTGTGAAGTTTATAATAGTACATTAAAATAAGATGAATTCCTTCGAATGTTCGGTTTGTCAGAAGGCTTTTACGCGAAATTCTTCTTTAAAAAGGCATTATAGAGCAATGCATAGCGATGGATATATGTGTGAAGTTTGCGGTGAATCTTGTAAAAGTGTGTCGGGTTTAAATAAACATCAGAGGGCAGCTCATTCAAATCCAATGGATTCCAAAAGTAAAAGTGCCAAAGACAGTGTACAGAGTACAATGATTTCTAATAGAGACTTATTAGAAGCTAGCACTTCAAGTGCTAACGCACAGCCAATCTATTGTGAAACGTGCAAAGTAGCAATTGGTTTTAAAGAATGGAGGTACCACACTCGAACCAATAACCACAAAATAAAAGCTGCAGAGTCCGTAAGCAATAATTTAAAAGTGCTTAAAAGCGCGTTTAATGACAGAATAGAGTCATTGATGTTTGAAAATAGAGATGAGTCCTTACTAAATCCTAAAGATTTTTCAAACATTGCCAGAGAAACAGTTTTAGATGCATTAAATACAACGTTGGAAAAGCATGATTGTATCAAATTTAACATGGAACTCTTCTGTGAATATATGAAAGTTATAAAACAGAAAGATGATGAAGAAGACGATTTAGTTACATCAGTCAAGTCATTTAATTCCAAAATGAATTTGATAATCCTCAAAGAAGATTTGGAAAAAGCATATGAGGATCACAATATTTGGAGTTGCCAGACTTTTTAGTTAAAAAACATGCTTGTGTAAATGTGAAAAACAATGATGTTTTCTGTTTTAAGTGGGCAGTTATTTCGGCATTATATCCAGTAGAGACACCTATGAAATAAATGATATTTCAACAAACACCATAATTCTTAAAAATGGCATTACGGTACACTTTATGAATTTAAAATTTCCGTTGAAAGTAGCCGATATCAGATATTTTGAAGAAATGAATCCTAATATAAGCGTGAACGTTTTCGGATACGAAGAGAGTAGAAGCAATAAATATGAAATTGTTGGACCGTACTACTTCACCGCGGAGGAAAAGTCAACCCATATCAACTTATTATTAATTCAAAATAATGACCTCTCTCATTTCGTTTGGATTAAAAATATATCTAGGTAAAGTATATTTACTATATGTAAAATATTATTCAATAACTAATTTTGTGTTTTGTTAAACAGATTAATTCGTCAGCAAGTCACTGGTAGCAATAATCGAATCTGCCTTTGCTACACATGTCTCCAGCATTTTTACAGTCAGGATGCGTTAAAGAATCACAAAAATGAATGTAATAGAACTGTCACCGTGATGCCTTCACCGGAGAAATCATATTTAAAATTTGAGACACATCACCGAAAAATAGAGGTACCATTTGTTATTTATGCAGATTTTGAATGTGTTCTGCAAAGTATTGATACTTGCTTTCCTAACCCATCTCTCTCATCAACTACTAATGTACAAGAACATGAACCTTGTGCATTTTCATATTATATTAAATGTTCATTTAGTAATAGTTTAAACAAGTTTAGAGTATATAAAGGTAGGAATTCGGCTCAAAAATTTATTGAAATGCTAGTTTGCGACGTTAAATATTTATATAGCGAATACATAAGTAAACCCAATCCGATGAATCCTTTGTCATTGGAAGAACGACGTAGGCAAAATGAAAGTATGACATGTCATATTTGTGGTACAGAGTTAGGGTTTGAAAGAGTTGCCGACCACTGCCACTTAACTGGAAAGTATAGAGGACCAGCTCATAATAGCTGTAATTTACAATTTCAAATTCCCAATTTTTTTCCAATATTCTTTCATAACCTTTCAGGATATGATTGTCATTTATTTGTTAAGTCTCTTGCTGAAATTAAGGGAGATATTAGTATTATTCCGCTTAATAAAGAAGTATACATTTCAATTTCAAAGAGGATTTATATCAACGATTCAGAGTCAATTGAGTTAAAATTTCTTGATTCAAGCAGATTTATGCAATCAAGTCTTGAGTCATTAGCAAGGGACCTACCAATAAAAGATTTTCATGCTGTTAGAGCAACCTACCGTGATGAAGAATCTTTCACTTTTATGATAAGAAAAGGTATTTTCCCATATGAGTACATAAATTCTTGGGACCGTTTAGATGAAACCAGACTTCCTTCTCAAGAAAAATTTAATAATAATCTAACAAACACAAAATGTTCGAATGACGACTATAAGCACGCACAATCAGTTTGCGGTAAATTTCATTGTAAAAATTTATGGGATTATTTAGAGTTGTATCTAAAAACACATGTGCTGCTCTTAGCAGATATATTTGAGAATTTTAGAAAGGTTTGCATTAGCATTTACTCTTTAGATCCTTGTCAGTATTATACTATTCCGGGCTTATAAAGGGACGCTATGATGAAAACAACTCAAATTGATCTTGATCTCTTTACTGATATAAACATGTACAATTTTATTAAAAATGGTATAAGAGGAGGTATTACTCAGTGTTCTTGCAGACATACAATTGCTAATAACAAATACATGAGCAACTTTGATGAATCAATCCCATCGCGCTATATAGCGTATTTAGATGCTAATAACTTATATGGGTGGGCCATGTCGCAATCTCTTCCTCATTCAAAGTTTCAGTGGCTTGATGGCAAAGACATTAATATTCTCGATATTCCTGAAGATTCCGATGTGGGATATATTTTCGAAGTAGATTTGGATTATCCAATATCAAAGCATGATGAGCATAATTCTTTACCATTTTGCCCCGAAAACAAGAAAGCACCAAATTCAAAATTTTGTAAATTGATTACAGATTTAACTTCCAAATCCCGATATGTAATTCATTATAGGAATCTACAACAATGTCTCAAGCATGGAATGAAAATCTTAAATATTGGTAGAGTGTTACAATTTAAACAATCGCCCTGGTTGAAAATTTATATTGATATTAATACTTATCACCGTACGCAAGCACAAAATGCATTTAAAAAGAATTTTTTCAAGTTGGTAAATAACGCAGTATATGGGAAAACCATGGAGAATGTTGTCACAGAATGGGAAAGTCGTGGTAGGCGTTTGGGAGCCCGAGCCTTAATAGCTAAGCCCAATTTTCACAGTTTATCTCAATTCACTAATGACATGGTAGCCATTCAATTAAGTAGAGCTAAAACTTTTTACAGTAAACCTATTTACTTAGGATTTTGTATTCTTGAACTGTCTAAGTTGAAAATGTACAATTTCCATTATGATATATGAAACCAAAGTACGGAAACAATGTGATTTGGAACTATATGGATACTGATTCCTTCATATACACTATAGAAACTAAAGACTTTTATAATGACATTCTAGATGATTTAGATAATCATTTTGATACATCTGAGTATCCCCCCGAAAACCGTTACAATATACCACAGAAAAATAAAAAAGTTTTGGGTTACATGAAAGATGAAGCAAATGGAAAAATAATTAAAGAATTCATTGGTCTTAGAGCAAAAATGTACTCAATAGATATTGATGCCTCTAATGTAATAAAAAGAGCTAAAGGCATCAAAAGAACTGTTTTAGAATCCATAGATTTAAAAGATTACAGAGATTGTTTGTATAAGAAAAAATTATTGTATGGTAATATGTTATTATTTAGAACTAAGGCACATAATATATATACTCAATGTGTTAATAAACTAGCTCTTAGCTATTTAGATGATAAAAGATTTATTCGAGCAGATGGAGTCAATACGCTTGCTTGGGGCCATTACAAATTAGTTATAGAAGGAAATCAATAAAAAATGTTTAATTTGGTTAAAAATAAAATGTTTTATTTATTATTTACATTTTTTTCCCCTTATTTCTATTATCTAAAAAGCTTTTTAGCAGGTACACATTTTCCTGTGCACATTGTCCTTTGTGAATTAAACAATATGGAATATTGCTATAAAAAAATTTTAAACGTGTTAAATTTGGACACTGAAATTCATCTTCCATATTATATATGGTTAGACCTCCTCTGAATGTATCGTTTAGCCAAGAAACTTTATCAGACCCTTTTACGTATATCACTTTGTGTTGTTTTAATAATGGAGCTACTAGAGCATATAAATGATGGTAAGGAACATAACCGTCGTCCCAGTAGAAACCATGGTAATTATCATGTAACCACGCTGCTTCTTTTCTCTTTGCTTTTGTTAAATCCTTAAATCTGAATGGAGGTTGAAAAACAAAGTGCTGCATTTCATTCCCACTAGTCAAAATAGCTAACTCCTTCACTATGAATTTGTTATATTGATCCTTGAATCCTTGAATATCCACTATTGCTGTCATTCTTTCCTTAAATTATTTTTTTAACCTCACTCGTCAGTGGATTATACTCAATTATTCTATCATGCAAAAGTAAGCAATATGCTGTTGTGCTTGGTGGGATATTACTACTTGTTTTGAATTGTAGTCGGATATCGACCGGTCCTGATTTAATTGACTCATTTTGATGAGAGCAATCTATAACTATAATAGGAGCGCTCTCTTTGAATTTTTCACGAGTAAGCAAAGGTTGAGTCTGACGACCATAATAAGACTGCGGAAACTTTGCATACATGTCATACAGTAAGGCATATCGGTTGCGATCAAATTTAATATTTAAATCATCATAAGGAAATGATTCCGAGTTCAAATGAACTTTGATGTCTGAAAGCTCGCAATGGTCAAACTTGCTTGCATCTTTAGACTTTTCATTCTTTCGAGCCGTTTGAAGCGCTAAAATAACATATCGGGGTTTTTCTAATTGCGTTGATGTTTTAATTGTCCATGTATGATCAACAGCTTCAGGTAATACAGGATATTCATACATATCCCAACTTCGAAAACTCATTTGAATTGGACGCCCGTTATTAATGATTTTTAACAACGCCAGTTTCTCCTCATCAGCAACACTCACATGAGGAATGCACCATTGTAATTTAAAAATGTCTATTTTGACATCAGTTGGAGAAATGAAAGCATTTTCATCACTTCTGCTTCGAATCAGAATTAGCTCGTGCTTCGCATTTACAACAATTTTTGTATAGTCTTCAGCAAAACCAAGATACATTTTTAAAGGAATACAAAAATTGAAAAAGCCTTTTCCTGATATTATTGGGTTATTTGGCGACCAGCACGCATTTTGTAGCGTATCGCTTTCATTACGAGTAAGAGATATGTAATTTTTTTAAGTTGATGCAAATCCTAAATTTCTGGTACGATCAATTTCTACACCATTTAATTCATAACGAATTTCTTCAAAAAGGAAAGATGTTGCATTGTTTGCTAAATTAGCTGTTGTTGATGCAGTCCCATCTGTTTTCGTTAGCGCTCCTTCTATATAAATAAAACTTTCGTGGGGTAATATGTATAAGTCTTGATGTTGCACAGAAATTCGAACTTCGTCACTATTTTTAAACGATGTTAAGAAAGGAGAATAGCTATGATACTCATATTTTGTAATACTATTATCATAGCTTACACCTCGAGTAATATCAAGTATTTCGCTCATTTTGTTAACTTAAAACCAAGAGATCTTAAAAACTGTTGATTAGCTGCTGTTAACTTTGTCCTTGACTGTAGCGCAGGCGTTGGTTGACTAGTTGATCTAATACTTTTATACTCGCTTTTATTCTCATGAATTCTGTTATATATTAGCATATTGAAGCTTCAAATGTAATCTTATAGTAATCGTTTCTCCTCTAAAATTTATAAGGTCACCGTCCTGATCGACTAGTTTCAGCGTAAGTGAACTTATTTTCTTAACGGTCACAGGTAAATAAATAACATTTCTCGGAACTTCAACTATTTTATATCTTGGCCCCACTTTAGGAGAAAACTCATTTAAAGTGTGCACTTGTGTGTTATTTTTGAATGAGCCAGCTATTAAATTACAATCGACACGTATCACATTAACTTTAATTATATTAATCGGTAAGTCAGATTCATGCACAATATTAGAACTCAATTCTCGTTTACTAAATCCTAATAATGACCCAAGAGAATTTAATTTGTTGAAAAACACTTTTTCAGTACTTATGACTTCACTTTTCAAAGTATTATTATTAGCTTTAATAGTTACTTTTGGTTTAGATTTGGTTTTGTCTAACTCATTTTTTATGAGTTGTGCAATATCATCAATTTCATATGATCCCTCTGGTATTTTAATTTTTTCATTTCCTACATGAAATAAGTTATTTTTACTATCAACGTTAGGTATTGAATTATATGTTTGGAAATCAATGAGTCCACATATATAGTCTGCAGTCAAATCTAGTGGTGGAAAATATTCCGCTGTGAGCACAGACGAGTTTCCAGTTAAGTTTAGTGTTAATGACATGTTAGTTCTAAGTGAAATGACATTTTATTAAATGCAACAATTTATTTTATACTTCTTATTAACAATTCAGAAATCTTCTTACTAAACTTTATTTTATTTAACAAGTTTGCAACGAGTGTATAAAAATTCCAAACACAAATGCCCACAATTAACTGTTTCATAATTTTGATAAGCTTCATGATTGTATACAATATTTTTCCCTAAATACTGTAGGACTTCTTTTGGTGGCTACAAATTTCCAAAACTATCAAAGTACTCAATTTCTGAGCCATCTTTATAATACGCTACCCAATGACTGCCAGAACCTGTAGTAGAGTCTAAATTAATAATTCCACATTCACACTTTTTTGTTTTCTTAGGAAGATTATCTCGCATAAAGACTCCTCTGAAATTTGGAATATGATTTGTATATTTGTGTAAATCGAGTTCATTTAATGGTCGTTTGGGTAGCGTTTTCAGTAGTTTTTTGAGGGTTGATTTAAAAAAAGTCCAAGGCCTTTTCTATAAGGCTTCAAAAATAGACCGCTCCCTTTCTTTCCCAAAGCAATAGCTTCCATCGTTTCATTATGTCGATTGGATTCTTTAAGCTGTTGCTTAGCACTTGCGGCATCATTAGCTACCTTTGCAATACCAGATGCACCACCTACTAAAGCGCCAAGTGCTGAGAGTCCAGCAAAAATAGGGATGAGAGGTAAAATTCCTCCAACTTTTGGTATAGGAATTACTTGGGGTGTTCTTACATACTTCTTTTTTCTCTTAAATACATCTTTAGTAGCAGCAAGCGCAAGGGTTATGGCTTCATTCAGTGAATCTGGTTTTTTCGCTTTTAAAATATTTCGTGCTTCACGAACTCCTGTTTGAAATGCTAACCTTGCTTTCTTCTTCTTAGGACTAGCTTTATTTCTCTTTAGCCCCATTCCGAATTTCACTTTTGTTTTCATCGCGTTTGTCACAAGCCAGGCATTAACTCGTTCTCCAAGCGCTGCGTCTCTAGATTTTACACGCTGCCAAGCTTTTTCGGTTAATATTCGATCAGCTATATGACGATCATCAATATTTTTGAATTTGGAATATGCGATGTCGTGCTCTTTACAGGCTGCGTCAAGAGAATTGATTCCAGGGTCACCTCTAGCTATTCTTTCCTGCAATTTGGTACCAGGGCCGCAATACTGATATCCAGGTAGATGAAGTTCAAAAGGTAAATTGCTAATAGCAGTGTTTAGCAGACCACTTCCTTTTCGACTTTTGCGTTGTCGGTAAAAAATCCGAGATTTTTTATGTTCTATCATTCAAACGGAAAAATTCTCTTAACAGACGTCCTTACAGCAGCATATTCTGATTAAGACTGATATAAAAGAAAGAGTTTCCTTAATGAATAGGTTAGTTCTCATGATGAAGTTCATCAAGCAGAAGAAGTCACTGTCAATCAAAAACCTAGATATAAAATCTGAAAACTTGAAGAAAAGGCATAGTCCGCTTTTATCAGATAATATAAGAGCCATAGTTGTTGGACCTTCTAACTGTGGTAAAACAAATCTCATGATTGCTCTGATTGAACATCCGAATGGTCTAAAATTTGAAAATATTTACATTTATTCAAAATCATTATACCAACCGAAATATCAGTACCTACAACGAGTATTACGTCCTATAACTGGGCTAGGCTACCATACATTTTCAGATAATTGCAACGTTATTTCGCCAGAAGAAGCCAAACCTAATTCAGTTTTTATATTTGATGATGTAGCATGTGGAAAACAGAACAATATACGCTCGTATTTTTGTATGGGTCGACACAATAATATTGATTGCTTTTATCTATGTCAGACTTATACTCATATCCCAAAGCATTTAATACGAGATAATGCGAATCTGCTTATTTTATTTAAACAAGATGAAATGAATCTTAGACATGTTTACAATGATCATGTAAGCACTGACATGTCATTTGATAATTTTCGCATTATTTGTGGTGAATGTTGGAAAGATAAATACGGATTTGTAGTTATAGATAAGGATAGCACCCTAGACAGGGGGCGCTTTCGTAAAGGATTTGACACATATATCGCTCTTTAAATATCTTCTAGATCCAGTTCATATATCAGTTAAAGCAGGTAACAGACCAGTTCAAAGCTGTTCAAAGCAGTTCATAGACTAGTTCAAAAATCAGTTCGTAGACCACTTCAAAGCAGTTCAGTTGAAAGTAAGATGGGGAAAAATGCAAAGTCTCATGTCAATAGGAAGGAATTGACCACAGATATTATAAAAATTAGAAATGCTATAAAAAAGAAATTCCGAGCCTTGAGAACTGGGCGAGTGGAGACTGAAGCTCATCTTGAGGAAACGTTTAAACCTATAACAAAGCCCCTCCAAGAGTTCATGACTAAAGTAAAGCATGATCCAAAGGATGAAATTAAAGTTGAATACAAAGATGATTATTACGATGACATGAAATTAACTCCTCAAATTAAATTTCCTAAAATTTACCCGACAAGCACACCAACAAAACATACAGACTCATTTATGTCTGAAGATGAGTTTGCAACACCTACTCATTCAAGAACTCTGATAGAGAAAGCAGATTCTACACATAATCTATCAAGCGGATTAGTTGATCGGTATTTTAAGTTATATATGGAAAAAAGTCCAAAAATTGACTATACTTATGGAATTTATTTATATAATGATGAATGGAAAATTGGCAATTCAAAGATATTAATCCAAGAAGGTGATTTCATTATTAAAGGGAAACCGTATAAATTAACGTTAGGCTTATGTGAACTACTCTTTATGAAAGAACCCATCAAAAGTTTATATGATAATGTAGACTTAAATAACTATCAAGCAATTCTAAAAGATACTAATGCCTATAAACGTGGATATCTTGAGGATGGACAAATAAAAGGTAGTAAAGCGCTTAGTATAAAGAAATTGTAAGCAAACTAATAAATCATGAAGGGAAAGGTTTAATGCATATACCTAAAAGTAATATTGATTATGTTTATTGGGATGACCCTAATGAGCTAGTGGACAGACTTCGACTTTTAATAGCATCACAACATGCTGGGCATAATAATCACAACAATGAAATCATGTCAATTCTAGAAGAACTGAGAGAAGCTTATATCATAGTATAATTAGTGAATTTTTTCCTGTTTTTCTTTAATACAATAATGAGTGTTGATAAGTTTGGTCGTTTTTCTAAGCAAGGAAAACTGGGGCGTCCTGGTGAACGAGGTCCGAGAGGTCCACCTGGTGAGCGTGGTCCTGCTGGAGACCGAGGAATTCAGGGTTCGCCTGGCATAGGATTTCAACTAACTTCAAATGAAGATTACAGTTTAAGCAATAAAACTCTTAGACATGTTGGAAAGCCAAAGGACGATGAAGATGCAGTAACTAAAATATATGTTGATAATTTAGTTGATAAAAGTATGCATTCAAATAGTTCGAAAATTCAGTTAGTCAACAACAATCTAACGGAGAAAGTCGATAAAGTCAATATAGATCTAGAGAGAGAATTAAAGAGTGTATATAATATAATACAGACAGCGTGTGAAAAATATAAAACAGAAAGTCAATTGTATACAAATGAAACAATTAATGCATTGGATGATAAGTTGCTGAGTTACATTGATTTTCAATTCAAAGAAATTAACAGTAGGTTGCAGTCACTAATAAATGTGGAATCATTAATAATTAAGGAGCCGGAGAAAGAAAATACGCTATAATGAATAAAATTCATCTTGTTAATGAGTTACATAAACCTGCTCGAAAGAATTTCCAAAGGAGGCGTGTAATCATAAAAGGTTTCGATGATCAATGGCAAGCTGATTTAGTCGAAATGGGTGCCTATTACAAAGTAAATACCGGGTACAAATTTTTACTGATGGTTGTTGATATATTTTCTAAATATGCTTGGAGTATTCCAATAAAAAGGAAAACTGGAAATGACGTTACCGAAGCGATGAAATCCATATTAAAAAAAGGTCGAATCCCAGAAAATTTACAAACCGATGACGGAAAAGAGTTCTATAACAGTTATTTCCAAAATTTAATGAAAGCATTTCAAATTAATCATTTTTCAACATACATTCCATTAAAAGCTTCTATAGTGGAGCGTTTTAATAGAACATTGAAAAATATGATGTGGAAAGAGTTTTTAGTCTGCGTGGATCCTATCGATGGCTCGATATCATCAAGAAGCTAGTGCTAAAATATAATAGAACTAAGCATCGAACAATAAAAATGAGACGATGTGACGTATCAAGGCATATGGAGAAAAAGTTACTTTCAACAGTATATAGCAAATTAAAGGAATTTCGCATACCTAAATTCCAAGTTGGCGATTTTGTTCGCATAAGTAAATATAAGCATGTTTTTGAAAAGGGCTATACACCAAACTGGACTACTGAAATCTTCAAAATTTCTAAAATCCAAATAACGAATCCTGTAACATACCTCTTAGAGGACCACCAAGTTAAAGCAATAAAAGGCAGCTTTTATGAAATGGAGCTTCAGAAGGCAAAATATTCAGATCTTTACCTCGTAGAAAAAGTCTTAAAGAAAACAGGAGATAAATCTTATGTAAAATGGCTAGGGTTTTCATCAAAACACAATTCTTGGATTAATACAAAAGATATATTGTAAATAAGATTTTCAAATACATATTATTTTTACGAAAAGTGCTTGTTTTAAACATCTTCTGACATCATAATACTATCATGTATCCGCTACATCTGTTGGATCATCTATTGACTAAGGACAGCTTACGTCGTGTTCACAAAATTTAGACTTCACTTTCTCCATATTTTTATATAATTTTAAAATGTTGTGATGTTCTTGAATTCTCGATTTATGATCCTCAAGCAAAATTTTATCATATTCCCTTAAAAACTTCTCAATGTTCATCTTACTGTTTAAGAAATAGCCATTTCATATGTTTGCTTCATCCCCCTTAAATTGACTAGTTCTACATCGCTTTTATAATTATCATCAATTTTCTTCACAATCTCCACTTCACCGTTACTTAGAATTCTCTCTGTTTCAAACTCATGATATTCATAACACGAAATCTTCAATGAGCGTGCTACATAGTCACTATCATAAGTGCAACGAATAGGAAGCGTAGTTTCATCATCAAATTCAAGTTTGAAGTGTCTATAAAAAATGTATTTGCTCTCAATAATTCCAGCAATTTCCATTTCTTTTTTTATCAAATCTTGCCTAAAACCTTCAATAGCCTCTTCCACAGACACAAATTTTCTTGTATTATTATTTCTAATTATCCTTGATGTAGTAGTGGTAATAAGTTCATCATCGCGTTCTTGTGAAGTAGAGTTTTCTTCCTCGTGATGATCACTAACATTACTATAAGTCATCAGGCGGAAAGTTAAACCGATTTGCACAGTGTCATTATTGGGTAGACTCAGAGCAAAATTCAAATTACTAGTATTTTTATCTATAAGGTTTACACTTAACGGTATAGGTTGACTATTACTATATAGTAAGAATAGCGGTAGGATCAAAATATTGATGTAGCACCCTTTCATTTTCTCTCCTTGCTATTTTGTTTTTTTAATGTTAGTATGTTACTCTACTCAAAAGAACTGAGTGATTCTTTAGTCTTTCCTTGAATTTATACCATCCCCTCCTAGTTTTTCTATTTTTATTTTCATAGGATGATTCCATTTCCAATAATTCTCATCACCAAAAGGACAGTTCGGTGGAAAATGATTTGTCGCCTTATACCTAACTGTTCCATCCTGAGCTTCACCAACTAAGACAATTTCACCTCCTGAAATTTAAGTACCGCTAATTAATTATTTCACCCTATTTGATATAGCTCTTACCAAAAAGTTCTAATCTAACATGCTGCCAAGGAGTAAAGTTGAAGGGAAAATTTAGTATGGGTGGTATGGACTAACCACTTCTCAATTGAAATACGAGACTTCTGGTACCATCTTCGGGTGTCATATATAATTCGAGAAGCTTATTGGGTTGAGGATTGATATGTACAATTCTAAAATACAGCCAACAGGCTTCACATGTACAGTACTTGGATCTCCCCTTCACTGTCTCTGACCAAAACATCTTCTGAACGTACGTGATATACACTGTTGATTATAAACCAAAGTATTTTATAATATCAATTCAAAACACTCAACAAAATGCAATTGTGAGGATTTCTGACCTGTAATCTGCAGAAGCCTGAGCTATTCTTATCTAAATTTTTAAGAATCAAGCATATTTTGTTTAGTGTCTAATAGCAATAGAATTTTTTGGGTGGTTTTGATAAATACTTTTCTGGATCAGTCGGCTAGGCAGCTAAATTAGATAGTTAAATGCTGGTTGATGAAGTGAAGTATTTTTTAGTTTTCGGTTTTTTTTTTTTTTTTTTTTTTGTATACGGATATAAAATAAAAGAATTATGTTATGTTAAAAGCAATCATCACAAGCTTAAAGTACAGTTAAAGTAGGATCCACCTTTCGAAAATGTCATATTGTACGCCATTCCAATTAATCCTCCATAGGTAATGTAAAACTCTCCTGTGTTGAGTTTTTCCACGGTTCGTTCAGAGATTTTGGTGAACCTCGCTGGCAAGAACATCTGGTAACCTTCCAAATCAAGATGAACTCTTTCTCCGAACTTCGTTTGCAATTTTTTGCAGTGTAGAATTTTATAGGCCTGACATATTTCCATTTTTTTAATGGCCAGCAAAGGTTTAAAGTTTAGTGAGTTTAGTTCCTCTAAGATTTGGAAGTCTTCCTCTATTGAGTTTTCCTGGGGACTGCTTACCGCTGTACAAGACATTATGTTATAATTTTAAAAGATGTTCTCTAAGTGAATACTGCGAGCGTACTGACAAATAACTCAACAATTAGGATTCAATTTATAGTCTCATAAACAGCAATATCCTGAACAACGTCAACAGGGTATCAATTCTTATCAATAGGAAAGCTTCAATATGCCGAAAATATTCTTATAGCCGAAATCTCAATATATCTCTGAGGTGATATTTTTCATCGCCAGTGCTTCCGTACTTTGGTTTTCATGTATTCATAATGGAAATTCTAAATTTTCAACTTAGACAGTTCAAGAATACAAAATCCTAAGTAAATAGGTTTTATAGTAAAAAGTTTTTAGCTCTACTTAATTGAATTTCATTTACCCAGAACACAAAATATCTCTGAGCTGATATTTTTTTCATCGCCTCATTCATTGACCCCAACATCCATCATATACCCCTAAAATCACATTACATAATCTTGTACTAGCAATTTTTTATCACCACTCGCAAAATCACATTACATAATCTTATACTAGCAATTCTTTATCACCACTCGCAACAAGAAAGCGTCAATATACCGAAAATATTCGGTTCAACTCTTATCAACAAGAAAGCGTTAATATACCGAAAATATTTTTAGAAATTATCTCTGGGTGACATCCTGGGTGCTCTCAACAATTCTTCCATACAAATTTCAGACAAATGTGCATTTTGCACCTCAGCAATTTTGTGGGTGCTCTCAACAATTCTTCCATACAAATTTCAGACAAATGTGCATTTTGCACCTCAGCAATTTTTTGGGTGCTCTCAACAATTCTTCCATACAAATTTCAGACAAATGTGCATTTTGCACCTCAACGTTTTTTTTATATGGACATTTTTGCACATTTTTGCACTGGTCCAGAACCCCCATATTACCACTACTTATTTGACCAAACTCATTTTCCATTAGCAATCGATGCGTGTACACGTACTCGTTCGTTCCGTGCGGCAACCACTTGGAAAATTTTCTCAAAATATTTATTCCGAGCGTTTCTGTTTGCATTGATGTGACAACGATTTTCGGAGAATCGATAGGTAAATATATTCATAATTATCTTATGGCATCGACATTTCAACTTTTAAAAGGAATTTCGCATAAACATGCAATGAGCGAATCTACACGGCCCTCTTGTCAATCTAAACGTTTGGGGAATTGTGAGTCACTTTTTTTGGGGAATTGTGAGCCACAACATCTTTGGCATTTTTCAAGCCAATATCGCATTTTTAACGCGTGTTTTTTCTGAAGACGAAGAAGTTGACTTCTGCATACTTTGTATGGAGGATATGCCGAAGAAATTGAACCGAAACAATTCCATTCGCTGCGATTTATGCGATCGAGCTGTTCATTTGAAATGCGTCAGTACTGGAGCCTATTTCACATGCCCGAATTGCGAATCCGAATAATTTTAATACCTTCCTTTTTATATATTTTTTTAAACTAATTGTTATGTAATTTCCAACCATAAAATAAATATTTTACAGCGATATTTTTGATTTTCCACTTAATTCAGACGGTGACTCACAATTCCCCAACATTTTTAAAAATCTCAAAAATGCATGTTTTTTGCCAACGCTCAGATTTTTTCAGCAGATAATAATTTCAAGATACTGCTTAAGCTAAAAGTTATGGTTTCCTTCCTAGTAACATAAACCATTTTGAAATTTTAAAAAATTTTGATTTTTGTGGCAGTTATCGAGCTTGGAAAAAGTGTGACTCACAATTCCCCAATGTCCCCTACTAATATGTATGGCTGCAATAGTGTACATATATGTAACTATTGTTAAATCAGTATTAGTTAACATATATTACAATATCTTGCTTTCAAAGTAAGATGAATCCTTTTTGTTTTTTTATATAACTAAGTCCAAAGTTTCGGGTTATATTCATAACTTCTGTAAATTTAGCTTATTGTAAAAATCTTCTACTTGCAATTCATTAGTATATAGTTTCATTGTTAGGTATGGCTAAAGCTTTATACAAAAAACAGAATCTTTATACTCATTATAAATACTATGCAATGTACATTTTTATTAATATAGTTCACAGCAATCTCCAAAGGTGTGACACAAGATTTCATTCAAAACTGAGATACTACATGCGATTAATACATAGTATTGTGTCTTTAACCCTTTCGATACGGCTTTCGAATACAAATGCTATGGCCAAATTGATGATTTTAATATAATACGGGTGTTTAAATACCTCGATCTGTCACTCTGAAATGGGGGTGGATAATTGGGGTTAGGTAGGGGTGGTGGTACAACATTGTACCATCCGTATATTTAAGTGGTACGTATGTGTACCAGTAGTACTAATAGGAAAAAGAAAGATATTTTTGGAAACATAGATTTTTTCATTTATTCTTATAAAAGTAATTGCAAAAATTAAAGAAGTTATCATAAAACTAAATTCAGTGATATCTAATATAAAATCGAAGTAATATTAAATCAGGTTGTTCGAAATGGTGTAAAACAATGTTTGCACAAAGGTATATCGCACGCTTTACAGATTGTCCTTGTACGAGTTTGCTTCTTTTGGCTGGAACAGTTGGCACATCCTCGTCTAGCAGATCCTTCTATCGGTAAATGATAATTCGCAATAGAAGGTTTCTGCGATTGGGGACCTTGTTTTGAAGATAGTCGAACGCAAGAACTTTTCAAGCCTTCGTCAATCAGCGTTTCTGCTAAAATAACCAAAAATGTTTTGAATGACACTTTCTTACGGTTTAGCTCGCAATGAATAACCCAGGCGTTTACAGCCACCATCATCAATAAACGGTAAAACACTTTTTCCACCAGTTACCGGACTTACGGTCATGTTCGTAGAGACCAGACATTTGGTCAGCCAAATCAACCCCACCCATTATTTCACGGTAAAACTTTATCATTTCGGGGCACGGTATGACAATTTTTTCCCCTGTTTTCATTGTTTTAGAAACCGTTGTCATATTTGGATTATGGCAGTTACTCAAAGGTAAGAGTTCCTTCGTATCCTGCCACTTTACACAAAGCAGTCCTTGCTGTGCTATTAGTTTATTTGCTACAGCAAGGACTGGGAGTGCTTTTATACAAGAAGTTCACCAGCCCTTAATAATAAGAATTACTACTTTGATGTTGATATTTCTTTTTATTACTTTTCTTTTAAAATTGGCTCAGTGGCCGTTACACTTTTAATTTATTTTATTTTACTTGTTTATTTATTTTACTAGGGACTAAGAGACCTTACCGTGGGTCGGGGTTCACTTGACTCCGTTTACAAAATCACTTCCTCGTTCCTAACAACGCACCGGCTTTTTATTTAAAATTTTACGTCCAAAATTTGAATAATCAGCTAAAGGCTGAATTATTCGTAGTGGGGTTAAAGAAGGGTTAGTACATAACTTGGATTGGAATAATTCTGGCAATATTAGCAATATTCTACTATTTCCCCAGTTACATTAATGGAAAGAAATTTGGGTACGCCTACCGATTTTGTATCAATACATATCGGTGAAAGTTACTATTGCATGCCTAAGCAATATTCTAAAAGATTCCCCTACGCATAAGAAATTCTAAAGATTGCTATTGGCTAGTATTGTATACATGAACATCATGGTGCCATTAAGGGGGTCAAAATATCGTACATATTACACATATTATGTGCTATCATACATATTGCACAAAGTATTTTCTTTATATATACATATGAGCAAAGCGAATGACGAAAAAAAAACGAAAAAGAACATACAGAACCCAATTAGTGCGTCAAACGCTAGGCGCATTTCGCATATTTCCCAACATGTGGGCAAAATAATTAAAACAAGCGTGCACTGGCTGTATGGTAGGTCAGGAACAGCCCAGTGCCGCTACATGGCTAGAATTTGTCTCGTGCTGAGGGGTTTGTTTCATGCAGTGTTGGGTGCAATCAACTACATTTGTAATCAGATTAATAATCATGATTAAGTCAATCATGAGTACATAAATCATGATTACATATCAATCATGATTACCCATCAATCATTAATCATGATTACATCGAGTAATCTTAGGAAAATGTAACCGTAATCATGATTACATTTATTTTGATTACAAATGAAACTTATCAAGAAATTTCTAAGAAAACAAACAATCTGTGATCGTAAGTAAGAATTTTTATTGTAGAAAACTCCAAGGCACTGTTGAATTATGTATTAATTGAGGAGTGTCTTTTCAAAAGGGGATATTTACGTCCTAATCGTTTTTTCAGAAAATCGAAAAAACTGACTGTAGCAATACCAAGAGCTTTACAGAATAATAGGAGGAATATATAGAAAGGATGTAATAAGTTATCTAGAATATATTATTTTGAAAAAAAATTTGACTATGACTTCCAGTAATATTAGCTTGCAAAGTTTGGAAATATCCCCTTTTGAATAAAAATGTTTATAATATCCCCTTTTGTTCTGTACCATTTTGTAAATATCCCTTTTTGTGCTGTACGTTTTTGATTTGTCTTTTGATTTGTACATTATACTAGAATAAAATTATTAAAGCTTATTTTGAGTATTCTTAGCAGTTTTTATTGTTTAATCCTTACTTCTATTTTTACTCAAAAATATAAAACAGAAACTTCTCCTTTAAAACAAAATGATTTAAGAAAACACAGAAATAATAAAAAAGTTTTAAACTCTTACTTCTCCTATCTCATCAGATAGACAATCACACAAATTTTCTGTTTCTTCTTGTACTTCGGGACTATAATTCGGATCATCAATTAGTAATTCTTTGTACCACTGTAGTTCAGGTAATTCAAACCATTCAAGTCCAAACTGTTTATTCAGCAGATTCTTAACGTCTTTCTTCTTATTTTCAGTCAACGAACGCCTTTCTAAGCATAAGTCATCTAGAGATAAAGGATGCCTCTTGCCCCTTTTTAATAGTGATAAGCATTTTTCGGAACCGCTTTCAAATCTGTAATTTTCGTAGCATTTTAGTTCAATAGTTAAAGTTTTCCGAACTCTTCTTTTTAAAAGAGTTATTCTTTTTAATGACTGTATGCCATCCAATTTCCTGTAAAATATCTCCAAGCTTTTAATATCCTTAAGCATCCAATGTTCGCCCAGTATTTTTAAATTCCCATGTTTTTTAAAAATGTCGTAATATCCGTCTTTTGTGGTTATTACAGGATGTTTTCTAATTTCTTTCTCTAGCCGGCCAAAAACTCGGTCGGCTGGTAGAAAACTATGTCCTCTTACTGGGAAAAACAATGTAATATCCTTAAGGTGTTGCGGAGAGTCATTTAATAGGTAAAATAAAAGCATGTGCAAAATATGGCTATTTTTATTTTGGCCGCCACACCCATCGCAGAACAGTCTTAGATGATAGATGTCAGCTTCGAATGTCAATTTCTTCAAATAGTCGTACAAAGCAGATCCTATTTCAGTAGCTCCTCTTGCAGATTGTGACTCATCCCATGAGTAGAATACTGGGGTTTTTGAATCCAATGGCACTACACAGAAGTTGTATAGGCTCAGCTGTCTAGCGTAAAAAGCGTCCTGTATAGGTGTCCGCGGTAGTGCTTGAACTTGCTGAAAATCAAAACACACAGATTTGCTATTAGAGCATACCTTTCTCAAATGGTCATAAAATGCATTAGCACGGAGTTTATGAATTCTTAGCTCTGTTATTAGGAGTTGTTTTTTAGAATTATCTTGTTCATTTTTTATTTTATTTCGCCATAACACACAAACGTTACAAACATCTGAGGCCGGTGAGGAAAACCCTATATTGAATTCCCCTACAAAAATCTTGTAAAACATGGTTCTTTTAATCTTCAACTCATCCGAAGTCGAGTTGTTATACATTTGCCACAATTTTTTTGCATTTAAATCTGATGTTAAATAGACTCGCTTTGATTTTTCTCTTCCGTAATGACTTTCTTCAGCAGGTCGATTATTCAAAAAAGTACGCAGACTTTGTTTCTTATTTTCATTGCGATTTCCATACTTATTACCACCTCGGTTTTCTCTTGGTGTTTCTCCATGGTAC
Organism: Dioctria linearis; assembly: GCA_963930735.1. Taxonomy (NCBI): domain Eukaryota; kingdom Metazoa; phylum Arthropoda; class Insecta; order Diptera; family Asilidae; genus Dioctria; species Dioctria linearis. Next base: position 99,271,829 of record OZ005741.1, read on the forward strand.
AATATTTTGCTTAAATTTTCTAGTCTTTTTGTTATGCCAAATGCACTGATGAAGAAATTCTTACACACTATGGTAATACGTTTTTTTTGTGAAAGCAAATGGTACTGACAGCTCATATTTCTTGATTTTTTCTTTACATTTTCCTTAGCAGTATAGTTACATTTTCGTTGTGTCTCATATGGAGCTATTAACCGAGACAAAAATAAATCTTGATCAACTTTATGCTGATGTTTATACAAGGTTTTTCTGTTTTTTATGACTAAAGTCAAAGGAATCGAATCACACTTAAACTTGGAGTTCGCAGAGCGATGCGAACAAGATTTCCGGAAGTTAACACAAAATGGATCTTTGTCAGCATATCTATAGATTAAATAGGGTAATCATGTATTATTTTAAAAAGGATCCAGGGTTGTTTACTAATGATTACTAATTTACTGATAGATTTAAAAAACTATACTTACGATTTCCGATTTTTTCGTTTTATTGCACTTCTCTTCTTTCTTCCCCCACTATTCAATTCTCTTACAGTTCTTCCGTCCATAGTACGCTAACAAAATGCAAGAATCTCTCATCAAAAAACCCACCCTTCTATCATCGGACACTGACTGACAATGATAGTTCGGAGTTCGGGAACCTATTGATACGATATACCAAGAATTGGTTGCGTTACGTCATGACTAAAGCAGGTACTATTTTGATGAGTCTTGTAATTGAGTGTATATATCCCTTTTTGAAAGGAAATTTATTTCGACTATTGAAATCGTACTGTAAATATCCCCTTTTGAAATGAAACCAAAGTAACAGTAATAATGTCATATTTTTTAATGTAAATATCCCCTTTTGATCGGAACAAGTGTTTTCAAGTAAGATTTCCTACGAATTTATCGCGTTTTGTTTCGGTTTAAAGTGACGAAATCTTGTATTTCAGAGTACAGAATATAATCTCATACTTAACTTAAAAAAAATGAATATTGTAAATATCCCCTTTTGAAAAGACACTCCTCAATTGGAGTCAGTATAAAGAATGAAAGTGGTTCGATTGATAGAGACGCACATATCTGATCATCAACTTTAATTCAAGGATCTTGATTATGTGGGAAAAAAGGTAGCGAAAAATATTAGATTTCTGGGGCGTATTAGAGAGTCGTTGAGCATGGAAAATGATATAATGCCTTTTAACGCTTTGATTTTGCCACACTTTCCATATTGCTCTAAGTTGTTATATGCTAGTTCGAATGAATCCAAGGGCAGATTGCAACTGTTGTAGAATAAGACAAAGTGAGTTATTTTGAAATGAAGCATACATATATACACCAGTTAGAAGCATGCTCGAAGCGCTGCAATAGGCAAATATTACTGACATGACAGCAAGAGTGAGGATGAAAGATTAGATTTTCTAACAAAACGATACAGTATTGTTTTTGATATCAGAAGATTCTAACTCTACCTCGCTTTCTTTATTACTAATAATTGGTAAACGCAATCCACAGATATTAGATATTCCATTACCATCCCACTACAGATATGTGCTTATAAATATTAGATTATGTGCCAACCGATTTCGGAATAGAAATACAACAATGTTTGTTTTCTTTTAACTACAATTTTAAAACTCTTGCAAATTTGTAATCAAAAAATGTAACCATGTAATCATAATTACGGTTACGAATGATCAATCATTAATCGCCAAAAATGATTACTTTTCTGATTAATATTATCAATCTGTAATCATGATTACAGATTACAGATTGTAATCGTAATCATTAATCATCAATCAGATTGCATTTTGCCCAACACTGGTTTCATGTAAACAATGCAGTGCGTTGCCGCTATTGTATTAAAAATGGAAAAATGTTGAGTTGACAATAATTCTGATGGAATTATTGTCAATCGATATGAATAGAAAGGGTCAAGTCATTGTTACTTGAAAAAGAAAATGCTTGTAATTTGAGTATTCCTGAGAGAAAATATTTAATGACTTTTAGGAAGAAAGTATTGAATAATTTTTTGTAGATAATTTTCAGGGAATACTCGTATTACAATAGATATGTATGTATGTATGTACATATGCTTTTGGAATATGTATTTACGTACGAAAAGATATGCATGGGAAATATGTAGGTACGTATGTACATTGGAATTATGGGGATTTCTTGATAGCGCTTGATTGATTTGGGGAAGTAATGAACGCCGCTTAATGAGTGACGCTTCATTACATCCTGAAGTTGAATTCATAAAGACTGCCTCTCCACGCTTGAGTTTCGCTTGAATTTTCGGTACATTTTTTCTGTTTGACATGTATGTACCAATAGCTGCAATGCATACTTGCATTTTGTTCACAATTATTCTAGCTCATGACGCAACCTTCGTTTGACCTGGCACAAGCATTTCAATAAATTGGTTTCTTGCTGATATGCAACTTTATTATTGATTGATTATTTTATTTAATGCGAATTGTTTTCGAATGCGTTGCAATTGTTTTCTTGTGCAATTTATTGGAATGCTTGTGCTTTGGTTTATGCGATCATACCACAAAAGTTACCTAAAATGCTTGAAAATATGGGAAATATTCTTGAATGAAGTTTAGGTTGTTCACTCCGCATTTTTAAGTTTTGGTTTGTAAACAATGTGTAGAAAACTTGTTCTTTCGTTACTCAAATCTGGTGATAGAAAAACAACGTTAGAGTTTTCTGCTGTACCGTCTTAAAGCGCTGTAAGACAGTGTGCTTGGCAGGTAGGAGCTATGAAGCTCTCTGTTAGCCAAGTGGCTATTCCAAGTAGGAGCTATAGAGCTCTCTATTAGGGTAGCCAGATAGCTAGAGCTTTAAGGAGGTCAATTGGTAAAAATAAGGTACAGCTGAAGAGCTCAATTACCTTGGGGTGCAGCCATGTCGGAACTAACGGAGCTCACAGTTAGGATCTAAATTAAAAGATACGCACCGCTAGAGTTCAAAATAAACTCTGATTTATTTAATATAATTACACTGAATTTATACACTTTAAAAATTTCTGACATTACTCGTTTCAACCATTCTGACCAATCACACACCTTCGGCCATTGCTATATTCAATATTGATCTCATTTGCTGTGCATGCAAGTAATGCACTGCGGGCATTACCCAAACTTTCAGCCATGTAGAAGTAAACAAAGAAAGCTACAATGTAATGCTTTTCATTGATGGTTTACTCTATCGTACCATATGCTGTTGGTTTTGCTTTTCCTATTGCAAAGCATAAGCATAGCGTAAAGCTTTGCCGTCGTGATTCATGATATATGACACTTATATGTGCATAATGCACTTCGCTTGTCCATAAACAGGTGGACATGACTTTTATTTTATATTCACGTTTTGTATGGCATTCTGCATATACAAAAGAATGCAGTGAATCTCCTTATGGGTGTTTTGTCTGATTAATTTAATTTAATTTAATTGGCAATGGTGTGTGTATAGTGATGCGCTCTACAAATGGCGGATTAAATTCTAAAAATTCGAAATATAACTTAGTTAAAGGATCTTTAAACCAGTCACATATATTCTTTGCCGAACCAATTCTGTTAATTTCTGGTTCAACTATAAAATACATTTTTAATGGCAAATAGTGTTTTGAAACACGTTTTGGCGGCTTGAAATGCTAAAAACCTGTTGAAAAGCTGTTAACTCAAATGATCGCTTAGGACTGAAATGTATATAATTATAAATATTTCGTAGTGTGTTATCGAAACTATCTGGCAGAGTGGAACATGCGTCATAAATTGAAAGAATGCCATATGCATTTAAAACTAAATAAATGAGGAATCTTTTGCTTAAAATGAAAATATAAACTGAATTAGTCTTTCCTGTCATATTATTATCGCCGTCTGATTCCTGCGAAGCCAATAATATTTTTTTCATAAGGCATTGAGTTTTCATTAAAAAAGTTCGTAATAATTTTGAAAAGATTTTCATCTGTTACTTCAATTAACAATATTAATATGTCTTCAGGTTCAAAGATGACTTTGTTAAAACACTTTGACTGTCGTGTGCACCACATATGATGCAAATTGATACGTTTGCGCATCATATGTGGTGTACAATTTGTCTTATTTTCCTTAATAAAATTTAGTTTGAACTAATGCAAATAAATTGATTAAAGGCTCTGAGCGTGTAGAGATTATTTTTTTTTAAAAATAAAACTTAAACATTTGTATAAGAAAAAACTGTAAATTTCAAAGATATATAACGATAAAAAACAGGGACCGAAAATAACTGGTATTTTGAAAACTTTTGTAAAGTTTGTTTCAGGGAGTCGTGAAATGCTGTCCATGATTAATCAAATATAGTAAACGAACTTTGATTTGAATTTAAAAATAGGCAGAGGGCTGCCGAACTTACTTTTGATGGCTTGAGAAGCCGCTGTGTTTTTATTAAGGCAGAATATGCCGCTGTAGAGATGGGATGGCAGAGTATACCGCTGTTACAGTAGGATGGCAGAGTATGCCGATTTTATTAAGTACTGGGGCAGAGTATGCCGCTATTTACAGTAGGATGGTAGAGTATGCCGATTTTATTATGAGAACTAAAAGACACCTTTCGATAGTCGAATTAGTTCTGATTTTTATTGATCAGGCACTGGTTATTTATACAATTTTCTTACATATTAAGCAATGTGTCTAATAATTGTAAAGGGGGGAGTTCTTGCAGAATTGCAATAATTGAAGCAATAATCGAATTCATTGATCATAGTTGCAGTGTCAACAATTCTGATCACTGAACTTCATAATGATTCACTTCTTATTGGTTTGGTAGAGCGATGACCTCAGATACATTTATGTTTTCATAATTGAACGTTTTTGCTTCCAAAGCGCAATTTGCGTCTGTTGCAAATTCCTGTTAAGGTCGAGCAAATTTTGTTTGTTTTGTTTTTCTTTTCGTTTATCGTTCTGATTTCTGTTTATTTTTCTTGTCTGTGGTCATGGCTCTACAATGCATGGTTAAGGCATGTAACATTATCTGTTTGGAGTGACTACAAGTTAAGTTGAAAGATATTATTCTTTCATAGCTTTACATCCTCACCCTTAAAAAAAATAAAAATAAAATATTGTACATTAAAAGAAAAATATTTTTTTGTTGTGTATATGTACTTATGTTATTGTATTTATTCTACTTTCAATTTATTTAATTATCCTGAACTCTTTAGTATTCTTATTAGGTTACTTAGTCTGTCATGACAGGTTTTTACTTAGTATTATCTATTCTTATATGTAGGTAATTTGTTATAAATGATATTAACAATGTCTATGCTATATTATCAGTAATGTTTCCTTATTTAAATTTGCATTTTATCAGCCTATTGTTATGTTCTTCTTTGGGTTTATTGTTTATTAGAATTGTGGAGTTGACTCTATTTTGACCTATAACTTTGTAAGGTCCATCAAAAGGACTTTCAAGCTTCCTTCTTGTACCGATTCTCAGGTATACATGGTCATTTATTTCGAATTTTGAAGGATTGGAATTTATGTTTTTTATAGGCTTTCGCTGTGCTTTTGCTTCTTCGACGTGTTTTTTACTTATTTCATGAGCTCTTTCTAATCTTGTTACTAATTCTTTTGCATAATTATGTATTCTTTCTATTTGCCCTTTGTTTTTCAAGATTTCCGCAGGTAGAGTTGCTATCTTCCCAAAAACTAGCTAATGGTGTATAACTCGTATCCGTATGTGGTGTCGTATTATAACAAATATAACAAATAGCTCGTCCCAGTTGTCTTCTTTTGAGAACATTCTTAGATATTCATTCAAGACTCTGTGGTTTCGTTCAATGGACCCTAGTGTTTCATGATGGAATGATGTGGACGTGACATACACAAATTCTGTTCCTTTGTCTGTTTTTAATTTTTTGAAACATCCATATTTTAGAATGAATCGTTCAACAATCGTTTTTGCTACCGAGCTTGCTTCTTTTGTTTCCATTGGGTATGCTTCTATGAATTTTATTAACTCGCACTGTAGCGTTAGAATATATCTAAAACCATTTGACATCCTTAATGGTCCTACTGTGTCAATTACGATTGTTTCGAAACTAGTGGATGGCGTGTCTGTTATCACTAGCGGTTCCTTTGTGTATCTTGTGTATTTATTCTTTGCGCATTTGTCACATTTGTTTATGTATTCTTTAACCATCTTGTTAAGGTTTTTCCAGATGTACCGTTGTTTTAGCTTATTTATGGAGCGTTTAATTCCAGCATGTCCACCGTGCATGGTGTCGTGGTATTCTTTAATCAATTCCTCCTTTTTCTTGGGATCATTAATTTTTATTTGGGGTTCATAAAGTAATATTCTTAGTGGTGTTGCCTTACCACTTTTATTATTCTGCTGCAGCTTATTGAATTTCTTCTTGAATTCATTTATTTCCAAGTTGAATATAGCATCGTCCTTTGCGAGTGCTAATTCTTTAATGTTATTCTCGTTCATCTTTTGTATCAGCTTCTCCATTATGTAACCAGAGTTAGATAGAGGATTATCGCTTTACTGAACGGTTACCCCTTCTTAGTTATGTTTATTTCTGGCAAGCTTTTGCTTTTTCTTTGCGCATATGCTGGACCTAATTTTATTTCGAATTGAATCTTTACTATATTTCTCATATCGGAGAGGGATGTACATTCCCATATATAGAATTGGTCGGATTCTACATTGTCCCTTTTTTTTATTCCGTTTTGCTGCTCTTTCGCCATGTTGCGTGTGATAACATTTACTTCCGTCGGTATCATTGACTTTAACTTGTCAGAATCTATCTTTATACTTGACAAGAAAGCTACAAATCGACGCACGTCATCCACGTTCTGTGGTGCTGGATACGTTCGTATTACTTCATGTTTACTGGGATCGGTTTTGACTCCATTTTTTGTAATTAAATGGCCTAGATATAGTACTTCAGGTTTCAAAAAGTTGCACTTGCTTGGATTGAGCTTTAAATTGTATTTTTGAAGTCTTTTTAGTACTCTTTCCAGATTTTGATTGTGGTGTTTCTTGTCTTGAAATCCTCTGTCTTTAGGTCTTTTAGTGTTGTTGGTTTAGCAACTGCTGACAATTTATTTCTTACTTTTTCACTCAGGCGTGTTAGCCATACAAATTCTATTAGCTGTGGCTGTTCTGCGTATTTTAGTGTTTTTCCGTACATCTCTACTAAGCTTATAAAATTTGATAAATCTTTTATATTGCCTCCAAATTCTGGCAATATTTTAATTGCTACAGCTAGGTTAAATGTGCTCGAGCCCATTTTTATAGCCTAGATGAAATCTGTAGGGGTATACTAAGTATGTCATTCCGTTTGTAACACCTCGAAATAATGATAGTAGAGCAAAATGAATTGGACACCCACGCATAATATTAAAAGTTATTTTGATTTTTGCATGTCCGTTCGTCCGTCCGTCCGTCCGTCCGTCCGTCCGTCCGTCCGTCCGTCTGTGCGCACGATAACTCGAGAACGCGTTCACCTAAAATGCTGAAATTTTGTACACGGACATTAAAAAAAAGAAGTAAAATTAATTTCGAAAATGAGACAAATCGGGCAATTCCTTCGTGGGGTTGCCATACAAAATTTTCGTTTTCCACGATATATTTGGCCACTATCTGAGAACACGTCGACATAGAAAGCTGAAATTTAGTATACTGCATTTTCATACTAATAGCAAAAAAAATTTCAAAAATGGGCTAAATCGGGCAACCCCTTCTTGGTGTTGCCATATAATAATTTTGGTTTTTTACATATAATTTGAAAACTATCAGTCCTAGACATTTTTATTGTACTAAAAACTTCTTCAGAATAAGAAATCCTATAAAATTGGTTATAATCATTTTTCTGTCCGACGAGCCGTTCTAGAAATATATGCGAGAAACCAATGCAAAAATCAAAATTGCTCAAATGGGTGACTATACGAAATTTCATACGTGCATTCATCTAGCGTATCATAAGAATTGGTCCTAGACCAATTCTAGCTTTTTCACTTGTTCTGATTTTATTTTGTTGTTCTTCTAGATCTGATTCATCAAGTTCTGAATCTTCTGTGTTATCCAAAATCGTTTTGGTTGTTTCTTCTAAAATCATTTTAAGTTCTATGAACTTTGTGTTAAATTTATTCTGCAAGTCTTCTGCTTGCTTTCCGTTATTTGTGCGTATATTCGCATCAAATTCCTTTTTGATTTGCTTAGCTGCAGCTTGTTTTTTTTATAAATTCCTGCTTGAAAATGTTCTTTGCGGATTCTTTGTAAATGTCTCTAGCAATTTCTTTATCTCAGTAACAAGTCTCTCGCAATTTTCCATGTATTTATTTGTAGTTATGATTAAAGTGTTATAGAATATTAAAAGAAATTAACTTAGTGATTATCTATTTATAGAGTCCCAAAAAATAATATTGTTATTATTAATTAAATTACATAAAAATTTATAGTTAAATGGATAAGATTTTTAAATTTCAGCCGCTTGTTTACATTTCTAGCGACACTTTTATTAATTAATTTCTGTACAAACTTTTTCCCTAAGTAAAACGTGAATGGTTATAGATTGCGGTGTCGTTCCTGATTCTGCTGCTATTATTATCTGTGCTATTATTATCTCTTTCGATTGTGGTTTTCCCATCTTAATCCGTTAAGTTTCTGTATTAGCTGTTTCTTTCGATTCTTATCTGCTGTTATGGGGATCACCCTATACAGCTCTGAGATTTGCTGCCTAAGTCTTACAGCTACGTCGCCTCTTTTCTTTTTTGTGTGCTTTTGTACTGTATATTCCTCTCTTGGCTGTTTGTCCTGTTGTGATCTCTGTCAGTATTCACAAATTGTAACCGGTTTGGGTCCTGCTTCTGGATTTTCTTGGATGGCTTCTTCTATGGAAATTTTTTGGATTTTTGTCACTATTGTTTTCGACTTTGTTTGTTCTTCTGGAGGTGTTTCTCTTTCCCCTATGTGTGTTCTCTTTCGATAAATAGTTGGTGCTTCCAAGTTGATTTTTTGCTTGACAGATTGCCAAAGTTCTTCCGTAGTTTTTCCAGCATTCGGTTTTTGTATGATTATTTGTTGTTTTGGAGTTGTGAGGCGTCTAGGTGATTTTCTCTTTCTAATTGTTGGGTCGCCATGTAAAGTTTGTTTCAGGGAGTCGTGAAATGCTGTCCATGATTAATCAAATATAGTAAACGAACTTTGGTTTGAATTTAAATATAGGCAGAGGGCTGCCGAACTTACTTTTGATGGCTTGAGAAGCCGCTGTGTTTTTATTAAGGCTGTTACATCCAAAACTTTTATAGTTGGAT